>CM067366.1:14716470-15352574 GCA_034401795.1 Chaetoderma sp. LZ-2023a | reverse complement strand
CACGACACGACGATGTTGATAGGTAATTTAAATGAACAGAGTAAAATATCATTGCTACTGACAGATCCATCGATACATAAAGCTATTAGTCTTGACAATGAGATACCCAATATATTAGCCAGACACGATCTGACTGAGAATGAAAAAGCAAATCGTATTCACAAGTATTGGATAAGTATAGGCATTACTATCAGCAAACGCATGGCCAACAACAATATCAACCGATACCTCTGCAACCATAACTAACTACGGCGCACTGCCCACACAAATACTTGAACATACGATGATGGGAATAACAAAAACCTACAGGACAAAAGCCAGTGGGTAATTGATATTTTACATTCGGTTCCTGGACGTTTTAACGTTAATGACCTGGGCAAAGTGACAATAGAGGGTACGTTTTTCCCAAAAAGTAATGTACTAGACCTGCTTACAAACATCGTAGCGCATGGGCGAAAACCTCTTATGGCTGGTATGCATGATCAAGCGGAGGGAAAGTTTCTTAATCTGTTACGCGACCTAAACACCCCGTAGATTTCGATACAGATATATAATGATACAGAAAAGGATTTTAACGCCAGTGAGTACACGCCTATGCCCATGAGTAAAAGAATACGTAGAAAGAGTTCTCTAGCAGGCAACAGGAAGAAAAAGGGACATTCAATTCCAGTGTGGGTAAATTTAGATAAGTCATGAATGATGCTAAATTGGCAAAAGTATATTTTGATCCAAAACATTACACATCTTTTGGTGGGAAAGAAAAACTATATAATGCATTCAAAAGTAAAATACCACACAACCACATCAACAAATGGTTAAAACACCAAGAAGTATATACCCTTCACAGACCACGGAGAACAATGTTTGATAGGCAAAAGATAAGAGTTTCAGCCGTCGATGAACTATGGCAGGGAGATCAATGCTTAATGGGTATGCCAGCAAAAGAGAACAACAACGTGTTATATTTGCTATGCGTAGTTGGTGCCCTTCCAAAATATGCATGGGTGGAATGCCTGTTTAGTAAAACATCTTCTGCAGTCAAGAAAGGGTTAGAAACAATATCGGAGCGTACTGAGCATCGCCCACACGCTGTTCAAACAGACAAAGGGGGCGAGTTCGTAAATCGTGTCATGAAAAACTATTTGAAAGATAATGGAATACATTTCTACACTTCTAAAAATGAAATGAAAGCGGCAATGGTAGAGCATTTTCAACGCACCCTGAAGGGCCGTATATACAGATACATGACGCATAAAAATACACGAAAGTGTATCGATGTATTATCCGGTTTAATACAATACACCACTCATTCCAATACATGCATGGCTCCTTCCGAAGTCGACCGTAGTACTGAGTTAATCACGTGGAGAAATATATATGGAAAGAAGATGAAGAAACGTTCCTTATGTAAAAACAGCCCTACTCAAGGCGACCATGTTAGAATATCACAAGCAAAAATGCCATTTGAAAAAGCATATCGCGGGCAATGGAGTCGTGAATTGTTTAAGGTGCGCGAGGTGCATACAGACACATATCCATACTTATATAAATTAGAAGATTATGGACACGGCCCGATTATTGGTACTTTTTATCGTGATGAGATACAGCAAGTGATAGAGGAAAATGATAAAGAGTACTTAGTGGAAAAAATACTTAAAAGTAGAAAAAATAAAAAGGGACAACGCGAGTATCTGGTAAAGTGGCTCCGTTGCCCGGCTAAGTTTAACCCATGGGTTAACGAACTAAGTACTATATATCATTAGCAATGGATGAATATATGAGAGAGAAGATCGGATCAGAGCATGTGGCAAATGATGGGTTCATGAGTACCGAAAGAAGAAATAGTATACCTAGCTCAAATTATAATAATTTATATCGTAATCATAACATGTATGTGAATCTGAGTATACAAAATGGGCAATCAGGCATATGGATATTGCTTTTGAGCAGACGTCTAGAGTATATATTGCCTAGTCCATGCATAAAGACATCCATACATCATTCAGAGTAATAAGATATCAGAGTTTCGAACACGTCTGCAAACTCCATTAACATTAGATGGCGAATGGGAAGGGGGACTCTCGAGTGTGTTATATCCGAAGAGTTGGCTTACTATTGCGGAGGAAAGTTTTGTACAAATATATGCATTTACTAAGAAGGAGATAAAGAAGAAGAAGAAAGGTAGTGATGTGACAGAAGAAATTAGCAAAGATGGTGCAAGCGCATCAGAAATAGAAAAGACAACAGCTTTTCCGCTAGTTTTAAAAGATGGTTTCGGCAATCCACATCCTGCCGATCGGGGAAAATGGGCTCGAAATGCTCGGGGAAAGGATGTGCGAAATGATCAAACAAGTAATGTCGGTAAAAAACGTGCGCGTAGAAGTGAACATTATTATGTGCAAACAGAAGCTCCATTTATCAGCGTACCGAAAGGCTACTATACTGTAAAAAATATGGTAGACTATCTAAAGGGGCAGATAGAGAGCAAGACAATATTTAGACACAAAATTTGTTTTTCAATTTTTACTTGCATCGCGTGAATCTAGTTTCACAGTTAAAGATAATTACGCTATACGCTTAGGTGGAGAAGTAGCAAATTTAATCGGATTCGAAGGAGGAAAGATACATATGGGACCTATAGACTTTAAAGTATCATTTCGTTCAAATCATGAGGGTGGTCCTTCGACCGTGTATATATACTGAGATGTAGTTTCACACAGCATGGTAGGTGATACTTCCGCACCGCTACTCAGAGTGATACCCGTTTCTAATACAGTTGGAGGGAAAGATATATGTCCGTGGACGTTTCCTGATATTCATTACTGCTCTGTGTCAAAGAACTACATCGATACTATTGGAATACTTATAATGGATAGAACTGGTGCCAATGTCCCATTCAAGGACGGAGCATCGCCGAGTGTACTCTGTTTGTATTTCAAATGATGACGACAACAACAATGAGAGGGATGATGAGAGGGACAATGAGAGGAAGAATGCACGCTCCAGCACTGGTGCGTTACTACACGAGTCAAGCGGGCCATGGGCGTATTCCAGGTTTTGTAGGCGCACGATACCAAGCAGGACGTGGACTCGGTAATATCTCAGGTGGACTATTACGTTCAGCAATACCTATCACAAAAAATGTGGCTAAATCTGTAGGTAAACAAGCTCTTAGTGCTGGAATCGGACTAGCTGAGAACGTAATGGTTGGAAAAAATGTTAAAACCGCATTAAAATCGAGAGCACATGGTGTTGCCAGGTCTTTGATACCAGAACCTGTAACAGCGGTGCATGGTGGTTTAAGACCACCTCAACCTAAACGTAAAAAGAGGAATAATACAGGTAATGCTCAGTCAATGCGTGCAACACCGAAGAGGACGGGTCGCAATAGATGGCAGAGAAAACAAGCTGATATCTTTAATTAACAAACAACATGGAACTTAATCAGATCTGCGAGTGCTCAAAGAGCAAATTAAACATTTTTCAGATGTGTCCCATAGTGACAACATTGGCGTCTGCAAAATAGGAACAGTTTCAGCCTGTATCCAGTTTATCAGATAGTGGACCGATCGAGTTTTATGTCAGCAGGTCTGCTGATAGATATTAAGATCTTACGTAATCTTATCTTTCGATTAAAGTTAAGCTAGTAAAGCTAGATCGAAATGGTGATGAGAAGATACTCGAGACGAATGACATGATTGTGCCTGCGAATAATCTTTTGCATATGATGTTCTCACAAGTGGATGTTTTTTTAATGGAAAGCGTGTCAGTGACTCGATTGAAAATTATGCTTTCCGCTCGTACATTGAGACGTTACTAAATTATGGCAGCGATGCCGAATCCCCACATCTACAACTTGCTGAATTTGATAATATCGCCAATACTAACTTAGGATTTCAAGCACATAGAATAATGATGGCGCAGAGTAAAATGGTGCAATTAATAGACCACATACACAGCGATATGTTTCTGCAAGACCGATTTCTGCTCGGTTACGTTGATTTAAGAATATGCCCACAGAGGAGTAAAGATGTGTTCGCCATTATGGCCGCAGAACGAGTGAGGCCTAAATTGAAAATATTGTCGGCTAACTTATTTGTACGCAAAGTTATCCCATCAGCAGATCTGCTAGTGGCACATGCCGTTACTCTGAGACAGACAAGCACGAAATATCCTATTCGCAGGGTAGTGTGTAAGACTTTTACAGTGCCTAGTGGTGTTATGAGCATCGATATAGATAATATATGTATTGGTCAGCTACCTACTAGAGTATTATTCGCTTTTGTACCTAATGATGCCAATAATGGTGTGTTACATAAAAATCCATTCAAGTTTGATAAGAATAACACTACCTACGCTACATGTTATATAAATGGAGAAGAGGTTACAACATCACCTTCGTTTAGCGATGACATTTACTCGGATGCTTATTTCTCACTATTCAACGGTACTGGGGCGTTATTCAAAGACCGAGGTACCTGATAAATAAGACACAGTTCAGCCATGGAACCACATTGTTTGCATGGGATGTTATGCCTGTTCTAGCTGATTCAGAGCATCGCTACCCTACATGCACAGGTTCGCTAAGAGTCGTCTTCCATTTGCTTCAAGAACTTACCGCTACAACCAATGTAATTTGCTATGCTGAATTTGATAATACGATAGAAATTGGATCAGACTTTAACATATTAACAGATTATTAACAAATATGTTGAGTACATTTGAAATAGAGGATCTATTATTCGGCGACAATAAAATGCGTGAACACTTTCTCTGTGTTTTTCCAATTGACAATGTACCCACACATATTAAATGTCGCCTGGCCTCAGTAATAAACATGCATCCCAGTAATAAATCCAGACAACATTGGGTGGCAGATTATTACACTAGAAATGGAAATGCTGAATACTTTGATCCTTATGGAAGACGCCCTTCTGATGGAAGAATGATATCAAATTTACAAAATGGGAACCGTTCGGGTGTTTATTATTTCAACAATGATCGTGTTCAACCAGCCATGATGTCAACTTGCGGATAAAATGAGCATATCATCGAGTCGAAATTGTGCAGAGCAATAAAAGAGCATTCAAAATGTTTTTATTGTTGCTTGTTTTACCCACCGACTATAAATCCACTAACTATACACCTGTGCAAAAGTTAAGCACCAGCAAAAACAATAGAACGTAGAAACATGATGGTACAACTAGGCTGCCATACTTTTTGTCCCCGCGTTAGCTGACAGAATTCCAAGTACGAAATGCACATGCATGCATGACTTCACGCCGCTTGATGTCCGTGCGTGGCGGGAAACAGCACACGTGTTCAGTTATGTAAAATTCCAGTTTGAGGTGTAGAACATTACATACAGATTTAGGCGACAAGATTTGGAATTTTGTGTTCATGACCGTGGTTTATTTGTACAGAGAGAATTAGCTCTTGATTGTGAACCGCTATGGCAAGACGAAGGTTAAGTGATCGTGTGAAATGGCAAATCATAGGCATGCATACCACTGGTATGTCATGCAGAGAGATTGGCAGACAGCTGAACATTAACCATACTGTAATCAGTCGTTTGATTGCAAAACATGGGCAAACTAACGAGGTGAAGGACAGGCCTAGATCTGGAAGACCGAAGAAGACTACTGCCCGTGATGATCGAGCCCTAGTACGCCTTGTTAGGAGATCTCCATTCACCAACAGCAGAGTGCTCAGCCAGCAATGGGAAACGCGCAATAGAGTGTCAATGTCTACCGTCAAAAGGAGACTGTATGCTGCTGGCATGAAAGCTAGGAGACCTGTCAGACGTCCTCTCCTCACTGCACACCACAAAGAGGAGCGTCTGAGGTGGTGCAACGAAAGAAGACACTGGAACGTGAGATCCTGGAGACGGGTACACTGGTCCGATGAAAGTCGGTTCCTGCTTCATGCCACAGATGGTCGAACTCGTGTATGGAGGTCCAGACGCACGGCGTACGACTAACGTAACATCATGGAAGAAGTTCCATTTGGTGGAGGTTCCGTTATGATATGGGGGTGCATCTCATTTGATTGTAAGCTGGATCTGTTGACTGTACCTGGAACACTAAATGGACAAAGATATCAAGATTCCATACTGGATAGAGTTGTGGTCCCTCATTTTGTAAATCATGCACCTGGAACCCACCCTATATTCATGGATGACAACGCCCGACCACATCGTGCTAGAGCTGTGCATGAATACCTCCGCCAGAATGCCATCGAAACCCTACCATGGCCAGCAAGGAGCCCTGACATGAACCCTATTGAGCATATCTGGGACATTCTGGGACACATGGTGAGAAGGAGGGATCCTCCTGTGCAGAACCTACAGGAATCAACAGACGCACTCCATCTTGAATGGCAACGAATACCACAATGGCGTATCAGTCGGTTGGTGACCAGCATGAGACGTCGTGTCCAGGCCGTCATCCAGGCACAAGGTGGATATACCCGGTATTAATAATGACAGTCTCAAACTCGTGCACAGATGTTAAACTTCGTTTTCAGACACCATTAATGACAATCTAGCCACGTGTGTCAACTGTAGGGCAATAGTTGTCAGTTGTGTCAACGTAACCATATTCAGGCCTCGTTTTCAAGTTCAAACAAAAACATACAGTGTTTCCCCACCATCATAATCAGCATTCCTCTAGTTGCATTATTACCTCTTGCACTAAGATGGATGGGTACATAAATGTTTATGCTATTGCTTTCTTCATAGCACATGAATATACCCTCGCATGTGCGTAAAAATAGGGTGGTGCTTAACTTTTGCACAGGTGTATATATTTGAACTCCTCTTAATTCGTCACTGTCACTATTATCTGCCGGGTCTTCTCCATTTTCACTATCTTCGTCAGTGGAACTGTATTCTTGCTCATTCTCTTCCTTTTCACATTCCTTCTCTAGAATATCAGCCAACATAGATGGCAGTATCTCACCATCACACCACTTGGCTCGAGTCTCTGTTCACTCCACACAATCCAGCCATTATTATCAATGGGTTCAGGGATGTATGGCTTTGGTATGTGGGATCACTTCCAAATAGCTACCTGATAGTTAACCCTCTTTATGTGCTCGTGGAGGCAAACTCTCGGGGGAGGTAAGGTGGATAAGTCAACGTTTTTCTTGGGATTGATATTTGTGTCTGCATCACCACATTTTGACATTGACATTGAGAAACAACGTATGTCAACGTTTATTGTGGGACTAATCTTGTACATTCAGCAGGTAAAATCCTCTAATTGAAGAGAGATTCTCTGAGATCGCCCATGACTCATTAATGGTCTGAAAAGCCTCCTGATATCTTGGTTGCTTCTGTAGAGGTCTGATGGGTTTTACTTTGCCTATTCCTCTGAATGCCCTCGTTGTATCACATTTGGTGAAGACCCAAAGGGGCAGAACAGTAAAGCGGTGTAAAGTTCTTAGCCAATTTTGAAATATCCAACAGCTTTCTATTGTTTTCAGAACCAGTATCAAATAATATGTGTGTCTTCATAATTTGGGCATAGTACATGAGAATTAAAAATACATCGCTAGATGGACCTCTGATAAGCACAAAGTCATATCCCTCTTTTGTTGTATAAGCACAATAGAGAATAACTCTTAATTGTGTCTGTTTCTCCTTGGCATATTCTATGGCGTGTATCTCTGAAATCAGCACTGTGTTGCCATCAGTAGATGTTAATTCGTAAGCCTTGCCCTCACAAATAGTAATGTCCATCTTATTAAGTAGTTTTGAACTAAATGTATCACTTCCCCAGACTTTAAGTATCAGCTGCACTAGTTGCTGATTGTGTTCGTTATTCCTAAGAAATTCCCAATTTTCAGGTTTCTTTGTACTTTCACCCTTGATTATACGTTTCTATCCAGAAGCTATGTGTGTTCTTTCCATTGATTTGATAGAATTTTCCTTATACATGCCCGTACTGAATATTACATTTGATTTCCCTACTGTACCAATAGCAAACCATTTCTGGCATATCTTCTAAAATGTTCCTGGCACCTCTTTCATATAATAGAAAGTGGCGTTTCGATCTTCAATGTTCAGTGTTTTGTGATCAGATGGTGTGTCTGCATTTGACATTCCCTTGGTTAAGTAGGGAAACCATTTACTTTTGTCTGTTTTCAGCAGGTACCCATCAGCTGTGCCAATTGATGATGGTACCGGAATAAGTGGATAATGTAACAGTTCTGCAATATCAAGCTTCTCTAGCTTATTCTGTGACAGCACCAATAACTGGAAGGAAATATTTCCGTGTTGTCTTATTCTATTTCACGATTCTTTTCCCAAGAGCACTTTTCGTCATGTCAGAAAGCGTTTTCAATTTTTGCTTTTTTATTGGTTCAAATAAATCTGTATTCCTTTCAAGTCTCTCTGTTATAAAAGTCTCTGTGGCCAGTTTCCCAATTGACTCAGCCGCCATGATATCAGTTTGGATATGGGTAGGTGCAGAAGCACCAGACCCAATATGGCACAGCTTATAATTATGATCGAGACTGAAAGGATTCATGAAGCTTTCTACGGACTCCATTACATGTACAGTGGCTGCCTCACTATTGCGTACCTGTGATGGACGGACATCCCAATGTCTATTGTTCATATCTGTCTCGTCTGTCATATCTGCCATTTAGAGCATTGTTTCCACATATCTTGCTCGTTCATGTGCCATCTTGCCCCAGTGTCAATGTGCATCATAGTTATTCAAGATACCAGATACGCCAGCCACGCTTCCTCCTGTTCATACATGCGATTTCTCGTGCTTCATAAATGTCTCCTCTATTGTTTTGTATACTGCCCACAAATTTCCAGGCACAGCGGATCTTACAAAACTTATAACACCCAGCATAATCAGCTCCGTTGCTCCAGGGTGTGATTCTTCTTTCCGTGCCAAGAAAACAGAAAAGTAGATAAGATACCTTGCATAATTCTGCCCATCAAAACTAAAGAACAGGTCAGCCATTCGATTGAGACATGTTCCGTACAGATAGTAATTGTTTGTCTTAACTGCATTTAGGAGAGACAACAGCAACCAAACATGGTCCATGTAAGATAACCAAAACTGGGCAGTCTTACCTAATTCGCCATTGTTAACTCACAGTCGCAAGTCTGAGTAGTCATTCAGATATGAATGAAATGCTATATCATTCGACAATAGTTCGAAATTCTCTTTGGTTCTTACTTCCAATAATGTTGTTACTTTTGCAAATGAATTTGGTGGCAAATTATCTAACAAAAGGACCAAGTGGGGGGGGGGGGGGGGCCTGTGTTTCTCACCGGGAGCACCATCAATCTTGTCAAAATTGTTGGTGGGTGGTTTAGTAGTCTTTTAAATGAGTTTGTGGACATTTTTCCAAGTGCAATATGGCCGCCAAACACACTACATTTTGATTGCCCCACGGCGCCCATGTTTTTTGATGGATTAACTTCCCTTGAACAAATTTTAATGGCCCAAATTTCGGCCTGATCCCTTCAGGTCATCCAAGATGGTCGCCGAACCATTTGGTCAATCAAGTCCTCTTGAACAAACTTAGCTTACCTCTTGGCCTAGATGAAGATTTCCCAAGTGGTTTCGGAGAAGATTTTTAAAGCCATTTCCTGAAATTGGCCGAAATCCTAAATGGCCGCTGGGCAAATTGGTCGATCGGGTTCATTTGAACAAACTTGGATCCTTATGCCCTAAGGATGTTTCATGTCAAATATAATTGAAATCGGCCCAGTAGTTCTCGAGAAGAAGATATTTTTAATTTCCCATTGCTTTAGTATGGGAGCTTTGGCGGGAAAATGATCCAAGATGGCCGCCAAACCGTTTATCCGACAGTTTTGAAAATTGCAAATTTGAGATCAGAATACCCAAAAACCTATATAAAACTAATTTCGGCCTCAAAATCCATCAAATAAAAAAGTCCAATATGGCCGCGAACATGCTATATATTGATTGGCCCACGGCGGCCATGTTTTTTGACGGATCAACTTCTCTCGAACAAACCTTACTGGCCCTTAGTCCTTAAATCATATCTGCCAAATTTTGGCCCGATTCCTTCAGCGGTTCTGGAGAAGTTATTTTTACTAAAACTAGGTTAACCAAGATGGCCGCCAAACTATTTGACCAATTACGTTCCCTTGAACAATTTGCATGAGCTCTTGCCCTAGATCATATTTCATGAGGTTTGCTTCAATCCCTCAAGCGGTTTCGGAGAAGAAGATTTTTAAGGATGTTTCAAAAAATCGGCCAAAATCCAGGATGGCTGCCGGCCTAATTGGCCAATCGGCTTCATTTGAACAAACATGGCTCCTGATCCTCTAAGGATGCTTCCTCCCAAATATAATTGAAATTGGCCCAGCAGTTCATGAGAAGTCGTTTAAAGGAAAAGTTGACGGACGGATGGATGGACGACAGACTGATGACGGACACACAACGGATGGTCGCCACAACATAAGCTCACTTGGCCTTTCAGGCCAGGTGAGCTAATAATCGGACCCTTACGTAGAATGGTATTTGTAGAGTAGCAATCGTTCAAGACCTTCAGCCATTGCTTTGTAGCAGTAGATTGCCCGACTATAATTCTTACCAGACAGCACACCTTTAATAGATCCTGTAGACATCAGGTAGGCCCCTCCAGCCCACGGACTAAATATGGTTGAATATTTTGTCTTAATGAACCAAAGTTATGGCCCTTTTAAAGGTGCGGACCCTTTATATTCATAGCTCTATGCTCCACCCATCTCAATTTAAACACCATCCACACCACGCCCGTGTTGGGATCGATTAATCTCTGAACTCCGTGGCTAGCAATTTCCAGAAAACTATACATGTAAGTTGTTGAATATTTTGAAACTAATTTGACTTGAAAGTAGCTTGTTAAACTTGTAGTAGTTTGGACGTGTATAGAAATATTTAGACAGGAGTTTTTTCCTTTCATTTTTAAAGGAGTCACAGATAAATAAGTAGTGGTATTCATCTCCTATGTCATTATAGGCACAACGGTTACAATTCTGTTCATCTCTTGGTATACCTTCCCAGCGTCCCGTTTCAATTGGGAAGTAATGGTTTGCCAGTCGGAAGCATGTAAGCGTAATTATCTGGTGGTCAGTTAAGTCGGTAGTGTTCAATTTCATATTTAGTTCTAATAGGTTGATACGTTTTTCATTTCCATGAGATTGACATTTCACCTTCCCATCCCTGTAAATATGGGTTTCTTAACCTCTGGTTGAAATTTCTCAATATGTGGTTTATGTTTTGTGTATTTTGTTGTATCCATAAGTAGCTGTATCCAGTTTCATCTAAAATACTTTTGACTTGGGCTAAACACGTGTACTGTGTTCTGTTTTGTAAGCAACATATACTTATAGATCTTTGCTGACAGTTTTGATTGTTTTCCGTTGGTAATTTTTAGCCAGAAATTTATCATTCGTTGCTTGGCTTGTATCAAAAGGGACATTTCTCCAGCCTCTCCAAGCAGCGTGTATTTCAGTGTACTACGTTTTACTCTAAGGGTGTGTCTAATAAAATTCATTTGAACCTTTTCATATTGTTCAAATTTTTCTATCCCGATTACTTCGCAGCCATAGAGCAGAATTGGATCTATTAGCTGGTGAAAGAGCTGGCAGTCGATTGGTATATCTAGCCTGGGCGTGTTTTTAAGTAAGGGAGATAGTTCTTTGCGTGTTTGTTCACATGTGTGGGCGCGTGCTTTTGTGAATTTGGCGTTCTAGACGTAATGATACCAAGATACTTATATTCATCACAAATTAAGAGGTCATTTCCGCTAAAATAAAATTGCTGATTATTACAGTACCGCCGAGTGCTCCCAAAAACAATAACTTTCGTTTTATCAATATTTACTTTTAATTTCCACCTATCAGCGTACGTCCCAAAACCATTTAGAAGCTTTTGAAATTCATTTCTATTTTCGCTCATAAAGATTGTGTCGCCCGCGTATAATAATAATAATAATAATAATAATAATAATAATAATAATAATTGAAATAGTATTACCATATCATTGTGTTGGCTTTGTAATGCAATAGGTCTGCAGTTAGTGTTTTCAAGGTGTTTTTCTAGGTCATTCAAATAGATCGAGAAGAGGATGGGGGATAGATTTTCGCCTTGCCTAACACCACATTTACACATAAGCATTTTGGATATATCACCATTTATCTTAACCGTAAACTTTATATTTATTGCTGCCTAGAGTTGCCTATGGGCGCGGCCATTTCGCGCAGGGGATTGTGGGGCTGTGTCTCGCGAGATCTCCATCGATACGAGATCTAATAATTCTCAGCGCTAAGATACGGCTCTATTTTTAGATTGCTGGATATCTCATAATTATGATCTTCATGCGCGTGATTCATGGCGAGTTCTCTTATATGTTCTGGTCCGACGGTAATAGAGTTTGCGCGGCGATGACCGCTTAATTATTTTAATAAACAGCCAACGGAACTCCAAATAACTACTCTAAATAAGCTTCTTTTGCTGGAGGACTGCGTACAAAACATGTTTATCATTCCTTCTGCAGAGGAAAGTACTCAAGCACACGCCCACTCGCGCCGTCTCATATATGTCCACTTTAGCACTCTATCAAACTGACCACAAATGGCTTCTTGCGGTGATCATGAGAAATGTCCATTTGCATTAGCTACTCGCCGGAGAACTTGTTTTGAAAGTTTACCACTGGAATGACTGGTTGGATAACCGATCATATACTTCCAGTAGTAAATTGCAAAAGAAAAACCATAATGGTCTCTTGGACGCCAATTAGACATAGGACATTTTCTATGATAATGGATTTTTCTGTATATGACGTCATAATTATTTAGGTCAGATGTGGCTGGACCTCACAATCAAAATATGTAATGAATGACGTATCTAGCTCCACCAGGAACATTGAATAGCCAGTCAAGCATGCGAATTGCACGTCTTTACTATTTAATCAAGATACTGTTGAATATTTTGAAACTAATTTGACTAGACGCTGTT
Source organism: Chaetoderma sp. LZ-2023a (assembly GCA_034401795.1). NCBI lineage: Eukaryota > Metazoa > Mollusca > Caudofoveata > Chaetodermatida > Chaetodermatidae > Chaetoderma > Chaetoderma sp. LZ-2023a. Next base: position 15,339,576 of record CM067366.1, on the reverse strand, counting down.
CGAATTGTATGTCTTTGCTATTTATTCAACAGTCATTTTCTATGATAATGGCTAGGTTCGATCTGTAACTGAAGGATATGACGTCATAATCAATTACTTCATATACAGGCTGACGTCACAATCCAAAATGTGTAAATGAATGGCGTATCGAGCTCAGTATGTCTTTACTGTTTAATCAACATCGTGTTGAATATTTTGAAACTAATTTGACCTGGCGTTGTTGCAGCCAGAGTCAGCAAACCTTTAAAAGCACCCAGTCAAATTAGTTTCAAAATAGTCACCAGCTTACCTGTATAGTTACCTTGAAATTGGAAGTCTCGGAAATCATTATTCAGCGTGTGTATATATATATATATATATATATATATATATATATATATATATATATATATATATATATATATATATATATATACATATATATATATATATATATATATATATATATATATATATATATATATATATATATATATATACATCGATTCCAACACGCAACACAGGGTGGAGCTTAGCTAGAAATAGGCGTGGCATACCTAGAAATGGATCTCACTATTGAAATTGTCATGAGCAAATTGAGCACTACATGACTAATACCACTTGGTAATGCGTGGCCCACACAATATGGACCACTTGTATTAAGAGACCACCCATATATATAGGTCACATATTTTAACAAGGCCAATCATAGATTGTTGCCCTGAATACAATGTACTCGTCCTCTTACGGAGGGAGGATAATTAATACCACTTGCTAATTGACATTTTCATGTTGTCTATCCATCATATTGCGTCATATGATGTCATAATCAACGACGTGACGTATAGGATGACGTCATAATCATGACGTCATGACTGACTCAATTTAGTCCGTCTTAAATGCTTAATAGTCCGACACGTTGTACGAATTGTATGTCTTTGCTATTTACAAAACATGCTGGTGAATATTTTGAAACTAATTTTACTGGGCGATGTTACTGCCACAAGCAACAACAGCACCCAGACAAATTGGTTTCAAAATAGTCAACACCTTACCTGTATAGTTTTCTGGAAATTGATAGTCAAGAAGCTCAGAGTTCCATCGACACCAGCACGAGCGCGGTATTAATGTATTAATGTACCATCCGGATTCAGTGACCGATTGACTAACGTTAGGCCTATGGAAGTCATTTCAAGCAACCGCCACCAAGATGTGACTTACTTGGGCACAATTGTGTGTTTTTCTAACAAAATCCTTTAGAATGTTTAACACCGAAATTTCAATATCTCAGATAAAGACAGCTATATGAATATCTTTTTAATACTTTGACTGGCAGCCCACCCCACCCTACCAACCTACTTGTTGCTATCATAGACCTGTATTAAGTATTGCAACGACAACGACTGCCTATGTAAGCCTATCATCTTCTCTTAATGTATTTTAACCCTTTCATGAGGAGGCAGCCACAGTGATCTTGAGGATGTTAATTTGCATATCAATTGAAGATAATTTTTGAAAATTCACCACTGAAATGACTAACTCGATAATTGAGCCAGTCATTCCAATAGTAACTCTTCAAAACAGCCGTCTATTGGCCTGCAAATAGGCACCCAATAACCAAATATTTTTTTTATATTCTTGACTCAATTTAGGTAATACAGGGTTAATAAATTATGAGGACGACGATGATGTACCATGTCTGTTTAACCTTTCCCGTATTGTATTATAGTATGATTCACATTTGTTGCATTCGAGATAGGGTACAAATTACAGACTTGGTACAGACAGTCTTGAGGCGTACTATGTGTGTGATAAATTTGAAAAGAAAAACATGCGTAATAATATTGCAGAGCGCGAAAAAGTAGACAGACTTCGCTAACAATAATGGATCCATCTAAAAATAAAGGCTTGGTTTCTTTGAAACTACACCTCTAATGTAATGACCGGTCATCTTCTTACGTTATCACAACGACTAGACTGTTACACAGACTCAACTTCAGATATCAGACAGACGAGGACCCAGTCTATCTCCGTAGCACTGTAAAAGCAACACTGTCGATCGTGAAATCGCTCCGCCAATGGCTACTCAATAGGCCCCTACATAAGAGATACAGTTCTCGATCTCGTATCGAAAGAGAACTCGCGGGATACGAATGAATAATGGATGTGTGATTATCAGTAGTATCCTTTTGTCTTTAATCCATCCGTGGGAATAAATCCATGAAGGGCCAATGCAATTATGTAGCAGTATTGATAGACTACCAATGTTCCAAATTTCCAGTCAAAACTGCTGTCAATAATATTGTAGCAGATTGTTGAATACAGAAATCAACCAAAAGTGTAGGCCTATGCATGTGCTAAGTTAAGAACGTCTACAGGAAATTCGGCCACAGAATTTCAACCATATAGTTAGATAGGTATATCAATACGCTAGTGAAGTAATGGATTGAGGTTAAACAAATTTTACCATAAAGTAATTTCGTAGTGCACAATTTCATACCGAAAGTTTGCTAAATCTCCGATGATTCACAGCTTTCAGTGCTCTATTGTATGTAGTATGTTTAGCCCCATAATTTCATCTATATAGACTTGAGCCTTAATATACTAGGTATATTCTGAATCTAACAAATTTTAGATGAAATAATTTTATTAGGCAAAAATAGGCTTAAATGTTGGGTTATTCGTGCTTTACGATGCGCTACTGTCTCTATGTAATATGGTCGGCCCCAGAAATTCGCTCACATCGACGTAGAGGGATTTGAATACGATAGTTATATAAGGAATTGAAAAGAATGCGACCGTGAAGTAATTTCGTAGTATACGATTTCATCGCGTAAATTCGTTTCAATTTAGGCAGATCTGCGGGTTGCCAATGCCCTATTATTACCTGTCTGCAATAAGTTTGGCCACATAATTTCACCGATATGGTAAGATAGCGATATGAACACGCGAATCTTTGGTTTCTACCACGTAGTAATTTCGTAATATTCAATTTAGTAGCTACAGACAGTTGTCAAAGGCCAACTATTTACTATATTCGGTATCAGAATGTCTTTTCTCGATTTGTAATAATTTTTTTATATATGGATGTATATAACTCAATTTGAGCTAGTGCTTTTGCACAATTCTACCATCAAGTAATCTCATCGTAGGTAGTTACATATTCGCCGTATGGCCCCATTATAATATGGTTGGTTCACATTCACCACATTCAGATAGGTGTCGGTATGTCCTGGCATATCGCTCATAATGGGTTCGGCCCCAGGATGTCACCCATATGTTTAGATATGTATAGGGATACGCTTACGGAGTAGTGAGATTTAAAACTATCTACCATGAAATAATTTCGGCTCAAATTTAGGCTGATTCATGGTTTTCGTTGCACCAAGTCAAATTAGTTTCAAAATAGTCATTAGCTTACCTGTATAGTTACCTTGAAATTGGAAGTCTGGGAATTCTTTATTCAGCGTATATATAGACATCGATTCCAACACGCAAAAAAGGGGTGGAGCTTAGCTAGAAATAGGCGTGGCATACCTAGAAATGGATCCCTCTGTTGAAATTGGCATGAGCAAATTGAGCATTACAGGGCTAATACCACTTGTTAATGTGTTAACACAATATGGATCACTTGTATTAAGAGAGCACCCGTATTTATAGGTCACCTATTTTACCAAGGCCAATCATAGATTGTAGACCCTTGCCCTCCCGAACGCACATAGATCCGAATACAATACACTCATCCTCTGACGGAGCGAGGGTAATTAATACCACTTGCTAACGGGCCTTTTCAGGTTGTCTATCCATCATATTACGTCATATGACGTCGTAATTAATTAAGTGACGCGTAGGATAACGTCATAATAATGACGTCATGACTGACTCGATTTAGTCCATCTTAAATGCTTAATAATCTGACACGTTGTACGAATTGTATGTTTTTGTTATTTAATAAAAAATGCTGTTGAATATTTTGAAAGGACCCAGTCAATTTAGTGTCAAAATATTCCACGGCTTACCTGTATAGTTTTATCGTCTAGTAGTTCAGAAATCCATCGATCCCAACTCGAGAGTGGTATGGGTGCAGTTTAGCTAGAGATGGGTAGGCATAGGCAAACCGGAAAGGTTCATTGTATTAATAAACCACCACAGTGTTCAGTGCCCTATTGTCTGTAGTATGTGCAGCCCCATAATTTACCCCACATAGACTTGAGCTAGTCTATGAGCTAGTTATATTCCGAATCTAACAAATTCTAGATGAAGTAATTTTAACACGCAAAATTTAGCTTAAATGATGGTGTATTCGTGGTTTTCGGTGCCCTACTTTCCGTAATATGGTCGGTTCCAGAACTTCACTCACATAGACGTATAAAAGTTTGAATTTGCTAGTTACATTGGGAATTTAAAAGAATTCGAACGTGAAGTATTTTCGCAGTATGCGATTTCATCGCATAAATGTGTTCCAATGTTGGCAGATCTGTGGTTTTCAATACCCTACCGTCTGCAATATGTGTGGCTACATAACTTCACCCATATGGTTAGATAGGGATATGAATACGCTAAGGAATCTTGAGATTTCTACCACGTAGTAATTTCGTAATATTCAATTTAGTAGCCACGGACAGTTGTCAAATGCCAACAATTTACTATATTCAGTATTAGAATCTCAGTTCTCGGTTTGTAATCATTTTTTTACATATAGCTGTATATAACTGGATATGTACTACTGCTTTGCACGATTCTACCATCAAGTAATTTGGTAATATGTAGTTACATATTCGCCATATGGCCCCATTGTAATATGTATATATTCAGATATGTGTCGATATGTCCTGACATATCGCTCATAATGGGTTCGGCCCAGAATATCACCCATATGTTTAGATAGATATAGGCATACGCTCACGACGTAGTGAGATTAAAAGATTTCATAACGTAAATAAGCTCAAACTTGCAATACGTTCAGCCCAAGAATTTCATCCACAAATACTTATAGGAAATATGCTAGTTGTATTCCGAATTGAAAAAAATTCTACAGGAACGTAATTTCATAGAACACAATTCCATACCGAAAATTGGCGCAAATTCTGTCAGATCAACGATTTTCTGTACCACACTGTTTGCAATAGGTTCGACCCCAGAAGTTCACCCATATGCTTAGATACGTATATGAATACGCTAATAAAGTATCAAAGGTTTAAAAATTGTTTACTATACAGTAATTTCGTCATATGCAATTTAGTAGTGGCACACCATTGTCAAATTCCAATAATGTACTATATTCGGTACCAGAATATCTCTACATGCCTTGTATCCAGTTTTCGAACATAAGGCCCTTGTAGAACTCACTATGTTCTCTGCTGCGCGAAATATTGTATAATTCTACCACCAAATATTTATTATAGTAATGTGAAAATATTTCTATATATCCCATATTATTAGCCGCGTGTACTGGTAGAACCTGACTTATCAGGCTAATACCCTAACATTTGCACATATGGTCAACAAGATCGTCATCATTACAACGGTTGAGGCCGATTTTGGCCTTTTTGTCGAGCAAAAATATTTGATTTAATAGTTTGTCACTGTTTCCAGTAAAGATATCGTGTAATAGATATGATAGCTAAATGAAACAGATCACGGTTGTGGCTGTTTCCCACTGGGTCTTGTCAGAATGTTTTCTACTATATCATTTTCATTGGAGAAAACTAGGTTCAAGGTATTGGTTCTATCCTGGCCACTTAACTTTGTTGAAAAGGTTATCTGTCGGTACAGATCGGGGTCCTGTATTGCATCAAAAATGTACTTGCTTTGTGCATTTCACTAGCATTGCAGTGTATATTTCAACAATATATTTCCGGGTAATAAGCTCTTCACGTCTGTTTAGGAAGGTATCAAGATTTAGGTTTAAAATATTCTTTACAGTTTTTGTTTAATTTGTTTGAATCGGTGTCAGGGTCTGTACTGCTTCTTGCGCTGATTTTCTACTGACTGGGTTGCCAGTTCTGTTGATTTCTTTATCTTTACAAGTTGTTGATACCTAATGACCCACATTTGATCTGTTACGCTCTGTTGATGCAGTAGTGCAATTTTCTCATCACTGACTGCTCTTAATTGTGTCTGTTCCTCTCTCTGTTAAGGCGTTTGGCCTGGGGTAAAAGGATGGATGGAAAAATTGTTGGACTGACCAAAAATATAAGCTGCTTTTCCTAGCCCATAGCTAATACTTCCCATATCTTTTTGCAAGAAATATTCCTTCTTTTGTGTTTATTGTCCGTATATATTTTTGTCATAAGTGACTTGTATGCCTTTATATAACTTCATTTTTTCATGAAACAGTTGAGTTTATTCTCAGAATTATAATAAGCTCCGGGCACGCTATTTACCATTGATGCCTTGCATCAATATGTGGACTTGTTCTCTGCTTGTATTCGGGGATAAACTGATCTTTACTTACTATTGTTCCTTGTGACTCCCATGCATCCCCAAACCCATTGGTACAGAGCTTATCTCTTAACGATTTGACCCAATTCTTACAATTTTTATCCCTATGCCAGTCTTGATATAAGGTATTATATACATGTTTAGCAAATCTATTTCGTTTCATATCTAATATTTTGAACCAATATTTTATCAACTTGATTTCTCTCCCTAATCGCAGAGGCATCCTCCCTAACTCTTCAAAAACAACAGAATTTGGCGTACTTTGTTTTACATTAAGCAGTTGCTTACAGAAGCGAAGGTGGCATTTTTCAACAGCATACGCTGAGTGAAAACCCCAGACCTCGCTCCCGTAGCAGAGGATAGGTAGAACTAGCTTGTCAAATAGTTTGCAATAGTGGTCTATTGATAGGCCTATAAATTTCTTACTGCGCTTGACCCGCTAAACATGTTTGTGCTTCGGTGAACGACCCTGAAGTAGTAAAGACGATGCCCAAATACTTGAAGTTATTTACAATTTCTACTTCAGTATTACCATACCACCATTTGTCATTTACCCTTAAGCGCCCACCCCGTCTGAAAACCATTGCTTTAGTTTTATCAATATTAACTGTCAATCGCCACCTGTTACAATACTCATGTATTTAACCCTTTTTGTGGTCCAGTTCTACTTTCGGCTAATATAATTATGTCATCAGCATATATAGCGAAGAGAAAAGGCGATAAGCTTTCCCATTCAGTTCAGTTTCAGTTTTCTTTATTTCACTCAAGCCGTTATCAAACGGAATATGAGGGTACATAAATCGATAAAGATGTGACGGTAGAGATCTGTATACATGAGAGCACTGCAATTATTATTATTATTATTATTATTATTATTATTATTATTATTATTATTATTATTATTATTATTATTATTATTATTATTATTATTATTATTATTATTATCATCATCGTTATCATTATTATTATTATTATTATTATTATTATTATTAGTATTAGTATTAGTATTATTATTATTATCATCGTTATCATTATTATTATTATTATTATTATTATTATTATTATTATTATTATTATCATCGTTATCATTATTATTATTATTATTATTATTATTATTATTATTATTGTTATTATTATTATTAGTATTATTAGTATTAATATTAATATTATTATTTTTGTAGTTACGATGATGATGATGATGATGATGTTGATGGCGCCGCTTAAGGAGTAGCAGTAGCAGTAGCAATAGCAGTAGCTGTAGCAATAGCAGCAGCAGCAGTAGCAATAGCAGCAGCAGCAGTAGCTGTAGCTGTAGCAGTAGCAGTAGCAGTAGCAGTAGCAGTAGCAGTTGTTGTTGTTGTTGTTGTTGTTGTTGTTGTTGTTGTTCATAACAAATATATTATCCACAGTACTCAGACCGGCTCTAAAACCAGATTGAGCTTCTATATAAACAGCATTGGATTCTGCCCAATCATTTAATCTATTATTAAGAACTTTAGTAAATAATTTACCCAGTGTACTAAGAAGTGTAATGCCCCTGTAATTTTGCACGTCGTTAACACTGCCTTTCTTGTGTAGAGGTACGATGATTCCTTCTGACCAAATTCGCGGGAAAATACCACTTTTAAAGACACAGTTAAAAAGGGCTGTAATGTGCGGGAGTAATATATCACTCGCTTTTAAATAAAACTCATTTATTAATAAATCTGGGCCAGCGCGTTTACCGCTGTTTAGTTGTTTTATTGCTTTCATTACTTCCGTCTCAGATATTTCTTTGTTTAAGTCATCAAAAATTATTTGCAAGACGTCCTTTAGGTAATCATCTACGTAATCCTTTATGTCATTATCTGCCTGGTAAAAATCGGTATCAGGGTTGCTAACGGACTTTAAAAAAATCTTTGAATTCGCTGAGAGCAATATTTATATTTTGCTTTGTGTCGACTTTTTTTAACATTTTCCAATACAACTTTGTGTTCGTATATTGAGCTTCTAATAGTGATTTTGTCATTGCGACGCATTGCTCTCTACGGTGCAGCTGTACCGACTTTTTGAAATCGGTCCGTGCAGCGACCATGTTAATCCTAGATATATCCGATCTATCTCTTCTATACCAATTAAGAGATTTGAAAAACTGTTTTCGTTTAATTTCACAATCATTTGAATAGTGAGGGATGCTATATCTTTTACGTTTGTGGTCGCTGTTAGGTGTGATAGTTTTCAAAAATAAATTATCAGCAGCTTTCTTTATAGCTATAGTAAACAATTCGACCACTTCATTTACACTCGCTTCATCCATCAGATTCGCCTCATTTATAACGTCATTCATACCATTTAAAACACACTGCACTTCATCCATCACACGTTAAATTCTCCCTGTATTCATTCATAAGTTCTGAATTTCAATTATATTTGCAAACCATTGCGTGCCCAGAATTATCAGGCATTGTATTTTCTGGCTTAGTAATAGAAAGATGCTAGTTCGTATAATTTTGTACACGATATAAGAAATGTTCTGTTGAATATTTTGAACATAATTGGATTAGAAGACATTGCTACCACAGCAATGTCTTCTAATACAATTATGTTCAGATTCAACAGTATTTTCGGGAGGAAATATTTGAAGTTATTTCTAAGATGCACTGTATATCAATTCATCCTTTATTGGTCAAGATTATTGAGTGTTAATGGGAAAGTCCAGGTTTCTGCATAGTGAGTGCGCATTTGCAGGCCAAGAGAGGCCTATTTTTGACAATTTTACCACTGGAATGACTGGTTCGTTGCACATTCACACCGCAAAACGCATGAAAATAAAATTGTTTAAATTGTATATTTTTAGAGGCTTAATTTGTGGACCTCAATCTAATGAAGCGAAATAAATGTTAAAATTTGATGATTTCATTCCGTACAAATTATTATAATTTTTTAGTTGCGAAGTGGACCCAGGGACTCGTGTCTCTAATTCAATTTCTCTAACTTCAAAAATTATATTAATTTATGCTCGATGAAATCCGGATATGGTCAGATTTATTTCGTTTCCTTACGCAAAGGCACCTAAGTTAAGCCTCTGAACGTATATAATTTTTAGCAATTAGATTTTAAAGCATTTTGGTGTGAAACGGTTTAAATCTGCATATTCACACCAAAATGCTTTGAAATTAAATTGTTAACAAGCCACTCATTCCAGCTGTAGAATTTCACAAATCGACATTCCTCACGACGGCTGCAGAGGCCGCTTTGGTCGCCTTAACCATTAACCCTTTAACACTCATATCAGCCAAAAACGGCATCTGCAGTGGTCGTCTGAAATCTCCATTTACAGACCTAGATAGAAGACTTTTTTTTTTTTAACTTTTTGAACAAATTTTAGGGGTAGCCCGTTAACGGGGTTAGGTTGACGCACGAGAGGTTAACAAATAACAATAGATACACTGGAATGTTTTCTTTCGGTAACATGCAACGGTACTCAGGTAGGTGTATAAGAGTGCGGTGATCTCAGAATGTGTAGTGTTCAGGCCAATATTTATATATATATATATATATATATATATATATATATATATATATATATATATATATATATATATATATATATATATATATACACCTGTGCAAAAGTTAAGCACCACCCTATTTTTACGCACATGCGAGGGTATATTCATGTGCTATGAAGAAAGCAATAGCATAAACATTTATGTACCCATCCATCTTAGTGCAAGAATGCAACTAGAGGAATGCTGATTATGATGGTGGGGAAACACTGTATGTTTTTGTTTGAACTTGAAAACGAGGCCTGAATATGGTTACGTTGACACAACTGACAACTATTGCCCTACAGTTGACACACGTGGCTAGATTGTCATTAATGGTGTCTGAAAACGAAGTTTAACATCTGTGCACGAGTTTGAGACTGTCATTATTAATACCGGGTATATCCACCTTGTGCCTGGATGACGGCCTGGACACGACGTCTCATGCTGGTCACCAACCGACTGATACGCCATTGTGGTATTCGTTGCCATTCAAGATGGAGTGCGTCTGTTAATTCCTGTAGGTTCTGCACAGGAGGATCCCTCCTTCTCACCATGTTTCCCAGAATGTCCCAGATATGCTCAATAGGGTTCATGTCAGGGCTCCTTGCTGGCCATGGTAGGGTTTCGATGGCATTCTGGCGGAGGTATTCATGCACAGCTCTAGCACGATGTGGTCGGGCGTTGTCATCCATGAATATAGGGTGGGTTCCAGGTGCATGATTTACAAAATGATGGACCACAACTCTATCCAGTACGGAATCTTGATATCTTTGTCCATTTAGTGTTCCAGGTACAGTCAACAGATCCAGCTTACAATCAAATGAGATGCACCCCCATATCATAACGGAACCTCCACCAAATGGAACTTCTTCCATGATGTTACGTTGGTCGTACGCCGTGCGTCAGAACCTCCATACACGAGTTCGACCATCTGTGGCATGAACCAGGAACCGACTTTCATCGGACCAGTGTACCCGTCTCCAGGATCTCATGTTCCAGTGTCTTCTTTCGTTGCACCACCTCAGACGCTCCTCTTTGTGGTGTGCAGTGAGGAGAGGACGTCTGACAGGTCTCCTAGCTTTCATGCCAGCAGCATACAGTCTCCTTTTGACGGTAGACATTGACACTCTATTGCGCGTTTCCCATTGCTGGCTGAGCACTCTGCTGTTGTTGAATGGAGATCTCCTAACAATGCGTACTAGGGCTCGATCATCACGGGCAGTAGTCTTCTTCGGTCTTCCAGATCTAGGCCTGTCCTTCACCTCGTTAGTTTGCCCATGTTTTGCAATCAAACGACTGATTACAGTATGGTTAATGTTCAGCTGTCTGCCAATCTCTCTGCATGACATACCAGTGGTATGCATGCCTATGAGTTGCCATTTCACACGATCACTTAACCTTCGTCTTGCCATAGCGGTTCACAATCAAGAGCTAAATCTCTCTGTACAAATAAACCACGGTCATGAACACAAAATTCCTAATCTTGTCGCCTAAATCTGTATGTAATGTTCTACACCTCAAACTGGACTTTTACATAACTGAACACGTGTGCTGTTTCCCGCCACGCACGGACATCAAGCGGCGTGAAGTCATGCATGCATGTGCATTTCGTACTTGGAATTATGTCAGCTAACGCGGGGACAAAAAGTATGGCAGCCTAGTTGTACCATCATGTTTCTACGTTCTATTGTTTTTGCTGGTGCTTAACTTTTGCACAGGTATATATATATATATATATATATATATATATATATATATATATATATATATATATATATATATATATATATATATATATATATATATATATATATATATAATAAACATAGCAATAATTTCAATGCGTAAAATTTCCTAAATTGCCGATTAGTTTTATTTAGAATTAACCCTTCGAACGCTGAAATCCCTAAATCTCAAATTTGGTTTAAACAAAGTTAATTTTTTCTTATTAAAGTGGGATAAGAGAATATAGTTCGTGTTGGTGTGTCTCCCGCTTTGCAAACAAATACAGTTCATTTATACAAACCAAGAGGCGGTTTACATAATAGAAAATCTCAAATTTCAAGGCAACTACACAAGTAAGCTCTTCAATAAGCTCTGCCAATGGCAGCAACAGGTTCCTGTCAAATTAGGCTCAAAATATTCAACAGAATATTGATTAAATCGCAAAGGATTTTCGTGGGGTGTTTTTTTATATATCGAGTCCAAAGGATTAACCCCTTAACGCTCATATCAACCAAAAACAGCTTCTGCAGTTGTCGTGAGAAATGTCCATTTGCAGACCAAGAGAAGACTATTTTTGAAATTTTACCACTGGAATAAATGACTGGCTCGATAAACGATAAAGGAGTCAGTCATTCAAGTGGTAAATTTTCAAAAAAAGTCTTTTCTCTTGGTCTACAAATAGGCATATTCAATAAGCAGATTGATATTCTTTAACGATTTAACCCCCACGGCTTCTACAGTGGTCTTGAGACATATCAATTTGCAGACCAAGAGAATACTATGTTTGAAACTTTACCACTAGAATGACTGGCTCGATAATCGAGCCAGTTATTCCAGTGGTAAATTTTCAAAAATAGTCTTCTCTTGGTCTGCAAATTTACATTTTCTTTGAAAAAATTTTAATTTTCTTAAACAAATTCAAGGCTTAAAGTGTTAACAATTTCGCGGTCAAAGCTTACAAAACCTACAAACAGTAGCAGTACAATAACAGTAAGGCATTGTCCGTTATACAGGCAGATTGCGAACCGTATTTATTTGTTCTACTTATCGTACCCAAGAGCTCAAATGTCCCGAAATCAACAGTATATTTCAAAGAAGCTTCGAATAATCCCCCAGAGGGTGAGGTTTGAAAGACAATTAGGTAAAACTGAAATACTCGAGTTGTTTTATGTTGAGATGATACACCATTCAGTATATCATCCCCGGCATATACTAAATTAACGTCAACGATTTTAGTCAAAGATAACAAGGCACATTTCGTTCTTCTACTGTTTGTTAAATTATTGATTTGATCGACTGCGAAGTTTGCAGCTCTTTTCGCTATTGGATCAGTCACGTCAACAGATTTTGACTTATAACAAGAACAATAATGCTCTGGAATCCTCGCTTCTGCGCATGTCCGTGCTTTGCTTATATTCCGAAATAAACTTATAGCCATACCGTTGTAATACGTTTCTGATTTATTTGTATAGGAGTGGAAATCTCCTGTTACGATGTCATGTAGTGTTTTGTACAGATCATGTGGTGACGTTAATCTGTGAGTGTTTTCTGACAGGGCCCTTTGCAAATGAGGATACTTTCGCCGGAAATGCTTTGGCGTAAACATGGTTAACATGGGCATGCGTTCTTCTACTCTTCCGATCACTGTGTTTCTAATACTATGGAATCTCTGCCCGTGGTCACCTAAGAGTATAAAGAATGAAGTCTCTGACAAGCCTACCCGGTCCATGTTTTCCAGGAGATTTAGAATATCGTCATCTAGAACATTGACCTGATTTACTTCATCGTGACAGATCTGGGTCATCCAGCTAAGAGCGAATTGTTTAGCGCCTTTGTATTTTTGCATAAATTCCATATAATATCGAATAAATATTTTGTATTTTTCCTCCGTTCCGTGACACAGGTTTTCACGATTGGTACTTGATAGTGGCTTACTGCTATGCGTACGTGTCCAATTCGGCAACACATTAGCAACAGTCGGGATGCTGGTGATGGCGAGGTGTAAAGGTCTCAAATAATGATCTGTTGGCTGTGCTATGAATCCGCTACCCATATAATTAAATAAAGCCAAATATGGATCGTCTTCAGCAAACAAGCTAACATACCCCTGCTTAATGAATGGTTTCCATATAAGTGGCATTACATTACCAGGCAAGGATCGTGAAGGCAAACACGATGACGTCTCCGGATTTTCACCTGTTAACACTGTTATTAAATTCGGATACGTGTTTTCGCCTACCTTTGTATAGCCTTTGAAAGAATGAGCACCTAATACCTCGGTCAGATATTTGTGTGTCTTTGGTAATGCGCGTATACCATTCAAACGAGACATAGAGTCCATCCCGAATATGAAGACATTATAATCAACAAATGATTCCACTTGTTGTGTCTGCCTAAGTAAATCGATATTTTGGACCGACTCCAAAAATTCGCTCTTAGCGAGAATTTGGGCCAATGTCTTGGCATAAACTACAACATCATTCCGTCGACACGTGGTTTGGAAAAACTCGGCCGGAACAACTGCGGGCAATGATAATGAAATCACATCTCCTAGCGCGACGCCGTTATCTTTTAACGTTCTTCGTATAACCCTATATTGGCATTGGAAATCGTTGCTTGATGCGCCAGTGATATCGAGTAATGTCTGGTTAAACCTCAACATGTTGTGTTTGTCCATGTAGAGCAGCTCTGGTGCCGAATCACATATCACAGGCGGGGGAGGCCGGATGATAAATTCTCGAACTGATTTATCAAACGGATCCAAATCCGGAATGTTGCACGCCATCTTGTTTACGTCAACTGCGACTCGACTCGAAATACCACTAATATCCTGGTTACAACCGATCACCGTGTTCCGTACCTGTGAGGATGGTGACAGAATCACCGTGTTCCGTAACTGTGAGAATGGTATTAGAACTGCACACAAAATAACGCAAGCGAGTATAAGAATAACAACAACCTGGCGAAATCTCCATCGATTCCCACATCTGGCGTTGAAGCAGGCGGAGCGTAGTAGATGAGCCATCGCAACATCGAGTGCTCGGTAGACGAAGCGGACGACTACTCAACTCTGTTCCTAGATATTGCGGCGTTATATACCGGCATGGAGTTGGTCTCGTAGGGGCGTGTGTGTCGGCGCGAGAGCGTGAAGGACAATGTCGACTGTTCGTCCGCTAGCAGCGACACCATCACCCAGCTTATTCGCAAAGGGCCCCGAGTTCATATCACACGACTGACTGCTTCAAGAAAGCTAATTTGGTAAGAAAGCTGCTGGTACTCTGAAAGTAAATTAACTGAAAGTCAATTTACATTCATAATAACCAGCATGCCATTAGATTTCGTCTTCTATCAAATCTCACCTGTGTCACATATAGTGAATTGAAAGATATTTATATCCGTCTCGCTACGCCTAGACAGACACTAAGGGATATCTGAGATGGGCAGTAAATGCTAACATTGGGCGCATTCAAAATCACAATCCATTGCAGACAAGTGGGTTGTAATGTGGATTTGCACATTTATATTTTATTTGTAAGACTTGAATACCACAGAAAGAACTCCATGACTACAATAAGGAAACTCGGAGATCATGTTTCAAGAGAAATCGTCACAAGGTGCCTAACCCTTAGAGCATTTTGTCAGCTTTTGTGGGTGGTTTGGCCATTTGAAGAATAAAAAAACACTGACGAGCCTTGAATTCAAACCGAAGGTTCGTACAATTCGTTTTAAAAGTGTTTGAAGAAATCGTATTTGCTAGAAAGAATACATTCAAGGGGCATCAGTTGTAGGAGTGGATGGGTGGTGCGTGTTAGGAGGCGAAGGAGGGGGGGGGTTGGGGTTGGTGTTTGATGGGGGGAGGGGCATGTAGGGGTTGTGGGGTGCGGGGAGGGTGTGTGGGGGTGGTGGTGGTGGTAGAATCCGAATTGGTCGGGCAGATTAGGCTCTCTGATTAATCATCTCCTGAATATTAATATTAGCTTCAAGCTTATCTTGCCCTTTAAAACACTAACATGAAGGAGAAAAGGAAGAAGAGATAACGCTTGAGTCATAAGCCATACCACACGCACGCACGCACGCACGCACGCACGCACGCACGCACGCACGCTTCTAATTCTCATTGTAGATTTGGGAGTTATCAATTGTTTTCTTGATTTCGTCGTTTGCTGCCAGGCTTTTATAACTTCCGAACATATGTTAAAGGTGCGCACTCACAACAAATTCTTGGAAATAAAATTATCAAAACTGTTTACTTTTAGAGCCTTAAATTGTGGGCTTAAATGTAATGAAACGAAATAAATCTTAACGTATGATGATTTCATAAATATTAATAATAATTTGTGCGGAATGAAATCGTCATGTTTTAGATTTTTTCGCTTCATTACATTGAGGTACACAAATTAAGTCTCATAAAGTACACAATTTAAACAATTTTATTTTCACGCATTTTGATGTGAACATGTACCTTTAACCAGTAGATCTTCGCCTTCAGCTCGGTGGTTTCGTCTTTGTGTATTTGCTTAAAGTGTTGATACAGCGAATATTCAAGTCGATCTTTATTATTACCTGTTGATGTCTCATTGTTCTGGTTACTTTCAATGGGCAATAACTCTGGACCTGCTGATTATTTTGAGAACAATTTGACTGAAAGTCAAAGTCTCGGGGTGAAGGACCGTGTACGAGACTGCCTTGCGGGCTACTAAATTGAATATTACGAAATTACCACGTGGTAGAAATCTCAAGATTCATTAGCGTATTCATATCCCTATCTAACCATATGGGTGAAATTATGTAGCCACACATATTGCAGACGGTAGGGTATTGAAAACCACAGATCTGCCACTATTGGAACAAATTTATGCGATGAAATTGCATACTACGAAAATACTTCACGTTCGAATTCTTTTAAATTCCCAATGTAACGAGCATATTCAAACTCCTATACGTCTATGTGAGCGAAGTTATGGAACCGACCATATTCCGGAAAGTAGGGCACCGAAAACCACGAATACACCATCATTTAAGCTCAATTTTGCGTATTAAAATTACTTCATCTAGAATTTGTTAGATTCGGAATATAACTAGCATATTAAAGCTCAAGTCTATGTGGGGTAAATTATGGGGCTGAACATACTACAGACAATAGGGCAACGAAAACTGTGGTGGTTTATTAATGCAATGAACCTTTCCAGTTTAGCTAAACTCCATCGATACCACTCTCGAGTTGGGATTGATGGATTTCTGAACTGCTAGACGATAGATTTCAAGAAAGCTATACTGGTAAGCCATGGAATATTTTGGCACTAAATTGACTGGGTCCTGCCATAAATAACAAAAACATACAATTCGTACAATGTGTCGGATTATTAAGCATTTAAGATGGACTAAATCGAGTCAGTCATGACGTCATTATTATGACGTTATCGTACGCGTCACTTAATTAATTACGACGTCATATGACGTAATATGATGGATAGACAACCTGAAAAGGCCCATTAGCAAGTGGTATTAATTACCCTCGCTCCGTCAGAGGATGAGTGTATTGTATTCGGGTCCATGTGCGTTCGGAAAGGCAAGGGTCTACAATCTATGAGTGGCCTTGTTAAAATATGTGACCTATAAATACGGATCCTCTCTTAATACAAGTGGTCCATATTGTGTGGACCACGCATTAACAAGTGGCATTAGCCCTGTAATGCTCAATTTGCTCATGCCAATTTCAATAGAGGGATCCATTTCCCGGTACGCCACGCCTATTTCTAGCTAAGCTTCACCCCTTTTTGCGTGTTGGAATCGATGTCTATATATACGCTGAATAATGAATTCCCAGACTTCCAATTTCAAGGTAACTATACAGGTAAGCTGACGACTATTTTGAAATTAATTTGACGGGGTGCAACGAAAACCACGAATCGGCCTAAATTTGAGCCGAAATTATTTCATGGTAGATAGTTTTAAATCTCACTACTCTGTAAGCGTATGCCTATACCTATCTAAACATATGGGTGACATTCTGGGGCCGAACCCATTATCAGCGATATGCCAGGACATAACGACATCTATCTGAATGTGGTGAATGTGAACCAACCATATTTTAATGGGGCCATCCGGCGAATATGTCCGTGGCTATTCATTAGCGTATTCATATCGCTATCCAACCATATCAGTGAAATTATGTGGCCAAACCTATTGCAGACAGGTAATAGTAGGGCATTGAAAACCCGCAGATCTGCCAAAATTGGAACGAATTTACGCGATGAAATCGTATACCACGAAATTACTTCACTGTCGAATTTTTTTAAATTCCCAATATAACTATCGTATTCAAATCCCTCTACGTCTATGTGAGCGACGTTCTGGAACTGACCATATTACATACAGACAGTAGGGCACCGGAAAGCACGAAAACCCCAACATTTAAGCCAATTTTTGCCTAATAAAATTATTTCATCTAGAATTTGTTAGATTCGTAATATACCTAGTATATTAAGGCTCAATTCTATGTAGGTGAAATTATGGGGCTAAACATACTACAGACAATAGGGCACTGAAAACTGTGAATCACCGGAGATTTAGCAAATTTTCGGTATGAAATTGTGCACTACGAAATTACTTCATGGTAAAAAATTGTTTAACCTCAATCCATTACTTCACTAGCGTATTGATGTAACTATCTAACTATATGGTTGATATTATGTGGCCGAATTTCCTGTAGACGTTCTTAACTTAGCACATGCATAGGCCTACACTTTCGGTTGATTTCTGTATTCAACACTCGGCTACAATATTATTGACAGCTGTTTTGACTGGAAATTTGGAACATTGGTAGTCTATCAATACTGCTACATAATTGCATTGACCCTACATGGATTTATTCCCACGGATGGATTAAAGACAAAAGGATACTACTGATAATCACACGTCCATTATTCATTCGTATCCCGCGAGTTCTCTTTCGAGAAATGTATCTTGTATGTAGCGGCCTATTGAGTAGCCATTGACGTAGTGATTTCACGATCCACGGTGTTGCTTTTACAGTCTGCTACGGAGATAGACTTGGTCCTGGTCTGTCTGGTATCCGAGGTTGAGTCTGTGTAATAGTCTAGTTGCAATTCTAGACAGCAATAAATAGAAGCGTACCCGTGGAGTGGGCACGCAATAACGTCGGTCGCGTCTGACTCACAGGACACTAGTACCAGCAGCAGGACTGGCTTTTTCCGTGTTCGACTGCCAGTAAGTATTTAAATCCCTCAGTCCGACGGATACCTGAACTGGTCAGAAAATACAGTTATGTCCGTGTATGGACTCGTTGGCACATTTAATTTGTGAAAATATCCCAAATGTATAACAATGATCTGGTTAGTCTAGCGGGTTTCTTTGTGCAGACTGAATGATAAGGATTCTGGACAAAAGATTGCATGGTTTCGTCAGGGGCGGATCCAGGAATTATTTATGGCTGTGATGCATGATAAATGGCACCTCACAAACAACCGGGTCGGAAATTTCGAAATATAGGTGCTCTCAGATGACCTCTCCTGCATTTCAGGAGGTGAATATGCACCCTCAGTTGACAGCTAAGTTATTCAATTTTACCAATTTAGTTATAATTAAAATTTTGGGTGGGTGAGGGTAAGGTTGCGCGGTATGGGATAATGTCAAACCGGTGACGATGTCATGTTTCAAACCGTTTTGAACCGTATATCGGTTTTATGGGGTTGGTGGAGCCAAGGATGTGTGGGTACAATTATTGTATGTAATATTTTGGAGCAGCACGAGACTCATCCATTACCCACCGAACACGCATCAATCATGCACACAAGAATTAAGGAGAAATCATTTTTTAACCAATTAGATTATGGTAACTCTGAATACGAAAGACCAATATTATCGTGCATGTTAAATATTTCGAAAGTAATTTGACTGAGATTTACAAACAACAGCAGCATCTTGTAATCACATTAGTTTCAAAATATTGTAAAGTTTACAGACAGAGTGCAATTCATCATAAGCAATTTAGTGGGAATAGAAAATAACGGACATGTAGGCTTTTGTATGTTCAAATGGGTCAGCTTTTTAACCATTTAATCCACAAATTTTGTCAATATACTTATAATTGTCTAATGGAATTTGCAGACAAAGGAAGATTATTTTTGAAAATTTACCAAGAATGTCTGGTTTCGTTATCGAGCCAGTCATTTCAGTGGTAAAACGTCAAAAACAGACTTCTTTAGGTTGGCAAATTGACAGTTCTCAAGACCACTACAAAGGCTGACTTAGCAGCAATATTTGTAATTAAAAAAGATTAACCAGTAATGGATAAACCCAAAATTTAATTAAACTTGGTTTTTCGGCTTGAGCATAATTATGGCGGTTTGCAAACCATCAACATATGGAACCGGTTTATGGTGTGAGATCGGTATATCACATCACGGCCCGGATGATACCAGGAATGGGCCGAATTCACCTTTCTAGAGTAATGAACTGCGTGATGTGTAGAATGACATCATAATAAATGACGTCATGAATGACGTCGGTAAGTACGTCACGAACGCATATTTGAAGATGGTCTATGCGTTGTTGTACAAATTGTTTGCTTTTACTATTTAATAAGTATTCTGTTGAATATTTTGAAACTAATTTGACTGAGCGGTGTTGCTAGGCAGCAACACCACCCAGCCAAATTAGTTACAAAATATTCAACAGCTTCCCTGTATAGTTTTCAGGAAATTGATAGCTAGTGCATTCGGGGATCGATCAATCCCAACACGGCGATGTGTGGGTGGAGCTTAGCTAGTGATGGGCGGAGCATAGCTAAAAATGGAAAGGTCCATTACTCACAGCATTCAAAATCTGAGAACATTTAATTTTCACAGATTAGTCTTTAGCCTAACTGGGATAAATGTTGTTTGTTGCTTCCTTTTGCTAGAAGCTATCGCTGCATAACTCTCCAGGGCAGCAACAGCTTCTCGCAATTGCTTCCTCTGGGCGGTTACATGTATGATTTCCAATATAAGGCAGCAACAACTTTCAGTCCAGTTTGTCAAAAAATATGAGTAACAGATTTCAGTCCAAGTAGTCGCAATATATATATATATATATATATATATATATATATATATATATATATATATATATGAGATATGAATGAGATATATCCTGGCTGGCCGTATAACGATAAAGTATGTAAGTGGTCGCGGACAAGGCAGAAACACCCGATATGCACCCTGTATCTACGTCATGGGTCGAAAAATACCTGGGAGTGCATCTAGATAGAAACCTCTCTTTTGATATATACATATAGGTAATATCATATCCAAGGCAAACATTACAACCGGGCGAATCAGAAAACCCTTTACCTACATATACCCATCTACTTTCACACTCTTGTGTAAGTCTCTAGTGCGACCTATTCTAGAATATTGCCACTCGACATGGTCGCCAAGACTGAAAAGACGATCACAGCTATTAGAAAGGGTTCTACGTCGAGCAACAAAACATATCCTGCAAATAAGAGAGAATAATTACATGGAAAGACTTGAAGCATTTAATCTAATGTCACTGAAATATAGACGATTGCGAGGAGATTTAATTGAAACATTCAAGCTCATCAGGGATCTATAAAAATATTGATAAAGACTACTTTTTCGAGCCATCCAGAGTTGCACAGACCAGAGGCAATAGGTTCAAGCTCAACATAAAACGCAGCAAAAAGGATATTCGCAAGCATTTTTCACCAATAGAGTGGTATCACAGGGGAATTCGCTGCCAGCTAGAACAGCCGAAGCAACCGCGGTCGAATCATTTAATAACAAACTAGATATCCGCTTCAAAGAAAGAACTTTTGAATTTGACTGAACATGCCATATGTATACAAGCCTCTCACAACGCCATACCGCAATTCTGCCAATACAGTGCACTGATCTTGGAGGAGCCTGTGGATAGACGAGAACAAGAACATGCTCGGTAGCGATTCCAATTACCGGTAGCTGCATCTCTGCTTCCACATCCGCAATTTGCGGTTGCACGAAGAGACACTAGCGTAGAGAAGGAGACTCGAATAGCGATGAGCACAGAAAATAAAAACTACAGCAATAAGACCAACCCCGGCCTCCACAAGTGAACATGCAAACAAATGTTAGACGCAGCAGGGTGTAACCATGAGTGTAGGTGGCACGCCGCAGCTGGCGCGGGAGAACACCCATCTGCACTACGGCATTTCCACAAAACAGAGCTAGTCTTAAATCTAATGTCACTGACATGCTGACGGTTTCGAGGAGACTTAATTAAGCGACAACAGTCAAATCATTCAAGAACAAATTAGATATCTACTTCAGAGAAAGATCTTTTGAAATGAACTAAGCAATGATGCTCCCTAAAGCTGCGGGCAGGTCGAGCTACGATGAACCGCGCTGTCCTAAAACTGTCGGAAAATCATTCGAACATTTGTGCTCATATCGCTTATGATACAGTTACTAGCAACTATCGGCAACTAGTGTTGCCCGTTTCCAAGTCGTACGTGCGACCATGTTAACTGAAAACGCGGCATGAATTTCCATGCGTCGCGTGGTCAATGAATTGAAATGAATTTCAATGGTCACGTAAGTATTTTGAAATGACCTTTCATAATTGCAATATATGCGTGTTGTGGATTATCTCCTTAAATTTATATATTGTAGCCCCTTTATCCAGCGGTCAATAGAAAAGTCATTAGATAATCTGTTCTACATCCTGCCTCAATCACATATGTGATAAACATAACGGAATAGTTTCGTTTCATATGGTAATTATGTATTTTCATTTTGCTACTGGCTTTAAATTATGTACCATGTCTTTTGCTAATAGGTAGTCTAATAACCAGTCGTGTTTGAGGTTAATAAAATTATCCTCATGTATAAAATCGTTCAGCAATAACACAGAAATTAGACGTTCGTTCCGGAGACGTTCCACAAACTGTATTTAGATTTTAGAGTTTATATCGATTCTAAAATTTAAGAATGGGCGCCCTACTAAAACACAGCAGAGCAGTGAATTGAAAAATCGACGCGATAATTATATCAAGAGTTACCCATAGAATATCCTTCCCAACTTTAATCAAGCTACATTTCTTAATAACAGAGAGGTAGCGAGTTTAAGATTTAAGTGTATGGCCTCTACTAATGACAAGCAGGGTAGTGAATCGAAAATCGGGTTCCCTGCCAATGTGGGTATATATCCCTGGAATAGGGATAGTAGTGTGAAGCTTCAGCGAGATTAGATGAAAACTGAATGAGGAGTGGTAAAAATAACAAGAATATGACCAACCGTTAAAGATCCATTCCGGATCTAAAAGTTATCTACTAAAATTGTTTGATTTTCCTTACAGAGATAGTAAATATAATATTATGCGAAAAGACTTCGCATTCAAATTACGTCGACAAAAGTCAAACCTTTAGTGACGTCATGTTATAGTAGCATCAGTTGATGTTACGTCATGTAATTGTGTCTTCGGATGCTTTATTGACAGATATGATCCATAAATAAGACTGCGTTAGCTTGAATTACATAATCTTCTGGAATTACTTTAGGTTATTTACACTTTAAATTCCTGTATGGTTGCTTTAGAATTCACCATCGATGATTTGACGTCATATTACGTCATAATCAGCTAAGCGACGTGAAGGATGACGTCATAATCATTACGTCATAAATGATTCTATTAGGCCCGTCTTTTAGTCTTAATAGCCCGACACGTTGTACGAATTGTATGTCTCTACTATTTAATAAACATGCTGTTGAATATTTTGAACTAATTTGATTGGGGGCTAAGTATAGTTTTCTGGAAATTGATAGTTAGGGAGTTCAGAGATCGATTGATCCGAATACGAGCGAGGTGTGGGTGGAGCTTAGCTAGAGATAGGCGGGGCATAGCTAAAAATGGAAAGGTCCATTGAGATTTATGTAATCTAAGATGGCAATCACATTTCCACCAGTTCTGAATACGATAAGAACACCCGGATTATTACTAATATTCACGGATTTTTGAAATTACAAAAATAAGTTCAAAATGTAGGCCTATCACAATTAATGGCCGCTTTAATGAACACTACAGACCCAATAAATTAGATTACTGTGGGGATGGGTGCGTACCCCTGGCAACAACACGCCCCCCCCCCCACACACCCCGGGGTCCGCCACTGTGCGTGTAGGTATGGTATCCAACCAAACGCACGTGTTATGCATACACTGATTTCTTCGTGGCATAAGCAATATTATGTTGGTTATTTTTGAAACTATCATGTGACGTTTCCATTGCGTTAAGCTGTTGAATATTTTGAAACTAACCCGTCTGGAAACTATTGCTGCCATAGACTGAAGCAACTCCCAGAGAGTCCCAATGAAATAAATTTCAAATTATTCAACAGAATCTTTCTGACATCAAAAGGGGTTTCTCCTCCTCCTCCTCCTCCTCCTCCTCCTCCTCCTCCTCCTCCACCACCTCCACCACCTCCTCCTTCTCCTCCTCCTCCTCTTCCTCCTCCTCCACCACCTCCTTTTTCTTCTTCTTCGTCTTCTTCTTTTTCTTCTTCTTCTTTTGAATAACTCTGGTTCTACTGGACGGATCTACTCCAACCTTGGATGTTTTACGTCACGGCAGCCGGATTGAAAAATATATCACCGACGCGGGTATTGGACAAATTTGTCCTCGTTAACATTTTCAATGATTGATTCCCCATATCTCATTTTCAAGGCGGCAATACAGCAAAAGTGTCGAATATGTTGAAATTAATTGTATTGGAAGTCGCTGCTGCCTTAAGCAGACACGGCTTTCAGTCACATTAATTTCAAAATACTCAACAGAATAAAATTTATATCGTAAGAATTTACTTTTACAGAATTTAGTTTTCTAGTCAAACGGTTAATTTAGGTATGATTTAGAATGCACTCGAGGAAGATGCTGGTTCTCGCCTTTGCGCTGGCCTTGATAATGCACTTACTGACCGCTGTGACCTACATCGTTGCACGGTTGACCACAAACACAAACAATGATAGACTATCGCAATATGGCTAACTCGCGCATTTCAGAGTTATGATCAAAACTGTGTATTTTAGTATGGACTTTGTGACCCCGTGACCTAGATATTTGATGCTTTGTTCTGAAACTAATATATCTTCAAGTCACATGAATGGATGTTCTAAATTTGTTGATTTTACTTGACCCCGATTTATGTCTAAAATGTGTATTTCGGGATGCGCTTAGTGATTCCGTGACCTAGATATTTAAATTTTTTACCTGAAACAGGATTTTAGTTCTAACCAACCGCAAAATGAATGTATGATACAGATTTGGTGACGCTACCTTCTTGCATTGCAGAGTTATTCACGAAAATCTGTGTTCCGGTATGCACTAAGTGATCCCGGGACCTCAATTCTTTACCTTTTGACCCCAAGCTAAGCTTTTCAGCTATAATATGAATGTGTGTGCCTAATTTGATGATTCTACCTCATATGATTCCCGAAATATAGATCGGACAGACAGGCAGACAGCATGACACAGACAGACAGACAGACAGACAAACAAACAGACAGGCAGGCAGGCAGGCAGGCAGGCGGGCGGACAGGCAGGCAGGCAGGCAGGCGCGCGCAATACTCACACAGACCCTTGGCAGACATACAGCATTACAGACAGACAGACAGACAGACAGACAGACAGACAGACAGCATGACAGACAGCATGACAGACAGACAGACAGACAGACAGACAGACAGACAGACAGACAGACAGACAGACAGACAGACAGCATGACAGCATGACAGACAGACAGACAGACAGACAGACAGACAGACAGACAGACAGACAGACAGACAGACATACAGACAGACAGACATACAGACAGACAGACAGACAGAGACAGACAGACAGACAGACAGGCGCCCTCAATACTCACCCAGACCCTCGGCGGGTTGAGTAACGGTTGTATTAGCAGTGTAAATGTGGCTAATACGGAAACACTACGGATAATTTCATTTCCACAAATCAATCGAATCCGGGCTACCACCCGGGGTTTTACACGTTCATGTCGGCTCTCCGTATCG
The DNA here is from genome assembly GCA_034401795.1 of Chaetoderma sp. LZ-2023a. Lineage (NCBI taxonomy): Eukaryota > Metazoa > Mollusca > Caudofoveata > Chaetodermatida > Chaetodermatidae > Chaetoderma > Chaetoderma sp. LZ-2023a. The sequence continues at coordinate 15,313,828 of CM067366.1, read as the reverse complement.
GTTATCAATATAAATCTTATTTCAATGTGTTAATATAGATTGGATTAACCCTTTCATGGCAAAGCCGGTGGTCAAACCGCCTCTACAGTGGTCTCCAGGAATATGCATTTGGAGGCCAAGAAAAGGCATTTTTTTAAATTTACAACTGCAATGGCTGGTACAATAACCGAGCCAGGCATTCCAGTGGTAAATTTTCAAAAATAGTGACATTCAATAAGCAGTTATTTTGATATAATTGTACAAATTTAGCCATTAACGAGTTAGTTAACGCTCAATGGAACACCACATCGATATTATATATATATATATATATATATATATATATATATATATATAGCATGAAAATGGGGTGGGTGGGTTCAGTTCAAATAAGAATCTTTTGTTTACATACAATTCACCTTTCCAAGAGTACCCACCCATCACATGACGTCATAATAAACTGCGTGATGTATAGAATGACATCATAATGAATGACGTCATGAATGACGTCGATAAGTACGTCACGAACGCATATTTGAAGATGGTCTATGCGTTGTTAAACAAATTGTTTGCTTTTACTATTTAATAAATATTCTGTTAAATATTTTGAAAACTAATTTGACTGGGCGCTGTTGCTAGGTCAAATTCGCTGTTTCTTGTTTCACATGCCTTTGACTAACTTATTTATTCAATTTTATGTTGCTCCATCGTCTTTTAACATTTGAATCTTTTTTGCCTTGGTTTCGTTTCTAGGCATTTGTTTACAGACTGACCCTATCCACCACTCAATAAAGTTCACCCCTCCCCACCCCTATATACATCAACAATACAACAGGAACGCATATCCTGCAACAGAACACTAAGATAGCGACACTGAATATCCGCTGAAAGCAACATCGTTTAATTTTTATTCTTTCAGTTTTCATGTGGTTCAAACTAGTTCCCTCGCGAACTACGTGTAATGTAATGGTCTGGGTCCATGCACCAAGGTTAAACCTAAAACAGCACGGACCCTGGAATCCAAGGCTGAGTTGGGATATGTTATCGAGGTCCTCCGATCGAAAGTGTCAAGTGGTTTCTTGATGCATGAGTAATCCATTCGTATCTCGCGAGATCACCTTCGATACGAGATCGAGAAAAGTCGAAGAAGCCACGCTCTATTTTTAGATTGAGGAGTTGAATATGTAATCGGGGTATATCAGAACTTTCGCTAATAATAACTGAAGAGGGCGCGTGCAATATGAACGCTGTTGTGATAGTAGTACGGTAGCAGGCCCCCTAAATCTCCTCGTCCTATCGCACGGTCTCGCCCTCCCACTAACGTTCTCGAAAAGCGAAGCGATGTGAGTGGGCGAATGTTAGTGCGATGCCTAAATCTATATGAAGCCATTTAGGCCTACAGTACGGCTCATTAATAACTTAACATGTATAAAGTTTATGTAGCTCATAGGGGCGGGGGTGGGGTGGGGGTGGGGGGGGGGGGTGGTATGCGCTGGTCCGTCCTACTGCTCCGCTCCATTGCACTGCATTACCAGGCGTGAGTGTAGACCCTAGCATTGGGAACTAGCATATAAACGCCTTAAATATTACACACACACACATTGCACTGCATGTACAGGATGCGTGGGAGGGCTGGTTAGCTGCGGTTCTCGGGGTTACGGATCTAGTATCGCGAATCTCCAAAAAGTACAAAGACCGACTTCTAGAAACGGTGGACCGATAACGTTCCAGTGGGGCCATGCATCAATTGCCACAGAGATTGAACCTCACCAGCTCGTCCCAACTATTTGTGTCACCGGTATGACGGTCGATGACTCAATGGTACTCGTTTGTTAGCACGAGAGATAAAATACAGTACATAGAACTAGGTTGGTGTCTTGTTAACACGGTTTCGTCAGAGCTACCTCACCGATCCTTGTATGTCCGTGAGGTATTACCGCAAGGGAGCGTCTTAGCGAGGTAACTTATGTAGTTTAATATAAACCATTGTACCCCTAACAAAAATATTTTTGTTGTGAGAGGAAAGCACCTCGCGCGGGCCTCCGTCAACGGATCAGTAGAACGTGACAGGGATCTGTTAAGTTCTAGTGTACTGATCGGTATGGATCACCATATAGAGATGTTAATTTCTAGCCCTGCCTATGGCAGCAACAGTTTCCAGTCAAACTACATTCAAAATACAGCTGTAGGCAAAGGTTTCCAGCCAAATTTGTTTCAAAATATTCACCAGCTTGTTCAATACCTGAATTAAGATTCTCGCATTTCAGGATTCAAATGTTTAAATGTTAAATCCTATGGCGGAGATAACGCATGACTGAGTATGTGTGTATAGTTAGACTGAATGACAAGCGCTTCTAATTACAATGGGTGAAAAGTGTAAATTAACCCATGTCATGCAGAATTATCAGCTTCTAATAGTTATTGATCTTGATAAATGTCTATTTGCATTCCAAGAAGATAATCTTTGAAGATTTACGACTGGAATGACTGACTCGATTCCAAGCCAGTCATATCAGTCATTAATTTTCAAAAATTGTCTTCTCTTGTAATACAAATGGACATTCAAAATTCCAAGATTGACAAATTCAGGATTAAGAAATGTCTGAATAAATGGAGTTAACAACACAATAACCTAATCATAGATTGCACAACCAGAGATATATTACTAAGCTCACGACAATGGCTTTGAAACGACCTTGACAAAGAAAAATAGCACGTACTTGTGTAGCTCGCCGGGTAGTGTCGGGCCGTGCTGGTGTATCATGTCGACTCTCCACACCGCAAGTGCACGACGAGTGATGCCGCTGGTTAGCATCTGGTCTCGGGGTGACGGGCCTTGTACGAGACTGCCCTGCAGGAAAGAAAAACTGGCTCCTAAGGCCGGTGGAACTCAATCGTTCCGGTGGGGCCGTGCGACCATCGTCGCGAACGCTAAACACAATGGACACAGTTTGTGTCACCAGTATGCATGTTCATAGCAATTTCGTGATCTATGGACTTATAAGATTTGATTTGGTGACCTAAAACTATACGTCTATACAATGAGTTTACCTAACTAATTGAAAAATATGCTAGATAAAACTACAATAAGAGCATACGAAAATACAAGACATAGAGGCAGGTAGATGAACTTTTAAACATGGGGCTCCCGGAGGTACCACACAGACCCGTAGGTCCACAGAAGTATCCCCGCAAGGGGGCCTCCCATACATGAGACTTAACTAGTTACCTTAATATAAGCTATTATACCTCTAAGCTGAAAGGAAGAAGGTTATATCAGACGAAAGGTGATGTGGCTCACGCGGGCACTACTAGATTGGGTGAGGAGTATTATGCTGGCATGGACCGTCGTCGCTGAATCCTTGCGAGAGGCAAATGCCTCGCACGGGCCTCTATCTCGGGAAGGTGACACCACTGCTTAAAGCGGGAGAAGAATAGTAGGCAAAAATGGGCCCACTCTAACATTTCAACCAAAACTGCTTTAGAGAGAAAAGACCATACCTAGTGAGATTATGACTATAGTGGTGCGTACTGTTTTACGTGAAGACGGGACAGGGGATTCACGATGGATTCCCTCGTTACCATCCTATGTGATTCTTGGTATGCTGAATTAGTAGGTACCGTTTTATTTATGCGGGCCTTCTGCTTTGCTTAATTCCTGTTAGTTGTTTTCAGAACAAGAATTATTTTAGGCCGCAACTGGCTGATATCTACCTAGCTATTAGACACGGCTGTCATGGAGAACAGATGCCCTAAGACATCAATACTAAAGACTGCGCTCATACATGTTACGTAGCAAGATCTCTGAACTGGATAAGAATCCAGACATCCCGCCCCATAACCACATAAAACATTACAAGACATGGGTTACATTTCACGAAGGCATTATTAGACCATTGTTCTATCGTTATGGTGGGGGTAAGAGACGAATACCCACCGCAAATGTCCTTCCCGCAAGGGCATGGCAGATCTAGTATCATGCCGAGACATTTTAACGGAATTCAGTGGGGGTAGGTATCTCGTCCGTCACCGGGTCCTATGGAACTAACCGTTTTACCTATCGTTAGGTTTAGTTGCCCAGTTTTGCACTGCAGTGCGGGAGGATTGTTCAGTAAATAAAATAATAATTAATACATGTGTTTTCGCAGTGCTTTCCTACATTGGCTTAAAGTGCTAACTACTAAGTATCCGAAGATACACAGGAATGTGTATGTGACACCACACCCTGGCCATCACCGCTCGGAAACCCCAATAGTTTCCCAGAGTCGGATCAGCCCATGGTGTGGCTGGGGACATCCAAACAATTAAGAAGCCACAAGACTGAGTGGAACACCAAGGGAGACAAAATCTTACTTATGAGTCTTACCGGAGTGCGGGGCTAGATTATCGCACCACCGGAAGAGAAGAGTATTTTACACAGTATGTAATGAAGAAAGTGTCTCTAATCATTTCGAACCTATCCTATTGAGCTAAATAGAAAAGGTTTCGTTGGTAGCATGCCAGGCTAAACAGAGTTATAGCATGGACAGCAACCTCAGTGAAAAATTGTTGGTGGTGGAAGATAGCGGTCGAAAGTCGAAAGAACTGACATGATGTAAGTGCGGCAACAATTAAAATACCACTTTTAGGTGTGGCCGGCAGATCCGGTGAGTCTTCCATCAAAGAACATCCTGCCTCTACATCTGTAGACTCACATATTCAGGCCGTAAAGGCCTCACCACAAATTTGTGTTCCGAATGTAGCTGTTGGTATTCGTGAACAATTATCACAAGTTCCAAATTACTCCTGTAGACGGGGAGTTACAAAATTGTTTTAGTGCAGTGGATTGGAGAACTGCATGCTACGGGATAAAAACCTGACACATAGCGAAGGAAGAAGCATATTGTCTGCCGTGCTTATTAGTAGCTGGTACATATCCAACCTGTTCGCCCCCTGGCCGAGGATGCTCTCGATCACTGGATCACTTCTCCTTTTATACTCCTTGTGACGTCAGTGGCACAGGCTCCATCCAATCATTGTTCGAGCAACAGCCAATCAGCGCGCATCTAATAATTGTGCAGTCGAATGTTCTAGAACATTCTAGAAGCTTTGCGTCCACGTGGCTATGACGTCACGGCAATATTTTGAAGATAATCATGAAGAGTTTTTCCTGGATAACTCAGACATTTCTCAACCGACTTTGAAATGCCATCCAATCTAGGCCATAACTACGCATTCCATATAAACAGCGTCCTAGTGCGCATGCGCATCATGCGTTTTAACGAACCTAGTTGTTTTTCGACATGCTATCTCTCCCATAGGCCTATATACGCTTATGGCTCTACCCAGAGGGGCGTGTTAAGGAAACGATTCCAGGATGGGCAGCGCGTACCCAGCTCAGCTGGTATGGCCGGTATACGACCGCTCGATACGAACTACACCACCCCCTCCTCGTTTGACATCCGTAGCAAACGATCGTGCATGACAGATCGACGCACGGATGTACACTAGGTGGGAATTATAGACTTCCCGGGTAGGTGCGTGGCCGGAGTGGAGTAGTGACGCATTAGACACGTATTCAAGAGACAGAGCACATAGGGGTGCCAAGAGGAGGGAGGCCTACTTTTAGTTTTTAATTTTGACCTGGAATTATTTTTCCATGCCTTTCTTCTTTTCTTTGTTTTATTACTAATATTACGGTGTGTGCTATAACTTCATTTAGTAGATGATTCTAAACAATAGCTCGCATGAGTGTTCTCCTTGAGTGCGGATAATCATGATCTCCGCAAATAACACCCAAGCTCCAACGTACCACAATTTAAGTTTCTAATTATATATAAAAATATAATAAGAAAAAGACAAGGTATCTAGACAATGTAACATACCCTTACGAGGTATTTATTTATTAATCACACTGTATTACTTGCGCACCCCGGGTAAATAAAGGGGTATGCAACATGTATCACTTAGTATTATCATTATATAAAATATCTATTTGTCGCCCGTTATTGCGGGTCCGCAACGGTCAGCTCTCGCTGGCCTAATATCCGTCCTGACGTCTAAGACAGGAAGAAAAATAATAAGAAAAATAAGATATATATAATAATAATAACATAAGAATTGGTTTACCAGGCAGCCTCAGACTGCATGATGGGATTGTGACGTTATTGCACTGCAGAATGTTGTATAATTTATGTCATACACAACGTTCTTACAACCTCGGAATCTGCAGTGCTCATTTTGTGTGAGACACAACCGGGCACCGAAGTGTGCGGTTGTGTCGGATAACCGTAGTCATCCTAAGGACGGGATTCAATTGATCTAACATATATAATAAGAAAGGTATTTTAAAAATAAAGTAATAATTAATACATTTCCACAAATCGCCTATTGGTATTTCTGCTGAATTACATATAATCACACCTCTGCAGCGAAATCTCCCCATTGAGTCTGGGTCCCGCGACTGATGGCGGTGGGTCGCGGTGGATGCACTGTCGTTGCTGAGATGCTTTCACTATTATCATTATTGGCACTGTCTGAAACATCCGAAGTGATGGTGGCGGAAATATACACGTCCATTATGTCTCTCACAGTTACCGCTGGTTCCAATATATCCGTCCGTATAGCAGCAGCAGCAGTACTAGTGGTTGCCAATGTCGCTGATGCTGTGGTGATGCTAGCTGTCGTGGTGATGGCGGTTGTAGCTCTCGTGGTGGTCACTGTTGCTGTCGTGGTGATGGCGGCGAGCTGTACCATAGGCTGAAGTCATAGTGCGGGAGCGGATATGGCGGGAGACGACATCTTCCGAAACTTAGCATACTTTAATAGACGACTTGCAGTGATGTTAGGCCATGTACCCTTTGGCCTTCCTGGTGTGGTTCACTGTCCCCGCCATGCTCAGTTCCCCATACAGGATGCAGCCTAGGCTAGGTACCTTTCCGTATATGCCTGAGATAAAGACCTGTCCAAATGAGGGGAACAGAATCTGGAACAGAGTCACGATGCATACTGACGACTTCCGAGCCCAGTGAACACAGTACTGGGCACCAGACTGCTCCACCTGTCCAGCAAGTGACATATTACACCGTCTCACACACATACCCTCCTGCATCCCAAAGAAACACTTTTTATGTTCTCTGATCACAGGAGGCATGACTCGCAATGTGAACGCTTGCCATGGCCTGACTGTACATTGAGCCATCTTGACCACTCATAACCATAACCGGTTGATGAACTGACATGATCAGTCAATAGCAATCACCATCTGAGCTCATGCTCAGGGACAACCGACGGTCTGATCCGTACCTATCTGCCAACAGAGTACGAACTTTGACCGTTTTCTCCGGCCTTGCCTGCAGGCCATCTCTAGCAAACACAGCCCGCAAACTTCTAGTCTGCTAGAGATGTCCTGGATGTGGACTATCATCCACGTACCATGCATGTTCACTTACAGAGACAGGATGAACCAAAGTCTTAGCAGCCCGAACATGACGCCGACTAGACGGTACCAGAGTAGGATGTTAATTTATCCTTCATTGGACACAGAGGCCTTCAGTATCTCCCCTGTACTATATATCCTTGTTTACGTGTCCCCAAACCCTCACGGGCCCACTGCCGTCTGTTGGCCACCAACCTTTGAGGAGCCTATCCCTCTCTGTCACGGCCTGGATATCCTGTGTGTGTGCGTGATCCGTCTCTTCCCCGCATATGGACGCCACCTCCTCTGTTGCAGCAGTCTCTCTCATATCTGAAGATTGACAGTCAACAGACAATGAGTGGAGTGGGAAATGGACTGGGTACAAAACCACTTGGCTCCGGCCAAGGAATCCAAGGCCTGATCTATCCGTGGTCGATCATTAAGGCAGCAGTAGTCAATACAAAACCACAAGGTTCCATCCTTTTTGCCTGCTAGCACTATAGGGCTAGCCCATGAAGATGCTGAGGGTTCAATAATACCAGTCCGCAACATGTCATTCACTTGTTGGTGTGCTTCTGCTTCCTTGTAAATGGGAAGACGTCGTACCAGTTGTCGTACGGGGTGATTATTGCCTGTATCGATGGAGTGTCATACGAGATGAGTTTCTCCGAGACCCATGTCTCCGGAGGAAAAACTATCACGATATTTATGTAGTAGTTTCCGAATTACTCGTTTTTGTGATTGCAGTAATCCAACGGTGGCAAGTAGATATAAATCGTGTAAATGTTCGGGTAAATCATCAGTCATTTGCGGTGTTGTATCAGAAAGTGCAGGTGATTCCAATGAGATTATGTCCACTAAATGGCTGCAGCGTATTCCGGCTTCCAGAGTGATGGGATCTGCGGTACCATTGAACACTATAAAAGGTATTTTTTCCTGATTAGTAGTGTCCACTATTATGCGGGGACTTGCGCATTGCGCATCTCACTACACGTTATGCATCAAGAACGGACTGTTCAATTATAAACCGTTGCATGCAAGTACGTGCAACCATCGGCTGGCATGTTCCTGATGTATTATTTTATATATGCGATTGGATCCCAATATAACATAGGAAGACATGCCTTGTTGAGTGAGTCTCACAGTATATTCTCCTTGAGTTTCAGTTGCCTTGTAGAGACAGCTGTTTAAGAATTTATCTGTTAAATTAAACTGTTACATTCATAGATCCTCGCTACTGTGTTCAGTGTGGATTTGTCCATGACACACAATAATTCAGGCCTCGAAATTCGACGGGATTCTCGTAATATTCCCGAAATTTAAAAATACGGGAATCCAACTGGATTCTTGTAAATAAACGCTTCCAAAAACGTAAACATTCCATTCTTACAGAACGCCACGATCCCGGTTACTAATTTCAACAATAAAAATTATGTCACGAATCAGCATAGAGGGGGGGTCTGCTAATACACCGGTAATGAGAAATGTCTCACGTGACTGCACCGTCGTAGTTAATAACAATCGATAATGCGCACTCGTAGTTTCAGAACAGATTGGCTCGCAGGATATCCGATTTCAATAGGCATGAATGAAAATTACTATCATAGTAAAATTTTTATCACGTGCCTCGTTGTCATCCATAACGAATTAATCACATGATTTATTTCAACCAATTTCTGTGCGACTCTCGTGATTAATATTGATGGCTAATGGCGAACGAAAAATCTAGTCACTGTGCCGCTTTTAAACGCATTAAAGCAATTTGTTACGCCCACTTTGACGGGTTATATGACCCAATATATTATTATTGGACGGTTCTGACAGTAATACCACCCGATATTTAAGTGGTTCATTGCTTTGGAGCGACCGAGAAAACAGGACTATATGTCAGGAAAACCGGTCCGTAGTAACTCTTATTTTCAAGTAAATCGCATTTGCACTAAATTGTCAGTTTAAAGCGTACAAGTTAAGAAGGGGCAATCTATCTACTGAATGCCTTAGAGCTGGTTACGCTTTTTTATTGTGGCGGACTTGGGGGTTATTGTTTTATATTAGAAATGTACGCTGCTTCTACCAGTACATATATTTGGTAACGGTTACCAAAAAATATACCCATCACAGGTACAATTTTATAAACATTTCAACCCCTGTTGTTTTTGGGGCAATTAAGACGGTAGTTCTTTGATACAGGTGGAATTCTTTACAAATTAAAGCATATTTTTTAAATATTTTGAAAATAATATGACTTGAAGCCATTGCTTTCAAGGTGGTGGTGGGTGGGCTGGAGAGGGTTGCTCAACTAGGTAAGGCACAACAATGTAAGATATTCAATTCTTTGTTTTTGTAGTGGGGTTTGTGGGTGGGGTGTTAAGATATTTATAAATATTTTGTCATTAGTCACTAATTATTATAGTGGGTCTGGAATTTTGAAATATATGTTTGGAAAAAGTATGAAATTTTATTGTGCCCAAGGTGTATGAACCCTGAAATTGTTGGAAGCTGGAAAGATGTTACCAATGAGTGTTGTCATACAAATACTGATATTTTGGCAGAGAAAATGTACATTTGCAGACCAAAGGAGTATTGTTTCTGGAAACTTAACACTGAATGACTGGCTCGGTTATCGAGCTTGTAATTTCAGTGGTAAATTTTCCAAAATATTCTTCTTGGTCTGGAAATGGAACGAATGAATGGACATAAAACAAAAACTCAATCTGCTTTTTGACAAATTTACTTGAGAAATATTACAGTACTTATATCACAATGGATGAATCCACTTTTAGTTATTCCCCACCCATCTCTAGCTAAGCTATGCTCCAAGCTTTGTCCCAGAATCTCAATTTCATTGTAACAATACAGCTAACTTGGTGAATACTTTGAAACAAATTTCCCCTCAAAACAATCAACAGAATGTTTATTAAATTTCAAGACATACAACTAATACTTACTGACAGACTACTATGAGAGTTGGTATTGTCTGTCAATTATAATAGTGACTGGTGACATCAACCTATATGTGATGTAATTGATTATGAGGTCAATAGTTGAGTAACTAAACATATTTTATCTGCAAATTAGGTAATTGGGGATAAGTCCATGCTGTAATCAATATGCTAATGATAATTCAGCAACATGCACTTTAAATTCATTATTAACTTAATATACAAATGAAATATGTTCAGATAAAGCAGATTTGGATAAAAAAAATGGCGTAACCAATTTGCGCAACCAATCAATTGGTTACGCAGACCTGAAAACACGGGACCCAAAAATGGGTCTCGCAAATATTTGAAATTTTGAGGGCTGGGGGTGCCCACTGTTTTACGTGAAGACGGGACGGGGGATTCCCTATGGATTCCCTCGTTACCGTCCTATGTGATTCTTGGTATGCTGAATTAGTAGTTGCCGCTTTATTTATGCAGGCCTTCTGCTTTGCTTAATTCATGTTAGTTGTTTTCAGAACAAGAATTATTTTAGGCCGCAACTGGCTGATATCTAGCTAGCTATTAGACATGGCTGTCATGGAGAACAGATGCCCTAAGACATCAAGACTAAAGACAGCGCTCATACATGTTACATAGCAAGATCTCTGAACTGGATAAGAATCCGGCCATTCCGCCCCGTAACCACATAAAACATTACAAGTCATGGGTTACATTTCATGAAAGCATTATTAGACCATTATTCTATCGTTATGGTGGGGCCAAGAGAAACGAATACCGTAAATGTCCTTCCCATAAGGATGTGGCAGATCTAAATATCATGCCCAGACATTTTAACGGAATTCGGTGGGGGTATGTATCTCGCCCATCACCGGGTCCTATGGAACTAACCGTTTTATCTATCGTTAGGTTTATATACAAGTTGCCCAGTTTTGCACTGCGGTGTGGGAGGATTGTTCAGCAAATAAAATAATAATTAATACATGTGTTTTTGTAGTGCTTTCCTACATTGGCTTAAAGTGCTAACTACTAAGTATCCGAAGATACACGGGAATGTGTATGTGACACCACACCCTGGCCATGACCGCTCGGAAAGCCCAATAGTTTCCCAGAGTCGGATCAGCCCATGGTGTGGCTGGGGACATCCAAACAATTAAGAAGCCACAAGGCTGAGTGGAACACCAAGGGAGACAAAATCTTACTTATGAGTCTTTCCGGAGTGTGGGGCTAGATTATCGCACTACCAGAAGAGAAGAGTATTTTACACAGTATGTAATGAAGAAAGTGTCTCTAATCACTTCGAACATATCCTATTGAGCTGAATAGAAAAGGTTTAGTCGGTAGCATGCTGAACTAAACAGAGTTATAGCACGGACAGCGACCTCAGTGAAAAATTGTTGGTGGCGGGAGAAAGTGGTGCATATATAAGTGTTGCTGTATAGTGTTTCTTACGTTCACTGCAGTCATATATTTTCTATGACTAAACAAAACATATGAATCACTGGCCATATATATACATAATCTAACCAGAACAATCAACACGGTGTTAAATGATTAAGATATATATAACAGTACAGGTTAACGAACCTACTACAGTGCGGTTAGCAACTCATTGAGGAAAAGGAGAATAATTATCAACAAATACGGAAATTATAACTAGAGGTCCTAAGACCGTTACGGTTCCTTTTAGTCATCGGGACCGTTATTGAGGATACAATATAATTAACAAAACCTATATAGAGAAATAATTAAACGGTGAAGTATAGTTACTTGAATACTTGGTAGTCATTCCTAGGTTAGGCTACCGTGTTACTGAAATTGATACGTTGATCCATAGTCGACGTGAAATGATGCGCTCTCTGGAAGCTGGAAAGTTCCTGCAGGTGGGTTCTCGCAAGCCATTTTCCACAAACAAGACTTCCGCAAGAACGCTCATGGCGGGAGTGCATCGCTTAGTGCTGTAGGCCTAATAGAATGTCTAATAAGCAGTCAGTAAAAGATACGACAGTACTATGTGGTGAAGCAAGTTCCCGTACACCGATGGCACGGATGGAAGGTGTAAACAACCCATCACAAGCGGGGGTTGTCAGAGGCAAACGAAGATACAAAACAAATCTCCATGGTGCTGGGTACGTCAGCCAGCTCTGAAGACGCACTGGGCAGAGCTTACTTGCTGCGGTGGTAAGTTCAAAGAACCTACACGACCAGTGTGGCGGCGATTGAAATACCACTTTTAGGCGTGGCCGGCAGATCCGGCGAGTCATCCATCAAAGAATATCCTGCCTCTACATCTGTAGACTCACATATTCAGGCCGTAAAGGCCTCACTGCAAATTTGTGTTCCGAATGTAGATGTTGGTATTCGTGAACAATTATCAGAAGTTCCAAATTACTCCTGTAGATGGGGAGTTACAAAATTGTTTTAGTGCGGTGGATTGGAGAACTGCATGCTACGAGATAAAAACCTGACACATGGTGAAGGAGGATGCGTATTGTCTGTCGCGCTTATTAGTAGCTGCCACAGATCCAACCTGTTCGGCCCCTGGCCGAGGATGCTCTCGATCACTGGATCGCTTCTCCTTTTATACTCCCCCCGACGTCGCAGGCGCAGGCTCCATCCAATCATCGTTCGAGCAACAGCCAATCAGCGCGCAGCTAATAATAGCGCAGTCGAACGTTCTAGAACATTCTAGATGCTTTGCGTCCACGTGGTTATGACGTCATCGCAATATTTTGAAGATAATCATGAAGAGTTTTTCCTGGATAACTCAGCCATTTCTCAACCGATTTTGAAATGGTTTACAGATTTGAAAAGCCCGTTAAGTTCTGGTCTTGACTAATGCCAGATTTACCGAGAACAGGCAATCAATAAGAATTACAGGGTACCATCTCGGTACACTAAAAGTGCCATCCCATCTAGGCCATAACTACGCATTCCATATAAACAGCATCCTAGCGCTCAAGCGCATCATGCGTTTTAACGAACTTAGTCGTTTTTCGACACGCTATCTCTCCCATAGGCCTATATACGCTTATGGCTCTACCCGGAGGGGCGTGTTCAGGAAACCATTGCAGGATGGGCGGCGCATACCCAGCTCAGCTGGTACAGCCGTATCCGACCGGTCGAACTACTCTTGTCGAACAGATTGTACAGTCAAAAGTGCTCTAGTGACCACCTGTATTTTGGGGCCACGAGATTGCGGTTCTTTAAAACAGATGATTGTATGAATATTATTAATTTTCCTGAAAATCAACATATTGATTAACGCAGCAACAACGTTTAGTCCAATTGTTTTTGTAACCCTTTTATGCCCAAACAGGAAAAACCAGCCTTTGTCGTGGTCTTTACAAATGCCTATTTGCAGGCCGGGAGAAGAGGATCACAGAGCCAATGATTTCAGTGGTGTTGTATGCACACGCCAGAATGCTTGAGAATAGAATTGTTGAGATTATGTGCTTTTGGATGCTTGGATTGTGTACCTCGATGTAGTGGGGCGGGGTGAGTCATGGCGCATGATGATTTCATTCCATATAAAAAAAATTTCGCACGGTTAGTTGTGAATTTGATTGGGAAACTCGTGCCTCTAATTCAATTTGGCAGCTTAAAGAAATTATATTCATTAATATGCGTAGTCAAATCATCGTGTGCTGGGATTTATTTCGTTTCATTGCATCTGGATCCACAGTTTAGGCCTCTAGGAGCATGTGGTTTTAGCAGTCTTGTTTTCGGACATTCTGCTGTGGATATGCACCTTTAAGATCTATACATATATACATGATAAAATGGACCCTTCCAAGTATATCCCTTGATCATATGACGTCATAATCAACTACGTGATCTGTAAGATGACGTCACAATCATGACGCCATGAATGCCTCGATATAGTCAGTCTTAAACGATTAATAGTCTGACACGTACGAATTCACCTTTCCAAAGTATCCATTCATCATCTGACCTAGTATGACGTCATAATCAGTTCAGAGCGTGTATGATGACGTCACAATCATTACATCACAAAGGGTTCCATGTAGACAGTCATCAAATCTCAAAGCGTCTGATACGTTGTATAAATTGTATGTCTTTGTAATTCTTTGCTATTTAATAGACATGCTGTTGGATGTTTTGAGGCTGGTTTGACTGGACGCTGCCTTAGGCAGCACCGGCACCCAGTCGAATTAGCCTCTTGATACCCAACAGCTCATCTGTATGGCTCTCTGGAAATCGATAATCAGGGTTAAGAAGAAATAGCTCCTTCAAGGACATGAAATACCATGTCCAATCCAAACACGGTCATAGAAAACTTTAGCATGATTAGATCTACGAATTGTAGTGTATGGTATTATTCACCCCATAGGTAATATGTTATATATTGGTGAAAACTGTATAAATAACATGCCCAAGCCATGATTAAGCTGTGTAAGCCCGCCTTTACAAATGTTATTATGCTGTTGAATGGTTTGTGAATATAACGCTAAAGAGAAATTCACTGTATTAGATATAAGATTAGGCATTTAAACATATATATATATATACACCTGTGCAAAAGTTAAGCACCACCCTATTTTTACGCACATGCGAGGGTATATTCATGTGCTATGAAGAAAGCAATAGCATAAACATTTATGTACCCATCCATCTTAGTGCAAGAGGTAATAATGCAACTAGAGGAATGCTGATTATGATGGTGGGGAAACACTGTATGTTTTTGTTTGAACTTGAAAACGAGGCCTGAATATGGTTACGTTGACACAACTGACAACTATTGCCCTACAGTTGACACACGTGGCTAGATTGTCATTAATGGTGTCTGAAAACGAAGTTTAACATCTGTGCACGAGTTTGAGACTGTCATTATTAATACCGGGTATATCCACCTTGTGCCTGGATGACGGCCTGGACACGACGTCTCATGCTGGTCACCAACCGACTGATACGCCATTGTGGTATTCGTTGCCATTCATGATGGAGTGCGTCTGTTAATTCCTGTAGGTTCTGCACAGGAGGATCCCTCCTTCTCACCATGTTTCCCAGAATGTCCCAGATATGCTCAATAGGGTTCATGTCAGGGCTCTTTGCTGGCCATGGTAGGGTTTCGATGGCATTCTGGCGGAGGTATTCATGCACAGCTCTAGCACGATGTGGTCGGGCGTTGTCATCCATGAATATAGGGTGGGTTCCAGGTGCATGATTTACAAAATGAGGGACCACAACTCTATCCAGTATGGAATCTTGATATCTTTGTCCATTTAGTGTTCCAGGTACAGTCAACAGATCCAGCTTACAATCAAATGAGATGCACCCCCATATCATAACGGAACCTCCACCAAATGGAACTTCTTCCATGATGTTACGTTGGTCGTACACCGTGCGTCTGGACCTCCATACACGAGTTCGACCATCTGTGGCATGAAGCAGGAACCGACTTTCATCGGACCAGTGTACCCGTCTCCAGGATCTCATGTTCCAGTGTCTTCTTTCGTTGCACCACCTCAGACGCTCCTCTTTGTGGTGTGCAGTGAGGAGAGGACGTCTGACAGGTCTCCTAGCTTTCATGCCAGCAGCATACAGTCTCGTTTTGACGGTAAACATTGACACTCTATTGCGCGTTTCCCATTGCTGGCTGAGCACTCTGCTGTTGGTGAATGGAGATCTCCTAACAAGGCATACTAGGGCTCGATCATCACGGGCAGTAGTCTTCTTCGGTCTTCCAGATCTAGGCCTGTCCTTCACCTCATTAGTTTGCCCATGTTTTGCAATCAAACGACTGATTACAGTATGGTTAATGTTCAGCTGTCTGCCAATCTCTCTGCATGACACACCAGTGGTATGCATGCCTATGATTTGCCATTTCACACGATCACTTAACCTTCGTCTTGCCATAGCGGTTCGCAATCAAGAGCTAATTCTCTCTGTACAAATAAACCACAGTCATGAACACAAAATTCCTAATCTTGTCGCCTAAATCTGTATGTAATGTTCTACACCTCAAACTGGACTTTTACATAACTGAACACGTGTGCTGTTTCCCGCCACGCACGGACATCAAGCGGCGTGAAGTCATGCATGCATGTGCATTTCGTACTTGGAATTATGTCAGCTAACGCGGGGACAAAAAGTATGGCAGCCTAGTTGTACCATCATGTTTCTACGTTCTATTGTTTTTGCTGGTGCTTAACTTTTGCACAGGTGTATATATATATATATATATATTAAATTAATTAAAATGTGTTGGCTTGCTAAGATCTCAACTGATTTAAGCTAGACTAATTTCAATATATATATATGGTTTTGCACACGCACGCTTATATATATATATATATATATATATATATATATATATATATATATATATATATATATATATATATACACCTGTGCAAAAGTTAAGCACCAGCAAAAACAATAGAACGTAGAAACATGATGGTACAACTAGGCTGCCATACTTTTTGTCCACGCGTTAGCTGACATAATTCCAAGTACGAAATGCACATGCATGCATGACTTCACGCCGCTTGATGTCCGTGCGTGGCGGGAAACAGCACACGTGTTCAGTTATGTAAAAGTCCAGTTTGAGGTATAGAACATTACATACAGATTTATGCGACAAGATTAGGAATTTTGTGTTCATGACCGTGGTTTATTTGTACAGAGAGAATTAGCTCTTGATTGTGAACCGCTATGGCAAGACGAAGGTTAAGTGATCGTGTGAAATGGCAAATCATAGGCATGCATACCACTGGTATGTCATGCAGAGAGATTGGCAGACAGCTGAACATTAACCATACTGTAATCAGTCGTTTGATTGCAAAACATGGGCAAACTAACGAGGTGAAGGACAGGCCTAGATCTGGAAGACCGAAGAAGACTACTGCCCGTGATGATCGAGCCCTAGTACGCCTTGTTAGGAGATCTCCATTCACCAACAGCAGAGTGCTCAGCCAGCAATGGGAAACGCGCAATAGAGTGTCAATGTCTACCGTCAAAAGGAGACTGTATGCTGCTGGCATGAAAGCTAGGAGACCTGTCAGACGTCCTCTCCTCACTGCAGACCACAAAGAGGAGCGTCTGAGGTGGTGCAACGAAAGAAGACACTGGAACATGAGATCCTGGAGACGGGTACACTGGTCCGATGAAAGTCGGTTCCTGCTTCATGCCACAGATGGTCGAACTCGTGTATGGAGGTCCAGACTCACGGCGTACGACCAACGTAACATCATGGAAGAAGTTCCATTTGGTGGAGGTTCCGTTATGATATGGGGGTGCATCTCATTTGATTGTAAGCTGGATCTGTTGACTGTACCTGGAACACTAAATGGACAAAGATATCAAGATTCCATACTGGATAGAGTTGTGGTCCCTCATTTTGTAAATCATGCACCTGGAACCCACCCTATATTCATGGATGACAACGCCCGACCACATCGTGCTAGAGCTGTGCATGAATACCTCCGCCAGAATGCCATCGAAACCCTACCATGGCCAGCAAGGAGCCCTGACATGAACCCTATTGAGCATATCTGGGACATTCTGGGAAACATGGTGAGAAGGAGGGATCCTCCTGTGCAGAACCTACAGGAATTAACAGACGCACTCCATCTTGAATGGCAACGAATACCACAATGGCGTTTCAGTCGGTTGGTGACCAGCATGAGACGTCGTGTCCAGGCCGTCATCCAGTCACAAGGTGGATATACCCGGTATTAATAATGACAGTCTCAAACTCGTGCACAGATGTTAAACTTCGTTTTCAGACACCATTAATGACAATCTAGCCACGTGTGTCAACTGTAGGGCAATAGTTGTCAGTTGTCTCAACGTAACCATATTCAAGCCTCGTTTTCAAGTTCAAACAAACACATACAGTGTTTCCCCACCATCATAATCAGCATTCCTCTAGTTGCATTATTACCTCTTGCACTAAGATGGATGGGTACATAAATGTTTATGCTATTGCTTTCTTCATAGCACATGAATATACCCTCGCATGTGCGTAAAAATAGGGTGGTGCTTAACTTTTGCACAGGTGTATATATATATATATATATATATATATATATATATATATATATATATATATATATATATATATATATATATATATATATATATATATGTATGGCTGAGAGCTCCAAGTTAAGAAATTCAGAGTAAAATCTGTTAATAAATCACAGGGAATTAAAATTCTAATTTCTAGCAACAGAAATGCCATTTTTATGATTTACCCAATAATTTGGTTGAATACTTTGAAATTACTTTGACTGGGTGCTGTGACTGCTATTTACAGCAGTAGCAGCTAGGCTCCATCCTATTTTGAAAGATTTGCAAAATGAAAAAAGTAGTGCATTTGAAAAAACTCAAATGCATTTGAAAACTCAAATGTAAATGCAACCCTTTTTATACAAATGCAAATGCAAATGCAAATACATGAGATTCAAATGCAAGTGCAAATGCAAATACATGAGATTCAAATGCAAATGCAAATGCAAATACATGAGATTCAAATGCGAGTGCCAATGCAAATGCGTTAGAAATTTCATAATTGCATTTAGATGCAAATGTAAGTGCAAATGCATTCAAATGCAAATGCAAATGCAAATGTATTTGCACTTGTACCCAAGCCTGATCACTACCGAAATTGGATGTCCGATCACGGATGCGGATGTTGTTGGGTGATGAGTGCTGCCGGTGTGGTTACTGCAGGTACTGCCAGTGCGGATGTTGCAGTTGGTGTCAATGCCGATGCTGCAGCTATTTGCGGAGTCAGGTTGTCGTCGCTTCGTGTGTTTAGATTTGGCCATCTTCCCGGTCGGAATTAATACAATTGGAAGTCTACTTTCGAAGTGTGGATCGAAGACATCTATATCGTCACTTTGTTCACCAGCTTTTAAAGTTACGACAAACACACAATGTTTGAAAGACAACGCGTGTGTAACACCATACAGCGTGGCAGAATTTAAGTATTTGCAGTCCGCACAGTGTGCCCTCTGAAGCAGATGGTCATAATTGACGTGAAGTTTCAAGTCCGAATTTCTGGAAAATGCACGCTTGCACGGCTGTCCATCATACAAAGTTGAGATACATGAATATTTCTTGCCAGTGTTCGCAGGTGCCGATTCTTAAGAGCTGTCGGACAACGTGAGATCTTCCGCAAGCGACATACATACGACTCCCGCATGATTGTTATATGCGTAACTGCACGCATCTAACTAAACATTTCCTAACTTTCCTAACTCTTCATAATACTTTCCTGGCCAATTATAACATGAAACTTCTTCTTCTTCTTTTCGATCGCTGGTATCACACACACTTGGAGAGCCGTTCTCAAGATGAAATCTGTGGTTTTCTGCAGTTCTTCCACAAGCCCATACAGCTTTCAAGAAAAGAGGTTGACAAAGGCCAGATCTCTTCTCTCAGCAGCTGATACGTACTGCAACATTGAAGTATGTGCTCTGTGGTCTGTTCTGCTTCTCCACAAGGACAAGCGGGCGATGTCGTAAAGTGGAATCGCCTGTACATGTGTTGGTTTAGTCTGTTATGTCCAGTTCTGAGACGAAAAATGGTCACTTTCTCTGGCCTCGAGAGATGATGGTAGGCATCGTCTGATTGAGGTGTTCTATAGAGTGACTTGATGATAGTCTTCATCTCTGTATGTATAACCATGTTTTCTGTCTGATTCTCTTCTGCACCCACCTTTGCCATCTTGTCTGCTTCCTCATTTCCTTGGACTCCACAGTGAAACTAATAATAATAAGAAAAACAGCAGAATTTGGTTTGCGACACGAAAATGGCCTAATTCCTGATTTTCCCTGGTGTCGAGTTTAAAGGGAAGATGAAGTTTCAGTGCATGCTTTCCTCCTTTTACACAGTTTGGTTACGTCAGAGGAGGGCAGAGGACCACGCCCGAAAGTTCCAGAGTGACTCAATCACTCCATGTATGGGTTTATTTAACTTTCATTTTCCTGGAGTCTGATTATATATTCCCTTCGTAAAAAGAAGGCATATATATATATATATATATATATATATATATATATATATATATATATATATATATATATATATACACCTGTGCAAAAGTTAAGCACCACCCTATTTTTACGCACATTCGAGGGTATATTCATGTGCTATGAAGAAAGCAATAGCATAAACATTTATGTACCCATCCATCTTAGTGCAAGAGGTAATAATGCAATTAAAGGAATGCTGATTATGATGGTGGGGAAACACTGTATGTTTGTGTTTGAACTTGAAAACGAGGCCTGAATATGGTTGCATTGACACAACTGACAACTATTGCCCTACAGTTGACACACGTGGGTAGATTGTCATTAATGGTGTCTGAAAACGAAGTTTAACATCTGTGCACGAGTTTGAGACTGTCATTATTAATACCGGGTATATCCACCTTGTGCCTGGATGACGGCCTGGACACGACGTCTCATGCTGGTCACCAACCGACTGATACGCCATTGTGGTATTTGTTGCCATTCAAGATGGAGTGCGTCTGTTAATTCCTGTAGGTTCTGCACAGGAGGATCCCTCCTTCTCACCATGTTTCCCAGAATGTCCCAGATATGCTCAATAGAGTTCATGTCAGGGCTCCTTGCTGGCCATGGTAGGGTTTCGATGGCATTCTGGCGGAGGTATTCATGCACAGCTCTAGCACGATGTGGTCGGGCGTTGTCATCCATGAATATAGGGTGGGTTCCAGGTGCATGATTTACAAAATGAGGGACCACAACTCTATCCAGTATGGAATCTTGATATCTTTGTCCATTTAGTGTTCCAGGTACAGTCAACAGATCCAGGTTACAATCAAATGAGATGCACCCCCATATCATAACGGAACCTCCACCAAATGGAACTTCTTCCATGATGTTACGTTGGTCGTACGCCGTGCGTCTGGACCTCCATACACGAGTTCGACCATCTGTGGCATGAAGCAGGAACCGACTTTCATCGGACCAGTGTACCCGTCTCCAGGATCTCATGTTCCAGTGTCTTCTTTCGTTGCACCACCTCAGACGCTCCTCTTTGTGGTGTGCAGTGAGGAGAGGACGTCTGACAGGTCTCCTAGCTTTCATGCCAGCAGCATACAGTCTCCATTTGACGGTAGACATTGACACTCTATTGCGCGTTTCCCATTGCTGGCTGAGCACTCTGCTGTTGGTGAATGGAGATCTCCTAACAAGGCATACTAGGGCTCGATCATCACGGGCAGTAGTCTTCTTCGGTCTTCCAGATCTAGGCCTGTCGTTCACCTCGTTAGTTTGCCCATGTCTTGCAATCAAACGACTGATTACAGTATGGTTAATGTTCAGCTGTCTGCCAATCTCTCTGCATGGCATACCAGTGGTATGCATGCCTATGATTTGCCATTTCACACGATCACTTAACCTTCGTCTTGCCATAGCGGTTCACAATCAAGAGCTAATTCTCTCTGTACAAATAAACCATGGTCATGAACACAAAATTCCTAATCTTGTCGCCTAAATCTGTATGTAATGTTCTACACCTCAAACTGGACTTTTACATAACTGAACACGTGTGCTGTTTCCCGCCACGCACGGACATCAAGCGGCGTGAAGTCATGCATGCATGTGCATTTCGTACTTGGAATTATGTCAGCTAACGCGGGGACAAAAAGTATGGCAGCCTAGTTGTACCATCATGTTTCTACGTTCTATTGTTTTTGCTGGTGCTTAACTTTTGCACAGGTGTATATATATATATATATATATATATATATATATATATATATATATATATATATATATATATATATAGTTTTAAAATGATAGCTGTGTTGGGTCACTTGTCATTCTTATCCTCGAAACATTGGGTCTTCATCTTACTATTGGGGCCTAATCGACTTGTTGGGTCTTCGACCCAATATGTGTAAGACCCAGTAAAAATTACCTTATAAATCTTTGCAAAAGCATTCACTAATTTGTTCTATGTCTACATTATTTTCAAGGTGATAGAAAATTCATGTGGGGTCAATTGGTGCACAACTAATGGCAGAAAACTAAGTATATATAAGAGGGGCTTAAGGGTTTTAATCCCGTAAATATCCACGTTATGCCAACAGATGAACCGAGCAGACTAGGGTGGACTATTAATAGACACGTCTTACCAAAACAGGTATATGTGTGTTCATAACATTTTTGGATGGCAAACCATCTGAGAGAAACCAATATCCGAAATTAAAATAAGGTAACGGAACGCGTGTAACACCAGGTCGACGTAAGGTGGTAAGGAAAAACATTAAATGTCTTTTTTTAAAACCCTCAACATCTCTGACTGTTCCACAGCCACTAATGGCAACGTTGAAATAAACTCTGATGATATAACTGACTTGTTAGAGACAGACTTTAATTATGGTGTAGATACTAATGAGGCAGGCACAGCAGAACAATGAATCCATCCAGTATGCTGACATAGGTACACAATGGCAGGAATCTTACCTACGGAAAACCATGGACAGATTGTAAAAGTAGGCTACATTTACTTAAACCCTGAAAATACCAAAAGCAGAAAAAGGATGTCAATCTGAATTTGATAGATGAACAATCTCGGCTCAGAAAAAACTCGCTACTGATAGCAATGCATTATTGTATACAGGTGTGACAAAACAGGTATTTCTCACTCTAGTCTGTCATCATCATCATCATCTCATATGCTCAGGACTTAAGCCTTAGGCATTTCGTCTAGTCCCTTCGATGTCTTAAAACTTATAATTAGCGAATACGGAAAAGAGAGGATTTGACATTGTTACGTGCTATTACTTATTAGTCATAGATATTGTACATATCCCAATATTTGCTAGTTGTTACTATGTAATATGCATGTCCAGCAGCCGCCAGCTGCGGTGTGCCACCTACAGCTGCTGTGCTTGGCTTTAAACGCTGCTTTATAGGATGCGCCTGCCCAACAGCCTCCAGCTGCGATGTGCCGCCTACAGATGATAGGTACTGGTTTAAGTGTTAGCCGCAGTGTGCCGCCTGCACTTTAAATCCAGCCTGCGCTTCCAATTTAGATTTTAAAAATTCTGCATTTGATATCCTTTTGTCATATATGAGTCCAGTTTCGTCTAAATTCTTAGCTTCCACACTGTGTGCAGGTAGGTGATTCCAGATTGGTCGGGTACGTTTTGTAAAGAAGTACTTTCTTAAGTTAGTATTGCAGCTTTGTCATTACACCATTTAATACATTCACATTTCAAAACAGAACAGAAGATCAACTTTTGCTGGTAGTAATGCGCCTGAAACTTCATTTAATATTTGATGATCTGACTCGTCGTTTTGGAAAGTCTAAAACTTAGCTAACAAAATATTCACATCATGGCTTCCAGTTTTTGCAGAGCAATTAAAGGGGTTAGTAATCCGGCTTCCCCGAGAAGCAATTAGAGTGTGTTGTCCTGAATCATATCGAGAGAAGTATCTAAGTATATCCTGTATCATTGATTGTGCGGACACATGCATTGAGAGACCGACAAACTTAAGAAGCAGAAGTCAGACATTCGGCAATTATAAGGCCACACAATACAGCATTACTTGCTTGCCAGGGATGAAATAATGGCTGATAGAGGGTTTACTATCGATGATGTACTTTTTCCAATCACGGAGAGAGAGAGAGAGAGAGAGAGAGAGAGAGAGAGAGAGAGAGAGAGAACTTGTTTTACCGTAATTCCGGGGACATTTCCAAGTCTAGGACCAATGTTCCGGGGACATGCTTGGGTTCTGGGGGCATTCCGTGGTCCCCACAATTACGGTAGGATTAAACGATTTGGATGAACTCGTAATGCGTAAATTTTCAATTTTTAACTTATGTCCCCACAATGATGCGAGGAATTTAGTTCTTTCATATAGGCCCATGAAAATAAAATTCTTTACTCTGATCATGTAACTACGACGTATTTAATTGGGTCATCTTTCCGCCAATTGCCATGCGCGTTGTATTAACGAGTTTTAGAATACAATGACTGCATCAACGCAGAAAAGGTGAGTTTAGCGTCATACTTTGATACAATCCTTTACCATCAATGTCAAAATAACACGATAGTTGACTGGTGGGTAAGCTAACTGGAAAGTTCTATATATATATAAACCTATGTGGTGTAATGTAGTCGTCTATTGTAGCTGTACTATTTCCCCTTTCTATTGTGTCTGCTAAGTTTATAGCGTTGCGCAGAGTTACTATTTAAAAAAACATAAAACGGATGACGTCGTAGATGTTTTGCCTACTTGGACAAGGCGGGTGATTAGAAGTTCGAGAAATGGCTTTACTGTTCCGATCGTAATCGCATTTAGCTCTATTACTCGCGGATTTAAGCAGATTTAAAGGTGCATATTCACACCAAAATGCTTGAAAATAATTAAATTATGTACTTTTAGTGGTTTAAATTGTGTGTCTAAATGCAAGGAAACGAGATAAACCTATGTTGGTTTAATTCTGCATAACTTATTATAATATATTTAGTTGTTAAGTTGAAATAAGGACTCGTGGTTCTGATTCAATTTCACAACATAAAACATTATATTAATTTATACATAATGAAATCACCATATGTTAAAATGTATTTCTTTTCATTACGGCGAGTCCGAGTTCTCTAATTCCGCCCTATGCCGACTGCTCGGCAGATCAGAATCGGCATAGAAGGGTAGAGTCAGAGTCAGAGAACTAGGACCAATCTAGGCACACATTCTAAGCCTCTAAACGTAGGCCTATACAATCTTAACAATATTATTTTCGAGCATTTTGGTGTGAATATGCACCTTTAACATGGGATTAAATGGTATACGTTCTGGTTCATCCAATTTATTATTTTAGAAGATACAGCGCATACGGATATTTTTTTTCCATCGAGAAATTTGCCAAAATTGTTAATATACCTAATAAAGTAGCCTACTAAACCTATCGTCCTGAATAATTCACAAAAGTTGATCAATATAGGGCGTATGTCATACACTAGACGTATTACACTTACGGGGTTGCAGCGTGTGTGTGGACAACTGGACATCTTTTGGGTCACTGTATGAGGGCAGGCCTAATTCGATATTTCATGGCAAATCGTGGTTTATCAATTAGCCTATCAGGCAAACTGTTATATTAGCTGTACGCCTACATTTAGGCGCGCTTCTCCGGTTTCTGTCACTACTGATGTCATGATATATGAATTAATATAGCCAGAGATACCAGCTGCGAACACAGTTGTGGACGTAAGGCTTAGCCAAATAAAACCAGAAAACGTTGTTTGACTTAGAGCCTCCACACCCCCAATAGTCCGGTAGAAATCAACAGAAATATAGGCTAACCCGGACATTTTGTATAACAGACGATTTTGTGTTCCAAACACTTTTTATGACTGTCCAGAGTCCACACAAGAAATTCTCACAAATTCACACTTGGGGAAACCTGATTTTTACCCCTTTGAAGTTAGGGAAAGAAATGTGAAAAACATTTAGCATAAATAGGTAATCTGTTGAGAATTTTAGAAAATTAGACCTACTGACAATTGCTATTGTCAATTGTGTATATGACAACAGATCCCAGTCAAATTACCTGTAAGACATACAAATGTAAATTAAAATTAATCAGTAAAACCTGTCTATAACAACCATATATGATTTGATACATGAGTGTGAATTCCATAACATGGTACATCAATGTATGGGCAAGCTCTGACGGAGAGAGTTGCACATATGGACAGCATGTTGATCGCAACTATGCAGTCAATGATATAAATATTCCTAACGCTATTATTCTTACTATTACAATAATATATAGTCCGGGGTAAATTTAGAAAATGTTACTTGAAGTAAGTTACGTCGATTCAATTATAAAACGATAAATATATAGTCAAAATCACATTGTTCAGGCTAACTAATGGTTTAGTACAATTATTTCTGCCCCTACGCAAGAAAAAACATGTGTTGTATGTAATGTTTCCCATGATAGCAGCAGTTCTAGAAAACTTAGTCATAAAGGGCTTTCAACGCTGCTTGACGCTTCAAAGCTTTGTGGAGATGCGTCGAACGAATATTATGTACAAGATAAATGCTACAAAAATTACACGTTGCCTAGAAATATTGCAAAAGTGCAACAGCAAAACAGAAACGATGAAGGAGTGCGACCATCTACCCCTACACTGCGCTCCGAATCTAATCATTATGATTACCACTCATTATTTGATATGTGCTGATCGACTTTGATGCTGTCCGCCGTCACCCTGAACGGCATTCTCACATAAGCAATATTGAATATGTTAGTAAGGGTAAACTCAGTGTAGTCCAGGGAACCTTGTTAAACGTGTGTTGCAAAAGGCACGATTCGTTAGCGAATGATGTTAAAGCAAGAATACTTTTTGCAGGTGACCTATGTACTGTTAAAGCCAATATCATCGTCACTGTATGCAAGAATTCATCTCTTGTAGAAACATCAGTTCGTGTTGTGCTTCTGGAAGTAATGCCCGGAACTTTGATGAAATGAATGATGTGGGCTTTAACCATCTATGCAATTGGCGAACAGCACCAGAACAGCAACAGCGCCAGTTCACTTTACACGACCTTCGTACGCAATTGACCACCTACTTGCCAAATGGTGTACCCGCACATAGCATAAAGCACGTCCAGCGTCGTCTGCTCGGCCGATTTGGGACAGATGTGACAATATCCCAGGTTGAAGGCAAGACAAGCGTGGTCACATTGACTGATAGAGCATCTTCTATCACACACGAATCATATCATGAGACGAGATGTAGAAGACATGAAGAAATTCACTCTGTTTCTCAGGGAACACAATCCATGCACAGTTGAAGACGACCAACTGAAAATTTTGCAGACCATCGTGTTACTGCCGATGATGCCATTGATATTGGTCGAAGAATTCATGAGAAGTTAAATGAGAAAAGGTTTGGCGACATTACGCTAAAGAAAGCAGATCAAGCTGTAACATTTGCTGTCATGCGAAAGGTAGTTAAAGTAGGAAATGAAGATGTCCATATGTCTTCCCAGGAGCTGTACCATCGCTTAATGTCAACTGCATCTGTTTCAGGACCTCCAGACAAAGCGATCTTTGAATACGAGCTTGCAACGGTATGTCCAGCCCTCTTCCACGATGACGGAACTATGAGGAAATCGCAAAAGTCACAACTGGCGAAGTATATAATTGAAATGAACACATCAATGCTACATCAAGAGACAACAGAGCCAGCTGCAAGAGTAGTTGATGGCTGCGCACTTTTGCATCGGATACCATGGCCTAAGGTTGGAACAATGGAGACCATTTGTAGCTCATTCGTAGCATCAGTAGTACATCATCAGAGGCTTGATGCGCCTGTATGCGTTATATTTGATAACTATCAAACTGAGACCACAAAAGATCAAGAACAGAAGCGACGACGGCTTAATCAAGTTGGCGCTCCTGATGTAGCTGTCCAAGACAACACACCTGTTCCAGGAAACAAAACTGGATTTCTATCAAACAAACGCAACAAACAGAATACCATAAATCTGTTGGCAAAACATTTATCAGATGCAGGTGTTGAGGTGGTACATGCAGTAGATGAAGGCGATGATGATGTGGTGGTTGTAAAGAGAGCATTAGAATTGGCAGGAACTGAAAGAACAACGATAGTTGTTGCTGACGATACAGACATATTGATCTTACTCCTAGTCATGCAAGCACCTCTGCACATATTTACCTACAAACAAAGTAACATAAGCTATGCATCAAAGTGGCCACAGAGATCTTAGGCAAGGAATTGTGTATGTGCCTGCCATTCGTCCATAGTATGTCTGGATGTGACACGACATCAGCCGTATATGGCATGGGCAAAGCAAAGCATATGAAAATGATCCAATCTTCACCAACCCTCAGACAAGATGTACTTGCATTTGGCGACATCTCCAGATCAAAGGCGGATATAATGGTTATTGGTGAAAAGTACATTAAGTCTTTGTATAGTGCTGGATCAAAGAAGTCCTGGCTTAGACAATCTCAGATACATGACTGCCATCTCTCCTAAGCATGTACCAGTTGAAAGGATGCCACCCACACGTAGGACAGCATACTTCCATAGCCTTCGGGTTCATCTCCAAGCAAGCACATGGCTTCACCTAAAAACTGTGTTAAAGAGAGTATGGTTATGCAGTAGAACACAGATCAGTGACGGCGATCATTACGGACAAGTCAGCAGCGCCTCCGGAGCTACTTCTAAATATAAGGTGTCAGTGTAGAACTGAAAGAACAACGATAGTTGTTGCTGACGATACAGACATATTGATCTTACTCCTCTGTCATGCAAGCACCTCTGCACATATTTACCTACAAACAAAGCAACATAAGCTATCTCAGATACATGACTGCCATCTCTCCTAAGCATGTACCAGTTGAAAGGATGCCACCCACACGTAGGACAGCATACTTCCATAGCCTTCGGGTTCATCTCCAAGCAAGCACATGGCTTCACCTAAAAACTGTGTTAAAGAGAGTATGGTTATGCAGTAGAACAAGGATCAGTGACGGCGACCATTACGGACAAGTCAGCAGCGCCTCCGGAGCTACTTCTAAATATAAGGTGTCAGTGTAGAACTCCGGAGCTACTTCTAAATATAAGGTGTCAGTGTAGAAGTAGCACATGTCTGTGTTCCTCGTGTAGTTGTTCCAAGAAAGGCATTCCATGTAGCATACATTGTAAATGTGATGGTCACTGCCTTAACAGCTCGAAATTTGAAAGTGAAAATGCATAGACAAATTTCAGCCATTCTGCCTGTTCGCTGTGTTTCACAACAGTCGCTCAGTTTGCATTAAATTTATAGTTTATCAAGTGATTTTGATGATGACATACTTTAAACTGTACAACACTTACCAAAACACGGGTTTTTAGAGTCAAAATACATATTACCTGGTTATTGGTCATCGCCTTGGCGGCCATTTTGAATTTCCTCTAAAAATCATATTCCCCATGTGTGAATTTTGGAGAATTTTTCTGGGATGTATTTTGGGCCATACCGAAGTGATTAAAACAAAAATGTGTCTGTTATACAAAATGTCCGGGTCCATGTCAATTTCTACTGTACTACAACCCCTAATCATTGAAAATACCTTTCTCTATCTAGTAGGTAGCAATTTTATTCAAAGCACTCATAGGCCTATTATAAAAAATAAATAAATAAATAAATAAAAATAATAGAAATTACAAAATGCTGATATGCTGTTCACGCGAAAATCGTGAGTTTTCACACCCAAAATCCTGAACTTGTAAAGGTGAATCCTTCAAAAGACACATCTGCGTATTATAAGTGAGGGATATATAGGCCTACTAAGATTCATTAAGCTATCTGATACGTTTCTGTATGGTATGCTGTTTGCGAGAGCATGGACAAGAATCATGAGTTTGCATTAAAAAGCATATTTTCACCAAAACTCTTGGACCTATAAAGGTGAATACTCCAAAAGGCACATCTATCCATCATAAAGCAGCTACATTCTAGGTTTTATTAAATTAATAAGTGATTCTGTATGATACGCAGTTTACGAGAACAGTGACAAAAATCGTGAGTTTCTACATTAAAAATCCGGTTCTCAACTAAAATCTTGGAGCTATAAAGGTGAATCCTTCAAAAGGCACATCTACCCATCATAATGAGGCAAGTTGCCAAGTTTCATTAAATTATGTCAAGCGATTCTGCACGATATGGTGTTTCGAAAAAATGGACTAAAATCGTGAACCTTTGCGATAAAAATCCCATTTGCACCAAAAAACTTGGACGTAGGCCTATAAAGGTGAATCCTTTAAAAGGCACATCTAGATCTCATAAAGAATCTACCTGCCACGCTTTATTAAATTTTTTTGAGCGAGTCTGTATGATATGATGTTTGCGAAAAAATTGAGTTTGTGCATTAAAAAGCCAATTTTCACCCAAAATTTTAGCCCTATAGACCTAACGGTGAATTCATTAAAAGGCGCATCTGTGTTTCATAACTAAGGCATACACCAAGTTTTATTAAAATATCTTAAGCGGTTCTGTATTATACGCTGTTTACGAGATATTGTGGACGGTCAGACGGGTGCGGCGATTACTATAGGGCCTTCTCCTAAACATATTAAGCACGTTTTATATCTGAACCGGTACTGAATTCTAATGTGGACGTTTTCTGTGTCATTCAAAGAATATCTACAAACAGTGACCATCGCTCGCACAGATACTAGAAAAGTCTTGCAGTGTTTGCAATGGGCTGGGTTTGGAATTAGGCTATGTGAGTGGATGGATGGCTGGGTGGATGGATGGAATTTAATTAATGGGGTTTTAGTTACCATCGAATAGTATAACTCTGTCTGTCTGTCAGTCTGTCGTTCTGTCAAATTCTTGACATTATCTGACAAAAGTTCCTTAGAAGCTGCACCTATAGCGTGTCGCGCGTATAAAAATTAATAAATGTAAATAAAGCGAAAAGATAAAGATTAGACTAATTATAAATTTATTAAATTAAACAAATTAAAAAATAGATTTTTTACATTATGAACACGCCTCACTCACTCGCCCCCACCCCACCCACTGCTTCCCACCCTATCCCACCCCGCCCCCACCTACCACCCCCCCCCCCTCTCACCCATCGCTCCCTCTCTCGCCCCATCTCTCTCTTCAACCTCCGCCCATCTCCACCCCTTCCCTCTCTTTCTCTCCCCCTCTCTGATTTATGTAAATATAAATATAAATTTGTGTATATAAGTGTAATTATCTGTTGCGGCAGTATGTATGTATGTATGTATGATTACTGTATATTGCGGCTGTAGTAGTAGAAACATCCTACAGCTGCAATCCGTCCTTCTTCGCTTTTGCCCACTGTGTCTTGTCCTCAGCCAAACTCCTTAGCTTCCTCAGGTCCATTCTTGACTTGAGTGTACCTAATCCTGCTTTCTTGTCAAGGCGTAGCACGCTTAGCAGATTTATGCAATGACGTCCTCCCCTGGCTCTGTATTTGTTGGCTCCGAGTAAGGCGAATTCCAAGGATCTATGTGTCGGTGTGTCTTCTGGCATCCTTAGCACATGGCCAAACAGGGTTGCCGTCTAATAATTCAGCAGGGAGGAGGCTAAAATAAGTTGCTAGAACTTGTGCCCAATCCCATCGTACATATGTTACAACAAAATGTTTTTAAAAACCTTCCTAGCGTGATCTCACAGGTTATGCACCATGAATTTGGTAAGAATTTACCAATGATTAGACAAATTAACTTGTTCGCATTTATTAACAATCGCCATGGCGTAGGCGTAGAAAGGAGTCGAAAAATGGGTGTGGTTTGGTGGGCAAGGTCATCCCAAATGTGTGGGTGGGCGTCAACAGTTTTCCTCGGGAAAGATTTCGAAATTTAGATGTTCGGAGATGACATGTATTTTAGGTGGGTGAATATGGGTGGGGTAAACACATGTTTCGCAACGCCACCCACCCCGATCCAAGATTGAAGGGGGTGGGGTGGAGCTGCCCCACCCCCCTTTTCGCCAATCTCTTCCTACGCGGAGATAATCGTGACGATATTGAAAATATGCAGGACGGATTACTGACAGATAGACTTACATTTAAGCCTACCCGTATGTAGGCCTATGTTGCAATATGTTTTCACAAATCAGCCTATGTTTTCATGCCATATCTCAGGAAATTCTTTCAATCAGAAAATTTAATAGTGAGAACAAGTGTAAAAGCTCGATTAAGGTCACCGCTAAGTTTAGATTTTGTCTGATTATATTAATCATATTATCATATTTGGCTATATCTATGATTTGCCCTGAATCGTGCATTATGTGTCTGCGTCATCTCCAAAATGTCTCCATACGCTCTCAATAGATTTTGACATGCACGTCAACGATTTTTTTTAATTATAAAGCCATATCATCTCACAGATGCATGGTAATTTTCCGTCCGAGTCGTTAGGACAGCTTAGGATCAGAGATTTATTATATATGGTATGAAATATATATGGAACCCTATTTTGGAGTATAGCACATGGAGGGTTGCTGTAAGAAACCGTACCCTCCTGCCGTATTTTCCAAAATAAGCCATATTTGATGAATCAGAACATGTTTGATATCATATCAATCCCCGTATCATCAGCTTGATTAAGATATAAAAATAAACCCAGATTGACCATGCGTTTCCAGAGATATACCCATTTACAATCAGTGTCAGCAATATCAAAGTTCTACCCCTAGCTCGTGTTTGTCCGAGTAAGTAAGTATAGGGCAATGCTCTCGCGTATTAACAGTGTCGTAGATTTGAAGGTGTGTGCGTGCGTGCGTGCGTGCGTGCGTGTGTGTGTGTGTGTGTGTGTGTGATTTGCGGGAGGGTGTGAAAGGGGGTGATCGCATTGGCAAAAATAATTTGACGTTCTGAGAAGCTATCTCCTGCATTCTGAACGAGCAAAATGTACATTTACTGTGCTTGCAAATTATACCTAATTTTATTTTAAAAGACGTTAGCATGATAAATTGATAGCTGATGTTCATTTTAAAGATATTGCAGCTGAATAGTGTTGCTGTAATAGAGAGCTGAAACATTCTCAAAATGAACACCAGTATTTTTGCAAACAGTTGATAAATATTTTTATGCCTGTCCAGCAGGACACGGGTTAAATACGTTTTTATTTTGAATACCTTAAAATATGTATGTACACAAAAGAGAACTAATTTACACTAATGATAAATAACAAATTGACAAAAAAAAAAAAATTTTAACAGGGCCACAACTCTTTAATAGGTGTATCCATTTCATTTTCATAACTCAAAAAGATATTGCCAAAAGGAACATATCTGCCAAATTTGTTTTTAATCCTTCAACAAATGGCAAAACGTGCCACTATTGTGATGGACAGATGATGGAAAAATGGTCATCGTATAAGGCTATAAGCTCACCAAGGTGAGCTAACAAAGAATAGAAAAATATAAGAATAAACAGTACTATAGCCAAACCTCACCAAGAAATGTTCACAAAAGACAGATAGTCTCTTAATACAAATTAGCAAATTCTGTTACAAAGAATATCCTGAATCCACTTTATAGATCTATAGATGTAATACTAGAAGTTATTTACATATAATCAAAATTCGTTTCTGAATAAATTATTGGTTGGGCAACTGCCCTACCACCTTGCCACTTGCGACTCCCCTGAATATTTATAGCATTTAAGATTTTTGCGAAGCTCTGAAAAGCGGGGTGTGGGCTGGTACTATAGCAAATCCCTCCCCACCCCCACCTACCCCCACCCCACCCGCCTATAGCAACCACCCCCACGCCTCCTTAAAAAAGTATTCATTCATCTTGCCAATGAATGCAACTGACAATGTCCTTTAGTTATAGCTTCATTTTGATGGTATACCTAACGTGCCATGAACTTATGCATGAACAAAGTTAACAGCTTAGTTATTACAAGTTCCCAGGTTAATCGTCGCATGTCCTCAGCTCCGCCATGACAACTCTTACTTACACAGAACGGGTCATATTTGTGACAACATTAACTGTAGTAGTTGAGGTATTGGAAACATTGAACGCAATCGTTTCCAGTGTAAATGTAATACGACACACCACACGTACACATATCCTTCTGCACGTCCTCCTTCACATTACCAGACACATCAATCACAGCGCTATTGGAAGAGCTACTAGGACCTGCTGTTCCTGGTTGATCTTCAGCCTCGCTTGATGAAAGGATCGTGGTGGTCTGCCCTGCTAAAGTTCTCATCTAGCTGCACCCTACACCGCCCCTCCCAACTCTCAGCCCACTCGCTTTGGTTTGGTTGGTGAGGTTGAGGTTGACCATCTTCTCATCCCTTTGAGTATATCAATAACATTTCCATTGAGGGCTGTAGTCGTATCCTAAGATTCCTGACACGGGAGGCGTTTCAGGATAGCCACGCTGGAAAATGGCACCAAACACGTTCCGTTGAAAGCTGATTTGAGACACGTTCATTTGAAAGCTGATTTGAGATTCGATCAAGCTAGTGGCGAAGCTACCTCACATGGTGGTAAATTTACACACTAAAATTTCGGCAACAAAATCAGAGATTCCAGACCCTCGCCCTCATGCCTTTTGTCACACTGTAAACATTTTCTTGATTTCCTGGATTTCAGCGATTTTCCAGATGTTTCGAATCACTCGCGATATTGTATAATCATAATGTACGGTTACATCATCTATTGTGTTCAAATTTGAGCCAAATTGGACGAGTAGTTTCGGAGATATCCATATATACGGAATTCGATCCGAACAGAGTGGGGTATATGGATAAGGGTCAACGTCTGGAAATCCTATCACATGTAAAGCGCCTTGGTTGTGTTACAGCTTGAAACAAATTGGACAATTAGTTTCTGAGATTGATCCCGAAATTGATCCTCTTGCATGTTAGGTTCCTTTTGTGTGTTAAAATTTGAACCAAACTGGACGGGTATTTTATGATGTATTTCCAAGATATCCATATAGATCCGGAAACGGATCTGATCCGGATCTGGCTTTTTCAATCTGGATCACGACTAATATTTGAAAATCCTATTATCAGAGCTCTAGATAAGCAGGGTTTTTGCGTTTTCACCCAATAAAAATGGCGATGAGTGCCGAAATAGCCAATCAACCAATTAATTTCAGTTCTATTGCTAATAATGTATAATAACTTAATTAAAAATCCCAATTAATTTCCATAACTAAACACGTTTCAAAATTTCTTAGAGCGAATCACCCAATTATTGAAAAGCTTGTCTAGAGCCCTGCCTATTATAATCCAACACCCTTTCTTGTGTTAAAACTTGAGCCCAATCGGATAAGCAGTTTTTGAAGTGCAACTCCGGACGCACAGGCAGCCACATGCGCACAGACACACCAACCCGATCGCAATACCCTGTTTCCCTTATGGGTTGAGGGTAATTATATGCGCCATTCATACCCTACTAGGTAGCGGAAATTTGAACCTGACAGCTGATTCGAAGCCATGCGCGTTACCAGTACGTCAATCGTCTCACCATACCTCGTTGATTGTATGGTTTAAATTTATATATATGGTTCTGAAAAAGGTGAAATACCCTTTAACAAACCAGGCCCGTCACCCTATCTCCCCACAACTCATTTGACAGAAAGGGATTCAACCACATTTGTAAAGCGAGGTTACATTTGTACTTGGATCCCGCCCCCACCCACCCACGCTCCCACCCCACACCTCAACCCCACCCCATTGACAGGGGGTGGTGGCAAAAGTTCAAATGTCATAAGGACTTTGTCTGTCATGCTATTTTATCGGAAACAGTTTGGTGGAGTTAAACACAATTTTATGTGATTTACCCATATGATTGCGGATTGCGACATGGGATTTATATTTGTATTTGATGATTATAGTAATAATGATAATGATGATAACGATAATGATCATATAAGTTACTGTATATATGTGTAGCGGTATTCATACAATATTCTGACAGCATGCCAACTATCTGACTGTCTCACAGCTGTGTATGTACGTACATAAAATAGTGTGAATGTTGAAATTGTTCAGGTGACCTGGGTCAGGTTAGACTGGCTAAGCATAGTCAGTTTGCTGGTTTACTGAACATGTGCAGATGCTATGCCCAGTCGAACGATGGATAGTTAACTACAGTTTGTTGGCACCAGATTCCCTATTGAATTACTATTGGAGAAAATTTGGAGCCATGTACCAGTCGCGACTAACACTTTTTGTCGTCTGTTGTGAGGGCCTGTGAAAATGGGTTATTTTTGCCCGCAAAGATGTCAAAAAGATTCCATATAATATAGAGTGGGAAGGAAATGGGCTTTGGGAACATTGCTTTACGATAGAACACCATAATGCCATCAAACTTAGATAGGTTATGGAAATATTACCACGTTTATGTGCATTTAACTGTGGGAAGCGAAAACCATCCACCATTTTGGATTTTACGGCAATCTTATACTAGCCATTTGAAACCTATCATACTAACAGACGCCCACTCACATAGCTACGCTGCAACAGAGCGGAAGGACGAGGCCCGTGCAATAGAACGATGTTTGGAATCGAGCTCGGGTACTCGGTCGACTATAGTTGACTAGCTAGTTAACTATTTCAAGTTTAACTAGGATCTAGATAGCTATAGCCAACTATGGTTAGCCAGTCGAACTTGACCATGGGTGAAATAAAGCTTAACTGCCCTGCTTTCCTAACCAGTATCAAACCACGGTCAAAGGATGGTTTGAGCAAGGTTTGACCATGAATTGACCATGACAAACCATCATTGGCCATGCAGGTTAATTCACAGCACAGTCAGACCATGGTCGACCATGATCAACACATTTCTCATGACCATGATAAAACTATTTTTGACAGTCGGCGACATACCATGTCCAAACCATGGTCAAACAGGGCATGGTCAGACCATGATTTGACCATGATTTGAATTGTGACATTTGACCATATTCAACCATGGTCTGACTGTGGTGCTATTTAGCCTGCATGTCAGACCATGGGCAAACGAACCATGGCCTGGAGGTTGATGCTCCACAATGGTCGACCATGGTGCTATTTAACCTGCATAGTTGAACAT
The DNA here is from genome assembly GCA_034401795.1 of Chaetoderma sp. LZ-2023a. Lineage (NCBI taxonomy): Eukaryota > Metazoa > Mollusca > Caudofoveata > Chaetodermatida > Chaetodermatidae > Chaetoderma > Chaetoderma sp. LZ-2023a. Next base: position 15,276,935 of record CM067366.1, on the reverse strand, counting down.
TCGTCAGCAATCCAGCAAACAAAGTGTGCATGTGCCAGACTGTTCAGCCTACAATAGTGAACTACTTTCGTATTAGCCAAAATGCTGAGAAGCAATTGCAACATTGTAAGCATTGTCATTAGCTACGGTAATAGTCATGAAGACATAAAATAGTGATCAAACTTTGCAGATATATAAGACAATGAATATTTTGGCATGATTAACCTACATTGGCATTGTTTGAAATAAAGTGTATACAAGAATTTAGTGTGCATTATTACCGGTATGTTTCTATTCAAATATCATAATTAATGATGATTATATAATTTATGTGCAATAGAATAATTAAGATTTTAAATGCGAAAAGACACTCTTTTGAGTGAACGAGTTGTCTCCCTTAGTAAATTACACCGACCATGGTCAAAACATGGTCGACCATCGTCAAATAATTGTTTCTGAATACGTTCATAACACACTTAGAAAGGGTTGTTTTTTTAAAGAAGTTTAAAGTTTAAGAACTATTCTTTAGTTGTTCCAGAAAATATTCAAGAGCAGCTTAAGTTCAAGAATTGCTTTTTAGTAATATTCCTTTAGATATTTAGTAACATCACTAACCATGATATCACTGTCAATAGGAATGACATTGAGATTCTCCGGTAACAACGGTCGACAATGACGTGAGAGAATCGTAATAGACATTGTGGGGACAAAGAAGTGAAAGAATGTGATGTACATTATGGGGACAACCTAGTGAGAGACTAATGATGCACATTTTAGGAACAAGGAACGCATATCATGTACATCGTCAATCTCTCACTCGTCTGTCCTCAGAAGGCACACCATCACTCTCTCACTCCTTTCTCTTCTAATGTACATCAACATTCGTTCACTTTATTGTCCCCCACAATGTACACGATCATTGGCCCACTTCATTGTCCCCACAATGTACACCATCATTCCCTCACTCTTTTCCGCCAATAATGTGCTTCATCATTCTCTCACTTTATTGTCCCCACAATGCACACCATCATTCTCTCACTCCTTTGTCACCCCAATGTGCATCATCATGCTCTCACTTTATTGTCCCCACAATATACACGATGATTCGCTCACTTCAATGTCCCCACAAAGTACATCATCATTCTGGCGCATCATTGCCCCCACAATGTACACCATCATTCTCTCACTCCTTTCCACCATAATGTGCATCATCGTTCTCTCACTTCAATGTCACCACAATGTACATCATCATTCTCTCACTTCAATGTCACCACAATGTACATCTTCATTTTCTCACTTTTTTGTCCCCACAATGTACACCGTCATTATGTCACTTCTTTGTTACCACAATGTAAGTAGTTAGAGGGCTTCGCCAGACCTAGATTCTGATTGGCTAATACCAAAAAAATTTGGATTTTCCTGTGGAAATCCGGTTCCTTAACAACGTCCTTGAGTGATCACACCCATGACCGGAAACAGAATATCCCGACCGGAAACAGGAAATCCGAACCAGAAACGAGATTTCCTATAGTAGTAATATGTCTCCTGAATTCCCTTGACTACTTCCTGAGGAGTAAGATCACATCCTAAGCGAAAAAGGACACCAGTTCAACTTCCGGTACTTCAGGATCATGAACAATACTTCCAGACCAGAAACAGGACATCTGGACTGGAAACGTGATTTCCTGTAGGAGTAACATGTCCCCTGAATTCCCTTGACTACATGCTGGGTGATAAGATCATATCCTGAGCAGAAACAGGATACCAGTTCAACTTCCGGTACTTCCTAATCGAGAACAATACTTTCAGACCAGAAACAGGACACCCGGACCGGAAACGTGATTTCGTGACACTACTTCCTGACAGGAAACAGGATATACTGACAGGAAAAACATGATTTTCTGTTATTTCAAAGAGCCCACACATCCTTTCCTGTGGAAGGAAATCTACATTAGGAATGAGTCACATCCTGACAGGAAATAGTAGATCCAGATCCCACATGCTTTCGGAAACTATACTTCCGGAGCGGAAGTGTTGTAATGTATAAAAGGATATGATACTTTTGGATTTCTACATCAAATTTTGTCTAGAAAAGGTGCATCAGGATTTTTTTCAGAAATATATAAACGCTGTCACAGCATGGGTGGAAAAATTGACAAAGTTGATAGATATCTCAAGAATTCTTCATTCAATTTGGCACTATCTAATAGTCATTAACGTAGAGTTGATAAATGGTGATACATGTGTTGACGTTAGAGAATTTGATCCTGAAGTTTATCCTACGAAACGTGGTGTTTATATTACTGGAATTGCCTTTTACGACTTTAGCTGTCTTATAGGTGATTTTGAGGAACGCTGCTGTGGTTTATTCTCGTATACTCGTATATGTGTAAATGACAAGTTTCGAGGTGTCGACATTCATAGATATTGGCGTAACGAATTGGACTCTGTTTTCTATCCTACCCGAAACGGAATTCATCTGTCTATTTTTGATCTGAGAAGCATAAAGAGCAACGTGACTGATATTTTGATTGCATTGGGTCTTGGTGGAACATCATCATCTGCTACACCATTAGGTTCTAGATCATCTGAATTGTCAACTTTATCAGATAAGGATTTGTTGACTGCAGTTGATAGGATTGAGGTTAGCTGCCCTCCTAAGAAGAAAAGAAGGGTAAGCATGATTCAAGCAGAACTGGACAGGTTTGACGATCTATTAAGTATAAGGAATGTGTAGAAGACACTTGATATTGATGAAACTGCAATTGGGATAAAATGTGATAATGCATGGGAAGAACTAATTGGATTATTTGGAAACGCCAGGATCGGGTCGCCATATGTATTTACGCTGTTTATTTAAACCTGGGCGATGGTATGCTATTGTAGAGATAATACGTGACAGATATTAGCAAGAATGGACCATATTTTAGAACGATTGATGACTTTCTGAGTATTAGTATAGAAAATGATGACATTATGATTATAGTGTAGTCATAGTGGATTATATGATCGTGAATTTAAATATTCGTTTCCTGGGAAGATATTTGAACGTTTGATTGGAATACGTTTCAACGATCACCTCCCCCCCCCCTCCCCCCCCCCCTGGTGACTGTTGTAATGTATTATAAACAGCCTGTTGAGTTACCACATCGTGGAACTAAACGTAAATGCTTTGATCTTTTCAAACCTAATTTTTGATCTAATAGATAAGATAGCCAGGGAAGAATGTAATGGATGTCAGACTGAGAACGGTAGTCATCGGGAACATTCTTGCCTCGATGTTGACTATTATCTCAACATGGTGGATAATATTCGCACATGACACCATTAAACCTTACTCCAGTGCTGCTTAACATATTTGAAAGTCGTGGACGTCTGTGATCACGTATGTACTCCATTGACTTGAAAATTATAAATATACTATGGCGCACTAACAGTATGGTATGGAAGCCTTGAAGGGCTATGTTTGAAACAAATTATCTCGAGCGCGCGACTTAATAACTCGAGCGCTCGAGGTAATTTTGTCAAGCGCTCGAGATAATTATGTCAGGCGCTCGAGATAATTATGTCATGCGCTCGAGATAATTATCACAGAGTTATAATCACATAATAATTGTGCCATGACATTAGTCCGACAGCTCATTGGCCCGACAGTCCGTTGGTCCCACAGCACATTGGTCCGACACCATATTGATCTGACAGCCCATTGGTCCGAGAGCACACTGGTCCGACAGGGCATTGGTCCGACGACACAGTGGTCCGACCACTCATTGTTTGTCTCTACTGTATTGTATCGCGTGTTTTCTCTCTCGTTTGATAATCGATAGATCACGTGGTTTCTATTTCCTTGTTATGCGTATCAGTAACATTAACCTCCATATAGGTCACACCCACCAAACCCATGCCCATTTGTTTATATCATTCATCTCTTGACCTTATCTTATGGTTTTTCGCACATCTTTACATATATCCTTGAATACATACCAATTGATATTCGTCTACCCATCTGTCCAACCGTTCCAATCATGTAATTCATTTGCCCAACCATCACATAGGACGCCCCCACCCCGCCCCAGGATATATCTTTGTTATTTCTATAAGTCCATCAAACTTTGGTGCTGCGTGGTTGCATATTGTCATAGAGTCTATCTGCGTATCGGAAGTTGCTTACAATATATTTTAGCGGAGCGGCATAACCTGTTGTGGCTAAATGGTCATTATGATGGCATGGTACATATTAAGCGACCACCTGTTGCTAATCACTTCTAATGCACGTGGTCACTTAAAAACGTATATGTATTAAGCACTGCTAGTCCACACACACCCCATCCCAAACGCCACAATTCCTGGTCATTTCCTTTTCAGTTACAATTTGAATCCGAAACAACGAAAAAAATAAGAATGTTTCGCAACTAATTTGACTGGGCGCTGTTTCCAATTAAAATAGTCGAAATATTTTTTAAATATTCATAATTGTCATGAAATTGAGATTCCGGAACATCGCGAAATGCTACGGAAATAAATAATACATTATATTGATGATAATTTACTTTGTTACGATGATTATCTTGTGGACGACAGAGGGGATGATACAATTTTGGTTTTATTGATGATGATATTGATGACAATGATGATTATCTTGATTATAATGATAACGATGATGATACTAATGAAGATGGCGATGATGATAATCTTAGTTGCAACGATAATGATGATGATACCAATGACCATGGTGATACTCTTGGCTGTGATGATGATGATGATGATGATGATGATGATGATTGTATTGATAAAGCGTATGTTGTCAGAGTTTAATGATTGAAAATTATGAATAATAAGGCCTAGCAAAGTCTGACTAAGGCATAGCTAAGGCGACGTAATGTCTAGATAAGGCCTGCTTAAGGCCTAGATAAGGTCTTGCAAAAGTTTGGCCAAGGACTAGCAAAGCGTGGCTAAGGCCTATGTAAGGCTTACTAAAACCTGGCTACGGATTAACTCAGCCCGGCTAAGGCCTAGGTAAGGCCTGACTAAGGCCTATCAAAGCCTAGGTAAGTCAATAAATGCATAGGTAATGCTTAGCAAAGCCTGGCTAAGGCCTATAGGTAGTGGCTTGCAAAGATTGACTAAAAACACGTAAGACCTAGCAAAGCGTGGCCAATGCCTAGTTAAGGCTTGGCAAGACATTACCTAGGCCTGACTAAGACCTAGCAAAGCCTAGCTAAGGGGTGGACTAAGTCTAGTAAAGCCTAGCTAAGACCTAGGTAAAGTCTATCAAAGCCTCGCTTATGCCTAGGTACAGTCTGAGAACGTCTGGCCAATGCCTGCATAAGGCATAGTTAAAGCTTACTAAAGCATCGCTATGGCCTAAGTAATGTCATGCAAAGCTTGGCTAAGGCGCGGGTAATGCTTATCAAGATTGCTTAAGGCCTAGGTAATGCTTAACCAACTTGGCTAAGGCCCAGGTAAGGCCGTCAAGGCGTGGCTATGGCCTAGTCAATGTCTAGCAAATCATGGCTATGGGCTAGGTAAAATCTATCAAAGCCTGACTAAGGCCTGAATACGGTCTTGCTACGGCCTGGCTAAGGCTTATGTAAGGACTACAAAACTTAGCTAATGCATGGCAAGGCCTAGCAAAGTCATGTTACGACCTAGGTAAGGCCCAGTTAATTTAGGAACTAGCAACGCATTCTGCAGCCTAGGCAAGCAGAATGTAAGGCTTAGCAAAGCCTGGTTACGGCCTAGGTAGTGTCTTGCAAAGCATGGCTAAGACTTAGGTATTCTATCAAAGCCTAGCAAAGTCTTCCTAAGGCCTAGGTAAGGCCAATGTGAGGCTTACTAAAGCCTGGCTAAGATTTAGGTAATGTCTAGATAAGATCTACCAAAGCCTGGCTAATGCCTTGATAAGGTGTTGCAAAGTGTGGCCAATGACTAGGTAAGGGTTAGCAAAGTGTACCTAAGGCCTAGGTAAGGATTAACAAAACGTGGCTACGGCCTAGCTAGAGTCTATGGTAAGGCCTAACAAAACCTGGCTAAGGCCTAGGTAAGGCCCAAGTAAGGCTTAGCAAAGCCTGGCTAATACCTAGGAAGGCCTGGAAAAGCCTGGCCAAGGCCTAGGTAAGGTTTAGCAAAGCCTGGCTAAAGCCTAATTAATATCTTGCTAAGCTTGCCTAAGACCGAGGTAAGGCCTAGTCAGGCTTTGCTAAGCCTTGCATAGGCCGTACCTAGGCTTTTTCCTGGCTTTTATAAGTTTTACGTAGAACTTATTTAGCTCTTAGCCAAGCTTTGCTAGGCCTTTGTCATGCCTTAGCCAGGTTTTTCCTGGCTTTATATAGGCATTCGCCAGGCTTTCCTAAGATGTATTTAGGCCATACCTGGGCCCTAGCCAGGCTTTACTAAGCTTTAACTAGGCCTTCATCAGGAATTGTTGCGCCTTAACTAGGCCTTAGCCAGGCTTTGAAAGACCTTACATAGGCCTTAGCCAGTCCTTAGACCAGCCTTAGTCAGGGTTAGAATGCTTTGTTAAGATTTACTTAGGCATTACATGGCATTAGCCAGGTTTTGCTAAGCCGTAACAAGGCCATAACTAGACCTTGCTAAATTTTACTTAGGCCTTAACTAGGCCTTAGCAAATGTTTTCTAGGCCTTACATAGGCCTTAGCCAGGCTTTACAAGAAATTACATTGGCCTTAGGCTGTTATTTCTAAGTCTATGCAATACATTCATAGGCTTTAGAAAGGTCGTAGCCAGACCTTAACCAGGCGTTAACCAGGCCACAGCCAGACTTTGCTAGACCATACATAGGCATTAGCCAGGCTTTGCTAAGATTTACCTATGCCTTACCTGGGTCTTAGCCATGCTGTGCTAAGCCTTAACTAGGCCTTAGTCAGGATTTCATAGGCCTTACTAGGCCTTAGCCAGGCTTTGTTAGGTATTGGCCATGCTTTACTAAGCCTTAAATAGACATTGGCTATGCCTTATCCAGGCTTTACTAAGCCTTACCTAAGCCCGAGCCAAGCTTTGCAAAACATTACCAAAGCATTAGCCAGGCTTGCATAGGCCACACTTAGGCCTCATCTAGGTCTTAGCCAGGTGTTGTTAAGCCTTACCTAGCCATTATGTACACTTTGCTCGCCCTTAGCTAGTCATTGGCCAAACTTTACAACACCTTACCTAGGCCTTAGCCAGGGTTTGGTAAACCTTATCTAGACATTACCTAAGTCTTAACCAGGCTTTAGTAAGCCTCGCATTGGTCTTACCTATGACTTAGCCAGACTTTGCTAGGCCTTATCTAGGCCTTAGCGAGACTTTGATAGACTGCCTAAGCCTTAGCCCTGCTTTGTTAGAGACTGTCTAGGGCTTAGCCAGACTTTGTTATGTCATACATTGGCCTTAGTTAAGATTTGTTAGGCCTTACCTAGTCATTAGCCAAGCTTTGCAAGACACTACCTAGGCTGTAACCAGACTTTGCTAAGCCTTACAAAGGCATTGCCTAGGTCGCAGAAGGCTTTACTATTTCCTCACTAGACCCTACTTAGTTCGTAACATGGCTTTGCTAGGCCTTTGCCATGCCTTAGCTAGGCTTTGCTAGGCATTACATAGGCCTTAGCCAGGCCATGGCCAGGCCCTATTCAGGCCTTAGTCAGGCTTTGAAAGACTTTATCTAGCTCTTAGCCATGATTTGCTAGACATTGCCAAGGCCGTAGCCAGGCTTTGTTAGGCATTACCTAGGCCTTAGCCAGGTTTGCTATGCATTACATCGGCCTTAAGTAAGCTTGGTAGGCATTACCTGCACCTTAGCCAAGTTTTGCAAACCATTACTTAAGCCATAGCCAGGCTTTGGTAAGCTTTAACTATGCCTTTCACAGGCATAGGCCAGACTTTATCAGACTGTACCTAGGCATAAGCCGAGGTTTGATAGACTTTACCTAAGTCTTAGCTTGGCTTTGCTAGACTTAATCCACGCCTTAGCTAGGCTTTGTTAGGTCTTAGTCAGGCCGTATCTAGGCCTAGGTAATCTCTTGCCACGCCTTAACTAGGCCTTAGCCACGCTTTGCTAGGTCTTACCTAGGTTTAGCCAATCTTTGCAAGACGGTAGCTAGGCCGTAGCCAGGCTTTGCTAAGCCTTAACAAGGCATTTATGGTCTTAGATAGGCTTTATTAGGGCTTAGTCAGGCATTACCTAGGCCTTAGCCAGGCTCTGTTAATCATTAGCCAGGCTTTACTAATCTTTACATAGGCCTTAGCCACGATTCGCTAGTCCTAGCCAAACTGTGCAAGACATTACCTAGGCCTTAGCCAGGCATTAGGCAGGCCTTACCTAGATATTACGTAGCCTTACCTAGGCCTTAGCGAGACTTTGCTAGGCATCAGCGAGGCAGTGATAGACTTAACCTATGCCTTAGCCATGCTTTGCTAGATATTGTCTAGGCATTAGCCAGACCTTGCTAGGTTTTACCTAGGCTCTACCTTGGCCTTAGTCGGGCTTCGTTATGCCTTACCTAGGCGTTATCTAAGCGTTACTAGGTCTTACCTGCGCCTTAGCCAAGCTTTGCAAGACATTACCTATGCCGTAGCCAGGCTTTGCTAAGCCTTACAAAGGCATTGCCTAGGCCTTAGCCAACCTTTGCTAGGCATTACTTAGAACTTACTGAGGTCATAACATGGCTTTGCTAGAACGTTGCCATGCCTTAGCTAGGCTTTACAAGTCTTGCACAGGCCATAGCCAGGCTTTGTTAGGCGTTACATAGGCCTTAGCCAGGCTTTGCCAAGGATTAACTAGGCCTTAGCCACGCTTTGCTAGACATTGCCTAGGCCGTAGCCAGACTCTGATCGGCCTTAGCCATGCTTTTCCATGCCTTACCTAGGCCTTATCCATGCTTTGCTAGGCCTTATCTGGGTTTTAGCCAAGCTTTACAAGACATTACCTAGGGCATAGCTAGGCTTTGCTCAGCCTTACAAAGACATTTCCTAGGCCTTAGCCAGCCTTTTCTAAGCCTTACCTAGAACTTACCGAGGTCGTAACATGGCTTTGCTAGGCCGTTGCCATGCCTTAGCTAGGCTTTACTAGGCCTTGCACAGGCCATAGCCAGGCTTTGTTAGGCGTTATCTGGACCGTAGCCACGCTTTGCTAGGCCTTACTTGGGCATTAGCCAAGCTTTGCAAGACATTACCTAGACCTTAGCCACCGTTTTCTAAGCCTTACCTAGGCATGGGCCAGACTTTGTAATACATTACCTAGGCGTATGCCAGGCGTTAATGGACTTAGCTAGGCTTTGCTAGGCCTTAGCCAGGCCTTATCTAGGCCTTAGCCAGGTTGTGTTAGACCGTTTCCAGGCTTTACTAAGCCTTATATAGCCCTTAGACACGCGTTGCCAGGTTTTACCTGGGTCGTTGTCAGATTTGTTAGGCCTTAGCCAGACCATAGACATGTTTTGCTAAACCTTACCTACGCCTTAGTGAAGCCTTGCAAGACATTACCTAGGCCTTAGCTAAGCCTCACTTACGCCATACCTATGCCTTAGCAGGCTTTACTAGGCCGTACCGAGACCTCTCAGCCATGCTTTGCTACACTTTGCTTAGGCCTTAATCAGGCTTTGCTAGACATTGCCTGAAGCGTGTGTCGATGTATGAGTGTGAGCGTGTGTGAATTACTCACTGATTTATTCATAATTGTAAATCAATAAACTCTGATAGCATGTGCTTTATCAATACAATCATCATCATCATCATCACCACCATCATCATCATCATCATCATCATCATCATCACCACCACCACCACCACCACCACCACCACCACCATCATCATCATCATCATAGCCAAGATTATCACCATCGTCATCAGCATCATCATCATTATTATCGCTACAACTAAGATTCAAAATTGTATCATCGCCTCCGTCGTCACCAAGATAATCATTATTTTACAAAATAAATTATCATCAATATAATGTATTATTTATTTCCGTAGCATTTTGCGATGTTCCGAAATCTCAATTTCATGACAATTATGAATATTTTGACAATATTTTGACCATTTTAATTCGAAACGGCGCCCAGTAAAATTAGTTGCAAAATAGTCTTATTTTTCTCTTTGTTTCGGATTCAAATTATAACTGAAAAGGAAATAACCAGGCCTTGTGGCGTTCGGGGATGGGGTGTGTGTGGACTAGCCGTGCTTAATACATTCACGTGTTCAAGTGACCACGTGAATTAGAAGTGATTAGAACCAGGTGGTCGCTTAATAAGTACCATGCCATCACAATGACCATTTGACCACCACAGCTTATGTCCCTCCACTAAAATATATTGTAAGCAACTTCTGATACGCAGAAAGACTTTATGATAATATGCAATTAAAGATGGATGGACTTATAGAAATAACAAAGATATATCATGGGGTGAGGTGGGGGCGTCCTATGTGATGGTGGGATAAATGAATTACATGTTTGGAATGGATGGACAGACGGGTAGACGACTATCAATTGGTATGTATTCAAGGATATATGTAAAGATGTGTGGAAAATCATAAGATAAGGTCAACAGATGAATGATATAACCAAATGGGTGTGACCTATATGGAGGGTAACGTTTCTGATACACATAACAAGGAAATAGAAGCCACGCGATCTATCGATTATCAAAAGTGAGGGAAAACACGCAATACAGTACAGTAGAAACAAACAATGAGCTGTCGGACCACTGTGCTGTCGGACTAATGTACTGTCGGACCAGTGTGCTGTCGGACCAATGGGTTCTCGGACCAATGTGCTGTCGAATCAATGTGCTGTGGGATCAATGCACTGTCGGATCAATGGGCTGTCGGACCAATGTCATGGCACAATTATTATGTGCTTATAACTCTGATGAAATTATGGCCAGATTCAGGGTAACTTATGTAAAGACGTCCATCATCCCGTAATGGATATGTTTTACAGAAAATGGGATGAAAGGCCACAATAGTAACGCAATGGTGGAGGTCATAGTACTGAGCAATATGATGCAGTTTTATAATGATTCATAACAGAAAGAAAGTATTAACCATGCGTGTCAAATAGATGTGACAGTTGTGTGAGGTAGCAATAATGAACGGCATATGGTTATCATGCTAATAAAATAGTTTGTCAAGATGACTTAAGTGAAAGTGGTGGTGGCTGGATGGGTTATGTGGTTTAAAGAGCCACTATAGAAATGGTCTGATTTTGGCAGGTGGCAGTCAATTGAATCCAGTTTGAATGATATCAGACTCGGGTTTAAACGAGTATGGTTTAGATGTGGTATAGTGACCAGTCTGCGTGCGTGCATGCGCGCGTGTGTGTGTTTACACAGATGGATCATCGATGTCTAAACACGTGGGTGTTTAATAGGAGGGAGATGCATGGAGGGAGTACATGTATTTGTGAAGTGTTCTATAAGAGCAAATACTCCTTTAATTTGCTTACCATGTGCATCTGTTCAGCAATACGCGGTCACATCCAACAAACCCTAGAACAAATTTATCTCGAGCGCTCGAGATAATTGAGATAATTATCTCGAGCGCTTAGCATAATTATCTCGAGTGCTTGACATAATTATCTCGAGCGCTTGACATAATTAACTCGAGCGCTCGACTTAATATGTCTAGCACTCCAGATAGTCAAGCGCTCGAGATGATTATGTCAAGCGCTCGAGATAAATTTGTTCTAGGAATCTTTTTCGCAGACATAGCCCTTCAGGGCTTCCGTAGTATGGGGCTCCACGAAATAAGAAGCGGCATGAATATCGGTAATTTTGGCGATCTTAATTATTTGTACATTACTCTAAATTACACTTATGATGTACAAATGTAGGTCAGAATGCAACTAACATATGTGGTCGGTTATAAATCAATCACCAAAAGGATGCGAGGAAATCAGTGACTTTAATAGGTTTGCGATGGATGGGTCCCATGGTAACTATGTGAAATGGTCAAAGAAATTTAATGGGTTTTCTATGGAAAATGTTAAAATCATTATGCGAAATATAGACTGTTTTCCATAAATATCTCCAACAACAAAAGAACAGATACTTAATTGTAAGAGAAACTTTAACAGTTACTTAATTCAATTTGTCTTCACTCAATAACTCTTGAACAGATACATTCAAAGAATTCGTTAATTACCAACAAGTGGCACAGCCAGTGATCACTCATTCTGCTGTAGCAGTAGATGTGAAAATATTTATATGCCGTGCATATTTGAAATTTCAAATTACCGCCTCAGAGTTAGCCAATGCTAACTTATCTGATTAATACAAACTTACAGATTGCAACCTGACAAGGAAACGAAAATGTTGTTGTAAATTTCTGCTCCCTGAGTCAAATTGCAATTTGTAGTCTACTCTTGTTTTAACTGGAAGCTAAAACTGTGAGTATATCCCGATTCGTCTGCAAGGTGTGACACTAGTGTAGAATGGTTAGTCTTCACCTTTGTTCCAGACTTAATGTTACGGAATATTCAACCTTTTTTGTTATTTAGTGACATGAAAAGATGGTGGAAAGTTAAAATTTGATTGCCAGAGTACTACATAATACAACAATAAACATGAAATCTCACGGTTTCCCAGAGAGATTCTTGTCTACGTATTACGATCATATCCGGGTTACAAATACATCTGACATCGAGTCATCAACTGCGTAAATTAATTTCTGGGAACTTAGCATTGTACAATTATGTATGTCAGAATTCACTGTTTTCGCAAATTAAAAATATTGAATCAATTTAATTTAGACATACAAACATTGATCTTCGATTATTGATTACACACTTTTGATGGGTCCTTGTGACTCAGCTACAGTGAGTGGTTTGGGTCCTTTCCATTCTATATGAGTAAAAAAACTCAGGATGCTTACCTATCCACATCACTGGGGACATATGTGTAAAATAAGATTTCAGGCGAGCTGACTGTGACGTAACCGAGTGTAAAATTATCGCTACTATTCTCCCCTGATTAACCAGTCGTTTTAGGCAAATTTGGGATTTTACTATGTCACATCATACGCTATAAATCCTGTAAAACTGGTCAATGTGGACAACACTACCTAATAGGGGGGTTTCACATTTCTAGTAGTATGGACTAGAACTGACGTAACATACAGTGATGACAATGCTTTTATACCTGTGCAGAAACTGTAAAAAAATCCCACAAGAAAATGTTGGTCCCTGTAATTATGTTTGAAAAAATATACCCAATGGAACTATGATTTACACAATAATGACACTAATAATGACATTAGCTTGCCCCAAACTCTAGTTCGCAGTTGGCCTTTAACCCCGTAACTGTACGCAGTTAGTTATTTAATCATCAGTCCAGCCGGCCGTTTGCTGTTGTCCCTTGCCCATAAGCAGCCTAAGATAGTTGCCCATGGTCAAAGATTCGCATGTTTAGGGGTTAACGGCCAACTAACTAGAGTTTGGGGCAAGCTAATCTTTAGTGACATATTCAAATGTAATGAACGGTAACCTGAAAATCCACTTAACATTTATCATAAGACAAAAATACAATTACCCACGATTTACCTCAGTGTTCATAGCAAAACAACGCTCATGAGTTACCTCTTTGAGTGCCTGTTTACATGATAGACGCAATGAACCATGTCGATGAAAAATTGCATCATCATAATGGGTCAAGAAATATGCCAGCCGGTAGCGTGAGCCGGATAGTGGCTATATAGATATATAAAGTATGTTGGGTCGTTTTTGACCCGGTAATCCTGTTTAAAGACACGGACCCAGTGCTAATGTGATTTTAAGTATATGTGATTATATATATATATATATATATATATATATATATATATATATATATATATATATATATATATATATATATATATATATAAATTATGTTGGGTCATTTCTGACCCAGTGACCCTGGTTAAAATCACAGACCCAATGGCAATATGGTTTTAACTTTATATGCATACGTAACGTAAGTTGGGTCGGTCTGACCCAAAATGTGTAGTTTAAAATGTACAAAACATAAGGTCACTGTGCAATAAAGAAAAAAAAATTCAGGACTACATTTGTATTGGGATGACAATGTTTTAATGCCTGTGCAGAAACTGCAAATTTACCAGCGAGAAGAGAGGATAACCGCTTCCATCCCCACTCTGTGGAAAATCCGGTCTCTGATCAACGTTAAAATCTGAAACTATTTATTCCCGTGGACGCTCACTTTTTAATTAGCGCAGTGCGGTTTTTCAAGTTGGATGCTTATAAACTCTCCCGTTCGAATTTCAGGCTGGAATACCCTATGGGGAGTAGGAGAGCGTGATGACGTCAGCGGCGGTGACCCCGATGCACCACCTCTCGCCTCCTCCGTCACGTTGTGGTAGCGTCATGGGAGAGCGGTTCTTTTTTGTTTATAGTCTTTGATCCAATTTACCGGAAAATAGAAGTGATGAGCACGTGATTCTTGTTTTGAAAGCACGTGGTTGATAGGAAACTTAGGCAATTTGTATATATGTAGAGATTGATGCTGTTGACTGTATTTGATGCGAAAAATTGAAACATGTTTTCATTTCCATGTTCCTTAGAGCAGCGTCCCTTTTATGCGCGTGATCTTGAACTTGTGCCTCCTCCAGTGTATGGTGTCTATATTCCAGCTCGAGTTGATTGTCGGCTGGAATTTGTAGGTAAGAGAACATTTAAAATTCTCTACGGTGTTATACTGTCTAAGTTTTGATGCTGCTTCATCAGCCTGAGCGCTCATGATTTGTATACGCGGTAGAACAGTTGTGTTCTTAATCAAAATTAGGACAGTATAACTGACGGTAATGTATTGTTTGCAGGCGCGTAGCTACAGGCTATTCAGGGGGTGGGGGTGTTACGACCCAAAAGAGGGGGGGGTGGTCTGGTGGGTCCTCCCCCAGAAAATTATGAAAAGTAGATGCTCTGAGACGTCATTTCCAGCAATTTTAATGATAAAACAAACTTGGATTCTACCGAGATATTACATACTTTTTGGAGAAAATGTACCCCAGTTTTGGTAATTTGCTATACAAGTGTATTGAAATGAGTATTTCCAGAATTCTTTTCATAAATTTGATGTATTGGGAGTAATTTCTTGCATTCAGGTTGATAGAATCTTGGACTATCAATCTGGTCAAATATATCTTTCTACAAAACATTCCCTGGTTTGAAAGTCTTGCCCGTTGCCATCACACACCCACTAAACCTAACAGCTACATCACTTATATAATAATCGCAGAACGTTTGCATATTGCAGTATGCGTCTTAAGCTCCTTGAATATACATAGACACCGACAATGGCACCAAAATACACCATTGCGATGCATCATACCCTGAAAAGATCTACTAATTCCGTTCGCTCAACACGTTAAACGTTTCAGTTTGTGTTTGATAATTTGTAAAGTGTATATCTAAGGCGCCATAGACAAAAGAATGCTTGCCAATGCTATACAGGCCTAGCTAAACTGCAATACTGGTATGCAATTCAAAAGTCAAATGCTTAAAGGTTTCAAAACTTCGGCATAAATATAACACATAAAGCAAAGTTGAACGTTAATCCACCTGACTCGAGCGAAAAGTCATTCATTCAAGCAAAACTTTATACAGTTTAATAATGGGTATATTAACGCGTATATATGCTCTATTGGGCTAGTCATAATTTGGTAATCTTTATCATAGGATAAAGTTACGGCGTCGTGGTTTTCTTGCGAGGTGTGATACGACCACCCACCATCACCACCGACAATCTACCACAACCACCAACAACAACAACACCTCCACGAGTCCCACCAGCAGCACAGCAGCATGGCCACCACCACAACCACCACCGCTGCTGCTGCTACTGCCCCGACCTCGCTGACAACGTTCCTTTTTGCTGCTGCTTGAGAGATGGATTTAGTGCTATATACCATTAATATAACTCAACGTGATAGTTACATACACCAAAATAGCTGCTGCTGCTTATGCTGCTGGTATAACTACTACTGCTACTGCTGCTGCTGCTGCTGCTGCTGCTACTACTACTACTACTACTACTACTACTACTACTACTACTGTTATAATATCCATTCGTACAACGCAACACAATTCATACCTTTCACTTGAACTGGTTGACACAGGCAACGTTGCCATGATCTTAATTAGTTTCCGTACAGCTGGGAACATGTCAACGTTACACTTAGCTAGAGCATCTAGAGCGTTCGCTGGAGGATTGTCCATTGTAGCTACACATCGATACCATAGGTCCATTTCGCCCAGCAGTGTTAGGTCATTACAATTCAAGTCGAAGGCATATTTCTCAAGGAGTTCCTTAATCTGTGCTTGCTGAGCCATCGAAGGTTTCGACGCACCTCCATCTGGGATAAGACACATAAACCCGCTGAGAAGCTGTTTGTGAGCTAGTAGTCCGTCCTGGAGTTGGCGTAGAAAATGATCTAGGAATGGCACAAATACAGCGATGCGGAAGTATTCTTCAGGATCAGCTGTTTGAACATTACATCGCTTAGTTTGTCTGTTAGCAGTACGTGGGACAAGTATAGTAATGCCAAGCTCTTCACATGTCTTCTCAGCTTTAACATAAAGATCATTAAACACTTTTGTTGAGTCGGCTCTCATAGCCTTGATGGAGTCCTCAACATCTATTGCAAAGTTAACTGCTGTAGCCAAGTCCGAGTTCTCCTTCTGCATGAATCTACAAAGCGGAAGGCTAATAGAGAACACCTTTGCAACAACATTCGTAGTGATAATGAATTCAGGCTGTTTAATGGCACACGATAGTTGATTAGCATTTGTGGCAGAGTCTCTGTCTTGCCATTCACTAATAGTATTTAGCGACTCAATTACAGCGGGAAACAACTCCAAAAAAACTATGACAGCATCGTGCCTCTCAATCCATCGCGTTGGACACATTTGCTTTAGGTGTTTTCGCCTGGCATCTGGTAAATTGTCCTCAATAGCGTTAGCAAGGACAGCTTGTCGTTTTGTTGTGTTGAGAAAGTTATATATACTACTGATAGTGCCCGTACTGTTCCGTACTGATACCTCAGTACACGCATCTGACACAGCAAGGTTTAAACTATGTGCTCCGCAATGAACATACGGGGCAAGTGAAAACTGTCTCACAATGTGTGCTTGTACACCGTTGAATCGTCCACTCATGGAAGCTGCGCCATCATAACCTTGTCCACGCATATAATCTAAATTTACACCGAAGTTTCGCAGACTATCTATGATCACTTGAGCGAGATTCTGGCCAGTGACATCATAAACAGGTACAAACTGAATGAAGTCTTCTCGAATCTGATGTCCCGATTCATCTATGTAGCGTGCGCATAGTGAAAACTGCTCAATTCCCGAAATGTCAGCTGTTTCATCAGCGAGTATTGAAAAGCATTTTGCAGCATTGATGTTATTTACTAGCTTATCACGGATCAAGAGATTGCAACAATCTACTATTTCAATTTGAATTTGAGGACTAATGTAGGAGGCATATGCTGAAAATGATGAGCATGATTGTAGGTGTTTGCTAAGGACCTGATCACCGGCGTTTGCACGATACCGTAGCAGAGCTCTAAAGTTTCCCTCATTAGCGGATGTTTCTGCACAATTCAGTCTCAGAGGTCCGGAATCCATGTGGCCATGAAGTGACAATCCCTGCCGGCCACAAAGAATAATAGTATCAATAACTGTTATAACTTTGAGACGATTTTCACGAATTATGGTTTTGGACGCACTATCTATTTGGATGTCAATTGAATCAACTTTACGACCAGCAACAGACTGAAGGTTTCCAGCACTCGCAATGCACTCCTTGTGATAAGTGGTCTTCTCGTGATCGTTAAACACCTCAACAGCCTTTGTCCAGTTAGAAAAAGATATCCTCACAAGCTTTCCCAGAGACTGACTTCCAATACCCGCTCCTTCTGGCGCGAATAGTGCACAGTACTTAGAAAATGCACCACTCCGAACCTGACTGTATAAAGCCACTTCCACCGATGCAGCCACTGGTGCTGGAATCGTAGATTACGCTTGCCTCGGGAAGAAAATATATAGACGGCGTCAGGAACCCACTCATTACAAAGGAGGTCCAAGCGCTTCTCCATGGTTAACTGTTAAGAAAATAAAAATCTATTCTATTTACTTCCGACTAGTCAATAACCATTACATGTGCATTATTATCATTTATAGACCAAAGTAAAGGGCGTATATAACCGATGCGTCTGTTTGTTTGTTTGGTTGGTTGGTTGGTTGGTTGGTTGGTTGGTTGGTCGGTTGGTCTTGAACTGTACGAGATAAATGTATTAGGTGATCTGCCTCTTGTTCTATAATGACGAGGCTGTCATTCAAACCAAGGATTTTAAATTGTTACTAGACATCTGAATTCTGAATAAAATGTATGATTAAGATTAGGATCGAATACTGGATGTGTGGGTTTTTGGAAAGCACAATGGCATGTGATGCTCACCTGGACCATTATCATTTACATTGAATTAATGAGTAGCATTTTAAAGGGACACTGTGACTAGCTGTACAGACGCCAGAGGATGGACGGACACCCGCCAGTCGCCATGCAATACGCTTCATTGGACATTCTGGCCAGATGAGCAAACAATATGGAATACAGTAATAAATTAGAACCTCTCACTCAAAGCTGGGGCCAGAATCAGATGAATGACTAGATTAGCAAGATATTCTAATATTAGAAGGCATTCAGAGATTGCGTACATCTGCCACACACGATTACCTCCAATAATTGATCTGTATAAAGGTCATCAGCCCAGCGACCTGAACCAATTTCCAGCATATTTTATTAAGCATTTAATAATAAAACCGGCCTCCTTAGTGGTCTAGAGGAATGTCCATTCGCAGACAGAGAAGACTCATTTTGGAGATTTACAATTGGAATAACTGCTCCGATATCCACGTCAGTCATAGCTGGTCCGATATCCACGCCAGTCATTCCAGTGGTAAATCTTAAAAAGATAGTCTTCTCTTGGCCTGCAAATAGACATTCAAAAAGCAAATATTTTGATTTTCCGGAACAAATTTAGTTACTAAAGGGTTAAACTGTTTAATCCATTACGTCACAGAATCTCAATTTTAAAATCGTTATATACAATTAGACGAGCTATGTTAATTTGAAATTAATTTAACTGGAAACTCCCACAACTCGTTATAGGCCTATTCAAGACTCATTGAGGTGTAATACAAATATATTTCGAAATTGCGTTATTTAATTTTTAATGTGGTAACTGTAAGACTCTACTAGTGCTAGTAGCCATAGTTGCTTGCTTAATTATAGCGGATCTCTCGTATTATTTGTTAATCTTGTCTATCGGGGTTGTTGGGGGTACTGCGAACGTAATACCAAAACTAGGCGGCATATGCCGTTGAAGCAGCGACCTTTTAGGATCGATGAATTAAATACCAATTGAAAATTGGGGAAGGGGTCTAAACTAAATCTCGTCTTGCAAAGCACATTCTTAGGGGTAACCCACTGTTAGCCACATAGCTAATTTGGTTGAATTTCACCCATCAGTTTGGGAGGAGTTAGCGTGACGGACAGTTAGACAATTAATTTGACCTTTTGACTCCTGTCACGCTGCCTTGAGGGCGGAGCCTAATCAAAATGTCGCCTTGCAAAGTGCATCCTCTGGGTATCCCACATACCAAAGTTGGTTCAATTCCACTAAACAGTTGGAGAGGAGTTAGCATAATGGACAGACAGACGGGTGGACGGACGGACGAACAAAGGGTCCTTTGCTGTAGGATGGATGTAATGATGGTAGAGAAGCATCCTGTTAAGTCTCATTGTGATCGGATAACCCATTGATGAATTAAATACTGTATCGTTTGAAAACCCCATTTTGAACGAAAACCTTAACGTTGAATGTGTGAGCCTCATGGAGTAATGGAATGAGGGACAGACAGACGGGCTAACAAAGGTTCGCATGGTGTAGGATGGATGCAATGATGGCATAGAAGCATCCTGTTTCATTGTGATCGGATAACTCATTGATCCTTTATATTTCAATTTAAAAAACAATACATTTTGAGGGTGGAATTAGGTAACGGACTAACAATTAAAGGCTCCTATAGTCGTAGGCCCTATGGAGCCGCTCGACGATCGCGGCTAATTAAAATTCATGCATTTATATCACTGTCATTATTGTACAAATACTCTTAGAAACTCACTTTCATAGATTCATCTGAGTCATCTCCACAGAAGAGGCCAATGTCGTTAGCAGGTTGTTCCGTTGGCACTTCAGCAGCACATTGTACAGTGACTGGAGTCTCTAATACAGTTTCCGTATTCATATGCTGTGGCAGTAAATTGTTAGACGTACTGGCTCTGATATCATTGTTTATTACAGAGGTACAACCAGCGTCACGAGAAGGTTTAAAAAACGAATAAATTGTTGTCTTCTGCCGTTTTTTATCACCCATTTTAAACAGTTACACTGATACATACGATAATACGAAACACGCATTGCTTTCTGACAGCGCTTGTAGGTCAGCCAATGCGGAGACAGCATCAATGCTACAAGGCACGTGACTACGGCGATATGCGCGTGGCCTCTGGTAGACAATGAGGTCAATTGTCTAGCCTGACTGGCAGTGTTTCTCACTGTTTCTATATGCAGTGATCTCACTTGCGCACATAGGCTGATTTTATTGTGACTTAGATTTTAAAATGTTTTGCCAGGCCCATGGGGGGGGGGGGGGTGTTTTAACACCCAAAACACCCCCTTAGCTACGCCCCTGATTGTTTGGTTTAAACAGATCCATGTCCTGCGGATTCCAATTAACTGACACTGCCAAGCTGGACTGTATTTTCCGGGTTGGTGGGCTGCCAAGCATCCTCCTCTATGGGTAGGACTAGTCTCACCTTATCTAGACCAAACTTAATTATTACGGTACAGCTCGGAAAGTGCGTGCCACAGTTTACAATTTACAATATCGTCGCATGGAGATTGTGAAACAGTCATCCTGAGTGTCTGTGTCTCTGTTACGTTGGTGAATTTGATTGATATGCGTGGCTGCTTATCTGCTGATGAATCTTGCGCTGTCGTGAAGTGTGAAAGTTTGTATTGCAGTTGGTGGCGGGCCGCTGCGGTGCTTGTGGTGTCAACTTTATCGGACATGATGTATTTTACTCTGTAATGGCCGAGTTCTTCTTTAGAATGGGACAGAGTTACTTTAGAGCGTAGATGACCATGATGGTCGCTGTCGTACTTGAATCAATCCATTAACGAATTTCCTTTCGGTAGCAAAATTCCACTCGATACCGACGACAGACTGAGGGCATCTTGCTCTTAATAATGTTGGCCGTTCTTATGTGTGATTGAGGTGTCTTTGTTTAGCGCGTACTGTAGATGGCTGCGATGTTTTCTTTTTATGTTACAAAAGTTAGGTGCGTGCTATCTATGCTGTTGGTGGTGTTGAATGTCTCCGTTATACTGTCTATATAATTGGGTATGTATGTAGTGTTCACGCGATGAAGAATTGACGTATCCAGCCTTGAGGGCAATTGTGTTCTGTATGCTCCTGGCTTTCTGTGTCTTGGTGTGATGTGCTGACTGCTCACGGGGGGGGGGGGGGGGGGGGGATTTTGGTCAGGGATGCCATTTGGATGGGATGAACATCTCCCGTTACATGACGCTTGGTACTCTGTCATAGTTTTTAAGTACCGGGAATATTCGAGCCGAGAGTCTGCTGAACCGGCTGCTTCCCTGCCCACGACCAATCGTGGGGGTGACTGCGTTGCGGTATGCCACCTCCTCGGAAACAGCTGACTCTCTCATATCTGAAGATTGACGGTCAACAGATGATGAGTGGAGTGTGAAATGGACAGGACGTGTGATGTCCGAATGTGGTGCAGAGATTATGGACGCAAGTTGGAATGGGGGTGGTGTAGCTAATGGATGGGGTGCAACTTGGAGTGGGGTTGGTCTTGCGTTTTGATGACTTGGAGAGGGAGTGCACTGAGTTGTGTGGTTTTCCTGTTCTCTGCAACAGGCCAAGGCTTCATCAAGCCTCCTCACTTGCATGCTATTTATTATATGTTCCACCTCGCAAGAAGCATGGCCCGGGGCAGCCTCAGCTTCTGCCTCTGATAACTATATAATTGTGGTAATAGCATGGGTGGGAATGGGAAGAGGTCGGCGGAACAACTTTTCCGTCCTTCCCCTTGGACAGCGCAAACGAGAAAGTCTTCAGATACGACTTCCCAGATCATGAAGACCCACTCTGAGGAGGGAGAGGGCGAGTGCATAGCTCGTCATCGTCTTCAGCGTTAGTCATATGTTCGCCAGACTCCTGGCTTTGTAGGAGAGGGCTGAACTGGCACTGCGGTGCTCTGGACCAACGTCAGGAATACATGTTTCTATAGAGACTTCTGTCTGGGTACCGGTGTTATGTGAAATGGCCAGTCAGAGCTCTGGCACTGGGTTGTCACTAACACAAGTTTTAAGTGGATCGAAGTGGATGACTGAGGTCAGGCCATCCAAGGCGCGGATCTGGTAGGTCATGTCCGACTTCTTACCTAGTACCACGCAGGGACCTTTCCACTGGTAACTTAGTTTACTCAGCACATTTGCAGAGCGTCGTGAATCGTGTACCCAAACCATTTTTCCCACCTCATAGCGATCTCCATACACTCGCCGATCATGCCACGTTTTCTGACGCCAGTGTGCAATGGATAATGATTCTTTTACTAGCTCATGGGCCTGTTCTATCCATTGCCACATGAGCTCTACATAGAGATGGTGAATTTTTCTCTCCTGGAATCCTGGGCATGGCCAGGTCCAGGGTAAGGATACTTCATGGCCTAGCATTAACCGAGCAGGGGTATAGTCCATGCTGAAATGTGTTGAAGTGCGGTATGCCATGAGCATGTATGGGAGTCATAAATCCCAATCGCGACAATCAAGGTGTGTTTCCTTAGTCAACCTCTCCGCCAAGGTTTGGTTGAACCTCTCTACCATCTCGTCACTGCGTGGATGGTATGGAGTTGTTCTTGGTTTGACCATATGAAACAATTTGCAGAGCTCAGAGATCAGCCGGCTCTCAAAATTACTTCCTTGAGTGCAGTTCATAGGGCATTCCGAAGCAGCAGAACACATTGCTAGACAGGACCTCCGCTACCGCTTGGTCTGGCAAAGCAAATGCTTCCACCCACTTCGTAAAATAATCTTGTAATTTGAGGATGTACTTGTTTCCTTATTCGTCGTATTCAAGGGTCCGAGCACATCAATAGCCACTCGCTCACATGGTGCACCAACAATGTTAACGTGTAGGGGTGCCTAATGGTATGGTGCTGGGCAACAGTGTGTCTTTGGCATGGGATACATTTGCGGACCCAATGCCGTTAAACTATCGCGTATCCCGATCCAGTGGAATCTCTATTTGATGTGATTCGATGTACGCTCTACGGCTAAATGTCCAGCGTTGTCATGCGGTTGGTTGGGTATGATAACATGATAATACTCAGGAATCACTATCTGGTTATTAATGTAGAGGATGCCACCTTGTATATGACATTCTCCAAACCTTTGATGGTAATATTTATCTATAAAGTGAGGTAACAGATTCCTTAGGAGGACGTACACCCTCCTGGATCCAAGGGTATATGTTCCGTGTTTGTGCGTCTGTTGCTTGTTCATGAGTAACTGTTTCCGGATGCCACCCTGTGAACCGCAGTTCAGGGAACACGGGAGATGGCTATGTGCCATGGTGGTGGCCACTTCTTGTTCATCCTCGAGCCTCATTCTGCTCAAGGCATCAGCATTTCCATGCAACTTGCCGGGTCTATGAACACCATTGAAGTTAAAGGCCTGCAAGGATTTTTGCCACCTCGCTACCTGGCCCTCTGGATTTTTTAGGTTTCTGAGCCAGCGTAGTGAGGCGTGATCTATACGGAGTGTAAATGGGCACCCATACAGAAAGTGCTTGTAATATTTGACAAAATACACCGCAGCTAACAATTCCTTCTTAGTGGTTGCGTAATGTTTCTCTGCCTTATTCAGAGTACGTGAACCATAACCCAGTACCTGCTCCGTTCCATCTTCTGTGACCTGAGATAGAACTGCACCTATTGCATAAGCAGGTGCATCAGTGTCTAAGATGAAATCGAGGTTAGGGTTAGGATGAGCAAGAATTGGTGCAGTTGTCAAATGTTCCTTCAGTGCCCTGAAGAAACCTTCACACTCACTTGTCCATTCGATTGGTCGATCTTTTTCGGTGATCTGGAATAATGGGGATGCAATCTCACTAGAGTGATGGATGTATTGACGATAGTACTGGCAGAGACCGAGGAAACTCCGGGTGTCTGTGACTGAAGTGGGAGTTTGCCACTCCACTACTGTTTTAGTTTTTGAAGGTTGAGTAGATACTCCATCGGCGGATATGATGTGTCCCAGGAACTCGACGCTCTGTCTGAAAATATGACACTTCTTGGGTTTGAGCTTGAGGTTGGCACCATGAAACCGTATCAGAACCGTGTCCAAGTTAGACAGGTTCTGCTCAAACGAAGAGCCAACGACGATTACGTCGTCAATGTAACAGAGGCAGATCTCCCATTGAAGAGTAGTGAGTACCTGCTCAATGAGACGTTTGAACATTCCAGGAGCATTGTACAAGCCATAAGGCATCTTGCGGAATTGGAAAAGACCATCTCTACATATGAATGCGGTCTTCTCCCGGTCAGCCTCATCTATGGCTACCTGCCAGTACCCACTAGCTAAGTCAAGGATAGAAAACCACTTGGCTCCAGACAAGGAATTTAAGGCCTGATCGATCCTAGGTAACAGATATGCGTCTTTGACGCTGAGATCGTTTAGGCATGTCAATGCAAAGCCACAAAGAATCCATCCTTCTTGCCTGCTAGTACAATGGGACTGGCCAAGGTGGGGGGGGCCGAGGGCTCTATGATGCCTGTCCGCAACATGTCATTTACTTGTTGATGTGCTTTCGCCTGCATGTGAATGGGCAGACGTTATACTGGTTGTCGAATGGGTCGATTATTTCCCATGTCGATGGAGTGTCACATGAGTTGAGTTTCTCCCAGATCCATGTCTCCGGCCGAATTACTGTCATGATGCTTATGTAATATTCGTAGTATGTCACGTGTGTGAGATTGAGTTAAACCAATGGTGGTGCGCAAATAAATGTCATGCAGATGTTCCAGTAAATCATCTTCAGAAGTTGTTGCTGGTGTAGGTGTTGTAGGGGGTGTCTCCAGTGATATCACATCCACCAGATGGCCACAACGAACTCCCAGTACTAGTGTTATAGGGTCCGCTGTGCCATTGAATACTCTAAATGGTATATGATCCTTGTTGGTGGTGTCCACGATTATCCGGGGACTTGCGCATTGTGAGGCGATCATGTAATCGGGGTTTGGTTCTAGCATGGCTGTGTGTGTATTGCTTCCTAACTGTGGTGCGGTGGCCTATAATATTTCCTCTTGTCCGAGCTTAACTGTGGCCATAGATGCGAAAATCACTGCAGCGATGATTCCGGTCCAAGGGGTATGTGACGGCCATGTATGTCTAATTCCTGTTGACTGCAATGTATGACGGTTTCGCTGGCACTGAGGAAGTCAGAACCTAGCAGGGCATCATTTTGAATAGAGGCAATTACAACTCGCTGTATGAATTGCAGTTCCTCTATCTGTATCATGAGGTTTACAATACCAGCCACAGGAACATCGGCTCTGCTAGCTGTTTGTAAAAGATGTTTGTAGGCCTAAGGGGTGGCTTTTTATGATGTGGGATGCTCTCATACAAGTGCTTGTTAAAAACGGTGATGGAAGCTCCAGTGTCTATGGTGGCACTGGTCGAAACGCCACTAAACAGGCAAGCACATTTGTCTATTACTTTGCGGTGTGCTTGTGGAAGAGTTTCCAATGATACTGCCTGAGGGATTTCTTTTGGTGCAGTATCATCCTGTATATAGTCCGTTTGCTTTTGGATAGCTTCCATGAGTGCAATCTGTGGCTGAATGAGGAAGGGACCAACTCGTCATCGCTGCTGCTGTGACTGCTTAGGCGATGACTGAGTTGGGGCAGCAATGGCGGTGTGGCTGATGCTGGTGTGTTGTATCGTGAATTTGTGTAGATAGCGGTCTGGACATGACTGATGCAGTCGTGGATAAGGGCCAGCTGGTGTTAGCCAGTTTTGACAATGCATCATGGGATGTTTAGTGGATGCATAAAGAAGCAGTGGCGGCGCTGAGGTTTACCGCTCTTTGGATGATGTGTCTTCTTGCGGATCCATGATGCTGAATGCTGATCACTGTCCATGTCGCTGTTACTGCTGCTAAATGCGGTGGGTGATGCTGTTAGGACCTGTGAATTGCATACCACCAAGGCGCGTCGGAAGTTAAGTGCTTTGGCGGTGAGTCATGGTGCTTGTATAAACATTGTTTCAGGGCAGTGCTAGAACCAACCACTGCCGTTTTAATTTGTAAAGAAGGTGTGTGAGATGCGGAGGTTGCAGGGTCACAACCTCTCGCAGAGGGAGATGTTGGCGGTGCCGTGTATGCAGTGTGCATGGTTGGCACCAACTTCGGTGAAGCCGGTGGGTGTGGTTGTGTACTGTCGTGTAAGTAGTATTTTGCGTTGTAGTGTCAGCCAACTGACGTTGTTGTCTGGAGGCCATAGTTGAGTCGGGTTGTGAGAGTGGGCACAGAAGTGACTATAGTCGGTGCCCATTCTAGTTTAACAAGAACTCAGGTTGTGGTGTACGTCTGTCAGCTGTTGGAGTTGTTGATGGAGGCCGATTTGGGCATTGTTCTTTCCAATGGCCTGGCTGACCATGTCCATGACATGTGTTTGGTGGCTGTGTGTGTGTGTGTGTGTGTGTGTGTGTGTGTGTGTGTGTGTGTGTGTGTGTGTGTGTGTGTGTGGGTGCTACCATACTTGTAGCTGGTCGTGCAGTCGACTGTGCGGAGATGGAGGTACTGAGCGTGGTGACTAAATTATGGAGTGCAGAGATATGTTTAGTTATCACTTCCAACCTATCGGGCATGGTTTGTCTATTGTTGTTTTTGTGCTGGTTGGGGCTGGCCACACCCTCTTCCTTTAGGCGCATGATTATAACTGGTGGGGTGGTCGGATTGTGTGGTGTGCGGTTCTGTTGCTGATGCGGATGCAGGTGCAGATGTGGTGTCGGCGGTGATTAGGAGGTGTGCATCATTTACCTCATTAATTGGATGAAGTTGATGGTGATTGGCTTTTTCCTGCTCCAAGAAGATCTCGATTCTGACAGCAGTCACTGTTAATGACTGCAAATTGTTATGCTCTATCAGAAATAGCGTCGATGAAGGTATCAAGATGAAGATGCGTAATTCCCTCGTGATTGGTGCTGGGGTATGCGCATGTAACAAGTCGTTGGATACGACTTGTTAAATCTGGCAAGGTCTCCCCAGCTCATCTACGCAAGTTTTTAAGCTGAAGCTGATTCATTTCTCCGAGGGAGGTGTCTCCGAATCTTTCCAACAGCGTGTTTTCCAGTTCCATGTATGTTTGTGTGGAGTCTGACCCCAAATCTGCCAGGACTTTCAGTGCTTTGCCCGACAGCTTTGCAGCCAGATACTCTCCGATTTGTTGATCCATCCTCTGGTTTGTGCGGCTAATGATCTCGAAGTAGCACTTGTAATTGGCCCAGTCACTCTCCCCACTGAATTCGGGATGGCGAATGACTCGGCCATGGCCATGATATGGTACTATAGGCGTGAATCTGGGTGGTGGTGCTAGGGAGAATGGTGTAAACACGGATCCTGGTCTGTGTGTTGGTGGTGGTGTTGGTGGTTGTACCCACTGTTGGGCTCGCTGATACCGTGTCTGTGAAGGTGATTCCCAATGATAATGTTGTGCGAGATACGTTGGTTCTGCTGAATACCACCATGATACATGCCTATAGAAAGGTGTTGGTCTATAGACTGGTGGAGGCGTTCCGTGTATGTGATGCAGAAGTTCCATAGGTCACTGTGACATGCGTTCTCCATACGGAGGTGGTCCAGGAGATTGACGGATGTGGTGCATGTTCTGGTATAATATTGAAATGGATGTTCCGCATCCCCCAGGTCGTGTCACGGTACAGATGGATAATAAGGCGACGATGTTCTGATAGGAGGAGATGCGGGACATGGTGCATGAGGGGCAGGCCATTGCTCACCTTCTGATGATAAGGGTGAACTTAATGGTCGTGAAGAATTGGTGTGCCCCTGTAGGGATCTTTGTCATGGTCGACCACTACCCGGCAAAGGTGTTAGGTGCCTATCATGGATATCCGACAATGTGATGTATTGAGTACTAACTTGCGAGGCATCGAAAATATACAGTACATAGAACTAAGTTGGTGTCTTGTTAACGTGGATTCGTCAGAGGTACCTCACTAATCCATGTATACCCGTGAGGTATCCCTGCAAGGGAGTGTCATAACGAGGTCAATTATGTAGTTTAATATGAACCAATATACCCATAGCAAAAATAGTATTGTTGCGAGAGGAAAGTGCCTCACGCGGGCTTCCATCACAGGAAAATTCCTTCAATGCCGAAGCAGAGGAAGAGAGCTGGCAAAAAGGGCCACTCTCTTGTTCAAACCTATGCTAAGTGTAGTGTGAGTCAACCTAGTGAAATTATAATTAATGTGATGCACGCTGTATTACGTGAAGATGGGATGGAAGATTTCTGTAGAATTCAACACTGTCATCTTATGTAAGTCCAAGATACTGAATTGGTAGTTGCCACCTTTATTTATGCCGTCATTCTGCTAACTCTTAAACTACTGGATAGGTGTTAGATTTATTTCCTAGCTTGGGCCACAAGTGGCAGGAATTTCTACCTATCCTTTGACACATGAGCCTGACTGGCGAAGATGCTCGGTTTCCCTATGGTCACCCTCCGGAGCATTTCCCTCAGACATGTTACGGAGTGACAGCTTCGGAATCACATAACTATCCAGTTACATATCACACCACAACCATATACAACATCACCAGGACAAGTCAATATTACACAAGCATTTTGAAAAGTGCATAAAAGTTTATGGCGGGGAGTGAGAGGCAGATATCCATCTCCAGTGACCTTCCCGTGAGGGAATGGTGGGTTCCAAGACAGCACGCAGTCAGTGTATGGAGTTAGATGGAGATCTGTATCCTATCTATCGTCCGGTGTGTTGGGGCAGACCATTTAAGATCCGGCTCCGGGGGAACGAACGTTTGCCTGTCATTAGGGTTAAGTTTCAGGATGCCCAGAGATGCACTGCTGGCCAGTTAAAATAAATATCTTTTCGCAGTGCTTCCTACTTTGGTGGGGTTATCTATGCTAACTGGTATCCGCAGATACAGAGGAGGTGTATGCGAAATCGACACTTTGGGCTTCACCACTTGGAAACCCCAATATTTTCTCAAGTCGGATCATGCCAATGTGGCGATGGGAGTTCCAGACAATTAATATACCTTGCGGCTGGAGGAGCGTAGAAAGAGACAATCACTCAATATAATAAGAGGCCCCTACGGTATCTCGCCAATTTTACACAATCCAGCCGGTGTGCGGTGTTACATATTTGCTACATCCGGGAAAGAGGCTTACACAAATGTCTCCTAAGGAGCGTTGTCCCTAACTACTGTTAAACCTATCCTATCGAGCTAGAATAGCCAGGTTTAGTCGATCAGATGTCATATCCGCGTAATGAGAACATGAACAGTGACCTCAGTGTAAAATTGATGCTGGGGGAAAGGTGATGCAGATTTATTGTTGCTGCAAGTACATTCCTGGGTACACCGTACATGGTACACCGCATAGCTCTTGCGTCATACCAGGCAGAGTCCCACCAGGCTGCAGCCTAAAAGTTAATTAACACACGACATGCCGCGCAGCAGTTTGATCTAAATTAGGATAACTCGGCCATTTCTGATTTTAAAAAGCTAAATATTTTTGGAATCCTCGTCTCATTCCGGTACTGATAGGTACCAAGAACGACGAGAATGGTTGAATTTAAAGAAATTACGTGCACCGGTACACTTTAGTATGCATTCTCTCCGAACGCTGACACGTGTTGTCAGGGGAGCTCTCACGCACATGATGCGCGCTACGTGATTTCACAGACAAAAACCTCTCATATGGCTTTATACACGCGTACTATCCTACTTAGGGGGGGGGGGGGCGTGCTTGGAACGTACGCGGAACGATCGTCCCGTACCCAGCTGAACTGGTATGCTCTGTACCCGTCTGGCCGATCCATGCCACATTTCCAAAACAAAAGCAGAAACATGTTAGTTAGTATGAAATGTCCTGTTGAATATTTTTAACATAATGAACCTTTCCGGTTTTGGCTATGCCCCGCCAATCTCTAGCTAAACCTCGCTCGTGTTGGGATCGATCGATCTCTGAACATACTGACTATCGATTTCCAAAAGAACAACACAGGTAAACTGTTGCATATTTTGAAACTAATTTGACTGGGTGCTGCTGCTGCCTAAGGCCCAGTCAAATTACTTTCAAAATATTCAACAGTATGTTTATTAAATAGCAAAGAATTGCAAAGACATACACTGGATGCAACGTGTCGGACTCTGAGATTTGATGACAGTCTATATGGGACGCTTTGTGACGTAATGACTGTGACGTCATCATACATGCGCTGAGCTGATTATAACGTCATACGAGGTCAGATGATGGATGGATACCCTGGAAAGGTGAATTCCAAGTAGGTTCAGTTTCCTGCGAACAACATGACTAGACTGAAACATCTCATCCACATTCAACTAAGCCTTATTTCTCAACGCTTTCAAAGGCTAGAGAAAACAGATTTCCTTCTCGTCCATAAACACCACGACATCATGTGATTAGGGCAACACCTGAAGCTTATAGGCCGTATAGCAATGTAATGAGTGAAATCCTATACCAGCAGCAAACAAGAAGAGAAATGACTACTACATATAATCACCCCAGCGGTGCTCCATAACCCTTCCAACCTCAAAATCCACGCATATCGTTAGGTAGCAACGAACATAAGCACAGGAGATTGACGGATGTGGTGCATGTTCTGGTATAATATTGAAATTGATGTTCCGCATCCCCCAGGTCGTGTCACGGTACAGATGGATAATAAGGCGATGATGTTCTGATAGGAGGAGATGCGGGACATGGTGCATGAGGGGCAGGCCATTGCTCACCTTCTGATGATATGGGTGAACTTAATGGTCGTGAAGAATTGGTGTGCCTCCGTAGGGATCTTTGTCATGGTCGACCACTATCCGGCAAAGGTGTTAGGTGCCTATCATGGATATCCGACAATGTGATGTATTGAGTACTAACTTGCGAGGCATCGAAAATATACAGTACATAGAACTAAGTTGGTGTCTTGTTAACGTGGATTCGTCAGAGGTACCTCACTAATCCATGTATACCCGTGAGGTATCCCTGCAAGGGAGTGTCATAACGAGGTCAATTATGTAGTTTAATATGAACCAATATACCCATAGCAAAAATAGTATTGTTGCGAGAGGAAAGTGCCTCGCGCGGGCTTCCATCACAGGAAAATTCCTTCAATGCCGAAGCTGAGGAAGAGAGCTGGCAAAAAGGGCCACTCTCTAGTTCAAACCTATGCTAAGTGTAGTGTGAGTCAACCTAGTGAAATTATAATTAATGTGATGCACGCTGTATTACGTGAAGATGGGATGGAAGATTTCTGTAGAATTCAACACTGTCATCTTATGTAAGTCCAAGATACTGAATTGGTAGTTGCCACCTTTATTTATGCCGTCATTCTGCTAACTCTTAAACTACTGGATAGGTGTTAGATTTATTTCCTGGCTTGGGCCACAAGTGGCAGGAATTTCTACCTATCCTTTGACACATGAGCCTGACTGGCGAAGATGCTCGGTTTCCCTATGGTCACCCTCCGGAGCATTTCCCTCAGACATGTTACGGAGTGACACCTTCGGAATCACATAACTATCCAGTTACATATCACACCACAACCATATACAACATCACCAGGACAAGTCAATATTACACAAGCATTTTGAAAAGTGCATAAAAGTTTATGGCGGGGAGTGAGAGGCAGATATCCATCTCCAGTGACCTTCCCGTGAGGGAATGGTGGGTTCCAAGACCGCACCCAGTCAGTGTATGGAGTTAGATGGAGATCTGCATCCTATCTATCGTCCGGTGTGTTGGGGCAGACCATTTAAGATCCGGCTCCGGGGAACGAACGTTTGCCTGTCATTAGGGTTAAGTTTCAGGATGCCCAGAGATGCACTGCTGGCCAGTTAAAATAAATATCTTTTCGCAGTGCTTCCTACTTTGGTGGGGTTATCTATGCTAACTGGTATCCGCAGATACAGAGGAGGTGTATGCGAAATCGACACTTTGGGCTTCACCACTTGGAAACCCCAATATTTTCTCAAGTCGGATCATGCCAATGTGGCGATGGGAGTTCCAGACAATTAATATACCTTGCGGCTGGAGGAGCGTAGAAAGAGACAATCACTCAATATAATAAGAGGCCCCTACGGTATCTCGCCAATTTTACACAATCCAGCCGGTGTGCGGTGTTACATATTTGCTACATCCGGGAAAGAGGCTTACACAAATGTCTCCTAAGGAGCGTTGTCCCTAACTACTTTTAAACCTATCCTATCGAGCTAGAATAGCCAGGTTTAGTCGATCAGATGTCAGATCCGCGTAATGAGAACATGAACAGTGACCTCAGTGTAAAATTGATGCTGGGGGAAAGGTGATGCAGATTTATTGTTGCTGCAAGTACATTCCTGGGTACACGTACATGGTACACCGCATAGCTCTTGCGTCATACCAGGCAGAGTCCCACAAGACTGCAGCCTAAAAGTTAATTAACACACGACATGCCGCGCAGCAGTTTGATCTAAATTAGGATAACTCGGCCATTTCTGATTTTAAAAAGCTAAATATTTTTGGAATCCTCGTCTCATTCCGGTACTGATAGGTACCAAGAACGACGAGAATGGTTGAATTTAAAGAAATTACGTGCACCAACCCGGTACACTTTAGTATGCATTCTCTCCGAACGCTGACACGTGTTGTCAGGGGAGCTCTCACGCACATGATGCGCGCTACGTGATCTCACAGACAAAAACCTCTCATATGGCTTTATACACGCGTACTATCCTACTTAGGGGGGGGGGGCGTGCTTGGAACGTACGCGGAACGATCGTCCCGTACCCAGCTGAACTGGTACGCTCTGTACCCGTCCGGCCGATCCATGCCACATTTCCAAAACAAAAGCAGAAACATGTTAGTTAGTATGAAATGTCCTGTTGAATATTTTTAACATAATGAACCTTTCCGGTTTTGGCTATGCCCCGCCAATCTCTAGCTAAACCTCGCTCGTGTTGGGATCGATCGATCTCTGAACATACTGACTATCGATTTCCAAAAGAACAACACAGGTAAACTGTTGCATATTTTGAAACTAATTTGACTGGGTGCTGCTGCTGCCTAAGGCCCAGTCAAATTACTTTCAAAATATTCAACAGTATGTTTATTAAATAGCAAAGAATTGCAAAGACATACACTGGATGCAACGTGTCGGACTCTGAGATTTGATGACAGTCTATATGGGACGCTTTGTGACGTAATGACTGTGACGTCATCATACATGCGCTGAGCTGATTATAACGTCATACGAGGTCAGATGATGGATGGATACCCTGGAAAGGTGAATTCCAAGTAGGTTCAGTTTCCTGCGAACAACATGACTAGACTGAAACATCTCATCCACATTCAACTAAGCCTTATTTCTCAACGCTTTCAAAGGCTAGAGAAAACAGATTTCCTTCTCGTCCATAAACACCATGACATCATGTGATTGGGCAACACCCGAAGCTTATAGGCCGTATAGCAATGTAATGAGTGAAATCCTATACCAGCAGCAAACAAGAAGAGAAATGACTACTACATATAATCACCCCAGCGGTGCTCCATAACCCTTCCAACCTCAAAATCCACGCATATCGTTAGGTAGCAACGAACATAAGCACATAATTGTAGTAGGCAGCTCTACACTGCATATACTTGGTGGGGGGGGGGGGGGGTCACGTCTTCAGGACATTCCACCTTCACTATCAGATCATTTAGTGGAGCTAAATTAATAATATCACTGACCAGCTACACCAACTAATGTACACCGAGTTTGATGGTGTGGTGGTACACGTAAGCTCAAATGGCATTGGTAACTGTAGTTGCAGCATACGATCAAAGACAATGATGAACTTATTCATAAGATCAGATCACTGTTACCCTCCACTAAGATTTTTGTATCATCATTGCTACCATGCCATACAGACAGACTGCTTAGTAATAGAGTTTAACGGTTTGTTAAATTCGTTGGTTTTTTGGATGAATGTAACTTTTATAGATAATTGTCAACTCTTTTCCAGTTCAGAAGGTGATGTATAGAGGGAGAGAGAGAAAGAGAAAGAGAGAGAGAGAGAGAGAGAGAGAGAGAGAGAGAGAGAGAGAGAGAGAGAGAGGGTGAATGTAACTTTTATAGATAATTGTCAACTCTTTTCCAGTTCAGAAGGTGATGTATGTATGTATGTATATATATATATATATATATATATATATATATATATATATATATATATATATATATATATATATATATATATATATATATATATATATATATATATATATATATATATATATATATATATATATATATATATATATATATATATATATATATATATATAGAGAGAGAGAGAGAGAGAGAGAGAGAGAGAGAGAGAGAGAGAGAGAGAGAGAGAGAGGGAGAGAGAGAGAGAGAGAGAGAGAGAAGAGAGAGAGAGAGGGGGAGGGAGAGTGGGGGGAGAGAGAGAGAGAGAGTTCTTCTAGGACAACGTACATCCCAACAAGCCGGGCACTAGGCGTTTGTCAGAGAATATCGTCAATTATCTCGCTGCTCTGTTTGGAGGGGCTAAAGCAGCCACTAAATTCCTTATCTTATCCACAAGCTCACACAATATCCATATCAAATAAATTCAATCCATTATTAATAGAGACTCAGGTAAATCACAAAGGTAACGAACGCCCGTATCATAAGGTTAGAGGTATAAATGATTGATAAACATCAGTTGCACACTGACAACATTCTTGTCTGTGTAACCACTGAAGCAATTATTTCAAATGACGTAAATACTGATGGTTTCAATAGCAATGTTAACAATGATGTAAGTTATGAAAAACAAAAGAAAATTTGTTAAAACAATGCAAAACACAAAAACAAGTTCACGTCTATACAAGTAGTATAATACGTAAATCGACTTCATCAACAAGTAAGTGTTGTCTAAAAGGTTTCTATACTAGTATTGATAGCTTATTAAACAAACGTGCAGAGTTCAGCGCCATTGTTGCTGGACAAAATCGGGGCATAATAAAGGTTACAGGGCTCTTGCCAAAAAAGATTTCATAAACTCTCAAGACAGCGAATTTGGACTGGAAGAGTACGACTTATTTTAAAATATTAGTGAAATCACCATCACATCTCGTGGGGTGGGGTACCTTTATATATAAAAAGGTTTTAAAAGCTATCCCTATTCATATACCCTGGGATGATAAGCTTGCCGAGTCTACATCGTGTCAAATTTAGCTGGAAAACAAAGACTGACTTATTTATTATTGGATGTGTATATAGGTCACCCAACTGTAAACACGAAAACCATTCCTATTTAATAGAATTATTAAGAAATGTAGCTGACTTAAAAGCTAGCCGTCTTCTGATAATGGGTGACCTCAATTACCGTCAAATTGACTGGACCATTGAATCATCAAATATTGGGCTTTGTTCAAGCTTTCTTGAATCAATTAAAGATTTATGCTGGCATCAGCACGTAAAATAGTCAACTCACTTTAGAGGCAATCAAACAGCAAATACATCAGGTCTTATAATATCAAATGAGGAAAATATGGTAGAAAATATAACCATAAATGCACCTATAGGAAAGAGCCACCATGCAGGCATATGCTTTACTTCCAATTGCTATATAAATACGATCTTGCAAAATCCTCACTATATT
Organism: Chaetoderma sp. LZ-2023a; assembly: GCA_034401795.1. Classification (NCBI taxonomy): domain Eukaryota; kingdom Metazoa; phylum Mollusca; class Caudofoveata; order Chaetodermatida; family Chaetodermatidae; genus Chaetoderma; species Chaetoderma sp. LZ-2023a. Next base: position 15,240,895 of record CM067366.1, on the reverse strand, counting down.
TTCAATAGAGGTGATTATGATGGTATACGTGCAGATGCTGCAAATATTGACTGGACATCTAAATTATCTGGTGATATCGAACATGATTGGAGTGAAATTTTGAATGAAATTAAAAGGCTGACTAATAAATCTATTCCAATATCTAAAATTAATACAAGGAAAAAGTCAAGTTACCTGACCAAAACTGTCTAAAAGAGAAGAGACTTGCCTTTTAATAATGGAAAATTTCACGTGACAATCACTTTTGATTTGTATTACAAAACACCCAGAAATCATACAAAAAAGGAATGCATGAGAGCAAAGAGAAATTTTGAACAAAAATAGCCGCCAAATGAAAATATAACCGGAAAGTTTACTTTCATTATGCTAAATCTAAACTGAAGGCAAAAAATGATGTAATTGACATAAAGAAACCAAATTCACTAATTCAGATTCCGAGAGGGCTGACATCTTAAATACATTTTTCACTTCAGTCTTTACACACAGAGATATGTCCTATTTGCCCAGCTACAAACAATATTCCACAATTCTAAATGAGATCTTAATTACAGAAGACATGTTGATAAAGAAAATTGGAATTTATCAATACGAGTAAGTCTGCTGGCCCTGGTGGGATAGATCCACGTGTTTTGAAAGAACTAAACAGCCGCATAGCCTACCCCTTCTTCACCTCTTTAGAAACTAGCTGAAGCAGGGAAATTTGCCATCACTTTGGAAACTGGCTCACGTATCACCTTTGTTTAAAAAGGTGATAGATAGTCCACAAACAATTATCGTCCCATTAGTCTGTCATCAGTTGTAAAAAATACTGGAATCTCTAATAAAGGAGTATCTAGTAACCCATTTGGAAACCAACAATCTGATAGCTAAAGAACAGCATGAATTTATTAGGGGACGCCCATATATCACGTAACTCATTGCCATGCTAGATATTTGGACAGATGTTTTGGATCAATTACTGCCGATTGATACTCTATTTAGATTTTGCCAAGGCACTCGACCCTGTGCCTCATGAGAGACTTCTACTCAAACTTGAGAAATATGGTATTCAGGGAAAAGTCTGAAATTGGATAAGAGGGTTCTTATGTAATAGAAAACAGCTAGTGGTAGTAAAGAAGCGCAGGTTCTCAGTTGGGTCCCTCAGGGTTGTGTTCTGTGCCCACTTCTTTTCATTTGTTATGTGTAAGGGAGTTACGTTTCGTTGGCGTGGGTCAGATTACTGAACGATGAAAAATGCTGATATGTTTTATCAAAAGTCAAAGCATCAGTAATGATTATGACGTTATTAATCAAATGATGACCCGATATTTTATTGCCAAAACACTTAACCCAAAATGGAAATTATAAAATAGATGTCTAGGGGTAGCTAAATGATTTCCATTATGAATGGTTAACCCTTTTACTCGAAGGAACGCTTATAGGACCGATTTGATGTAAATTCCAACACTTCCTTAACTGGGCTCGATGTATGGAACACTGATCTGCATTAGCATTTGAATTTTAATCTATTGATTCAAGAGATAGGTATAATTAAGAGGAAGTAAACAAAGACAGATTTGATAAATTAATATTCATTCATTCTTGCTTTCTTTCTGCCATTGGTTATTCAATTTAAATCAGTAGTGCGTATTTGAAATAATTCTTACAAATAATGTATTATATGAAGATAAATGGTTCTATTGAACCAGGGTTTCAGAATCTGTTACCGCTGAATCCCTCTATCGAAGTTATCTTTCGTTGAATATTAATAAAAACTAATTCGAACGAAAGAAGTACCCTATGCTGATGAAGTTATATCTAGATTGAAACAACCATTATCAATCAGTAGCGTACTGATCCTGGCTGATCCAATCCCTGTTCGTTCGTTGAGCTTTGATATTAATCTTCGATCTGATGTCACTTATATCAATCCTCAAAGAATATCACAGACGATTTAGTTTACTTCAGAATCATAAATTACACTAATTAATAGAAGATGATATCCGGGCACATCCCCTATCCAAGTTGAAAATGACCCCTATTCGATCTTGTCAATGTAGACCAATATCGACTACTTAATCATTTAGAACCTAGGATGAATATGGACCATTGGATAATCTCTTGACTTTATAGTAGCATGTATGATTGTATGTCAATTATAATCTAGGATTAATGGTTCTTGGTTCAGAATCTAAATTTGAAATATCAAACTGATTGATTGGCGTATTAATATCTAAACAACAATCAATGTAGAATCGAAATATAATAAACCAATAATATATGACCTGAATGCAGTATAGTTGTTATAAATATTTGATGGGAACAGTCATTTCTTTGTGACTTGAAAACGAAAGGGTCCAGATGACGAAGACGATCTTAATATGAGTTATGATATCATATTGAGTATGATGTGGGTGCACCCAGACGAGTTCACGACACAAATAATATAACCGACCAAAATTTATTTTACGATGCAGGTGGATTTGAAAGGCTGCATATAACTGGCCATGAGTCACCAGAAGCTAACTTTGTGATGGATCTGCGAATGGCCAAAAGCTGGCGATCTGGCCCACAACTACATTAACCAGGAGCTGGAGACATTTATCACATGAACGATGATATCACATGCGATCGATGATTTTGATTACCCAAAGCCACCGAGTGATTTTTTACCAGAGAAGCATGAACTCTAAATGTTCAGAAGACTGACTAACTGTTGACGGGCCCACAAACTGCGATGATGCCCATACTCATTCACGTTTCTGAATGATGATTGCTATCTGAATATCAAGCAATCATTTGCTATATTAGTTTCAACATTCAAACTTCATCCGCGCGTCCATGCTTGTGTATAGGGCCGGCATAGAAATGATGGCCGCCTGCATCACGTATTTCGCTGAAGCATGACTATCACTTGCAAAGGCCAACCATCGAATACCCACCGAGGCGGTGTTTTAAACACGCACGCCCGCTCGCCCGCCTGGCCGCACGCACACACGCAGGCAGGCAGGCAGGCAGGCAGGCACGCATGCACGCACGCACACACACAATACATTGTGATCCGTCTGTATCACGCGGATATAATACTGCATGTTGAATAGTAACTACTATCATAATTCCTAAAATAATCAACATAGACTCCATACCTACTATAAATAATGAAATCTATTTTGATTATGACCTAACCATATTAGGCTCTAAATTATCTAAACTCTAAATGTTATAAAATTGCATAAGTGTAAATCTCGATTACGAATATCCCCCATCGCTTTTGTAATTGACATGAAGCAATTTATTTCATGAAATTGAAAAGAAAGCGTGCAAGACTGGTTGATAATCTGTCAACTTATATTGTGGCGGAATTGGGGTCCAAACATGTTGCGGATGGCATAAGCTAACGTGTGTGTATGGAAATATGATTGCTATGTATGACCTCGCGATCATATGATAGCAATAGTCATCACATATGTAAATGACATGCATGCAAATATGAACTCACCAGTTGACATATTTGCAGGCGATGCAAAATCCATAGAGAAATACGCTCCATAACAGATGCATCAGAACTTCAAGACGATCTGAACAAAACAGAAGATCGGTGTTGCACATGGCAAATTCATTTACATCCAGAGAAATGTAGTGTAATGGATTTAGGATCGAATAACAAGAAGTATCCGTATTATGTAAACAAATGGGTTACACAAGTCAAACTAAATGAAGATATTGTCGTCAAGGATCTCAGTATTAATATTGATAATCAGCTACAATTTAGTGAACATTGTAAGACACAGGCAAATAAGGCTAACACAATCTTAGGATTAATCAGACGATCTTATACCTATTTGGATGCACCAACGTTAGGAAAATTGTATGTTTCTCTTGTAAGGCTATCCTGGAATATGGCAATCGTCCGCTATGTTCATTAAATATTGTGAAACCCTCGAAGCTGTATAAAGAAGAGCAACACGCAAAGTGCAAGGAGTGTGGGGGGTGAAATAAAATTTGAATCATACAAACATTTAAATAATATTTATCATATTCAAAATCAATATCATGAATTAGATAACAAACCCAAAACTCGTTGACATAGCTTGAAATTCTCCAAAAAGCGGGCAAATAAAACCATAAGACAGCATTTCTTTTCAAGTCGTATCACTAACAACCTGAATATTTCGTTAATTCCCCAAGCTTAAATAGCTTTAAAACTCATTTAGATACATATTGGACTACCGTTTGGTAGATACAAGAACCTATGCACAACATATGTTCTTCAATAAACATTGCCTATCTAAGAAACTTATAAGATGCAATGTATTTACTGTATGATCTACCTACATGCTAAATGGCCTGTCAAAGTAGTGCATGACACGTACATGATAAGTATAAGTTTGTTGAAACGTGGTCTTCCTGAATAAATCCATCACTCGCTGGAAAATTATAGTTTACCCTGCCTATAAAGGACAACTGCCCGCGCCCACATAATAAAGTTTCTTTTAGAATTTAGTGGGCGGTATAGTGAGTGAATCGCACATTATTCTTTGTTCAATCAACCATGTGTTATTGACAAATTTATTTGCCAACAATATGCAAATAAAAGCACATGCGTAGTGTTAGCGCTGAAATTAAACATAAGGGACAGGTCCTAAGTTTATTTGTCAACGCGAATAAGTAAATATGGCATTGCTGTTGTCATAAACTAGGCATTCTGTTTTGTTCAGTGGCCACTACAATTACATCGTGTCAATTTTCAAAACATCTTTAAGCATTTTTTCATAAAAATTTGTCATTAAAATGTTATTGAATTGATTTTTTTAATTTCTTTGCGTCGTCGTCATCTTCATTATAATCAATAGCATTAATTAATATTTGGGAATAGAAAATGAATCTCTATTTGAATAAAATCATCATTATCTATCATTATCAAAAACGTTAAAAGTCAACGAGCATATAGTTTACAATCGTATCACACTCACATCGCAGTCAATGGGCGTGCATATGTAAATAAGCAGGGTGAGATAATCGATGTGAATAGACTATAGTTGGCACGAGGAGTGGTCTTCCTCAAATGCTCCAGCAAAAAGTAGACTACAATAATAAGGGATCCATTTACCCCGCTCATTTTAACTCAGCTCCGCCCACGAGATTTCAGTAATTCTTTGAACCCCGACTTTCCATGATCGCAATTTCCAATTATACATGTAAGCTTGTTGAATATTTGGAAACTAATTTGGTAAGCATTTGCGGAGCAGTATTGCCACTTTCATGACAGATGTGCATGCGTTGTCAGTTTTTCCACAAAAGTTTTTTGTGCTATTTGCTTAGCACCTTGTAGCATCAGTGAATCGAATTGTTGCAAAGTCAACTCATAAAAGCTATTATTTTTACTGTCTTGTAGCATTGTTCAAAATCTTGTCATTTTATTGCCGGGAGATCGCAGCAGAGTCCTTATTTGCAAGGCAACCAATTGGAAATTCTTATAGTACATGTAATGGGTATAATTCCATGGTCTACCCATAACTGGCCATTTACATATAGGCGATAAAATAATACTCTGATCTGTACTAAAAGTTTGCACTAAGTCTAATAGTTTAGTAGACAAATCCACATTTTTCGATTCGTGATCAGGTTCTGGCAACTTTTGACTTACACTTGATTCACGAAGTACAGCCAATACAGGGGCGAATCCAGGAATTGCTTAGGGCAGGGGTGCATGAAAAAGGGTACCTCACAAACACACAGGCCATTAGTAGATAAACTAAACGGGAATCCTCCCCGGTGGAATTTTGAAATCTTGGTGCTCTCAGATGGCCCGCCTGCATTTCAAGAGGTAAATATGGACGCTTAGTTGGCTGCAAAATGATTCAATTTTTATCCAGTTAATTATAATTTAACCTTTGAGTGGGCGAGGGTGATACTTTTCTCATTGGTGCATCGCATCATGGTCATGCCGGTACAGAGAATGGGCCTATTTCACCTTTCCAGAGTACCCACCCATCATATGACGTCATAATGAACTGCGTGATGTGAAGAATGACATCATAATGAATGACGTCATGAATGATGTCGATAAGTACGTCACGAACGCATATTTGAAGACGGTCTATGCGTTGTTGGACAAATTGTTTGCTTTTACTATTTAATAAATATTCTGTAGACTATTTTGAAACTAATTTGACTGGGCGCTGTTGCTGCCATAGGCAGCAACAGCACCGAGTCAACTTAGTTACAAAATATTCAACAGCTTCCCTGTATAGTTTTCAGGAAATTGATTTGGGGATCGATCAATCCCAACACGGTGAGGTGTGGGTGGAGCTTAGGCTAGTGATGGGCTAAAAATGGAAAGGTCCATTACTCACAGCATTCAAAATCTGAGTACAATTACTTTCCAACAGTCACAGATTGTTCTTTAGCCTACCTGGGCTCAATGTTGTCGCTGCCTTATGCTGGAAACTATTGCTGCATAACTGCTCAATGCAGCAACAGCTCCAAGTTGTTGTTTCCCTGGTATGGCTTCCAATATAAGGCAACAGCAACTTTCAGTCCAGTTTGTCAGAAAACATGAGTAACAGATTTCAGTCCAAGTAGTCACAAGTACGAATGAGATAGATCCCGACGATAAAGTGCTCTGAATATGACCGAATGGTGTTGCTACGGGAGCAAAAGCTTGTATTAAATTAGTTTCAAAATATTCACATACCTGTATGGTTCCTTTGCTTTCGTGAAATGAAATATTTGCTGCCTATAGCGCTATATTTTGTTATAATATGGCAACACTCTAGCGTTCGCGAATAGTGAGAAGGTGGCCAGGGCCGGACCTAGGACTTGGAGGGGTGGTGGGATGGGGTGGGTGGGGGTGTAAACTTTTTGAAATTCTTCCAGGGGCCGCCTGGCTCAGAACTGTCATTAGATTCTTGAGAAAGCTACAGTTCCGTTTCAACTGTAATCCCGCTGGGGATCCTGGGGTCGGAGAGCTATGGGATGTGGCTATATCAGTCGTATAGGTGTGCCATCTATACGCGTTAAGTTTAAAGTTATGCAGGGGTTCCAAACATAAAGACAAAAACATTTTTTAACAGTTAAAATGTGTATATAGGAGAAAAGATGCGTTTGGCGTGTTTACCCTCTATCAAGGGAGGCTAGGGCATGTCTATTCAAGGAACGCTGCGGTCATTCAGGCGTCTGTAGTCGGTCGATACAGAAGCGGAAAGCGTTATCTTTCTTACTGACCAGAACGGTGGGGCTGGCCCAAGGTGAGCTGGGTCATCATGCTCTATCATGCCGGTATGCAGCATCTCAGTCACCTGCTCGTGTGCTTCCTGTTCCTTGTGTACGGGAAGGCGGCGGACAGGTTCTTTAACAGGGTGGCAATTACCTGTGTCACCGCTATGGTGTACTAGATAGCTTTCTCACAGGTCCAAATCACGGCTGGAGAAAGTTGTCGCGTAATCACTCAGCAGTGCGTAAACCTGAGAACTTTGTTCGTCATTCAGTCCTTCCATCGTGTGTAGAAACAGGTCCTGTAGATGCGATGGTAGTGAGAACGCGGGACTGGTTTATACCTGGGTGAAATAATCACACGCTCGCACGCACGCACGTACACACACACGCACAACCGCACGCACGCATGCCAATGTATAGTTATTTGAAATTAAAGAAAAAATATCCATTTGTATATTTGTATTTATATTTTTTCAATTGAACTGTTTTTGACTGAAGGTTGCTGCCGTTACCGTGAATAATGATAGGATTTGCAAGTCCCTGTGTCTTCTTTAACCAAAGTGCTCATTGTTAACCCGTTCATGATGAAGAGGGACAAAACAAGCTTATACAGTGGTCTTGATGAATGTCCATTTGTAGGCCGAGACACGAATATTTTTCAAGATTTACCATTGGAATGACTGGTTCGATAACTGAGACAGTCATTCCAGTGGTAAATTTTCAAAAATATTCTTGTCTCGGCCTGTAAATAAACATTCAATAAGCAAATATTTTAATTTTCTTGATCAAATTTAGGCATTAAATGGATAAAGTAACACGAAAGTCAGGATTACAGAATGGAATAAATGCTTATTTTATAAACCTCGCCTCTTTTTTCATAGTAAATATCTGGACACCTCATAATGCCAAACTAGCGCATGGGCACTGGGGTTTTGTTTTCATTGTAGAGCATGACCCGACCCACTCCCGCCCCACACCTCTGAACAGCCTACAGGTGTTACAATTCAATTCAATTATAATATTATGTGTATCTGTAACTGAGTAATTTGATCATTTATACATCAATCTACATGTTCAAAGAAGTAATCGAAATAAACTTGAATTGAATCAGTGTGGCCTCGTGCTGTACACGCAATCCACCTGACCCCACCAAACTTAATGCTCTGTAAGAAAAATCGATGACGCTTGTTTTGTTTTCAAGTACAACCCAGCACAGAAATAACCTAAAATGATTACAAAACAAAATAAATTGTACTGTCGAATATGTTGAACATAACAGGATTGAAAGACATTGTCGCCCAAGACAGCAATTGGCTTCAAATCAAATTACGCCCAAAATACACAAGAGAACAGTTCTTACTAACATGTTTTTTCTGTTCACATTTATAGACATGTTATCCTACCCATTAGCTGTACTGTATATAGGCAGTGGTATGGGGAAAAAATCGATAATGCTGAATCGTACAGCCCAGTCTGAGCAGTCTGCATGATCATTGTTAATAACAATGGTTTGGGTGGGGTGTGGGGAGGGGGCGTTAGCGAACATAGAAATGTGTAGTTCTAGTAGCCCAGCTTTTGCCAATAATGCATTGGGTGAATGCTAAGCTCGTGTATGCCCACTCGTCATTATGGGATTTTTTCATGACTGGAACATACACATTGTTATAGTCACCAGGGAGTAGGCCGATAAACCTGAAACATGTTGAAACTGTTTTAGCAAATATACCAATTTTTAATATCGGTTAATGCACACGACTAGCAATTTCCAGAAAACTATATGAGTAAGCTGTTGAATATTTTGAAACTAATTTGACTGGTCGATGTTCCTGTGTATGATAACAACGCCCAGTTAATTTACTTTAAAAGTATTCTACATAATAGTCCAGTCAATATAGGGATATACCTAGGACAAATTGCAACAGAAGCTTTTTTGGTTTTATGTAATGCTACTGGTCCTCACCTACCAGAAAATAAAAAATTCCTAAAAATTCCATCCCGGTAAAGGACTATTTCACAGAATTTAATAGGACCACTTAAAACCAATTATTAAGCTGAATATCTTACGTATCTTTGACTGGAGACCCATAAAATGTCTTAACTACATAAATAAAAGTGATAGCAAAGAACTGTTATTTCGTGATATAATCGCTATATGACATCCCGCTAACAGTAGATCCGTTACTACGTCTCTTGATGACGTCATCATGACGTCAATTATCAATCTTCCAATATTCAAGTAAATTTAATCCAAGTTTTATGATTTGTTGAATCAGTATGATGAATTTAGTAATGGTTTATTATATACAAACAGTTACAGCCGTCATTTTCTCAATGGACGGCAAGGTCCAACATACTCATATTATCATATTATCTTTACACAAGACCAACGTATATGTCGTCAAATTCTGCAAGATCTACAGCTTGACAACTTGGAATGTTGCTGCAGTTGGTACCCTTGCATTCACCACATGCATATGTATAATGTAGGCTATGCTTTCTGCAGCTGCATCGCAATGTCGCATATTCTCCTCAGCACTGGCATCGAATAACTTTCAGAATGCAATCAGGAGCTGGTAGCTTATCCATTGTTCTGGGAATAAATTTCCCCTGGTGAATCTGCCATCCGAAATCCTCTGGCTTTAAGATCTCTTGCTCCTTCGTCCATAACTTTACTTGGAAGTAAATGCGAAAACTATGATACTTGGCTGCATCAGACGTTGGTGGCAGATTTTGAATCTGCAGAGATGAAATACTCTTAACCACTTTTTCTCGAAATCTTCGAAGTCTCAATGCGTCCAATGTATCAGTTTCACTACCACCATACATACATACCAATAGCTTCTCACCAGACACCTGAATTCCGACCTTAGTAGATGTGTGGCAAAATTCCTTTGCATGATTCATGAATGAAGAATTGGACTGCATCTTTCTAAGAGGAACACCTTTGCCTATGCCAAATAAACGTGATGTTGTGTCACATCCACCTATTGCATGAATTAAAGGTAGGTATCGAGCAACATCATCGCCAATTTCAGCTCGCAGAAAATTGATGTCCCAAACGATGCATTTTCCAACCCTGTCTGGCTTCCCTGGCTTATCCGATCTGTAGATAAGTTTGTGGAGCCCAGGATCAGCGAAATGGCACAACAGAACATCTGCATCATCGACAGCATTCAAAGTTTTAACATTATTTTCTTGGAGTTTTTTGGACAACATATCAATGAAGTTTTGTTTATTGGCTGAATTTGCCAGGAAATGATCCTTCTTTGACTTCAGTGTCATGTTACTTGAGAAAATAACTTTTGGCCCCACTGCACCTTTTGTCCGTCTTAGATGAGTCGATGGTCCTGAAATATATCCATCAAACACAACAGTTGGGTGGTTGAATGTTTTTACATACTCCACGTACATCGCGGCAATGTCATTGAAGCTGCTACCTTTCTTCCAAAGAAATCGGTGGATTAATGATCCGCCATCAAAAACAGTGTATTCTGGTGTTATTTCTTGGCATTTGGTGCTGCTCGTAGTAGAGGTTGCAGAATTCAATGCCTCTGCTAGCTGCGGCTTATTCGCTTCTCGGAGATGTCCATGTTTGTCAAATAGAGATGGTGGATATGTAGACAGCTCGTGCATTAAAGCAGTGTCTAGATTGCATTCACTATTATTTGCTACAATTAAAAGGCGCTTTAAAAGGAGCTGTGGGTCAAGAGAAAGCTTATCTCCATCACTCGATACGACATGTCCTCCCATACATACCACTTGATCTTTTTTCCTGAGTGAAAACTCGAATGCATCGTGGCCTTCCATTTTCTGTATTATGGCTTTTCCAACTTCCAATGCCTTGTGTTGATTACAAGTGGGATCAGCTGTAATTCCAGTGGCAGTATTATATAATTCATCATTTGACATAAATGGACAGTAACCCTGAAAATGTTTTAAAATAGTCAAACAATCTGTGTGATCCCGAACTTTTCTGGCTTCAGACATGTCTTTATGTTGCTCCGAGACTTGGTATTCTGCTTCTGTTAGCTCCTGCATGGCCTCGTTGATTTCTGCACACACAGGGTGTGCTAAAAGCCAACGTGTCCTTTGTAATTCATCCATCCCCCGCCCACGAGTGAGGCCCCCAGTGGTCTTGATGGTCCGCATCAATGACTGTTCTATGACAAGGTCACTAGCAAGATCAGCCCAGTACCTATCAGATCTTCGCACTACAAATAGTCCGGTCATGAACTTCTGATAAATGTCTGGCCTTGTACTCTCTAGTTTTACCATGTCCTGCAGATGCAAATATACCGATTTTGTGTAATGGCAATGCCCGGCAGCAGCAAAGAAGGGCAGCATATCTGACAGTGACTGCAAGTACAACTTAAAGTCACCCGTCCTCTGAGCTCTGAGAAAAATCTTTAGCAGGTCTACCATATGCATGTACTGCACCCATAAACGTCCTGTTGGACTACTTACAATCATTGACTTCTCTGATTCTAACTTCTTATTTATCCGCTCAAACACATCATCGGATATCACTGATTCAAGTCTAGAGTCATATTTGATAACAACATCAAAATGGCGTAGAGCTGCTTCAATATCATCACACGTCACTACTGCATTATCTATATTTCCTTCACTCACCTCTAAGATAGGAATGGCATACGCCGTTGACAGAACCATTGCATTAAGTGCTGCATCAACCAGGAAATGTCCACATACAGCTCTGGCATACGCTTTTCCAGTCAACATGTGCGTTACAGCATTTTCAGCATACACCAACTCCAGTATGTCTGTTAACCCCGATGACTGCATGAGGTGACCAATGCAACCAAGGTAGCTCATTGTTGTGTGGAAGCCACCTAGAATCAAGATTATTTGCACTAAATCACTTCTCTCGCCTTCATGAGCCATGATTGTCTTGGCCTTCCACCAAAGTGGCTGATCGAAGGTGACAATGGGTGTTGAACCATGACGTTGGTTTTCCGAAGCAATGAAGTGCAAGGTTGAATAAATACAACTCATGTCAGTTGGATCCATATCTAGCATTTGGGGAAAGTGGATTGATGCTTTTCCCGGATGAACTCCTTTGCAAATGGCTTGCATGGTTCCAGACCAACCGGGGGCGATTAGGACGCAATGGCCAGGACACTTTCCACATTACGTCCAGGTGTTTCCAAATGTCAGCCACACTAACAACAGGTAGTTTATCATAAACCAAAGGTACCCTATTGCCCTTTACTGCTTCTAGCGTAATGTATAAATACTTCAATGCCTCCTGTCTACATGTGGCTTCACCATTAAGGGCTGGGGACGTAAATACACTAGCAATGAGACAGCACAACACTTGTAGATTCAATCACTTAGCATCACATTCTACCATTTCTTACTTTTTAGAAATACATTATATGCGTCTAAAATTAATAGGAAATGTAATCCTTAGCTTGCAACAAAAATGTGGCAGCCATTTTTAATCACATTAATTAGGACCTTTCTCGGTGTGGGATTTTTAAGAACTTTTTATTGTGTGGTACTTGAAGACCAGTAGTATCAAATAAAACCAAAAAAGCTTCTGTTGCAATTTGTTCTAGGTTAACCTTATTTAAGCGTAGATTGACTGGACTATAATGTGTATTAAATAGTAGATATACAATTCATACAACTTGACGGTCTATTAATTGATTATAATGGAATATCTGATTGCCCGCATTCTACTAATGGATCTTTCCATTTTTAACTATGTCCCGCCATATCTCTAGCTAAGTTCCACCCACATCTCGATCATGTTGGGATCAATCGATCGCTGACTAGCAATTCCTGAAGATAATCCTCTCCTGGTCCACAGACGCTCTGCATAACAGAATCGAAATATGTATATACAAATCTGAGTGCAAGAAAGTGTAAATATAAGTGGAATTAAAAATAATCTTAACAAAACCTTATCACAAATTTACTAGCTGTTATGGCCATGCATTATGCATCATGTTAGACATTTTTGCATAGTGCATGCATGCGGACGGGCAGGCAGGCATGCGTGTGTGCGAGAGAGAGAGAGAGAGAGAGAGAGAGAGAGAGAGAGAGAGAGAGAGAGAGAGAGAGAGTGAGAGAGAGAGAGTGAGAGAGAGAGATCGACGATAGGTAGATGAAGTATGTTGAAGTTTGAGATATAAAATACCGCTGTAGAGCTCTTAGACCCTTTCACGGACAAAATATCACAATTTCAGGGTATGCAAACAGGGAAGCTGTTAATGTTTGGAATAGACCTGAACCTTTCCATTTTTAGCTATGCCGCGCCCATATAGCTAAGCTCCACCCACACCTCTATCATGCTGGGATTGATCAACCTCTGAACTCACTGACTAGCAATATCTAGAAAACTATATGGGTAAAGCTGTTGAATATTTTGAAACTAATTTGTCTGGGCGATGTTACTGCTTATGGCGACAATTTTAATTGAAAACTGAACGAACCAGCGAATATAACCCGTCAAGACACTGATTCAACTTATGCTGGATTTTTCCCCCAATATTGTGTGGCCGTTCGTGGTATGTTAAAAATGTAATTGGTAGTTATTAATCTAGCTCGATTGAAAAATTGATTCATTGAACTTTGTACAACTCTGATGATCGTTACACGTGGTCAGAGTTGTTTTAAAGGTCAGCTAGTTAATTTTAATCGGTTGGAGTAATGACTAACCCATTGTCCTTATGTGATACATTGACCCTTGTACATTGTCAGGACTAAAAACGCAGTGGTTCAGTAGTTTAATGATCAATCCATTAGACTAACAGAGTCATTTTCCACAATCGCTCAACTAAATTTACAGCAATTATATGCCAACTTGATGAACAGTGATTCAGCAAATGAGTCTAGTGGCTCGGATGCTAATATTAGTGAAGGTAGTAATGACACAAGTAGCGAATCGGACACGGAAATTACACCCAAAACGATTCTGGTTTTCGTACGATAATGAATGTCAAACAGCAGTGCTAAATCGAGCTACAGGACTACATGGTAGAAGCGGAAGTGATCGCGGGCATGGTGGTTGACGCGGTAGCAGAACTGCTACTACGAGGGACAATGTGGATAATACTAATGTTAGAGATCATGGTCGTGGATGTGATGAATGCTGTATGGGCGTATGGTATAACAGCTACACCAGAAATGGATTCGGGTGATAATAATCTTACTGGCGATGTAACTGTAACTGAATCTGGTGATAATAATAATCTTATTGACAATGTACTTCCAACTGAGATTATGACTGATGATAATAATTGAACTGATGATGTAAACAATGATGATACTGATAATGTGGATGGAAATACGAATATTTCGTGGACAGAATTCATAGAAAACAGTAGAATAGAGTTAGGAGTATTCAGGGAAATATGTGGGCCAAATACCGGTCTGCCAGTAGGTGCAACACCACTTTTTTCAAGCTATTTATTACTGACTCAGATGTTCAAACTATTTTAGAGAACACATATCACGATAGCGAACATAGAAATGTGTAGTTCTAGTAGCCCAGCTTTTGTCAATATTGCCTTGGGTGAATACTAAGCTCGTGTATGCCCACTCGTCATTATGGGATTTTTTCATGACTGGAATGCACACATTGTTATAGTCACCCGAGAGTAGGCCTATAAACCTGAAACTTGTTGAAACTGTGTTAGCAAATATACCCATTTTTAATATCGGTTAATGCACACGACTAGCAATTTCCAGAAAACTATATGGGTAAGCTGTTGAATATTTTGAAACTAATTTGACTGAGCGATGTTCCCGTGTATGGCAACAACGCCCAGTTAATTTACTTTAAAAGTATTCTACATAATGTGTATTAAATAGTAGATATACAATTCATACAACTTGACAGTCTATTAATTGATTATAATGGAATATCTGATTGCCCGCATTCTACTAATGGATCTTTCCATTTTTAGCTATGTCCCACCCATCTCTAGCTAAGTTCCACCCATACCTCGATCAAGTTGGGATCAATCGATCTCTGACTAGCAATTCCTGAAGATAATCCTCTCCAGGTCCACAGACGCTCTGCATAACAGAATCGAAATATGTATATACAAATCTGAGTGCAAGAAAGTGTAAATATAAGTGGAATTAAAAATAATCTTAACAAAACCTTATCACAAATTTACAGGCATGCGGACGGGCAGGCATGCGTGTGTGCGAGAGAGAGAGAGAGAGAGAGAGAGAGAGAGAGAGAGAGAGAGAGAGAGAGAGAGAGAGAGAGAGAGAGAGAGAGAGAGCGGGAGGGAGGGAGGGATGGAGGGAGGGAGAGAGAGAGATCGACGATAGGTAGATGAAGTATGTGGAAGTTTGAGATATAAAATACTGCTGTAGAGCTCTTAGAGGTTTTCACGGACAAAATCTCCATATCACAATTTCAGGGTATGCAAACAGGGAAGCTGTTAATGTTTGGAATAGACCTGAACCTTTCCATTTTTAGCTATGCCGCGCCCATATAGCTAAGCTCCACCCACACCTCTATCGTGCTGGGATCGATCGATCTCTGAACTCACTGACTAGCAATATCCAGAAAACTATACAGGTAAAGCTGTTGAATATTTTGAAACTAATTTGTCTGGACAATGTTACTGCTTATGGCGGCAATTTAAATTGAAAACTGAATGAACCAGCGCCTATAACCCGTCCAGACACTGATTCAACTTATGCTGGATTTTTCCCCAATATTGTGTGGCCGGTCGAGGCACATTAAAAATGTAATCGGTAGTTATTAATCTAGATCGATTGAAAAATTGATTCATTGAACTTTGTACAACTGTTTGTACTAGTTGTTTTAAAGGTCAGCTAGTTAATTTTAATCGGTTGGAGTAATAACTAACCCATTGTCCATATGCGATACATTGACCATTGTACATTGTCAGGACTAAAAACGCAGTGGTTCAGAAGTTTAATTATCAAACCATTAGGCTAACAGAGTAATTTTCCACAATCGCTCAACTAAATTTACAGCAATTATATGCCAATTTGATGAACAGTGATTCAGCAAATGATTCTAGTGGCTCGGATGCTAATATTAGTGAAGGTAGTAGCGACACAAGTAGCGAATCGGACATGGAAATTACACCCAAAATGATTCTAGTTTTCGTACGATCATGAATGTCAAACAGCAGTGGTAAATCGAGCTACAGGACTACGTGGTAGAGGCGAAGTGATCGCAGACATGGTGGGTGATGCGGTAGCGGAACTGCTACTATGAGGGACAATGTGGATAATACTAATGGTAGAGGTCATGGTCATGGATGTGATGAATGCAGTATGGGCGGACGTGGACGTAGACCTGGTATAACAGCCACACCGGAAATGGATTCGGGTGATAATAATCTTACTGGCAATGTAACTGTAACTGAATCTGGTGATAATAATAATATTATTGACAATGTACTTCCAACTGTGATTATGACTGATGATAATAATGGAACTGATGATGTAAACAATGATGCTACTGATAATGTGGATGGAAACACGAATATTTCGTGGACAGAATTCATAGAAAACAGTAGAATAGAGTTAGGAGTATTCAGGGAAATATGTGGGCCAAATACCGGTCTGCCAGTAGGTGCAACACCACTTTTTTCAAGCTATTTATTACTGACTCAGCTGTTCAAACTATTTTAGAGAACACACATCAATATGCAGAATCTAGAGGTGTGGAATTGAATAAAGTGTACAGGGACTGGGAACCATTGGATCCTATAAAAACTGTGTGGGCTTTCTTTGCCATCATAACCATTATGGGAATTAACCAGCTTCCAATGCTGCATATGTACTGGTTACGCCATGCTGCATTAGGTAATGACTTTATCAAATGGATCATGACAGGTGACCATTTCAAAGGAATTCTACGATATTATCATATATCAAACAGACAGAATCAATTACCTAGGGATTCACCTGACTACTGAAAATCTGATAAATTCCAGCCATTTCTTGACAATTTAAAGGTTAGGTATTAACAGTATAATGTGCCACATCAAACCTTATCCATTGACAAAGGCTTGATCAAATGCAAAGGACGCGTTGATATAATACAGTATATGCCTCTAAAACAAGAAAACGTGGCATCAAATTAGGGATGCTTGCATCCTCCTTCATGGGATATGTCTGCAACATCGATGTGGTAAGGGAGATGCAACTAGAAAGATTTGTCAATGATTAGGACATGATGTTGTCACAAGATTAGTTTCTCACCTGTTTGGGAAGTATCATCATATATATTTTGACATATTCTTTACCAGTGTCAACTTGCATGTAGTTTGTTGGAGAATAAAATCTATGCATGCGGGACAACATTGACAAACATAAAAAACTATCCACAAGTTTTGAAAAATCAGAACCTTAAGAAAAACGAAATCAAAGCTGTTCGGTGCGAGCAAACCCCAAACCTATTGTTCTCTCTTTGGTGTGACAAAAAACGAACGCCTTGCTTGTCAACAAATGTAATGAATGAAGTAGTTGAAGTGAGAAGACGAAGCGGTCCAAATACTGAAATGGTACCATGTCCACTTTCCATTGCTAACTACAACTGATGCATGGGCGGTGTTGATATGGCAGACCAGAAGTGCAAATATTATCGTTTAGGTCACAACTCCTTGAGGTGGTGGTTTTATGTGTTTTAATACTCACTGGACAATACTTCGTTTCATACACCTTGTCTAACATGCCACTGCCAAAATCACCATTGACAGTTGGCTAAAGGGTACAGTGAGAGGAAGAATACTAACAGACCTTCTACTTCTGAAATTGCTCCACCTAGAATAATGTTGTGGAACATAAAAAACTGAAAATAGATGGTCGCAAGAAAACATGTGTTTGGTGTTATGAAAATGGGGGGGGGGGGGGGGAAATGCCTTACGGGCACCAAGCAAGAGCTTCTGGATCTGCAGATTTTGTAAAGTCTGTCAGTGTGAGACCTGTTTTGGACCTTGGCATGATGCAAATTTGTACAAACAACAAAACTAGAGGAAAGAATAAGACATATAACAATAATACATGCTTATATTTGAATGTAAATCTTTACTTTGCAAAAAAATGCCAATTTCCCGCAAACTATGTAAAAAAATCAGTCCGCAGGTAACAGTTATGTGCAAAAGCTTAGGCACGAAATGGTTACGCTCACCTCATTGGATGACAGGAGGCACGTAATTTAATGAGGGGGGAGGGGCTTATAGACTCCATCGACATCTAACATCCAATCAAAACCAAGGACGATAGGGGGCCATTTTTCACACCTTTTCAAAAGGTGGCGGAGATCAAAGGAAAAAAGGTGTCAAAATAACAAAAGAGAACAATTTGACTGTTGAAAGTTGTTGCTGAACAATTTGACTGCTGAAGGTTGTTGCTGCCTGAGAGGCAGCAACTACTTAAAAGGTGTGAAAAAATAGACCCTATCGTCCGTTTTCTACTCACCCTCGTAGCTAATTCCTGAAGGTTGGTCATGATGAATCTCAGGTCTTGTGACACCATCTCATGGGCGTCCCTATGGGCCTCCTCCACAAATAATTGCAGGCTGGAGTGGCCAGCTGTCTCTGTGGAGAAGTGTGGGTTCGGTCGAGCATTCCCGACAGTCTCTGGCGATGGGACCATCCTCAAAATGGGGTGCGCCTGGCTCTACATCACCGTCGTTGTCAGTCGTTGTGCCATCAAGAGGGGCGAAAATTGCCATCATCCTGGAGCCAGTGTGAGTGTTGGGCGGTGTCATTCGTGTTCACCACATGATCGGCGCATGTCCTCAGGGTTGGGTTATCCACGAGAAAAGAGAGAGGGAGGTGTGCTTGCGGATGGAAGGTGGCGATATATGGTGCAGGCTTGATGTGCACATAAAGGACGGAGAGTACCGCCAGTCCATCACATGGGGTCTAGGTTCTGTAATTGTGGACGATGCTGGCTTTGAACCAGCTTTGGTAGGTATATTCCCAAGGCATAACGTTGTGCGGTGAATAAGTCCTCAGTGGCCACAATACTGAGAATATTACAATTGAGTCTCAGGTGGAAAAGGTTTGTATGTTTCCGCAGAACGAGAGCAGAAGAACTGGTCGTGGGCATGTACATGATGTGTCGAAGGCAGGAGGAAGCGCTGAACAAGTTTTGAAGGCAAGCATACCCTTGCTTAGTTCGAGCAGCCAAAGTGTGGTTTCATGGGATGATTAATCACAAATTCTTCAGAAAGAGGCGCTAACATGAGCAGATTCAGGAGCTGAATCTTTCAGTCAGAGGTAAGTACCGAGTTCAGAAAGCTTGTTCATTTCTTCTGGGACAGGCAAGTGGCACACAGAGTCTGGGAATGTTTTGATACGGTTACACAGTTTATATTTCAGTCCATGGTGGCTGGAATGCGAAGTACCTTGCACAAGAGTTTAGGTGGCTCAAAGAGGGCAGAACATTGAACAATTTGGGTTGTTAATTTGGCTGCTTTTTCTAGCGGTCGTCCAAGAAATCATGTGGCTGTCTGCTGTGTAAATGTCGATCCCTGCGAGCAGTCAAAAGGCGAGTTCCATGATGCAGTGCCACTGGGACTACCACAGTGGAGAAGGTCAGAGCAGAAGGATCATCGGCTGGAATCGTTCGTGAGCAGTTAGCAATGACACAGAGCAGATGTTTCTTTGTGGTGTTTGAGCAGAGTTTGCTGCTTTTAGAGCGTCTGACTCTGCATCTCATTATCTTTAGGCAAATGGTTAGTTTCTTAGAAACGCCCGCTGCCACTCTGGGGTCGGCCACGCAAGAGTGAGAGTTCTAGCAGCATCTAAGGGAGAAAGGCTAGCTGAGCAATGGCGTGGCCAAGTTCGCGTTTCCTCGAAAGTTGAGCTGCGCTTGGGGTCAGATTCCTTGGTTGTCTTTTTCAGAATAACTTCATGGATACGATTTCTAAAAGGTGGACACCTTCAGCTTTCCATCAATGCTAAATACACGAGGTGGCATTGTGCTCAACAGTCGCAATTCGAGGAGGAAGTCGTGCAGAAACGGTATTTACACCCCAAAAAGGTCCACCCAGTCAATAGCACCACCCGCACATAGCCATGTTCCGTCTTTCAAGAAACCATGTCTACTACGGAGTACACCCAGTGGCCCGGCTTGTGCGGTAGTACTGCCGGCCATTGTGGTAACCATAGTATGACCCGACAGGCGGCATTCACTGGTTCCAGATCAGGTAGACCCGACCACATTAACTTAAATAATTATTAATCTCGCTATCCAAGTGAATTTCTTAATTCTGCTAATTAGTGTTGCAAAAATACGATGATTTCACACTAGCACCCCACCCCTCCCTAATTGCTTATTTATTCATGGTAATGTATCTTCACTTTTTGGGCAAATATATCCGTTGTTTTCTTACTGAAATTAAATCTCAGTTAACCCTTTGAATCAGAAGTATTGAAATACGAAAAGCAGGTTACAATTTGATAAATATTTTGTTGAATATTTCGCATCTAATTTGACTAGAAGTTGTTGCTGTCAATGATAGCAACGGGTTCCAACCTAATTAGTTTTTTAAATACTCAAAATTCTAGACGTGTTCAATTGTATTGACATTGTTTCCTGAAGTTAATACATCATCATTCAAAGTGTTAATTGGTCAATGATTAAACAAACATTAGCCTATCATCGCAATTGCAGTTTTAATGTTTTACGATCTCTAGGAAATGTGATTTATTTATGTATGCAATGGGTTACTAGTCAATGATTAAACAAACATTATTGAATGAATGAATAAAGGAATAAGTGCCGCTAACGAACAGGGGATCTGCCACTGGAATGGTTGGCCCAGTTATTCGAGACAGCCATTTCAGTTGTGGGTTTTCAGAAGTGTCCTTCCCTGGCCTGTAAACGAACATTCCTCAAGAACTTATAGAGGCCAATTTTGCTTGGCGTGACAACAAAATGGATGAATGAGGCTGGCTTAATTACCCAAGTCAACTATTTCAGTTGTCGATCATCAGTAGTGACCTTGCCTGAGCAGCAAATGGATATTGCTTAGGACCACTAGAGAGGATGACTTTGACTGGCCAGACCATTAAATAATTTAATAATGTAGCTCTCACTGTGTATACTGCAGGCTTATAAATTCAATACTAATTAAGCATATCCATTGTATCACCCTGTGACAAAAAGGCTGTTAGTTCATTATCATGTGGATATCTAAGTTATTTTGACTGGAGGGTGTGTTTATTAATTATATGTATGTAACAGGAACCTCTCCAGCAACCAATACCGTGCTTTCCTATTTATTTTACATGAATTACTCTGAAAATTACATATTTTTGTTGTTGAATGATTTGGGGCTAGATTGACTGGATGGCATTGCTGCCTAAGGTAGCTCCTAGTCAAGCTAATCCCAAAGCATCCAACATTTCGGTGTTGCTTTGTGTGTATGGTTGCCTTGAAAATGATATATGGGCAATCCCTCAATCTTTTAACAGCTGGTAATGTTCAAAGAAATTTAACTTCTTGCTATTTCAGCTTGAATGTCCAGTTGAAGGCCAGCAGAGAACTTTCTTGAGGATCCACCACTGGAATGGCTGACCCGTTTATTCGAGTCAGGCATTTTGGTCGTAGGTGCTCAGAGGTGGCATCTGCAGCAACAGAAATGTCGTCACACTAAAGATTTCATTAACTTATTAAATACCAACTTTTACTATCTGTCAATAACAAGATCAATTAGAATATCCCAATCTATGGCGACCGTCATTGACAACATATTCTGCAATAATATTAATAACATTAATCACAATATTAGTCAAACTCATGTTGGAATTTTCGTAACTGATATTTCAGATCATTTACCTATTTTTCTCCTAGAAGAGCAACAAACATATTAGAAAAAATTTGCGCAAGCAAAATTTTAATGTAGAGATTACTGTCAGGTCAACATTGAAACATTCAAAAGGTCTATGTCAGAGGTCGATTGGAGCATAGTAACAGAGATTGAGTCTTGTGAGCATACCTACAACAAATTTCATGACATCTGCACAACTATTTTTGAACAAAGCAATGAAAGTAACTAAAAACATGAGCACAACCCAACTAAACCTTGGCTTATAATTGGATTAATAGTTGCCTGTCATACAAAACAATTTTACGTAACATATTAACTTTAATTTTAACTTTAGTTTTACTTATCACGAGTCAAACTAAACACACTGAAATTCAGTTTTAAAAAATATAGAAATAAATTAGACCAAATACAAAATCAGCTAAGAAAACATATTATCGCCATAAATTTGAACAGTCTAAAAATGGCATATAAGAAACATGGAAAACCATTAAATCAATTTTGAATAAGACCATTCATAAGTCATTACAGATAAATTTGAAATTGCAAATGGATTCAACGATTATTTTGTAAATATAGGACCAGAACTTTCAAACAAAATCCAATCAACACCCAAGAAGAAATTTTATGCTTAGCTGGCCGGTGTAGCTCGCCGGGTAGTGTCGGGCCGTTCGGATGTCTCATGTGGACTCGCCGCGGCCGCAAGTGCACGACGAGTGATGACGCTGGTTAGCATCTGGTCTCGGGGTGACGGACCTTGAACGAGACTGCCCTGCGGGAAACAAAAACCAGCTCCTAAGGACGGCGGAACTCAATCGTTCCGGTGGGGCCGTGCGACCATTGTCGCGAGCATTAAACACATAGAGATGGGTAGATGAACTTTTAAACATGGGGCTCCCGGAGGTACCACACAAACTCGTAGGTCGGCAGAGGTATCCCCGCAAGGGAGTCTCCCATACACGAGACATAGCTATTTAACTTAATATAAGTTATTATACCTCTAAGCTGAAAGGAAGAAGGTTATATCAGACGAAAGGTGATGTGCCTCACATGGGCACTACGCCTAGTGCTAGTTTGGGTGAGGAGTATTATCCTGGCGTGGAACGTCATCACTGAATCCTTGCGAGAGACAAATGCCTTGTGCGGGCCTCCATCTCGGGAAGGTGTCGCCATGGCTTAAAGCGGGAGAAGAATAGTAGGCAAAAATGGGCCCACTCTAATACTTCAAACAAAAATGCTGTAGAAAGAAAAGACCATACCATAGGGGTGCATACTGTTTTACGTGAAGACAGAACTGACGATTCCTGATGGATTCCTTTGACACCGTCTTATGTGATTCCTAATATGCTGTGTTAGCAGTTGCCGCTTTATTTATGCGGCCGTTCTGCTTTGCTTAATTCCTGTTAGTTGTTTTCAAAACAAGAATTAGTTTAGGTCACAACTGGCCGATATCTACCTAGCTATTAGACATGGCTGTCACGGAGAACAGATGCCCAAGGACATCAATACTGTAGACAGCACTCACACATGTTACTTAGCGGGATCTCCGAACTGGGTGAGAATCCGGACATTCCACTTCGCAACCACATGAAACATTACAAGACATGGCTTACATTTCGCGAAAGCATTATTAGGCCATATCTCCTATCATGATGGTGGGGGTAACAGAGACAAATGCACACCATAAATGTCCTTCCCGTAAGGGCGTGGCAGATCCAAATATCATGCCCAGACATTTTAACAGAATTCGGTGAGAATACGTATCTCACCCATCACCGGGTCCTATGGAACTAACCATTTTACCTTTCGTTAGGTTTATATACAAGTTGCCAGTTTTGCACTGCGGTACGGGAGGATTATCAGTAAATAAAATAATAATTAATACATGTGTTTTCGCAGTGCTTTCCTACATTGACTTAACGTGCTAACTACTAAGTATCCGAAGATACACAGGAATGTGTATGTGATACCACACCCTAGCCATCACCGCTCAGAAACCCCAATAGTTTCTCAGAGTCGGATCAGCCCATGGTGCGGATGGGGACATCCAAACAATTAAGAAGCCACAAGACTAAGAGGAATATGAAGAGAGACAAAATCTTAGAGTTATGAGTCTTACCGGAGTGCGGGGCTAGATTATCGCACTGCCTGAAGAGAAGAGTATATTACACAGCATGTAATGAAGAAAGTGTCTCTAATCATTTTGAATCTATCCTATCGAGCTGAATAGAAAAGGTTTAGTCGGTAGCATGCCGGGCTAAACAGAGTTATAGCATGGACAGCGACCTCAGTGAAAAATTGTTGGTGGCGGGAGAAAATGCTGCATACATAAATGTTGCTGTATAGTGTTTCCTACGTGCACTACAGTCCTATATTTTCTATAACTAAGCAAAACAAGTTAACGGGTGGCCACTGGCCATATACATACATAATCTAACCAGAACAAACAATATGGTTTCAAACGATTAAGATATATATATATATATATATATATATATATATATATATATATATATATATATATATATATATATATATATATATATATATATATATATATATATATATATATATATATATATATATATATATATATATATATATATATATATATATATATATATATATATATATATATATATATATATATATATATTAATACAGGTTAACGAAGCTACTATAGTGTGGTTAGCTGCACATTGAAGAAAATGATAATAACTATTAACAAATACAGAAATTATGACTATCGGTCCTAAGACCGTTACGGTTCCTTATAGTCATCTGGACCGTTTTTACGGATATGATATAATTAACAAAACCTATATAGAGAAATAATTAAACGGTGACGTATAGTTACTTGAATACTTGGTAGACATTTCCAAGTTAGGCTACCATGCTACTGAAATTGACACATAGATCCGTAGTCGACGTGAGATGATGTGCTCTCCGGAAGCTGGAAAGTTCCCGCAGGGTGGTTCCTGCAGGTTGGTTCCCATGAGCTGTTGTCCGCAAACAAGATTCCTGCAAGAACGTTCATGGCGGGGGAAGAACATCACTCAGCATTGTAAACCTAATAGAATGTCTAACGAGCAGTCAGCAAAAGCTACGATAGTACCACGTGGTGAAGAAAGTTCCCATACACCGATGGCACGGATGGAAGGTGTAAACAACCCGTCACAAGCAGGGGTTGTCAGAGGCAAGCGAAGATACAAAACAAAGCTTCACAGTGCTGGGTACGTCAGCCAGCTCTGAAGATGCACCGGGCAGAGTTTACTTGCTGCGGTTGAAAGTTGAAAGAACCGACACAATGTAAGTGCGGCAACAATTAAAATACCTCTTTTAGGTGTGGCCGGCAGATCCGGCGAGTCATCCATCAAAGAACATCCTGCCTCTACATCTGTAGATTCACATATTCAGGCTGTAAAGGCATCACCGCAAATTTGTGTTCCGAATGTAGCTGTTGGTATTCGGGAACAATTATCAGAAATTCCAGATTACTCCCGTAAATGAGGAGTTACAAAATTGTTTTAGTGCAGTGGGTTGGAGAACTGTGCACTACGGGATAAAAACCTGATGCATAGCGAAAGAAGACACGTAATGTCTGTCGCGCTTGTAGTAGCTGGTACAGATCCAAACTGTTCGGCCCCTGGCCGAGGATGCTCTTGATCACTGGATCGCTTCTCCTTTTATACTCTCTGTGACGTCACAGGCGCAGGCTTCATCCAATCATCGTTCGAGCAACGGCCAATCAGCGCACAGCTAATAATAGCGTCGTCGAACGTTCTAGAACATTCTAGAAGCTTTACGTCCATGTGGTTATGACATCGTGGCAACATTTCGAAGATAAGCAAGAAGAGTTTTTCCTGGATAACTCAGCCATTTCTTAACCGATTTTGAAATGGTTTACAGATTTGGAAAGCCCGTCGAATTAATGCCAGATCCAACGGGAATCAATAAGGATTACAGAGTACCAGCTCGGTACACTAAAAGCGCCATCCCATCTAGGTCACAACTATGCGCTCCATAGAAACAGCGTCCCGGCACATGCATGCGCATAATGCATTTTAACGAACATAATCGTTTTTCGACATGCTCTCTCTCTCATAGGCCTATATACGCTTATATCTCTACCCAGAGGGGCGTGTTCAGGAAACGAATCCTAGACAGGCGGCGCATACCCAGCTTAGCTGGTACGGCCGGTACCCGATCGGTCGATCCGACCTACACAGGCACTTATAAATTATCATTCTTCGTCAGCCCTACTAACACTGAAGGTATCTTTAACATTCTAAACACATTCAAGCCAGCCGGAATCGATGGCTTTAAGTGGCACTTTTATAAAAACCTGTGTTATGGATATCCTTATCCCACACAGTCACATTTGCTACCTATTATTAACATTTTCCCATCAAAACAAAAAATAATATGTGTTACACCAAAGATTCTACTAATTTCTCTAACTACAGGCCAGTCTCCATACTTCCATCTTTTGCCACGCTTCTGGAGCACTTAATGTACAATCCATTGACAAATTACCTGGACAAAAAGTCAATTTTATACAAATCGCAATATGGATTTTATGAGAAACATTCAACAATGCATGCAATAGCCAAACTGACTGAAAAAAGTATTGAATCACTGGAAAAAATTCAAAGTATAATACGCATCTTCTTGGGCTTTTCAAAAGCTTTCGACACCCTCAACCACCAGATCTTACTAGAAAAACTTGTCTGTTATTGTATAAGAGGCAGTGCACTCACCTGGTTTCAGAATTACCTAAGCAAAAGAACACAATGAGTACAATATAATGAGATATGCTCTGAAAACTGGCAATTAACTTGTGGTGTTCCTCAAGGATCTTTTCTTGGCCCTCTGCTGTTCCTTCTTCACATGAACGATCTACCTAATATCTGCGAGCACATGTCATTAATACCGTTCACTGATGACACAAATAATTTTGTGGCTATGACAACATAGACACCATACACAGAAAAAGGAAATGGAAGAAATTGATAACTGGTTTTCAATAAACAAATTATCGTTGAATGTTGACAAAACAGATTATATGTTATTTACAAATCTCAAACTAAAAAAAATGATACTCCAAAAATCTATATAAACAAAAAAGATATTGATGAGGCCCCATTCGGCAAATTTTTGTGAGTATAATTGGACAAACATTTGACCTGGAGTAAAGAAATCGAGACAGTAAAAGCAACTGTGGCAAGGGACATAGGTGTCATACAAAGACTAAAATCTTACATGGCACCAGCTACAGTTAAAACTCTATACTGCACCCTTGTTCGTCCTCATCTCACTTACTGTAATGCTATCTGGACGAATGCACACAAAAACAACCTAACAAAACTTTAAAAAATCCTTCAGAAGAAAGCACTGAAACTCTTTTCTAAACCAGCAAAGGACCAGAATGTATTCAAGTCAGAAAAACAATTAAAACTAACTGACATAGGCAAACTACAGATTCATACCATTGTAAAAGAGGTTCATCACAATATATTACCATCATCCATAGCTTCCAACTTCGCATGCAGCACCGACATCCACAAACACAACACTAGGACCAAACACAATCTACACACTCAATTTACATGAACAGAAATAGGAAAATGACGAATTACCATAGCAGACGCAAAACTATGGAACACCTCTAGTACCAAAATATGCGATAGTAATTTAAATCATAAATCCCTTAAGACGATTGCCAGGGAATCTATGATCGACAAATACTAAATTAATATGTTTATATCTGATGGCCACAGATTCTCTGCTAATTTATGATAAACAATAACAACCTGAGGCATCCCACCATCACCACTACCACCACCAACATCACCATCACTATAGATAAACAAACCCAACATAATAATTGAAGTCACAAGTCCAAACCTGGTCATAATTGCAGGGACTGGCATAGCTCTTGTCATGTCTGCTACATACAGTATCACTTCAAATGGAAATTTCCACATACCGGTAATTATCTCCAGTTAACTTATTTCAGTTCTCTTGAGTAAATATGATAATCCACCTTGCTGTCTGCCCCCCCCCCCCCTGCCTCACTCACCCCATGTTCAAAATACAATCAATGCATAATCATTCACATAACAACATCCCCAACATCCAATACTAACCACATCTGTGCCGGATTGACCTCTCAACCTGTGCAATCAAATACAGAAGAGTAAATGCAAACCAAAACAAGCAAATCTGCTATTAACAATACACCTATCATCGGCTTGCACATCTCTGCGCTGCTTGATTGGGAGATGTTTCTAACCACAACAGAGGCATGTGTTGGTCAACCAGCCCCAACATATGCAGCTGCTTATCAATAGTTGAATTAAAAACAATATGCTGTACTTTTAGATTGAGAGAAACAATGGGATTGAATGTGTTTTAAGTAACCCAATGGCTAGGGTTTATATCTGATATTAAACATCACCTCTGATCTTGCTGCGTCGGATGGCAGAGGGTTGTCAATAAATAAAACCTAATATCTTTGTACTACGAGGAAAATTGTAATGAAGTTATTAGGGGTGGCTCTCTGGAAATGGCTGCAACTTGCATGTACATGTAAGTCTGCAGCATCTTCTAGACAGCTAGTCTTAATACGTCCTTCACCTACATGCTAAAGGCCATCAATTTCATGTAAATACGCCATATCAAGAGAAGGGGTGAAAGAATTAACCAAGGATCTGATTAATTGCCATACCTGAGACAAATATCAATATAACTAGTGCAAGACCAATTCGTAGGCCAGCCCCTGCAGTGGATAAAATAGACTTTACAGTTTACTTTCACTACTACTACTACTACTACTACTACTACTACTACTACTACTACTACTACTACTACTACTACTACTACTACTACTACTACTACTACTCTTTAAATAGCCCACACACGATATCACATCTGTCGATTCTTTAACAACCCCAACTATCTCAACTTTATACCACAGTGATGAGCTCTTCCTTGCACCTCCCCACCCACCACCACTCCACCCACCCAGTAGCATACAAAAAGTCCCATACAATAATAGACCACTCCAAACTAAATTTAAATAAAATAAGACAATGATGTAACCAGGGAGTGCATGTATAAAATATGTTTATTTATGTAAGTATCTATGTAAATATCAAAGCAGGGACAGCCCTACCCACCCACCTATTAAAGTTTAACTCACGTCAGAATGCTTCTAGCCACCAGAGAAAACTACAATTTACAATGATTCAGGACCTGCTGAATGTTTTGGGGTCAACTTGACTGTGCAGTGTTTGTGGAAGCCACCACCAGCTTTCTGACAAGTTGCCTTCGGGAAATTTTGTATATCCCGAGTTAATATGTATGTGTGTATGCATGTATATGTGTGTGTATATATATATATATATTTCCAGGGCCCTCCAAAAGGTGACACAAAATTATTTTTTGTGTTAATATTTAGGGCATGTGCATAACTTCAAGTTACACGCATAGATGCCACACCTATAGTACACCTCATAAATCAGTCAACATGTTTACAAAAGAAAACAATTCTTACCACGATGTAAGATATGTTCTGTTGAATATTTTGAACATAACTAGGCAGCAATGTCTTCCAATCCAATTATCTTCAAAATATTCAATAGTGACTTTTTTATTAAAATTTGTGTTTAAAATATTATTCATTGTCTCTTAGCTGTACCGTATAATACTAATGTGGCCAAATCCCACAACCGTCTGACCTTCTGCCATTTAGTAGCCACCATCAACTGGTTGATTATTATGCTACTGTAGAGAGTGCATGGCAATGTTAAAACACATTTCTTGTGGTATTGAATTTTTATTTTTAAATGATTCCCTGCACTTTCTGTGTGAGAGATTTTAATATATCAACTCCCTCAGTTTGGACCATAGCTGCTGGTAAGGCATTCCAGTCCCTGATGATATGTGGGATGAATGATTCTCTATGGTGACTTGGAATGGCAGGTGGTGGATTTCTTTCAGTGATTTGGTGGGACGACATGTTGACATGCACTTGATTGTTGGCGATTTTATACATCATTGCAAGCCATGCAGATTTACGCCAGTCTTCGTGTAATGGCCATTGAAGATGGTTCAGAATGTTGCTTGCACTCGATCTGTCTTGGAATCGACTGAGACTGTATTGCGCTGCTCGTCTTTGGACCATATGTAGCCGATGAATCATGTTTTGGTGTTAGAGGTCTGAAATGGTGCTAGCATATTCTAGAGATGGTCGGACTATACTTTTGAAGGCATTGGTTTTGATGCTTGTAGATGCTATGTTGAGATTTCGCCTTAGGAAACTGAGGGTCCTGTTTGCTTTGTTGCAGATGTTGCTGATGTTTTCATTCCACTGTAGATCAGATGTTATAGTGACACCAGAATATTTGGCAGATTGTACAGCCTCCAGTGGATGAGAATGCAATATCTGCTGGTGTCTGAATGGATGGTGTTTTCTGCTGACATCTAACACATTGCATTTTTCAGAATGGAATTTCATCAGCCATCCTTCTTCCCATTTTGCTTGCTTGTCGAGATCTGCTTGAGACTCTCTTGCATCTGAGTCTGATGATATTGTCATGTATACGATAATGTCATCAGTGAACCGTCATACTTTGGATTTTAGGCCTTCTGGTATGTCATTAATGTAGAAGAGGAAGAGGTGTGGTACTAGTACTGATCCTTGTGGGACTCCAGAATCAACATTAATGTGGCTTGATTTTCCACGTCAACAAAGACCGACTGCGATCATCCAGAAAGGAAGCTGTGTATCCACTTGTTCCTTTTGCCTGGATACCATAGTGGTCAAGCCTGTGGACTAGGAGGATGTGGCTAACCTTATTGAATGCTTTGGAGAAGTCCACATGATACAGCCTGTCTGTTTGCTGTTGCCCATGTTTTTTGTAACACCATTAATGAAGTCGATTGAGTTGTGTGTCACACGAGACTCCTCAGTGGAATCCATGTTGTAGTGGATAGATGGTGTTATGTGAATCTGCATGTTTCATTACATGGCTGCTTACAATATGTTCCATAAGCTTGCAACACACACACACGCGCACACGCACGCAAGCACGCACGCACGCACGCACGCACGCACGCACGCACGCACAGATGGGGCTCATTGTCAATATGCCACTCATTTGGTAGCTCTCCAGAGATAAAGGATATTTTGAAGATGATTGTCGTTATGGTGCTATCTCTTTGGCTAATTCCTTGAGGATGTGTGTTCTTATGTTGTCTGGCCCTCCTGCTGTATTGGCATTTAGGTTTCATAGCAGCTTCTCAATTCCAGTTTGAGTGATTTCCAATTCACTTATTGTTGGGTACGTTCCCTTCATACTGCAACTTGACTGGAATTTCTCTTTACTGAAGTGCTCTTTGCTTGAAAAGGCTGGCTGGAACTGTCTGTTTATGATATTAGCTTTGTCTATAGGTTCTTGATATAACAAGCCATCATGCTTAAGGGGTGCAATGTCACTGTTGTCAGCTTTTTTGTGTTTAATGTATGACCAGAACCATTTCATGATGCTGTTCTGATGGTCCGAGTCATATACTTTTACTGTTATGATGTCTTCAATGTGTTTCCAGTAGGCCCAGCATAGTTCGTTTTGGCCTAGTCGTTTTAGCTCTTTTTATTTTGTGATATCTTTTTCATTGGCAGATTTTTTCTTGATTTTGTAAGCGCGATCTCGTTTCTTGATTGGCTTTCAGAGATCCGCTGATACCCATGGTAGACTATGTCTCTTTCTTTCCTCTTTCTGTGGTATATGGGTAGTTAGACTCTTTTCTAGGCTGGTCTTGAAGTGATTTCGCAGCTCGTCTATGCTGTTGTTGTCTTTTCCATCTGTATGTGACGTAGCAACTTTAACCTTATAAAAACTTTAACAATCATCTCCAAAGGAGAAAATAACAATTTGATTGTCGAAAGAAAATTCAGTTGCTAGAGGTCACCGGTTCTTAATGAATCCCATTTGTCTTAACTATAGGCGTGAGTGATGGGGGATGGGAGTAATAATATAAAATTAAGTTTAAGTAAGAATTTTAATGAATGACTTCTCTCACCATTTGTTCACTGCTCCACAACGAATATCTATACAAATGGAACACGCAAAATACTGAATATATTACATAATGCATTAAACACTACACATGCAAAAAAATTTCATTTCACAGAATAAACCCAATGAAACAATTACCAGGATCTCCTGAAATCAAAGTTGAAAATAGAATATGACTGATCACAACCTTACCTATAAAATACCCTTAATCCTTATAACCACCGGGAGGGACGTTGGCCAAAGACAAAATATTCTTTAATATGGAAAATTTCCCCTTTCCTCAGAATAATTCGCATAAAATATAATGCCCTAAATACATTTTACAGATAGGTAATTTCTTATCTAGGTCTAACAAATTAAAGTTAAACAATTTCTTTCATCTAATCTCTGACATCATATTTATGTGAAGTCCGGTAAGTATAAAGTTCTTTTATATTGAAATGTCCAAATCCAGGTAAACACCCCATGCACTGCTTCGTGTTAACATCCCAGTAAACATCCCATGAACTGCTTCAGGTTAACACCCAGGTAAACACCCCATGAACTGCTTCAGGTTAACACCCATGTAAACACCCCATGAACTGCTTCCGGTTAACACCCAGGTCAACACCCCATGAACTGCTTCAGGTTAACACCCAGGTAAACACCCCATGAACTGCTTCAGGTTAACACCCAGGTAAACACCCCATGAACTGCTTCAGGTTAACACCCAGGTAAACACCCCATGAACTGCTTCAGGTTAACACCCAGGTAAACACCCCTGATCAGTTATTAGAAAAATGACAAACATAAGG
The DNA here is from genome assembly GCA_034401795.1 of Chaetoderma sp. LZ-2023a. Classification (NCBI taxonomy): domain Eukaryota; kingdom Metazoa; phylum Mollusca; class Caudofoveata; order Chaetodermatida; family Chaetodermatidae; genus Chaetoderma; species Chaetoderma sp. LZ-2023a. The sequence continues at coordinate 15,208,016 of CM067366.1, read as the reverse complement.
CGCTTAATTAAATAATTGCACTTTAAAGTATATCTTGCCTATTATGATAATAGATACTAACTACAAGCGCTATATGTTTTAACTGTAAGATAATAAATATTAACCCATACGTCTGTAGTCGAATGAGAAATGAAGGAACTAGCAAAGCTCGGCATCTGTAACGGTAACGTCCGGTCGAGAGCATGAACCGTAACAAGAAAATTATGACGCACAAACCAATTAACCATTGGAATTCCATTTTTAAAATGTCACGATTCCAACATGCATAAAAATTATATGTCATGATTTCAACATGCGCAAAAAAAAAAATATATATGTGTGCACCAAGGGAAAGTAAGACGGACAACGGACGAACAGGTAAATAAAGACGGACAAAGGTCAGTCGACAGAACCGGTACACCATGGACTTATGAGCTAAACCTTAGATACATGAATATTTAACCCTTTCAACCAAAAATGGCGACTTCAAAATCTCAATTACAATTTATTAAATATTCTGCTGAATATTTTGAAACGAACCAAACTGGGAGACGTAGCTGCCTATGGCATCAACCATGCTGACTATGGCATCAACAGTTTCCTGTTGCACTCGCCCCAAAATAACAAATAGCTTACCTATACGCTTGCCTGGTAATTGATATACTGTGACGCCAGGGTTCAGAGAGTCAAGTTTGCTTCATATGCATCCAAGGGGGGAAACACATCACATTGATCTTACCACATACTCTGATTCTGTCCTACCTTTAAAGAAAACATGTGCCTTATCAGCCATCGTCCTAGACAACCTTTACCACAGATTTGATGACAGAAATCAATTCTTATCAATAAGAATTAATTCCACCAACAACTCTGACCAAAATAATGCCCAAGACCTAGCACTGTAGACAATTTCACCACAGACAAATAGACAGAATCAGAGAGAAAATCTAACTATCTCACCAGAACTGTTCCTTCCATATATGCGCTCAAAGTCTGAACTGCCTCATCATACGCCGTCAATTGACCTAATCAAAATAATATAGTATGTGCTAGATTATATGCTAATCTCAGAAAGATGGTTGCATTTCAACCATGCAGTACAAAAACCCATTGTGATGGCAACTATTCTGTTCTTCGAACAGGAGAGCTAAAAGAACTTACATTCATCAAAAACCTTATTTCCTTTTTAAAATATAATAACAAAGTATACAAATAAACAATACAGTATATTTACAAAGTGTACCATTCCTGGATCACTAGATAACAGCTGGTTCACTCCATTGATCCAGAAATATGTTAGCCCTAACAGGCTAACCTTTGAGTAGGGTAATCCTATCTGAAATCCGAACTTACTCCTTTCATTGTGTTACCGGTTTTCGAACTAACTAAACCTCCCGACTCTTGATGGGACACTTATTATACTGGTAAAACCAAATGTCTCACGGTTATAAACGCTGTGGAATATATATTGGATGGAACAGGTTGACCATTACTAATTGGAAATATAACCAGTTTTCGTATTTTTCAATATTACTCCAACAACTAGCGCCGCTGAATATTGGAAAATCCAGAGCCACACACATCAAGAAATTATAGAATCGGAATGAATTAAGTGCAACATAATGAAATAAAGTCACTATTCCATTTGCACTTCAAAACATCCCCATCAATTCCATCTTTTCCCATGCGGTCCATCCAAAGGTTCCCATATTTTAACGGGAATTTTAGACTTGATAGGGGGAGGGGAAGGGGTATGATAATGATGATAACATTCTAAATATTTATTCTAATTATATATATATATATATATATATACATATACGAGCATAACTTACCCAACTACAGGCCAAATCTACCAACAGGATTCCACACTTAGATTCACGGAATCATTCCTTCCGAGTTGACTTGTCAGTTGGATATGAGTGAATGGCTATCTTAAACCATCCTTTAAACAAACACACAACTTTCTAGCTGTCCGGCCAATCAGAAGCGAACCTGAGTTTCGCGTGCAAAAACAGCGCGAAATACATTTCATCTGCCTACGTGCCAACTTAAAGGTACCCTTAAAGTTATCCTGCCCTAACATATACACCTGTGCAAAAGTTAAGCACCAGCAAAAACAATAGAACGTAGAAACATGATGGTACAACTAGGCTGCCATACTTTTTGTCCCCGCGTTAGCTGACATAATTCCAAGTACGAAATGCACATGCATGCATGACTTCACGCCGCTTGATGTCCGTGCGTGGCGGGAAACAGCACATGTGTTCAGTTATGTAAAAGTCCAGTTTGAGGTGTAGAACATTACATACAGATTTAGGCGACAAGATTAGGGATTTTGTGTTCATGACCGTGGTTTATTTGTACAGAGAGAATTAGCTCTTGATTGTGAACCGCTATGGCAAGAAGAAGGTTAAGTGATCGTGTGAAATGGCAAATCATAGGCATGCATACCACTGGTATGTCATGCAGAGATATTGGCAGACAGCTGAACATTAACCATACTGTAATCAGTCGTTTGATTGCAAAACATGGGCAAACTAACGAGGTGAAGGACAGGCCTAGATCTGGAAGACCGAAGAAGACTAGTGCCCGTGATGATCGAGCCCTAGTACGCCTTGTTAGGAGATCTCCAGTCACCAACAGCAGAGTGCTCAGCCAGCAATGGGAAACGCGCAATAGAGTGTCAATGTCTACCGTTAAAAGGAGACTGTATACTGCTGGCATGAAAGCTAGGAGATCTGTCAGACGTCCTCTCCTCACTGCACACCACAAAGAGGAGCGTCTGAGGTGGTGCAACGAAAGAAGACACTGGAACATGAGATCCTGGAGACGGGTACACTGGTCCGATGAAAGTCTGTTCCTGCTTCATGCCACAGATGGTCGAACTCGTGTATGGAGGTCCAGACGCATGGCGTATGACCAACGTAACATCATGGAAGAAGTTCCATTTGGTGGAGGTTCCGTTATGATATGGGGGTGCATCTCATTTGATTGTAAGCTGGATCTGTTGACTGTACCTGGAACACTAAATGGACAAAGATATCAAGATTCCATACTGGATAGAGTTGTGGTCCCTCATTTTGTAAATCATGAACCTGGAAACCACCCTATATTCATGGATGACAACGCCCGACCACATCGTGCTAGAGCTGTGCATGAATACCTCCGCCAGAATGCCATCGAAACCCTACCATGGCCAGCAAGGAGCCCTGACATGAACCCTATTGAGCATATCTGGGACATTCTGGGAAACATGGTGAGAAGGAGGGATCCTCCTGTGCAGAACCTACAGGAATTAACAGACGCACTCCATCTTGAATGGCAACGAATACCACAATGGCGTATCAGTCGGTTGGTGACCAGCATGAGACGTCGTGTCCAGGCCGTCATCCAGGCACAAGGTGGATATACCCGGTATTAATAATGACAGTCTCAAACTCGTGCACAGATGTTAAACTTCGTTTTCAGACACCATTAATGACAATCTAGCCACGTGTGTCAACTGTAGGGCAATAGTTGTCAGTTGTGTCAACGTAACCATATTCAGGCCTCGTTTTCAAGTTCAAACAAAAACATACAGTGTTTCCCCACCATCATAATCAGCATTCCTCTAGTTGCATTATTACCTCTTGCACTAAGATGGATGGGTACATAAATGTTTATGCTATTGCTTTCTTCATAGCACATGAATATACCCTCGCATGTGCGTAAAAATAGGGTGGTGCTTAACTTTTGCACAGGTGTATATAAAAGAAATTTATAAACAAACCTAACCATATCCCAAAACACAACCTGACTGAGACAAGTGATTTTGACACAGCAAATCACTCTGTCACATGTAGGATTTTTGGCTTATTTTGTTGATATTAGTATTTCGGTTGTCCCATCTGGCTTTCTTATATAGAGGTATTTTGCAGAATTTTTGTTTAGGAGTGGTGTCGATTTCTATATACGCAGTGTCATGGTCTTATACTACGGGATCTCTGTTTTGGGGAACTTAGATGGGAGGTTTATGATGATCAGATCAAGTGTGTTGTTTGCACGAGTCGCACCCTCTACAATTTGTGCAAGACCATTATCATCTTGTATGTCACAACATTTGTGGTGGAGATTTACATAGGTGTGTCATGTTTTAGGCACTTGGACTTCCAGTTCCATCCTGGTAGATTTTTAGCCTCCGGGGTGGGTATGCAGCGGTCCCTCTGAATATTCTGTTCCGCTGCACCGCATGTACACAATGTGTGGACTAGCTGGTTAGCATCGGTTCTCAGGGCTATGGATCGTGCTTCGTGACTCTCCGGAATGCACAAAGACTGACTTCTAGAGTCAGTGGAATGGTAATCTTCCAGTGGGGCCGTGCGACCATTACCACCGAGATTGAACCACACCATCTCGTCCCGTCTTTTCGTGTCACCGGTATGATGTTACATTACTCAATATGGGAGTTAGACATAATTAATAAAATAATATAACTAAAACAAACAATGCTACTCGTTTGCTAGTATGAGAGAGAAAATATAATACATAGAACTAAGTTGGTGTCTTGTTTAATGTGGGCTCATCAGAGGTACCTCGCTGATCTTCAAATCCGCGTGGTAACCCTGCAAGGGAGAGTCCTAGCGTGGTCACATATGCGGTTTAATATAAACCATTATAGACATAGCAAAATATTACTGTTGCGAGAGGAAAGTGCCTCCCATGGGCCTCCGTCACAGGAAAATGCCTTCAACGCTGAAGCAGAGGAAGAGAGTTAGCAAAAAGGGCCACTCTCTTGTCCAAACATATGCTAAGTGTGTAGTGTGGGTTAAACTAGTGAAACTGTATGCTATCGTGATGCACGCAGAATCACATGAAGATGGGGTGGATGATTTCAAGGGAATTCAACACTGTCATCATATGTAGATTAAAGATACTGCATTGGTAGTTTCCACTTTATTTATGCAGTCCTTCGGCTAGACCCTAAACTAACCTTTAGTTGCTAGGTCCATGTTCCATGCTTTGGCCGCAAGGCTCAAGTAGTTTTATCTATCTTTTTAAATACATGCCTGACTGGCGGAATGCTCGGTTTCCATAGGTCACCTTACGGAGCATCTCCTTCAGAAAGACAGCGAGCAGAAATGGCATGGTGCAGCAGCTCCTGAATCATATAATGATCATGTTACTTATTGCACTGCAACCACATACAACATCACTAGGATAAGATACATTTACAAAAGCATTTTAAAAGTGCATATATACTTTTACGGTGGGGATAAGGAGATGGATATCCAACTATAGTGACCTTCCAGTGAGGGTGTGGTGGGTTCCATGACCGCACCCAGTCACTGTGAAGAGTTAGAGGGAGATCCGTGTCCCATCCATCACCTGGTGTATTGGAGACAGATCATATAGGATCTGCTCCTGGGGACTAACATTTTACCTATCTTTAGGGTTATGTTAAGAATGCCCAGAGATGCACTGCTGGCCGGTTAAAATAATATAATGTTTTTGCAGTGATTCCTACTTTCGCATGGATATTTACGCTAACTGGTATCCGAAGATACAGAGGGAGGTGTTTGCGGAAGCGACAATTTAGTTTTCACCGCTCGGAAACCCCAATAGTTTCTAGAGTCTGATCGCACCAATGAAGGGAGGTCCAGGCAATTATAAGCCTTATGGCTGGAGGAACATAGGAAGAAACAATCGTTCATATATTAATGTTGTAGATATTTCAGACCATTTACCTATTTTCTATATAGAAAAAGAAAACAAAAAAGGAAAATCATTTGTAAAAGAAGAAGTAACTTGTAGAGACTTCAAAAAGGAAAATATAGAAATGTTCAAAAACAATATGGCTAACATAAACTGGAACCAGGTAATTGAATCACAGTCATGTGAAGATGCCTACAACACCTTCCACACTATATGCTCTAACATCTATGAATCTGCCTTTCCACTTTAAAATATTAAGAAATTTAAACAAAATCCTACTAAACCCTGGATCACAAGAGGAGTGATAGCTGCCTGTCACAAGAAAACAAGTTATATCTGAATTCTATTAAATATCCGACAAAGTATAATGACTCACAGTTCAAGAAATATAGAAACAGGCTAAATCAGATAATTAGGACAGCAAAAATAGATTATTTTCATAATAAATTTGATGAACAAAAAGATAATATACACCTGTGCAAAAGTTAAGCACCAGCAAAAACTATAGAACGTAGAAACATGATGGTACAACTAGGCTGCCATACTTTTTGTCCCGCGTTAGCAGACATAATTCCAAGTACGAAATGCACATGCATGCATGACTTCACGCCGCTTGATGTCCGTGCGTGGCGGGAAACAGCACATGTGTTCAGTTATGTAAAAGTCCAGTTTGAGGTGTAGAACATTACATACAGATTTAGGCGACAAGATTAGGAATTTTGTGTTCATGACCGTGGTTTATTTGTACAGAGAGAATTAGCTCTTGATTGTGAACCGCTATGGCAAGACGAAGGTTAAGTGATCGTGTGAAATGGCAAATCATAGGCATGCATACCACTGGTATGTCATGCAGAGAGATTGGCAGACAGCTGAACATTAACCATACTGTAATCAGTCGTTTGATTGCAAAACATGGGCAAACTAACGAGGTGAAGGACAGGCCTAGATCTGGAAGACCGAAGAAGACTACTGCCCGTGATGATCGAGCCCTAGTACGCCTTGTTAGGAGATCTCCATTCACCAACAGCAGAGTGCTCAGCCAGCAATGGGAAACGCGCAATAGATGTCAATGTCTACCGTCAAAAGGAGACTGTATGCTGCTGGCATGAAAGCTAGGAGACCTGTCAGACGTCCTCTCCTCACTGCACACCACAAAGAGGAGTGTCTGAGGTGGTGCAACGAAAGAAGACACTGGAACATGAGATCCTGGAGACGGGTACACTGGTCCGATGAAAGTTGGTTCCTGCTTCATGCCACAGATGGTCGAACTCGTGTATGGAGGTCCAGACGCACGGCGTACGACCAACGTAACATCATGGAAGAAGTTCCATTTGGTGGAGGTTCCGTTATGATATGGGGGTGCATCTCATTTGATTGTAAGCTGGATCTGTTGACTGTACCTGGAACACTAAATGGACAAAGATATCAAGATTCCATACTGGATAGAGTTGTGGTCCCTCATTTTGTAAATCATGCACCTGGAACCCACCCTATATTCATGGATGACAACGCCCGACCACATCGTGCTAGAGCTGTGCATGAATACCTCCGCCAGAATGCCATCGAAACCCTACCATGGCCAGCAGGGAGCCCTGACATGCACCCTATTGAGCATATCTGGGACATTCTGGGAAACATGGTGAGAAGGAGGGATCCTCCTGTGCAGAACCTACAGGAATTAACAGACGCACTCCATCTTGAATGGCAACGAATACCACAATGGCGTATCAGTCGGTTGGTGACCAGCATGAGACGTCGTGTCCAGGCCGTCATCCAGGCACAAGGTGGATATACCCGGTATTAATAATGACAGTCTCAAACTCGTGCACAGATGTTAAACTTCGTTTTCAGACACCATTAATGACAATCTAGCCACGTGTGTCAACTGTAGGGCAATAGTTGTCAGTTGTGTCAACGTAACCATATTCAGGCCTCGTTTTCAAGTTCAAACAAAAACATACAGTGTTTCCCCACCATCATAATCAGCATTCCTCTAGTTGCATTATTACCTCTTGCACTAAGATGGATGGGTACATAAATGCTTATGCTATTGCTTTCTTCATGGCACATGAATATACCCTCGCATGTGCGTAAAAATAGGGTGGTGCTTAACTTTTGCACAGGTGTATATAAAGGAAACATGGAAACTGATTAAATCATTACTAAATAAGAAAAATATAATATAGTCATTAACGACAAAAAAGAAATAGCAGACAAATTTAATGAGTATTTTACTAACATTGGTCCTAATTTATCACAAAAACTTCAACCCAGCTCGAACATACATATAAAGGACTTTCTAACATGTAGTTATCAACACTCTATTTTCCTAAATCCAACAGATACTCACGAAATCTACAAAATACTAATGCAAATTAACACAGCTAAAAGTGCTGGAATCGATAATTTCAAATGGAAATTTTTTAAACACTGTATAACAGAAATACTAACACCATTGGACCACATCTGTAATCTCTCACTTACACAGGGATTATTTCCATCAAGATTAAAGGTTGCACATGTGACACCCATATACAAAGCTAAAGATGTATCTGACTTTACTAATTATCGGCCAGTCTCAGTAATTCCACTTTTCTCAAAACTCTTAGAAAAGCTGTATTTTAGTAGAATTACTAAATATCTAAACAAAAACTCAATCATATATCATTCTCAATATGGTTTCAGAAAAAAACACTCTACTATGCTTGCCATTGTGGATATGATAGAAAAATTTGAGAATAATGAACATACGCTAGGTGTATTCCTGGATCTTTCCAACGCCTTCGATACAATTGATCATACAATTTTACTGCAAAAGCTTGCATACTATGGAATAAGAGGTACTGCATTGAACTGGATACAGAGTTACCTGTCAAACAGGGAACAGTGTGTACAATTCAATGGGGCTATCTCTGAATACAAAAACATAGTTTGTGGTGTTCCCCAAGGTTCAGTTCTTGGGCCCCTGCTGTTTCTCCTATATATGAATGACATACCCAAAGTCTGCAAACATCTCTCACTAATACTTTTTGCAGACGACACAAATGCTTTCTGCAGCCACAAGGATATAAAAATTCTATACAAAAATGTCGATAATGAAATGGCGAAATTAATAGACTGGTTTAAAGTAAACAAATTGTCCTTAAATGTATCAAAAACTAATTATATACTATTCACAAAATCTAAGAAACTAAAAGAAATAGCTCTCCCAAACCTCTATATCGACAACCAGATAATTCAAGAAGCACAATATGCTAAGTTTTTAGGAGTATATCTGGACAAAAATTTAACATGGGAGAAGCATATTGAAATTATTACTACCAGGGTAGCAAAAAGCATTGGCATCATTCGCAGACTGAAACCCTATCTAACACCTAATATTATTAAAAACCTGTACTGTACAATGATACTTCCTCACATCACCTACTGCAATGCTATCTGGACTAATACATCTCAAACTAGACTAGAAAAACTAAAATCTCTGCAAAAGCAATCTATTAAACTATTTTCACAAACAGCAGGTGGCCAGGATATCTTTAAATCAGAAAAGGTCTTAAAACTTGAGGACATAGGAGGGCTCCAACTATACACAATCTTAAGGGACTTCCACAATGGCAACTTACCCTCATCCTTATCTAACATTTTTATGCTCAATACACAATTGCATCCTCACAACACAAGAACAAGAAATAACCTCCATTCAACACACCATCAAACAAAAGCAGCACAACAAAAACCCTCATACAAAGCAATTCAGTTATGGAATAATACAGACACAAGCACACGCACATACATCTTAAAGCTACAGTACTTTAAGCAGAATATCCAAAAGAAGATTATAGAAACCTACTAGACTCTGGAAAACACTCACCATCATGGCATGCTATTCTCATACTTGCACCCAGTCACCAGAACAAATAATAATAATAATAATAATAATAATAATAATATTAATAATAATAAGAAGAATAAGAATATCTGTCATAATGGTAACTACCAAACAACTACCTCTACCATCACAGCTTAAAAAAAAAAAGATAAGCACACATCCCTCTGTCATGTCTTTCCCTGTAAAAATGTAAATTGTCATACGTCTATTAACTGTTGGACTGCTGCAAGCGGACACTAACTCCAATTGGCAATGACTCTGGATTGGCTGAGTATTTTAGAAAAAATTTGACTGAAATTTGCTTGTGGCTTAGCGCCACTGACAACGTTCGGTCAAATTATTATTTTTTTAGAGGTACTCAGCATACCCTGAGTTAGGCTCCATGGAAAATGTAGACTGCAGAGGCTTGGCAGTGAGACAGTTAACTATATGTATATATAGGACTATAACATGTTAACCGTATGTATTCAGTATTCTCATGTCCTATATTGTTGTTATATGTTATATGTAGGGGTCTGCCGCCACATAGGCTCTGCCTTTGGTGGACTACCTGTTGTGAAACTGTAATATAATGTATATTCTATATCAAAATAAATAATCTTGAACTTGAACTTGAATAAGGAGTCCCTAAGGTAAATGGAGATTTTATACCACCTAGCCGGTGTGCGGTGTTACATTTCCACTACATCCGGAAAAGAGGCTTACACAAATGACTCATAACGAGTGACCATTCCTAGCTACTTCTAAACCTGTCCTATCGAGCTAGAATAGCCAGGTTTAGTCAATATCATGTCAGGTTCGCTTAATAAGAATGTGAATTGTTACCTCAGTGAAAAAGTTATGCCGAGGGAAAAGGTAATGCGGTTTTATTGTTGCCGTATAGTGTACCCTAGCGCACTGCAGTCCTAGTATTTTATATAAAATAAACAAAACAAGTAACTAGGATGGCTGCTGCCATATACATAACCAACTATCACAGTATTGACAATAAATAATGTCACATGACCCTGCGGTGCTCGTTAGTCATCAGCACAAAACAAGGATAATATATACAGAAAAAAATATAAACTATAAAATGCGGTCTCAATCAACCGGTCGGTACCTATTAGTCATCAGTACCTATGAATGCAAAAATTTGATAATACAAAAATACAGTTAGATGAGTACCTATTGGTCATCGGTACAGAAAAAGTTCATAGATCACAGTAGATGATACGTCCCGGATGAGGAACGTGAGATGGCTCAATTCTGAGGCTGCTGGGCAAATATCTGAGGGCGAACTGTTGATGTGGCTCACTCTAGATTCAAGATTCAAGATTCAAGATTATTTATTCAATAATTCCAAGGTAAACTAATTCACAAATCATACCAGGTTGTCCGCCCAAGGCAGTGCCTATTGTTATGGCGGACACCTTACACACATATATACAGGTATATATAAATTAGACAAGACAGTACTTACACAAACAATTATAAATTCAGACATTACATTTACTACTTCCTTATTAACCCTTTGGCCCTTGATCCACATAAACAGTTTAAATTTCAAAGAGAAAAATATGTCAATTCGCGGGTCAAGAGGAGACCACACCTTCCCACACCACCAGCACCCTCCCAACTCACCCCCCCCCCCCAGAGTTCACCACCGGTTCAATTATCTTGTCAGTCATTACAGTGGAAAGAAAAACTCCTGGAGTGGGCCTCTCTCAGTCCGCGAACCAACATATAATACTGTAACAGGGTGTGTGTAAGAGTTAGTCACTTGGGTTATTATTATTATTATTATTATTATTATTATTATTATTATTATTATTATTTAGCGATACATATGGGTAGTAAATAAGGACAAGACAGTTACGTAACAGACAAGCCCAGAACATAGTCAAGTTCAATAATATACATGGATGTCTATGATTATAGATACAACAATAAACATTTATATATTTTTGGGGGAGGGTACTTTTACTTATAATGATGATATACTGTTTACAGGATGCTGGCTAATGGGGAGCATCCTTGGACAAGGGAAGGGGGGGGGGGGGGGGGGTGGAGGGAACGGGTGCTCATTCTCATGCTCGTCCTGTAGTTTGTTACTATGGTAATTGAAATTATTATTGGATATAATTGCAAGTGGAGTCATCTAGTCATAATTCTAGTAGTAGTGGTAGTAGTAGTAGTAGTAGTAGTAGTAGTAGTAGTAGTAGTAGTAGTAGTAGTAGTAGTAGTAGTAGCAGCAGTAGTAGTAGTAGTAGTAGTAGTAGTAGTAGTAGTAGTAGTAGTAGCAGCAGTAGTAGTAGTAGTAGTAGTAGTAGTAGTAGTAGTAGTAGTAGTAGTAGTAGTAGTAGTAGTAGTAGTAGCATTCTTTACCTTGTTTTGTAGACGAGTCGGGCCATTTTTGAGCTGTAATGCATGAGTTTGATAATACTAGTATGTGTTAATCAAGTGCTTTTTTTATTGTTTTCTTGCAGAATTTTGTTGATAGAATTTTCTCACGTGTTTCCTGTTTTATGTTGTTCCATAGTTTAGTGGCTGCAAATGATATTCGGTGTTTTCCTATGTCTGTCCGTGTGTATTGCTCATGTAGTTTATGTCTGCTTCTAGTGTTATGTTGGTGGATGTTAATATTGTTTATAAAGAAGGGGGCTATAGATTTGGGTAAAGTGTCGTGGTGGAAGTTTTTGACAATAGTTAGCATTTGAGATTTTCCTATGTCGGTGAGCTTAAGCAATTTTTCTGCTTTGAACATGTTTTGGCCCTCTGCTGGCCTAGAAAATAGTTTGATGCTTTTTTTTTTTGGAGACTTTTGAATTTTGGATATTCTGTTTTTGTAGGTGTTAGTCCAAACAGCGTTGCAGTAAGTGAGGTGCGGGAGGATCAAGGTGCTGTACAGTGTTTTAACCGTGGCCTGTGTCATATATGGTTTTAGTCTTTGGATGACACCTATTCCTCTTGCTACTTTTGCAGTAACTGTTTCGATTTGTTTGGCCCAGGTCAAGTTTTTATCTAAATATACTCCTAGGAACTTTGCATAAGGGGCCTCTTCAATTTCCTTATTGCTAATGTACAATTTTGGAACCTCTTTATTTATTAATTCTCTAGATTTTGAAAATAACATATAGTTTGTTTTATCCACATTTAGTGATAATTTATTTAGTGAAAACCATATTAACAAAATAGTCATTGAATCCTGTTGCAATTTCTAAATCATCAGTTATTATCTTGTTATTATAAAGAAATTGTGTTTGTTGTGCTTTGCGGTTATTTTTTATTCAAAAGTGATTTAATTTTTTCCCATGTTTCATTTATGTCATTCTTGCATAGTTCAAATTTGTTATGGTAGTAAGTTTTTTTTGCTGTTTTGATTATTTGGTCCAACTTGTTTCTGTATTTCTTGAATTTCTGTTCATTATGCTTTGTTTGACATTTGATAAACTTCAAATAAAGATTATGTTTTTTATGACAGGCAGCTATCAGTCCAATTGTTATCCATGGTTTAGTCGGGTTGTGTTTAAATTTCTTCTTTTCTTTCATGGGAAAGCTGTTTTCGAAGATGTGCGTGCAAATTTCATGGAACTTGGTGTAGGCACTTTCGCAGCACTGTATGTCTGTTACTGCATGCCAATCTACCTCAGACATGTATTTTTTAAATTGTTCAATATTGACCTGATTTATTTCTCTGCATTTAATTTTTTCATATTTGAATGGCTTTGTGCAGGTCAGCTGTCTTTTGAGAAGAAAAATTGGTAGGTGGTCTGACGTGTCAGTAACGAGAATTCCTACCTCCGATTTATTACTGAAGTTAATGTTATTGCTGAATATATTATCAATTATTGTGGCCGAAACATCACCTATTCTAGTCGGTTTTGTTATGGTTGGGTAGAATGAATGAGTATTTAGTAAGTTTATAAAGTTTTGTGTATGAAAGCAAGTTTGTCTCATCAGGTCAATATTGTAGTCACCCATGAGGTAGACAGTTTTGTTTTCCTTTTGAATAGTTGCCAAAGTTTTTCCTAATAGTTCAATAAGACGTTCCTTATCGCCTTTAGGTGATTTATAAATCGTACCTACAATTTTGCTTTTTCCTTTCGGTGTTTGAATTTCGATAAACATTGTTTGAATATGTTCTTCAATATTAGAAAGGTCATCTCGCTCAATGAATTGGACATTTTCTTTAACGTACATGCCTACACCACCTCCCCTGCCCGTGGTTTTGTGCTTTCAACAAATGTGTAGTTCTTTATATTGATAAGGTTAGTAGGTGAATTTGCATGTATAAATGTCTCTGTAATTCCAATAATTCCAAATTCATGTGCACTCATATCTAGGAGACGGTGTAACTTGTCGATGTTCCCCATGAGAGATTGCATGTTGATAAATAGAAGTGAGAAGGCTATGTGTTCTTTGTTTCCTAGTAGATTGTCATTGAATGTTTTTGGGAGGATGTATTCACAGGTTGGTGCAGATATATTTAGATCATTTCTAGTATCAGCATGGTTAAATTGGGATAGGATTAATTCGAATGGGTTTAGAGTGGGTTTTTTGTCGTCAGTAGCCTCAGTGGTAGTAGGGTTATAATTTAGAACAGCCAGTGTGAAGTCTGTATTGTCATTGTAATGATTGTATGGGAAAAGTGACTTGTTGCAGTTGGTACACCACCAGCAGATGTCGTCAGCTTCGAGGTTGCGATAATCAGATGTTGTTAATTTGGAGCAACTTAGATGAATCCATGTGCTACATAAGTCACATAATAGTGCTCTCTGATTATTCTTAACAGGTTTCCTACAGGATGAGCAAGGGAATTTAGTGGGCATGGGTTATGTTAGTGGGAATATGGACAGGGAGGAAATAAGACAAGGGAACTACCGAAGAGAGAGGGAGGTTATTGGGGTCATTTGGAGGACTGAATGGATTTCTCTATTTGCCTGTAATATTGGTTATTATCGTGATTTAATTGTATATAACACCATCTAACCAGTGGATACACTGGATGAGGTGGGTCAAGTGTCAAATTGCAATAAATAAGAATTGTGGGTGAGTTACTAAAAGTAAAATTGAGAACCTGTTATCATCAATCATTAATTGATCATTGGTTAGTATATAAAAAACAATAACATGTCAAGTATTTTTGCAACTTATCAGACTGGAAACCGTTGCTGCCTAAGGCAGCAACATCCTCCAGTCAAACCAATTTCAAAATACCCAGCAGATTATTTCTTGAATTATTAAGAATCTATCATGCGTGCGACTTGATTTGTAGGGGGTAATTATCCTTGACATGCTAAAATTATTGCGTTCAAAATGGGTACAAAATGAGAACCTGTTATCATCAGTCATTAATAGATCATTGGTTAGTATATGAAACCAATCATCGATCACAAAAATAGTACCAATTCCCAACACTAGTACAAAGTACATAATAATACAAACACATTGACAAACGCTGTTCAACATACAAGGCGTATGACTCTCAAAGACGGTGAAAAAGAATGATTGCAGTTGCAGATGTCCACTAGATAGTCATATTAATTTAAACAGTATGACAAAAAGTTCCGTACTGTGGCGGAAGTTGGAAGCTGCTCTGTAGTAATAAAGGGCTATAGTTGAAAGTTAAATAATGATGCATGTGCATCTTCCATGTGCCCAGTATATGATGCACTGTATAGCTCGTGCAGCGCACCAGGCAAAGCCCCACTAAACTGAGGTCTAAAAGTGAAATGCTATACACAATACATTGCATGGAGTTTGATTACCACTTTTTGGCGTGGTCTGGCAGATCTGATGAGTTGTCCACCAAGAATCACCACTCGTTCCACATAATACGAGTTCTTTACATTGGGGCCGCAAGGCCCATCCACAGGAAGACTCCTCCGATGTTGTTGGAAGTGAGGGTTCCTTCCTTTAAATTTATTTATTTGTCCTCAGGTGACATGACATCCTGAGAGCATGGACAAATTTAGATGCGGATGTGGCAGTTGTGCGCCAGAGACTAAGAGCTGAAATCTGAGAGGCATCGCTGCGGTTGTATGGCAGCCAGCAGTCAGTAAGCAGTTGCCCACCTCTTTACCGCTCTGGCCACACAACCTACCACCCTTCTCTCTCGCCGAAGTGTCGGTCTCGATTCTCAGTTCTTCACTCCTTTTATACTCCTCATGACATCGTAGCAAGAACGTTCAGCCAATCAACATGCGATCTGTAGCCAATCAGGATGCGAGCTGGAAGGGCAAGGACATTATCCAGGGACCCAGGTAAGAATTTCTGAAACTTTGTACAGGGTCCCCTGAATCCTAAGCTCAGCCTTGCTATAATTATATAGCCATGTGTCGGCCTCTCATTTTCACAGTGATCTTGGAAATATTTGCCTTTATTTTGTTTGCCCTTACTTTGGTCTTTATTCATCAGATCTTTACAATGTGTAAAAGAACAATTAAACCAAATTAATTTTATCTGCAATCATACAATCATCAAATAAGTTGTATAATGATTACGAGACTATAAATGGGACGAATCAGATCCTGGTACGAACCCTGGAGCGAACCCAGAAAACGGAAAATCGACCCATATGAAAATGGGACGAACCGTCCCGAACGAATCGCTCCTGGACCGAGAAGAGGAACATACAAAAGAACAAGAAGATAATAAACTTGATAAACGGGTAATTTTATCATATATTATAATTACATGTGTGTACCACGTATTCTTCTAATTATTGGTCTAATGTATCCGTTGTAATCACTACAACTGCGTATTTTAGAACTTTTGCAACCAGAACAATTCCAAATTAATGTAAAAGTATGTGGTACCAGTTTTCGTATTCATTAACACCTGTATCTTTATCTGAATCATAAATGGTAACGAGTCATTTCGCCCCCTGTCCCGTTCGCCCTAGGTCGTATCGCACCGGGTCGATTCGCACCCAAGTCTTGGTCGTTTCGCACCCCTTTGAAATGACTTGTGTGCGAACGGGAATTTGCAAGTGTAGTTAAATTGAATTAAAGTGCCTTTGTAATACCGATACCGATTCAACCTTTGATGTATTGGCGACCTGACCATTTCAAGTTATTCCAAGTGAATAATTACTTAATAATTAATGTTAATTGCTATTAATAATTTAATATATCAAATTTTTTAAATTTGCGATTAATAATTTAATATTTATATGCATATTTATTCATAAAATTTTTTTTAGTTGAAGATATTTGTTTAATTTTAGCACTAAAATGACGGGCTTGGTCAAGCCCATCATTACAGTGGTGAGATTGTCAAAAATAGTCTTATCTTGGCCTGCAAATGGGCATTCCCCAAGAACACTACAGAGGCCGTTTTTTGTCGGCTTCATCGTGAAAGGGTTAAAAAGAATTTAACAGACCACCCTACCAACTGACAGACGGAAACAAAAGATGAGTATATTCTATACTAAATAAACTAGTTTTATTGATTTAATTAGTGCGCAATTGCGTGATATAATTTCTCGCTGTTAGGTATGGTTTTAAAATCTTAAATGTTATATTACTGATCCGTCCGTCCATTCATCCGTCCACTCATCGATCCGGCTGTTCGTCTGTCAATCTGCCCATCTCATTTCCGATAAAGCTACCTAAATTGCAACTATAAATGGGAGTGGCTCACTTATTTCAACGTCTTTTGGGACAGTTGATGAGGTGCATAAAGGACTAACTACATTCAGCTTAATTGTTTTCAAAATGTATGGATAATCATGTTTGAGTTAATAATTTTTCTAATCAAATTCTGGGATTGTATGAATTTTGCTTATAATTTGAATAACCTCCTTGGCCGTCTTCTGTTGGCACCTAATTAGAAAATGTAATAGCTTAATTAGCGCTGCTTTCATCAAAGCGCGAGCGTGTGTGCCGACACACGCGCACGTCTGCGCGTGTATATGATAATTACTCAATTACTCAACGATTCACGCATAATAATTGTAGGCCTACTCCGATCTTGATAAAAATGCAATGTGTGATGAGTGGATGGGTGGATGGATGAAAACTGGCGTTTGGGATGCATAGAACAAACACGAGAGTTATTAATTAAAAACTGTTATGGAAATAAAAGAAACGAGATCAAATTGATTGCATCAAATGAATGATTAAACGTGTTGATGGATGGTGGGTGGGTGGATGGATGCATGGATAGATGTATGGATGAAATGGCAGATAAGATGGATACGGTGGATGAATGGATGGATGGGCTCGCGGACTGATGGAAGGACGGGCTGGGGGATGGATGGATGGACGAAAGGCAATGCAGATGATTTAGTGTAGTTGTAAATGTATGGACTACAAGTTGCGTACAGTATATTTGATGAATAATGAGTAATCTTCAGGTGGCATAACTGAACCAGGAAACCATGCCAATGTATAAACGTGTTCGGGAAAACTTACTCAGGCACCGGAATGAGTAACGTTTTGGTGGCATAATCCTACTATGTTAGGCTATACCTATCATTTAATTACAAATGAGTTCAGAAGCCAAACATCATTAATATCTGATTTCCAATCATGATCAAACAACTGAACGCGGTCAGTTCGTTTTTCTTTGAAAATTTCCAACACCAATATCCTATATAATATTCGACTTTCACTTGAACAATCCATAACGTCTTACTTTCATATCGCTTCTGCATCATTTAAATAAATTACGTCGGTTAAGATAGCCTATAGTACACATTTTTTTGGGGGGTGGGGGTTGGGGAAACTGTCGCTATGGAGAATCTGTGTATTTTGTGTAATCGAGCAGTTTGTCGTCTTCAGCACGGCGTGACGTGTGATATTTGTGATAGATGGCAGCACCAAGCATGTGGAACAGATAATCATCATCTTTGGCGGCGGCATCATGATCATCATCACCATTTCATTATCATCATTTCGCCATCATTCTCGCCGTCGTCATTATCATCATCATCATCATTTTGTTGCTGTTATCATCATTTCGTTGTTGTTATTATCGTTGTTGTCGTCGTCATCGAAATGTTATGTTGAATATTTTGGACTTAATTTGATTGGAAGCCATTGCTGCCTTAGGCAGCGTTAATGGCTTCCAATCAACTTACGTCCAAACTATTTAACAGTCTGTTTCTTTGGAAACGTGTTAAGTTATGTCTGAACCGTACTACTACTACTACTACTACTACTACTACTACTACTACTGCATCATATCCATGTAAATTGTCATCTAAATGTGTACATATATGTAAATAAATACATCGTTTCTTTTACAAAGTGCGTTTTCAAAATTGTATTGACATAACCACTGTACGTCCCATCACACCATATATACGGTTTCGCATTGTCCCAAAATACCAACTCTTATCTTTCTTTCTGAAGATAATTTCACGTACTGTTATCAGCAATAACTCCATTTAAAATGGTTTTGAAATATTCAACACATATGATCAGAAGGGTTGAGTAGGATAGGGCCACGTGTAGATTTGTCCTTTTGCGCGTATATACGCATAAAAATGGCAGAGGGACGCATAAAAATTAACCCTCTGTGTCCCCGAGGATGCACGAGGGATGCAGTGAAAAGTGTAACGGAAACTGGTAACTTTGCGTGTGCTTAATTATCGATTATATTATCGTGTGTGTATATTTATTTGTGCATGTTTTTACTTTAAAAAATATACCTAATGTATTGTGTGTTCAATAAAAACGAACTTACTGCATTGTTTAAGACTAAGATTTGTTGTATGTTTTCTTGCACAACTCAAAGTTGTTAGTGCCCATAAATCAGATTCAACCACCACATTTAATTGTAAACACAATCCCCAAATCATCCTTAGTATTCCATTTGATCTAATTTTTATAAATAATGAGTTTACAAGCCAGATGTTAGCCGCCTTGTTTGGCCTACAAATTGCAAAAATACCTGCCATGTTTCTGTCTGTTGTGATAAACGTCGGCGTGACGTGTCAGTATTTGATTGGATAACAGCGGAATCTTCCTCTAGAGGAACTCATGCTTAAGAAATTCAATACAACTGATCAAGTGTATATACAAATGTGTCTGGGCGTCTTAACCCTTTCACAGCTCAGAACATTGGACAGATCATAAAGTTGTTATCACTAATCTGCTGAATATATTGAAATTAATTTGCGCATGCCTACTTGCCTAAAGCAGCAACGACTTACAGGCAAAATATTTTTTTCTATTTACTTATCAAAATATCTAAATGGATGAAGGAATATATGGAAGATATTGTGATATCTTTTACATTTGAATAGTCATTTGATGGATTAGCGGCGGTGTATTGCTGTTTGAATAATGGTATCAATACGCGCTATAAGCCCTCTTTTATTTAGCAATAGTGGCTGATTGATTGACTGATGGATTAGTGTTTATGATGTTTAACAATACTCGATCGTTAAGGGTTCCCAATTTCTCAATCAAAAGCTCATCCCAGCAGCGATGTTCAACGATATCGTCGATCTACAGGTAGACTTACGTTAAAATATTGATTTTTCCCGAACAGCGTATAGCTCAAAGCTCCCCGATACAAGCGTCCTTATTGGATACGCGCTAATGCGTTATCTATGCTCCAACCAATCAGCAATCGCATTACATAGTTACTCCCTATGAATTAGACATATCCGGTTATTGGCTGATATATTTTCACTAATTACGCAGTTTAATCTGATTTATACAGATTATTTTTGATAAATTATTTTGTCTGATCTTAGCCTATGTATTTCACTATATTTAGTCATTCCAGTTACATTATACAAAATACGCGCGCATTATATCAAAGTAGGTCAAGTCGTCCTTGAGCAAACTCGCCCTAGATACTCGTAATTTTTCAATTCGTCCAAAGTCAAGTTAGGGTTTTACAGAAAAACCAATGCAGTGGTCTTTGCTAATTACTAATGTAATGGTCTTTGGAAATGTTAATCATACAAGGTTGTCAATGTAGGTTGGTTGGTTTAGCAGACAGCCAACAAGTACAGTGCTTTAAGTTATTGTTTATTGACATGCAGTTCAAATGTTATTAGTTAAATATATAAGGGCCATTTCAATAGATCAATTTAAGGTTAATAAACTATGCATAGTTAATATTCTCTATATATACATTAACAGTATTTACACAATGTCATAACTAGTGCTTTCAACATGTTTAATAAAGTACTTTATAATTAGATCAATGTGTTGTGTTTATTTTAAGAAAAAAACATGGGCCCCCCATATTTCAGACGAGGACCCGATGGGACCCCCAGATTTTATAGTGGTACCCCCAAATCTGAGTGTGGGGTCCTTGGGACCCCCAAAAATCAGATGTTGTGGGCAACACTGGCCACGTGCGTGTGTGTGCGTGCGTCGCAATAAAAGTAGTCTCAACATGAATGATAGATATACAGATGTCTATGAGACCATGTATTGAATGAATACGGCCACGCACAGTTAGTCATCATAGAATGTGTAGAAGCGACCACATACATTACAAAACTTGGAATTTTAACAAATTACAATCCTATTCCTATCACACATTATATTATAATTAGATATCAGTTTCTCTGAATTACAATCTCCTTGTTACCTCCTTATTTAACTTATAATGCACATGTCTATAAAGGGGGCGAAACGACCTAGGGCGAACGGGAATATGGGGCGAACAGGACAGGGCGCGAAACGGTATGGTGCAAATGGATAGGGGGGGGGGGCGAAACGACCCGGATTCATCATAAATGGTACCTTGTAGGGCCAATACTGGCATAAACACAAAGCGTGAGAGAGTGGGCTATATCGTCAATCCAGGGTACGTACTGGTCATGGAAAGTCATGGAATTTGAAAATTTAAATTCCAGGCCTGGAAAGTCATGAAAAATCAACATTTTTCATCATAGGTCATGGAAGAGTCATGGAAAATGGTAATCAAGAAAAATAAAAGAAATATGTTGGTATAAATTACCACCATCAACCCTATTACAATAAAAATTATGCAAGAGCATACCAAAACAAGGGTTTGTCTTGGTTGTTGCAAGACGGAATATTCAGACATATGCAGAACGACATAGATTATGTAGCTACATCATAAACACAAATCTACTAGATATTAACCTCTGGAAGTCATGGAATTTGTTAATTTTGGTCATGAAAAGTCATGGAATTTCACACATAGAAAGGTGTATGAACCCTGTCAATCTCTCCCCCTTCTATTGTTCACGGCATACGGAAAAAGCCTGGTAGGGGGACAGAGATTGACGATAATGCCAGAGAGTGCGCTAAGACGACTTTATACAAAATCAGAATCTTTATTGGCACGAAATCCATATACATATAGATGTAGCCATAGATATGAAATACAAATAAACAGTAATGAGGTGGAACCGTAAATAGAAAGACGTTTACATTTATATTACATACATATGTTATATACACGAAAAATACATACATACATGCATACATACACACATGCATGTACATACATACATATACACGTATGTACAGATATATATATATATATATATATATATATATATATATATATATATATATATATACTGAGCCAAAAAAGTTTAGCAACAGTGAAGTTTGGTTTGTTGTATTAAAACTATGCGTCCATTTTTCACCATTATGCAAAAGCAGATAACGAACATTAACAGAAAGAGCTTAAAAGTTTACCATACCGAACATGGACCGCCGCCCAGGGCTACCCAAAAATCAGCGCCATGAAGTAATGGGAAGACTCGCTGCTGGGCAGAGCATTCGCGCTGTTGCTCAACATTTTAATGTTCACGCTTCAACCATTTCCCGTCTCCACCAACGTGAGCAGAAAACTGTACATGTTAATGACCGACCACGATCTGGCAGACCGAGAGCAACAACACCGCGAGAAGACCGCTACTTAGTGATGGCTTCATGACGTCACAGGTTTGAGACTGCGCCGCGGCTGTCCCGTAATTTGCACATCGCTACCCGCACTACAGTGCATGCATAAACTGCGCGAAACAGACTCCATGATGCTGGACTGCATGCCCGTCGTCAACTTGTTGCTGTTCCGCTTACAGAGCGTCACATCGAGAATCGGTTTGCATGGGCAAGAACTCATCAACGATGGCGTGCTCAACAATAGAGCCACGTTTTGTTCAGTGATGAGTCTAGGTTTTGTGTGGATGTGGCGGATGGTAGGCAACAGGTTTGGCGACGTTTAGGAGAACGGTATGATGCAGCCAACATCATTCAGCACGACAGATTCGGTGGCGGCAGTGTCATGGTGTAGGCAGGAATCCATGAAAATGTCAAAACAGATCTTATTGTGATTCGCGGAAATTTAACAGCTCAACGTGACTGTGAAGAGGTTGTCACCCCTGTTGTCATCCCTTTTATGCAGCATTATGCAGACTTTATGTTCCAGCAAGACAATGCCCATCCTCATTCAGCTAGGGTCACCAGTGATTTCCATGAGGCTGGACTGACCAGCGCGATCACTGGACCTGTCTCCTATCGAACACGTGTGGGACATTCTTGGCCATATGGTGCGTGAGAACCATCTACATCTTCACAACGTGCGGGAGCTGGAAGCTGCACTGCTCCAGGAATGGGATGCGATTCCTCTTCGTGACATCAGGTGCTTAATTCGAAGCATGAGATAGCGATATATGGCGGTGATTAATGCGCGCGGAGGTCACAACCGGTATTGACAGCTCAGTGTCATTATTTAAATTGAACCCTTCCGTTGAATGATGCCGTGTTAAAGACGCGATGCTAGCATTACAGTAACAAGAGACTGTTGTTCAAATTGGAAAATGACCTATCAATTAAATAATATATTTCAATCAATTTATTGTTTTTGTTAAATAACATTTATACAGTAATATTCTCAGTGTTGCTAAACTTTTTTGGTTCAATATATACATTATATATATATATACATTATATATATATATACATATATATATATATGACGCACGCATGCAGTACTTATGCAGGCATGCACGTACATGCATACACATACAGGTATTGGTGCATATCAGCAAATTTAGTAGAAGTCACTTAATTATATACAATATCTGGACATCCTGGTTTGAGTGACTGGAGACAAAAAAAACAAATGCAACAAGTGATATCGGGAGTGAGATTCCATCAACCCTTTCTATACACAGTTTCTGTGCTGGATGATATATTTAAAATCATCATCAGGTGGAGCTTAGACAACACTTCGCGGGACATCCAATTCAAATTTGTGGAGTCAGTATATACAGATATAGGAGTCTGCCATTTGAGATACGAAAAGGCGAAATCAAAAATACGAAAACACGGTAGCACTTTATCAGGCCTGGAAAAAACTTTTACAGCAGCTGTGCTTGACATTTTATAGTTTGGTACCTGACAATGTCCTTGACAAGTACCTTATTTCCAGGAATACAGTCGATAACATCCGCGGTTGAAAACAGCCGCCAGTAGACCCAAAACAGCTGCCGATAAAGCGATAACAGCCACCGCTGCGTGTATCTCATGTCTAGTTATTTTATCATCTAAGATTATAATTATGTTTTTACTGTGAGAATTATATTATTTGATAATTTATTACCGTCAATAATATTTATTAATTTTTCTCAGGCGTTGGTTAATTCGATGCCCGCGTACCACTCTGGTAGGGCCTACTACCATGAATATGTAATCCATAGACATATAGGTTTTTAAATTGCAAAGTTTTAGGAATGGATGAATACAGTATTTTGTTTTGCCCCGCCCATCTCTAGTTAAGCAGCTTAAGCTCCACCCACACTTTGCCAGTATTGGGATCGATCGATCCATGCACTCCCCAAATCGCTGTTTACTATTTTGAAACTAAGTAAAGACATACAATTCGCAGGCTACAATGTGGCGCCAGTTGACAGCCTATTAAGCATTTATGACGGAATTAATTATGTAATTCATGACGTAATTGATTGTGACGTCGTAGATCAATAGAGTGTAGAATTTTATAATTTATTGTTGATACGTTCATATATTAACATATGTTCATATTACGATTTTGAATGATTTATTAATACGTCTATTGTAGATAACATGCTCCTAAAATTACGATTTTGCATGATTTGTTATTAGATTTAGGCTAGTTGGGTTCATCTAATATGCATATATAAATATACGGGTAAGCTGTTGAATATTTTGAAACCTATGGCAACAACAGCGCCCAGTCAAATTAGTTTCAAAATATTCAAGAGAATCTCTATTAAATAGACCTAGTAAAGACATACAATTCGTACAACAACGCTTAGTCCGTCATCAGTTACGCATTCATGACGACTTATCTACGTCATTCATGGCGTAGTTGATTATGACATCATCCTACACATCACGTAATTGATTATGATGTCATATGATGGATAAACTGGAAAGGTCTATTGAGAGCCATGCACAGTATCATGCATTCGGGTGCCGTGACATAGGTTGATTGGTATGCATTTGTGTGGTATACATTAGTTTGTATTTTATTTCAATCAATCAAACTTCATTGGCAATTCATCAGAAAGTGCCTTTCTTCTTCAACTAGTATATTAGCATGCGTTATTGATAATTAGTAATATGTGCAACATATATTTTATGTCTGACAATGTCGTCTGGTCTCTCACATATGTTGGGCCAGAAAATGGTCGTTGTGACAAATCATTTGTCTGACGATGTCTAGTCATCCGCATAGTCCGCTACAGATGCTTTGGACTAGGTGAGCTACGGTTTCAAGAAGCATACAAGACACTGTCCTCATCAATAATCATATAACGTGGTTGTCATCACTGGTGGTGGTGGTGGTTCTAACTATGGACGGCTGTAAGTTGTATGTGCAACACAGACTATTAATTAATAATCTTATAACAGGATTGTCATCACTGCTGGGGTGGCAGTGGTGGCAGTGGCTGTAACTATGCCTATATAATAAGTTGTACATATATATAATTTGTACTACCATCAATCTTATAAGTGATGTTCAACTATACTGCATCATCTACAACAGCATCAGCTACTTCATCATCCACCTTTGCTGCTTAGTGAACAAATGTGGGGTGGAAAGAAAGTAAACAGGGGTTATTTTGAAACTAAAAACATTATTACATGACGGGATGGAGAGAAAAAACCTTGAAAATTAATATATTAGAAGCCCGCGTGTCTGATGTACAATAATAAGGGAGATAAATCTGGATGGTGTATTTCAATTGTCAGTAAACCTATCGGGAGTAATCTCCCTTATTATTGATACATCGAAATGACTGCGGTTTCTAGTTGGTAATTAAAATGAGTTCATCTTTGTAGATGCATAATGTCACTTTGCACATCACATATATGGTTATGACATGAGATGTGGTGTTTATTATTGCTTTGAATTTAGTTATAGGTGATATGAGATGCGGGTTACGAATGCTAGTGTAATGTATTGATTGGCATGCGGAAGTCGAAACCACGTAGGCCTACTGATCCAAGGTATCGGAAGTACCAAACTGAAACATATATTACAGTTATGTTTTCTCACGTATATACAGTTTCAAGCTCACGCACGCACATGTAGGCACTGGCACATGAATAGGAACCTTTGCGTTGTGTATGCTAATTCTTATTGAAAGTCGCATAGAAATGTTTTTTGAGAACCAACAACCAACCACTCAAGTGGTCCACTAAATTTAAGAACTGCCAGAATTCTTCATATGTCATAGAATCATTTTGTTGCCTCACGTAAAAGTGTTTTAGTGCTCCACCATTAGGTAGCTGGCCCCTATACAGTTAGCTAATTAACCGCCAATACTTAAGATCCACCATCATCATACATTAGATTTATTTAGATTTGGGGTTCCCAGACAGTGATGTGAATAGGAAACTGTATGAACATTTTTAAGAGCAATACGCCTATAGCAATAGGCCGGTATATAACCTGGCGGCTTTTATTGATCTACCGGCAACTGTTATCGTCATACACCTGTTCCAGGCTTGTATATACTACATATTATTTTTGATTTCGCGTTTTCGTATCTAAAATGGCAGACTCCTGTGCTTGGACACAGTTCTCGTCCAGGTGTTTCAGTCTATCACAGCACAGGAGTCTACCGTTTTAAATATGAAAACATGAAATAAAAAATACGAAAACACTAGCACTATATACTACTATATATAATATACACAAGGACCAAATGTAGGTTATTCTACTACTACTACTCATCACTGCCTGTCACTATTTGTCACTTCTGCCATGCCATCGATTCAGTGGAAATTATTCTACTAGTCACCGCGTGTTACTATTTGTCACTTCTGCCTTGCCATAGTCGTATTATTCACTGCGACTGACGTTATTCCATGGAAGTTACGATGGCTGATTTGCACACAAAGATTTTGTGACTTCTGACAAAAACGGTCAACTCCGCATATTTAGCCGACGAAGTGAGTAAAAATGTCATTATATTTGCAAAATATAGTTATTGTTGAGCCAGAATATGGTGGTTTTGTTTGTTTAAAGTGTATATTGGCAGTGATGTGAAAAAGTATTTTATTGGTTTGTTGACATCGTACCCAATACAAGGCGTTTCATTCCTTGTGTATATTATATATAATATTATATAATATAGCGCTATATACTACTGTATATAGTGCTAGTGTGCTACCATGTGTTCGTATTTTTGATTTCACGTTTTCGTATCTAAAACGGCAGACTCCTGTGATCACAGTTCACATGAAGAAGGATTTTTTGAAGGGTTATGTTTTAGATGGTGTAACACAGAAACACTGAATTGTTGGTGACTTGGTTTTTGATAATGTTTGATGTTACACAGTCTTCATATTTCCCTGCTCGAATGGCTCACCTTGGTCATTTTGCTGTTAAGAATTCATGAGGAGGAATGGCTGAAATTACCCCCTCAACCACCTTGAAAAGGCGACGCTGTTTGTGCCTGTCCTGCAGAGATGTGAGGTTGTGATCGTGTAGCATCTGGGTGACACATCCTGGGGTTCTGGTTTTGTAGTTGCCGTTGATGAACCTGACTGACTGCTTGGCATTGTATTCTCTCTGGTGTATGGCAAAAATGACCGCATCCGGGTTGAGAATGACCGCTATTATGGCGATAATGACCGTGACTAGGACATAAATGACCGGCACTATGAATTGTTCTAGTACCTGTTATACTATATGTATTTTGTGGGTTTTTTAGGTGATCGTTGTCTCATTTTAATAATACTATAGATATAGATATTCATAGATATAACTGTTGGATATTTTCAAAATAATTTGACTCAAAAGTAATGCTATCAGTAACACAGCCAAGTCGAACTAGTTTGTCAATATCTAAAGGTTATAAAACGGAATCGGCTGGCTAACCTGCTATGATAACCACCTGTGGTAAGAGACCAACTGCGATAAGTGATCACTTTATTACCATTCGTTTGTTTTTTATACCATGTTCTTATGTACCTTGCATTAATAGATGGAAGGATGGTCATGGAATCTCCGTTTATTACTAGAATTAGGCTTGCACAATTATTCGATTAATTGCGATTATTCTTTAAAATATGATAGTGGACGAGTACAAAACTAAATAATCGAAGATTTTCAATCTCCAAGATAGTTGTTTCGGAATTAGTACTTTAATTGTTTATAATATCATTTCTGAATGCCTATTACTATCTGGTACTGGCGGTTTTAGTGATCAGCGATATCAATTTTTGTTGTTTTAGCGTTATGTTAGCAATACTCGTTCGATGTAAAGTTTGTAGTGTCTTTTCAAATATTATCAATACTAACTGTCAAACTAATCGAAATATTCCCTGTTACATGTATATATTTATTTGTGTTGAATAAAACTTTGTTCAAGTTCTCCCACCCTAACACAGAATGTACAGTATAATTCAAAATGATCGCGATTATCGTGGTAGGCTCGCTGCAGGCCCACATCTTAGACTTTACGATATACTGCCTAATAATAATAATTATTATTATAACAAGTGAATAATAACGTCATTTGAACTGTGATCACATGAGTATGCGATGGCGATCGTCCGTTATCTACTTATCTAGTGGCAGAGATAGATCAAAAGAGGGGCATTGTGAGGAGTGGTGGGAGCCTACATTAAAAGAACATTCCTATTCCCTACATTTGTGTAATTACAAGACAGACATGGAATATATCTTGTGAGAGGTGTGGTTGCAGCGAGATGTGAAATTCATTCTTTTGTATTGACAAGATAGGCAGAGCAGCTAGAATGGTCAGTTAAAACCACCAATCATTCAGTCTATATCATTCTGAATTTTCAGAATGTTGAATTCAATGTTGCTAAATCTTGTCCATGTTGAAAATTTTGAAAGGAAATTGGCTGAAACAGATGTAACTTGCTTTTAAACTATTCAGAGATGTCTACCGGGTATTTGTCTCGCTTTTAACCAGCTTTTTGAGATATAACGTGTAACAAATATTTAAGTAAAGTGGATATGGAGTAAAATGGTTTAATATTTTGCAGCTCTACAGGCATGACAGGCCACATAAAACATTATATATGATGTACAAAATATCATGCTGAGGATTTTGGTAATAAGTTTGTTACAGCAGCAACAGCTTAATCTAGTCAAATTAGTTTCCAAATATTTAAGAGGTTTTGTGGCCATTCTCTTAAAATAATGACTACATGTAATTATGCCATTTCATTCTGAATTCACCAAAAAAAGTTTAAGGTAGGCTGAAAGCTGTTAAGTGCTAAGTGTTATTTAATGATTTGTATAAACATATTGTTGCTTTATTTTCAGTCAAATTCATTTCAA
Source organism: Chaetoderma sp. LZ-2023a (assembly GCA_034401795.1). Lineage (NCBI taxonomy): Eukaryota > Metazoa > Mollusca > Caudofoveata > Chaetodermatida > Chaetodermatidae > Chaetoderma > Chaetoderma sp. LZ-2023a. The sequence goes on along the minus strand of CM067366.1, from coordinate 15,178,711 downwards.
AATAAGCAGCAAAAGTGTATCTGTAATATGTAGCAACAGCATATATGTAGAATGGCAAAGAGCAGTGATTTGATAACTATAAGTGTTGATCTACGGTGAAAATTTAAAAAGGGCTTGAAAGCACATGGTAATTTTAATGTGCTTAAAGACAAGCCCAAAGCCCTTTTTGGAATAAAGGGCATAAGCACATTTGCATGTCCTTTGAAAAAGGGCTTAAGCCCAGTTAAGCCCTAATCCCAAAGGGCTTCACCCCATGCCTGGCTTATGATGAAAAAACACATGAGCAAGAATGATATGTCCAAATTTAATAAATATTATGATGACAATTTTGAAACTAATTTCTCTTAACCCTTTAACACTTGAATTTGTTCAAGAAAATTTCAATTTTCTCATAGGAAATGTCCATTTGCAGACCAAGAGAAGATGATTTTTGAAAATTTACCACTGGAATGACTGGCTCGGTTATCGAGCCAGTCATTCCAGTAATAAGTTGTCAAAAATAGTCTTCTCTTGGTCTGCAAATGGACATTTCTCAAGACCACTGCAGAAGCCATTTTTTGGCTGATATTCATGTTAAAGGGGTAAATCGATCCAAAGAAGCGCAAAGTATGGGCTAGAGATGGTGGAGCAATGGTAAAAGTGGATTCATCCTGTGTTGTATGATTCCATGCTGCAACAAGGCGTGTACCGTAACATGTTTTCAATGATCAGAAATAACAAATTATGTATGCTGTATGTCACGCTGTCATTTCAATAAACTTATGAATGATTCAGTGTAAGTAAGGGATGAATCCAATATATCACTCAAGTAATGATGACATAATCAATTACGTCATATATAGGTTGACGTCAGAATCATAATTGATAGACATATTCCGTCATAAAGCTGGAATATTCTGCTAGTTTTTAACGAATTTAATAAACTATATAATAAATATTATGTTGACTCTTGAAACTAATTTGACTGAGAGTGGCTGCTGTCATAGGCAGCAACAGTAACCAGTGAAATTTGTTTCAAGATAGCTGGATAGTTACCATGAAATTGGGATTCGGGGAATTCAGGATTCACATTATATAAATCTGTCCCAACATGCGCGAAGTATGGGTAAAGTATCGGCGGTGCTTAGCTAAAGATGAGTGGAGCTTCGCTAAAGATGGATTCATCATGTGCTGTATGACTCACTACTACAACAAGGCGTGTACCGCTAATGTGTTTTCACCGATCAGAAACATCAAATTATGTATGCTGTATATCGCTATCGTCATTTTAAGAAACTTATGAATGGTAAAGGGCGAATCCGATATATCACTCATGTATTAGCTACGTAGTCAATTACGTCACATATATATGTTAACATCATATATAGTATTGTGAACTTCTCAAAGGAGTTATTAGCTAGAAAAGCTGTATTACACCTGACGCTGATCTTAGTTTAGATCAATTCAAGGATGCCAGGCCTAAGTGGTCTGTGCCTTATATACTCCCCAGGGGCTGGGGAAATTGCTACAACTTGCACACCATTGCTAGGAAAGAGTTGGTCGCAATAGAATTGCTTGTGCCATGGCAGTTGTCCGCAGTTGGTCACATTTAGTTGTATCATCATGGTTGGCCGCTTTGGAAGAGATTGCATCCTATGACGTCATTGGGGGGATGGGGTAGCTTCATGGTTGTCCGCATGCAGCGTGCTTGGTTGCTGGTCAGAATGATTAACTGATAGCCACTTGTTGGGCTTTTGGGCACTTATGTGTGTGGGTGGGTGTGTTGTTGTCCACAGTCTATGCAGTAGTTGTCCGCACTAGAATTATGTTATTAAGTATTCAAGTTGAATGCTTTCCATTCCAAGGCCGTTGAAAAGTGGAGGGATGTGCTCGTGGAACTAATTGGAACTAGTGGGTGGGTTAATAGAAGCTGGAATCCTTGGGGGGTTTTCTAGTTCAAGGAGGAGGAATTGAACCACCACCGCCTCAAACACTGCTGAGGCAGCCAGAGGCAAACAGAAAAGAAAGTGAAGTAAAACTATCAGAATTACATTTGAACTCTATAGCAAAACAAAGAACGGAACAAAACAGAAGCCTGTGCCTAGACTATCTAGGATCAAGCAGTCATCACAAGCGGAGTTAGTTACAACATAAATATATGAGGAAATAATTCGGACATGAACAGTTAATTTAGCAATTTCTTTTATGAAATTTACATGCCTAACATTTGATGTCAAAAAACGACCCACATCCAAAATAACTCATTAAATATTTATTTTTCCCCAATAATTTACAATCCTGAATAAATCTTTTTTTTTAAAAACAACACCTGTGATGGTCGCATAATTAAAACTGTAATCATGCTCCAACTGCACATCAATCATACTCAGAATCACTCATTTGACGTGAGGCGGAAGTCAGCAGGAAACACAACAATCAACTTTCCATACCTATCCCAACGATACCACCAAAGGCCTAGCACTCGCATTAGGGCTGTGTTACTGAAAAGAAAACGATTCTATTATATATAAAACATGAATCCTTGTTTCTCCATTATTTCACTATTTTTAAGAGAAGGGAAACATTTATCGTCATGTGAATGGGGGGATGGAGTGTGTGGTTTGTGCATAGGATAACTAGATAGTGGGTTAAATAAGCTGTGTGTTTTTAAGTCGCAAGAGGCGCTTGACTGGTGTACATGTATATAATTTGGCAATGTTGCTGGCATGGGGGTGCTAGTTTTCAGTTCTCAATCCTCGTGATCCTGACTCATGGCATTTCGTACCCTGTAGGGTTATACTCATCAGAGGTTTGCTGTTGTAAGCACTATAGTGTACTGTGCTTATATTCTTAAAAGCTAATCTGTGTTTTTAGATTGTCATGTGAGTACAGTGTTGTGTACTGTGGGTGTGCCATACATGGTTTGTAGACTTGTATCCTCCAAGGTGTGGGATAACCATTAGAATATGTCGCCTGCAAAAACTTAGCAGTCAGATGATAAATACCTTTATTACCCCTCAGCAATGTCACATGACCATATGCTGTTATATGATTGGTTAAGATCAGTGATGTATGATAGGGCAATACTACACGGTATGCCCCACATGAACATAGTGTTTTAGTCTTAATACGCCGATTAATTATGATGTAATAATAGCCAATGATGAAGGTCATGATGTGATAAGTGTTGATGCATCCTGAAAATTACGTCAAAATGTGTTGAAAATTGGCAATATTTATGATAAGATAAAATTTTCTCACACTCCCCCTCTCTCTTTCTTAATCTCTCGCTGACGTCGGAGGGGAAATAAATTTGTTACACCAGTGTTTCATCGGGAGTACAGGCTGTTACCACACGCACAAACAAATATATTTCCCTCGCTACGCTCGGGTAAATATAAAATGTATACAACGTTTGCATGTGTGGTAACAACCTGTACCCCCGCCAAAACACTGGTGTAACTAATAGTATTGTACCTTTTTATGTTACAGGTTCCTATTATGAGACAATTATTACCTGCATGTACATTCTAAGACGCCATAGCCAGGTAGAAGAGCATCCTTGGTAACTTTAACCCTTTAAACCCTTTAACCACTGATATCAGCCAAAAATGGCTTCTGCAGTGGTCTTGAGAAATGTCCATTCGCAGACCAAGAGAAGAGTATTTTTGAAAATTTACCACTGGAATGACTGGCTCATTATCGAGCCAGTCATTCCAGTGGTAAATTTTCAAAAATACTCTTCTCTTGGTCTGCAAATGGATATTTTCTGTCAGAAAATGAAAATTTTCTTGAATAAATTTTGGGGTTAAAAGGTTAAACCAGCCATTACTGCTTAAGGTTGCAAAATCACACGTACTTGTGAATCCAGTAATCAAACAAGGTTAAGGAAGGGATATAGTGATGGCAGAGAATTTGGATAAAGGTAAGATAGACAGCATAGGCTTTATTCTTAGTCATTGTCATGCATATTATTAATCGGTATCACATATCGTAATCATCAGTATACAACATCAGTATTATCATCTTTATCATCATCATCTAGGGGTGTGAGATTATTGCTTTGAGTGATCAGGATCAATTATTTAAGAATGTTCGTGATTGCTCGATTAATCAGCCTCGATACAAATTAACCTAGACACCGATAATGGTAAAGGCATATGAATGAAGAAAGCTGCAATGGTGGTTAGCAATGTCCATTTCTAGGCCAAGAGATGGCTATTTTTGAAAATGTATCACTGGAATGCCTGGCTCGATTCAGTCATTCCAGCCAGTCATTCCAGTGATACACTTTCAAAAGTAGCCATCTCTTGGCCTAGAAATGGACATACATTCACTGAAAAATATCAATGTTCGTGGCCGACCACATTAAAGTGTACGCCTAAATGAAGAGGGTAAGTTTTGAAATATTTTATGCCATAGACATCATTCCTGATTATTCGACTATTTAATTTTTAATCATTTAAATTCATGATTTAAAAACTAATCACGGTTTTCGATTTAAAGCTAGGATTCCATTAACGCGTATATCCGTATCCGAAAGTAGTGATTTTATTCAAACAATTGGACTACTACTACTACTACTACTACTACTACTACTACTAGCATGAATATGTTCTAAAATAGTCTGTCAGCCCGTCAGTGAGTTTCCCTTTCCAGCGCGTTTACTATGAATTTAACTTATATATTGGAACACATGTACAGAATAATAGCGTCGATTTGGGGAAAGCCCATGAATGACATATTGAAAACGTCATTTTCAAGGAATCCAACATCCAAATGCTGTCAGTATCAGAATAAAATTGCTACATGTAGCGATCGGAGTCGGATACGGACAGGGTTTGCATATGCATACGGGCATATGGTATCATACTATCTATTTGTAATGGGAGCGAAAAAAAATTTGGATACGCATACGCGTTAATGGAATCCTAGCTTAATCGTGTAATCGCGCAAGCCCATCATCATCATCATCATCATCATCATCATCTACATATTTTGCTGAACACAAAATCTGTTCAGCTATCAGATTCACTTAATTAGCCCTTATAGCCAAGCTGGGCAGAAACAGCTTCTACAGTGACCTTGAGACAGGTCCATTTACAGGCCAAGAGAAAGTTTTTAGCTCACCTGTCCTGGAAGGCCAAGTGAGCTTATGCTGTGGCGACCGTCCGTCGTGTGTCGTCCGTCATCCGTCCATCAACTTCTTTAAACAACTTACTTCTCAAGAACTACTGGGACGATTTCAATTATATTTGGCAGGAAGCATCCTTAGGCTATAGCGATCCAAGTTTGTTCAAAGGAAGCGGCTCAGCCAATTTGGCCAGTGGCCATCTTGGATTTTGGTAGATTTTTAGAAATGTCTTTAAAGATCTCCGAAACCGCATGTGGGATTGATTCAAAACTCATGAAATACCATCTAGGCCATATGGTGAACCCAGTTTGTTCAAGGGAACTTGATTGGCCAAATAGTTTGGCGGCCATCTTGGATGACCTATTTTTTTCTGAAAATGATCCGCGGAAAGGATCAGGCTGAAATTTGGATGATTTGATTAAGGACTAAGGGCCATTAAAGTTTGTTCAAGGGAAGTTGATCCATCAAAAAATATGGCTGCCGTGGACCAATCAAAATGTAGCATGTTTGGTGGCCATATTGAATTTTTTTATTTTGACGAATTTTGAAGCCGAAATTGGTTTTATATATGTTTTTGAGTATTCTGATTTCAAATTTTCCATTTTCGAAACTGTCGTGTAAACGGTTTAGCAGCCATCATGGATCATTTTCCAACCAGAAACACCCATATACTAAAGCAATAGGAAATTTCAGGTATATTTGGCAGAAAGCAAACTTAGAGCATAGAGATACTTTTGTTCAAATGAAGCTGGTCGGTAATTTGCCTGGAAGCCATCTTGGATTTTTGAAATGCCTTTAAAAATCTTTTCCGAATCTGCATGGGGGATTGATTCAAAACTTGTGACAGGTTATCTTTGGGAGATATCTTTAGGGACTAAGTGCCATTAAGGTTTGTTCAAAAGAAGTTGATACATAAAAGAAACATGGCCTCTGTTTTCTTGTTACAATTCTGTTCAACTCATCTACTTAATGTTGATGGCTTTTTTAGTTGAAATGCCTATGTTGCAGGTGAGCGATACAGGCATTTGGGCCTCTTGTTTCAATTTACCCCTGCAATGATTAGCTCGATTATCGAGCCAGTCATTCCAGTGGTAAAATTAAAAAAAAATAGTCTCTTGGTCTCAAATGGACATTTCATAAGATGACTGCCAAAGCCGTTTTACCTGCTAGAATTTTCACCCCATACAGTCCCAAGCTGTCCTTAGCCCTTTAACACTCATACCAGCCAAAAACGGCTTCTGTAGTGGTCTTGAGAAATGTCCATTTGCAGACCAAGATAAGATTATTTTTTAGCATTTACCGCTGGAATGGCTGGCTCTTGGTTTACAAGAGGCGTTTTTAGGCAGCAATGGCTTCCAGTCAAATTAATTTCAAAATATTTAACAGTTTTCCTGTCTGGTTGCCTTGAAAATGAGGTATGTGGAATTCATCGGTGAAAGAGTTAAGCGTTCGTGACGAACTTCGCTACGTCATTCATGACGTATTTTGATAAATGACATCATCTTACATCCAGGGAATCTCATAAGTGCCCTTTTGAGGGTATATACCCCCGAAAATGCATCTTGGGAGCCCCAAAAGTAGTAGCAGTAGTAGCAGCAGTGTGTCCCATGAGACCCCTGAAAATCTTGTATGATTGTGTAATATTAAGTAGTCTTATAGGTTTCTGCACAAATATACCTGCAAAACTTAGTATTGGATCACCATAATTTTTCCTTTTCTTTGCAAGTCCGTCATACACTTCCGTGTTGTATGGGGAAACGCTTCCTACACGTCACGTAGTTGATTATGATGTTGTATGATTGATGGATAAACTGGAACCTGCCATTATGTATCCAATGTTAGCATGCATCATGAGGATGGACTTTGATTTCCATATGAATGATTTAATAGTGCTAATTAACCTTTCCAGTTTATCCATCCATCTTATGACGTCTTAATCAACTACGTGACATGTAGGATGACGTCATAATCATTACGTCAAGAATGACTCGATTTAGTCCGTCCTAGACGCTTAATAGTCCGTTAGGTTGTATGAATTGTATGTCTTTACAATTTAATAAACATGCTGTTAAATATTTTGAACTAATTTGAGTGGGAGCTGTTGCTGCCATAGGCCATAGGCATGCAGCAACAACACCCAGTCAAAATAGTTTCAAAATATTCAACAGCTTATCTGTGTAGCTTTCTGGAAATTGATAGTAGTCAGGGAGTTCAGGGATCGATCGACCCCCCCCCCCCCCAACATGAGGGAGGTGTGGGTGGAGCTTAGCTAGAGATGGAAAGGTCCATTACTGTAACAGCGTTTTGTTGAAGCGGAAAAGGCTTGGCTGACATAGAAGCCCAAATGTCATGTGTCATACTTAAAGAATTTGGTAATGGTTAGAGTCTTTCATTAAACATTTAATTCATCAAGGGCTTATCTATTCTCAATAAAATTATCAACATTTGATCTATACTATCAGTGCATTTAGTCTGCATCCTGATGATCAAAATGTTTTTCAAATTTTTTCAAAACTTTTGCATGGTTTGGACTTGTAATCTGGCACCTTTTAACCCTCTTAACACTTTTGTCAAGAAAATCTAAATATTTCTTTATTTAAAGTCTATTTTTGAAAATTTTACCAGTTACTAAGCCAGTCATTCAGCGGTAAAATCTTTAAAAAATAGTCTGCTCTTGGTCTACAAATGGAAATTTTTCATGAAAAAATTGAAATTTTCTTGAACAAATTAATTTTCATAGAAAACGTCAATTTACAGATCAAATTTATCACTGGAATTACTGGCGCGGTTAATATAGAACCAGCCATTCCAGTGGTCAGTTTTTCTAAATTAGTCTTCTGTTGGCCTGCAAATTGGCATTCATCGAGACCACTGCAGAAATCGGTTTTGGCCGCTTACGAGAATTAAAAGAAATTTTGAGGTTTTTCTGTAGACATTTAATGCAACAAGAGCATATAGTATTTTAATGAAACGTTACATAGATTTGTACTGAGAAATTAAGTTGATTTAACCCTTTAACCCTCAAATTTCATGAAGAAAATTTCCTTATAGAAAATATCAATTTGCAGATGAAGAGAAGCATATTTTGTTTAGATAATTAATTTCCCACTGGAATGACTGGCTCGGTTATCAAGCCAGTCATTCCAGTTGTAAATTATTAAAAAGTAGCCCTCTTGTTATGCAAATTGGTATTTCTCAGGAGCGCATCAGAAACCATTTTTGGCCATGTTTAGTGTTAAATGGTTAACCCTTGCCACTCTGATGTCAAAATTTCAAATTTTCAAGTTAAATTAAAAGATGAACTGGTGTTAATTTTCCAACAAAATTGGTGGAAGGTGTTGCTGTCGTAGGTAGCAACATCATCCACCAAGATTGTTGAAAAATTAACACCAGTTTCTTTGCTATTGACGCAGTAAAAGATAGAATATTGACATCAGAGTGGTAATGGTTAAAGGCGCTGTTGTATAAGGCAATTACCTGTAGTGCAATATTCAAAAACATAATATGTATGTTTTGAAATTGAGGTACTGGAATTTCGGTGATTTAGGATAAAGTAGTAGCGCTTTGCCTGAGCATTAACGAAAGATAACTCTGTACAGAAGTCAAGATCACTCAGCATAGAGATGACTTACCTCCCTTGATGTGTTTTTCTTCCATATCCTAGCAAATTATGTGCCGATTCTCTTGAACTCTTCTTTCCTCTTCCGAGGTGTCTCATAATTTTATTGAGCAATCATTTCCGTTGAATTTAACTGTCCAGTCCAATTGAGCGAAATCATTGTCTTACGACAAGATTATGGCTGTGCAAACTATTCAGAGTGTGAATGAATGTAAGGCTGGAGTTGTTATTACACCACAAAAACTACTTGCTAAATCAATTATCTGCATTTAGCTATCAGAATAAGATTTTTATGCCTGCATACACACCTTCCCATGCCTATTCCTATTAATATGGACCCTCAACCAGGCTACTGGTTAAGTCCATCTCCAGCCTGCTGACTGATATAGACTGGCACCAGTCTATGCTCACCCCATAGTGACGCTTGTCACTAAGTGCGCATGCGCACTGGAGCCCAAATAGGAAACAGATTCACTTTTCAATTATTCTGCTTGCAGAACAACTGCTTAAATATTCTTCTAGAGGTTTTTTGTGCTTTGCGCTGTGTCAGTTACACTTTTGCCTTCTATATTATAAGGATTATTCCTAATACAACATGTATGAAGTCAATCCTCCCTAAGTTATGTGTAGGAAGTATATTCGTGGTTATATTGTATTTTATAACTATGTTCATATTGTTACCGGTTTTCGTGAAAGATCGTTCTCGTTTCGTGGTATCTTAATTACTATGCCTATATCATAATCATCATATTAATCTCTAGCATTCACCCAGAGCCCTTATCAGTTTACTTCTAGTGCATTATAAGGATTATCATTTATCCCTATGCAAGTTTGTTTTCTTGTCGGTAGGGATTTTATTTCTAATTTGAACTTTCCCGCCTTTTTAGAAATGCTTTTTATCTTTCTAGTCTCCTTTTTACGATTTTCCAAGCGGTATGCTTCATTGTTACGCTTTTTCGTTTTTAGGAGTCCGCTAAATCGTCAGATAAGACGAAATGTACGTCATCAAAATGTGATCGCCATCACTCAGCTGAATTTTCCGGGCATGTCTGTGCGAAATGTACCACTTGCACCCTCACAACGATGTGTGGGATTTGTAAAGGGTGGCCGGTCTCGGTGTCAAAGGCTTTCTTTAAAGATTTACCGTTTAAACAACCTCTGCCCTCTGGTCGTCCTTCCCCTACCTCCGTTGCTAGTAAGGCAAAAGCTGTGTCTTTTGCACAAACTAATGTATCTTTACCGGTAGCAACGGAGGAAGGGGGGAGACTCTTCGGCGAATTCAGATGCTGTGCTAGCTCTTTTTGTGAGATTTGAATCCTTCGCATCTGTCTTGACTAAATCCCTTGACGAAAGGATATCTTCTGCTATAAAGGAAGCTAAGAAACAGGATGTTTCTTCAAGTTCTGACGATAGCCCAAAGGCTAGCGGGCATTCCCGCAAATGGGGGAAACCGATCGCTCTAACCTCCATGCAGGTTAAAAAATCTAAGCAGAAGTCTAGAGCGACTAAGCTCTCGAAGGTGGGCTCGTGAAGTGCACCGGGTCAAACCCACATAAGACTTGAGGGTGACGGGCATAACCCACAAGCCGTGGTGGCTGAGGCTGATGTCCATAAGGCTGGTTCTTATGCTAATGCCAATTTTTCAATTATACCGGTCATCAAGGTTCTTTGTAGATTGCCCATTGCCAAGAATTTGATTTCTAGTCTTGCTAGTTCTTCCGGTTTCGTTGTGGTGGACTTGGGTCCTCTGGACTCGGGTTTACTTCCTTGTTCTGCCGCTTCGTCAGTTTCTGGTTTAGCAGGACATCTGGGTCTTCAGGATCCCGTTCTTTCTTCTCTGGCATCCGTTTCCGGTAGGACTTCTGGTTTAGTAGGAAATCCAGGTCGTCAAGATCCGGTTATTACTTCCGTTCCGTCCGTTTCCGGTTTGACTTCCATTTTTGTTGGCCATCCGGGTCTTCAAGATCCGGTTCCTAGTTCCATTTCCGGTTTCAACAGCGCTTCCGGTCATTCCGGAGTCTGAGGACTCCTTCTATTTTTCGACTTCCGGTAGAAGCGCTTCCGTTTCCGGTTTGGATTCTGGTCGGTACACTTCCATTTCCGGTTCTAGAGGTGTACTTCCGGGTCGGTCAGATCTGGATAGACTTCCGTTTTCCGCTTCCGGTTGGGAGGTAGCTTCCGGGATAGCGAGAGATCAAAATTGCTTAGGTTCTTCTAGGATTTTGGATGATAGGAGTTTTGTAGATTCTGTTTCGGAAATTTTTCAACGGGTGTCTCAGGATTCTGTAGCTTCCAACTATGACTCTTTTCTTCCTTCTCAGGTAGTTGATGTTGATTTATCTTCTCCTTCCTTCCGTGATGCCGTTTTGAATCCATCTTTTTCTAGGTCTTCTTCTTTCTCCTCCTCTTCTCACTTCAGGTCTTAATCCTATTTCTTCTTCTCTTTCTGCCAAGGATTTCTCTTCCAGTCATGTGTCTAACGCATCTGCTCTCTTTAAATCTTCCCTTCCTCCTCCTCAGGGTTTCTCCCGTCTTCCTTCTTCTCTTTCCTCTCATGGTCAGTTGGATCATCCTTCCTCTTCTTCTTCGTCTTCTCATTCATTCTCTTCTCTTCCTTCTTCCTCTCCATCTTTTGATCATCTTGATCCGATTGTTTCCGTGGTTCTAGAATTTCAAATTGTTGATTCAGGCTTAGATTTTTCCTTGTTTTCTGTGCTGAGGGATTCTTCTTTAGATCGTTCATTTGTTTCTGCTCGTTTTTCTATTCTTTCGAGGTTTTCTGCAAGTTCTCTGGTCCCTCCTTTCATGTCCTCTAATCAAGATCATGGTAGGGATTCCCTTTCCTCTTCTCAAGTTTCTTCCTTTCCTGAGTCGGCTAGTAGACCCCCTCTTCTCCCGTTTCCTCTAGGGCAGGTGAATCTTTAGTGTCAGGTGACTCCTCTATTCTCGTCTCTTCTTCTCCTCTTCTTTCTTCTCTTCCTTCTGTTCCCAAGTCGGTCAGGGCCAGGGATCTGAAGAGGTTTTGCCCGGTTAGAGCCTCTTCGGAAGACTGGTCCATGGCTCACAGGTGGATCGCATCTACTCTTTCTCTTCCTCTTAAGGAAGAATTTGCTATGGATCCTCCTTTCAGATCCGCTCTCTCTACCTCCGATCCTTCCTCTTCTTCCTCTCCTCAAGTGCTGCCTATTGATAATTTAGTTGTTCATATGCTCGATTTCTTTGTTAATGATTCTACTAATGCTGACTTTTCTCTTGTTTCTAAGTATGATTCTCCTATTCAGATTCCTAATGAAGATTATTTGAAGGTTGCCTCCACTCAGTCTCTTTCTGGTTCCGCTTGGGAGGTTCTTTCTTCTCAGTTAAAGGATGCTTCCACGGTTGAGTTTTCCAATGACCTTTCCAAATGGGAGTCTGTTTGCAGATCTCAGCTCAAGTCCTCTAATTTCCTTGCTCTTTTATCTGAGGCCATTCTTAAGGCTGAAGTACGGGGTGATCAAGTTCCTTTGTCAGTTTTTCGTTCTTTGGCTGATTTGTCTCGTGGCTCCCTCAATTCTGTCTGTAAGTCTTTGGGTTTTATTACTTCTAAGCATAGATCTAGGAGGCTCTCTGAGGTTAGGATTTCTAGCCCTTTGAAGCATAGTCTTGTTGTAGCATCTCCGTTTGGTACAGATCTTTTTGGACAGTCAGCTCCTAGTTTAATTCGTGCGGAATCTGAGTGCCTGAAGGCCTCTAGGGAGCTTCAGGCTCAGATTTCATTTTCTAATCCTTCCTTGAAAAGAGATGTGTCTTCTGTGAGGAGTCCTAATTCTTCTAGAAGAAAGAGTCTCAAACCTGACCAATTTGGAGCTTATCCTTCTAGGGTCATCCATAATTCCAATCTTTCTTCGTCCAATCGTCAGGATCAATCCATGGAGGAGGATCGCTTCGATTCTATTTCCTCACATTGTTCTAGGGCTCCTTCTTCTTGGGTGTGCTGGTTCCAGGTCCAGAGGTCGTTCTTCCTTTAGAGGGTTTCAGGGAAAGAGAGTTTGAAGGTATGGACTATTCCCGGGTAGGTCCAACCTTCTCTCTTCCCTTCCTCATCCCTTCCCATTTTCTTCTCCCTTCGGATCAGTCGGTCCATTGCCGGTTACCCAACGTGCCAGTAGAAGGGCGCCTTTCTCTGTTTTGGAAGAAATGGCAAGCCGTCGTTCAGGACTCCTGGCTAGTGTCTCAGATACGTTGGGGCTATGCTCCGTCATGGATCCGTCATCCTCCTCTTCTCTCCTTTTTCCCAGTTTGGACTCCGGTTCCCTCCAATCCGGAAAAACTGGTGACTTTGGAAGAAGAGTTGGAATCCATGATTGTAAAGAGGGCAATAGAAGAAGTTCCCCATTGGAGAGTAGACCCGGGCTACTACTCGATCATCTTTTTAGTTTCCAAGAAAACAGGAGGCTGGCGTCCCATCATAAATTTGAAAAAGCTAAATCTTATGATTCTCACCCCCAAGTTCAAGATGGAGACGATCTCCAAGATCATTTCCAGTCTGGATCAGGGAATGTGGACGTCTTCCATCGATCTAAAGGATGCCTGCTTCCATGTTCTTATTCACCCTGCCTTCAGAAAGTTCCTGAAGTTTGCTTACACGGATCTAGTTTGGCAGTTCCGTGCCATGCCCTTCGGCCTGACCACGGCTCCCTTCCTTTTTACCCGTCTAGTTTCAGCCGCGGCAGGAATTTTACACCGTCGTTCTATCCATCTTCACGTTTATATAGACGACTGGTTGGTAAAAGCAAGGTCATCCTCAATTCTCTCAGGAATTCTTCCAGAAGTTTGCAGTCTGGCATGCAACCTAGGGTGGATTTTAAATCTAAAGAAATCAAGCCTAGTTCCATCTCAAATCTTTACGCATCTAGGCATTTCTTTCGACCTGGCCCGGGGTCTAGTCTTCCCCTCAGATCCAAGGATGGAGGCTTTATCAGTGGCAATGGAAATCCTGTCTTCTCCCGTGGTAAGAGCAAGATTCTTTCTAAGAGTGATAGGCCTGATGGTCAGCGTAGAGAAAGTAATTCCCTGGGCAGCGCTGATGAGAAGACCCTTCCAAATGTATTTAATGTCCCTTTGGAAGCGGTCAGTCCACTCTATTTACCATCAGATTCCCATCAGAGAACATTTGATCCCTCATCTAGATTTTTGGAGGGATCGTTCTCTGCTTCTGATGGGTGTTCCACTAGTAAAGTCCTCCCCTCAGGTGATTATCTTCACAGACGCTTCCCAGGAGGGTTTGGGAGCAGTCTGGGACTCCCTGTCAGTTTCTGGCCTTTGGTCCCTGGAGGAGTCGACAGCCCATATCAACATTCTGGAATTGTGGGCTGTCAAGAAGGCTCTCCTTTCTTGGTCAGATCTTGTGATAGGTCTCAAAGTCTCGATTCGGTCGGACAATTCGACAGTGGTGTCTTATATCGACAGGCAGGGCGGTACAAGGTCGTCTCTCCTTTGTCTAGAAGTGTGGAATCTTCTCTTGTGGTGCCGCAAGAGGCAGAATTTCCTAGTATCCTCCCATGTCCCAGGCAGTCTGAATTTTCTGGCGGACCAACTGTCACGTCCCAGCAAGTTCACCCACACAGAGTGGCAGTTAAAGAAGTCGGTTGTCAGAACGATTTTCAGTCTTATGGATCGTCCTCTAGTAGATCTGTTCGCGACCTCTGTGAAGGTCCAGATTTCCTCCTACATGTCTCCTTTTCCGGACAGTCAAGCCCTGGCGGTGGATGCCCTGTCTCAGTCCTGGACAGGTATGTTCGCCTATGCCTTCCCTCCAACAATTTTGATTCCGTTAGTCTTGAAGAAGGTCAAGGACCAAGATTGCGAGATTCTTCTGATAGCTCCCTTTTGGCCCAAGAGGATTTGGTTTGTAGACCTTCTAGATCTTCTGGTAGACTTCCCTCGTCCTCTTCCAGTATCCCAGGACCTTCTATCTCAAGTAAGAGGTCTTTGTGTGCATCCAAATCCAGAAACTTTCAATCTGTGCGTTTGGAGAATCTCGAGTCTGAGGTCCTCGAGGATAAGGTTTCTTCAAGATCTCAGGAAATTATTGACTCTGCCGGAAGGGAATCGACCCGTCGAGTTTACAAGGGTCGACTTAAAATTTTTGGTGAATGGTGTTCAGACCAAGGTTTCGTGCCCGATTCTGTTTCTATACCTCAAGTTTTAGATTTTTTATCTTATCTGTTTGATTCTTTACATTTGTCAGCTAATACGGTCAGGGGGTATAGATTTTCTCTGGCATCTTCCCTTCCTTGTCTTTTGAATGCTGATGTCAAGGATACTAAGACTCTTAATAGTTTTATTAGAGGTCTAGGTAATATTTGTCCTCCGATTGCTAAGCCTTTACCTTCCTGGAATTTGGCTTTGGTTCTTGGCAGGTCGCCATTTTGAACCTATTTCTTTTATCAGTATTAAGCTTTTAACTCTCAAAGCTGTTTTGTTGCTGCTGCCTCTGCTAGAAGATGTTCAGAGATTCATGCTCTTTCTGCTGAAAAGGATAGATTTATAGTTTCAGGAGAGGGTTTGGTTTTATATCCCAGAAGGGACTTTTTATCTAAAACTCAGTCTAACCGCTTTCCTGCTAGTCCAATCATTTTAAAATCTTTATCATCTTTTTCGCCATCCGATAAATTTTGGTATCCTGTTAGGACATTAAGAACCTACAAACAGTGAACCGATTTTAAAAGAGTCGATCCATCCCATTTATGTGTTTCCTACGAGGAAGAGTTATCTAAGCCGGTCTCAAAATCTACGATTGCCAGATGGATTTGTGAGACAATTAAGCTTTGTTATGAGATAGCCTCACCGGATCAAATTAATCTCTCCCATATTAAAGCCCATGACGTTAGAGGCATGACTACTTCTTTCACTCTTTTTGCCGGTTCGTCTTTAGATGAGGTCATGTAGGTGGCAGGATGAAAATCTGAATACACTTTTACATCATTTTATCTCAAAGACCAGAGTGCAGCAGCCTCCTTCTTTCGTAACATTACTATTTTAACTAAAAAAGCCGAAGACCATTTACCAAGCACTTCCCACCATTTTCATTAGGACTGTGCGTCTGTAAGAAATGGTGAGAGTCTTCTTTTGGTTTTTATTTATTTCTTTACGTTCAAGTTATCCTTATTTGTTAATCACGGTGTGATTGAGTTAAATGCACTATTATGTTATGTTATTAACATTTGGATAAGATTGGTTTGATTTTTATCCTTGTTTGTTGATTCTCAAATCTCCTCCCACCTAATGTTTAAATGGGGCACTGACCAAATCTACGGGTTTAGCAAGTAGTGATTGAACGGTAATGGATGTTTTTGTGGTGATATAACAACCCCCCCACCCTTGTGGGTTGGTCTGTTGTTTTATTAACCACTATAAAAACATACTTACCATTCAGTCACTACGACCCGGCATCAGCCACCCCGCGTGGTAAGATTTGAGAATTGGCCTTTAATATTTAGCACTTAAATTTAGAAAAGTGAATCTGTTTCCTATTTGGGCTCCAGTGCGCATGCGCAAGCACGCTTAGTGACAAGCGTCACTATGGGGTGAGTATAGACTGGTGCCAGTCTATATCTGTCAGTAAGCTGGAGATGGACTTAACCAGTAGCCTGGTTGAGGGTCCATATTAATAGGAATAGGCGTGGGGAGGTGTGTATGCAGGCATAAAAATCTTATTCTGATAGCTAAATGCAGATAATTGATTTAGCAAGTAGTGATTGAAAGGTAAGTAAGTTTTTATAGTGGTTAATAAAACAACAGACCAACCCACAAGGGGCGGTCTGTGGGGGGATTTGCTACATGTATGCATAGCAGTGTTTCCGGATTTACTCACCCAGAAGAATATTAACAATAGGTATCCTAATCTAGGGAGACTATGTAATGGAAGGATCTGATCTGTCACTCAAATTGTGTAATGGTCCAAATACGTCACTTGTAGGTCCGTCATGAAGATGGCAATTTAACCCATTAACACTCATATTAGCCAAAAAATGGCTTTTGCAGTGGTCTTGAGAAATGTCCATTTGCAGACCAAGAGAAGACTATTTTTATTCCAGTGGTAAATTTTCAAAAATAGTCTTCTCTTGGTCTGCAAATGGACATTTTCTATGAGAAAACTTTCTTGAACAAATTCGAGGTTTAAAGTGTTAAAGTCAGACAGTAACAATCTGGATTGTATATCTTTGGTGAATGTGCAATTTAATAAACATTCTGTTGAACATTTTGAAACTAATTTGAATGAGAGCTGTTGCTGCCTAATATTTAACAGCTTACCTAGTGTATTAGCCCTTTAATGGTCAAGCCGGCCAAACCCAGCCTCTGCAGTGGTTTTGATGAATGTCCATTTGCCAATAGAAGACTATTTTTGAAAATTTATCACTGGGATGACTGGCTTGATAAGCGAGCCAGTCATTCCAGTGATAAATTTCATGTCTTCTCTTGCCTTGCAAAATGGACAGTTCATAAGCATATATTTAGATTTTTTATCAAATCAATTTTTCTCAAATTCAGGGTATTAAAATATTATAAATTACCTTGAAATTGGGATTTTTGGAATTCATGGTTCTATCTATTAAATTTGGATCAGACATGCATACATAGTGGGCGGAGCTTAGCTAGAAATGTAACCGTCTATTATAATGGAGGAATCCAGTTTCTTACATGTAGTCAATCATATGAATGTCATAATCAACTGTAGGCTGATAGATCATCTTAAGCGCTTAATAGTCTGTCAGATTGTACGAATTGTATGTCTTTACTATTTTATAAACATGTTGAATATTTTGAAACTAATTTGACTGGGCACTGTTGCTGCCATAAGCATCCCCTCCCCACTGTCATATTGCATGGGACGTGGCCCATATATACACAATGATAAGTGAACCCTATGCCATAGGCAGCAACAGCACCCAGTGAAGTTAGTTTTAAAATATTCATTAGCTTACTTATATATATATATATATATATATATATATATATATATATATATATATATATATATATATATATAAATAGTCATTCAGTGGTAAATGTAGTCATTCAGTAGCATATATAGTCTTCTGGAAATTAAGATTCAGTAAATACAGGGATCGATAAATCACAACACGGGCAAAGCGTGGGTTGAGCTTAGCTAGAGATGGGTGGGTCAAAGCGTGGGTGGAGCTTAGCTAGAGATGGGTGGGTCAAAGTGTGGGTGGAGCTTAGCTAGAGATGGGTGGGTCAAAGTGTGGGTGGAGCTTAGCTAGAAATGGGTGGGTCAAAGCTAAAACTGGATTCGTCCTGATTCCATTACTCTTGTAATGGACAGTAGAATATACAGATTAGTGGGGAGCGAGTAGTACACCGCTCTTGAATCGCGTGGGATGTGCCCCATATATATACAATGATAATTTCCTTTTACCCTTTAAGGCTCAAGCTGGGCACAAATGTCTTCTGTAGTGGTCTTGAGAATTATCCATCTGTAGGCCAAAGCAATACTAGTCTTTACCTCACCTTGCCTGAAAGGCCAAGTGAGCTTACGCTATTGTGACCATCCGTCTGTCTGCCATGTGTCCATCAAATTTTTCTTTTAAAAGCTGGCTCTTCATTGACCGCTTGACCAAATCTAATCAAACTTGGCTGGGAGGAGCCTAGGGTGGTAGGCCTTAGAACATGTGTTCAAAATTTTGATTTGTCAATTTCTTGTGTGAAACTCTTAGATTTTTCAGAAAAATTTACTGGAAATTGTCAAAATGCATCTTCTCTCTAACTGCTTCAGGTGAATTTTAACTAGATTTCGCCGGAAGAATTCTCTCGTAGTATGCTCTAGAATTTTGATTTGGTTGACTTTTATGGTGAATATCTTAGCATTTATGAAAAATTTACTGCAAATTGTCAACAGGCTGCTTAACTGATTTCAACCAAAGCTGGCTAGAAGAACCCTGTTGTGGTGGGATCAAGAACTTCTATTTTGCGTGGTCAATTTTCTGGTGAAAATCTTAGAATTTATGGAAGATTTTTGAAATGCATCCTCATTAACCGCTTGGTGGATTGTGATGAAATTTAACTGGAAGGATTCTGCGGTGGTAGGCCGCAGATGGTAGATCTATTTTAGATGACCAGTTGGAATTTTTACACAAATTTTCCAGAACCATTTAAAATGGGGCTCCTTAATCAAGGGCCCGTTTTCATCAAACCCTGGATGGATGTATCCTAAAGCGTTAGGCTTCAACATATCAAATGAGAATTTTGATTGGTCAATTTCTTTGATGGCCAGCTTGGATTTTCCGAAAATTATCCAGAAATCATTTAAAGCGTATCTCCTCCTAAACCGCTTGACAGAATTTAACCAAATTTGTCTGGTAGGATCTATGGTGGTAACCCCTATAGAGCCTCTATTCAGAATTTTGATTGGTGGCGTTTTTGACTCGTGTCATCTTAAATTTTCTGAAGATGTTTTGGAACTATTTAAAATGGTTCTCCGCTTTAATCATTAGCCCGATTTCAAAGATAGTTGTATGGCATGATCCAATGGTGGTAGGCTTCTACATATTATATGGTCAATATTTTGGTGACCATCTTGGATTTTCCGAAGGTTATCCATCAAGGTCAATTCCTTGAATATGTCAACCACAATACTATTTCTTAAAGTTCATTGTAGCCTGATAAATTTTCTATCATTTTGTTGGAAATTTATTAGGAATTACAAATATTAACAATTTCTTTGGTTTTGAAAAAGTTTTTTGAAATAAAATTTGAAGGAATGTAGGTCTATGGATTCTTGGAAAAAATACTGATTTAAAAACAAGATCTTTGCACCTTAACCTATTACCCAGAGAATGAGTGATAAGTTGAAATGATCTAAATTTGTAACGTATAATACATGTATTTGAATATACCCAAGAAAATGTTTACCACCGATGGCTATGAGGAAAATGGGAAGCTTTGAAATATGAGTTAGTTCGCTAGTGTACATCGGGCACCAAAAATATCCTTTTTTTCATATTCAATCTATAAAGATTTAGGAATCAAGATATATTATGCTTTTGATAAATTAGTTTTGGTAGCTCTAAGAATTGTTAGCTAGTTTAATTATATTCGTCTGAAAATTGTCTATGAGTCCTGGTGCCGGACGTACAGCTTTTTTGCACGTCCCGCACTAGTACGTCCGGCACCATAAATTAGTTCAGGTTGATGTAGGTTTTTAATTTTATCTGATGTCTCAGTCTATCTTTGAGCAAGTCACGGCACTGTACCAGATAGCGAGACGCAGAAAAAACATTTTGTCACGGCCGCATGGCCATTCAATGTCCTTGCGTTAGAAACATCTCGGGCCGAAACAATTACAAAATGCCTCATTTGTGTTCAACTCGAGAATGAGGATAGTGAAAGTCAAATCAAGATGCTGATGAAACTGAAAACTCAGAGAACCAACCACAACAGGGGACACATTTATCCATTTAGACATGTTAGATGTTCAACTTGAACAGTGGGTTGCAGTTGGTTATGAAAATAAGATATACTACGGTGAAGTGACCAATGTCATTGGTGATGAGGTCAAAGTCTATGTCATGCACAAGCAAGGGAGAATATGGCGTTGGCCAATTAAACCTGATGAAATCCTGTACTACAAAACAGACATAAGTATAGTCAGTCCTCCAACTGTTGTTGGAAACTGTGGACAATTTTGATTAATTAATATACCTTGCACGATACATTGCTGAAACAATTCAACTTTGAGTAATATTAATATACCTTGCACAAAACAAAGCTGATTACCTATGACATGGTCATTTCATAGCTTGGATCTAGCTCACTTATTGGATGGAGTACAATGTTGCGATTAACCTGATGATACCTTGGTTTCATCAACATCGTGATCATATTATTCGGAGACACATTTTTAGGTTTAGCACCTTGGACACAACATACTAACATCAGCTGTATATAATATCTAGATACATGTATACTGTTTCAATATCAACATTTAAGATGAATATTCATATTTTGAAACCTTACTGTATTGGCCACTTGGGGCATAGAACCCATTGTGTAAAATGTCATTAATCTCTGTTTTTAATTCTGGATATTTTCCCTTTCCTTGTGAGTTTTAGCTCACCTAATGATACAGGTCCATTGGGACTCTTGTTTAATTGTATTGCAAACTGTTAGATTGACAATGATACATTTTTGCTACTATTTGTTCATGTGGTACCACAATCTCATACTGTAACCCTTTTACTCGAGATTCCATTATCTCAATTTCAAGACAGCTATACAAATGAGATCTTGAATATTTTGAAATTAATTTGACTGGACTCTGTTGCTAGGCGGCAAACAGCTCCTGGTCATATTAGTTTCAAATTATTCAACAAGATATTCCTTTGTTCATCATAAGGAATTTATCATTTATGACCTCTAAGACTTAAAATGTTAATGCCAGTGCTGTCTAACCGTTTGCACTTATTTTTAAAAATTGTAATGGTATTTTATACCATAAATTCTTTGATAAAGTTGATTAAAAAGTTTGGAAATATTTCTTTCCAAAATCTGTTGTGCACTGGTACGTCTGGCACCAAAAAAATGTACGTCCGGCACTTTTGATTTATGAAGATAGTTTAATCTGTTGACCTATTAGAATTAAAAAAATTCCTGAAATAAAAAATATAAAGTGCAAACTCCAGTAAAATTCAAAACCATCATCATAGCTTTGATAACTTCACAGAAAATTGTGTTAGAAGTCGACATATGTGAAAAAAATGCATTGTGCGAGTACATCCAGCACCATGCCCTTATCATGCTCTGTACCCCAATTAAGAAGCCTGTCTTACCATTCAAGAGTGGGAATTATAATGTGCTTAAGGGCTGATGGCTTATCTACAGGAAGAATTACTGTTGCATACATAGTAAATTACCTTGGACATCTGGTTATATTTTATTGCTGGATTAACTGGTTCTATCAGTAACCGACCCAATCATTCCAGTCATACCAGTTGTAAATTTTCAAAACTTTCCTTCTTGATCTAAAAATGTTGAATGAATGTTGAAATGTTTACTCAGTAAATATTTTGATCATTTTGACTACAGTATTTTTTTTAATTGGCCACTGGAATAACAGGTAATCCAGCTCAGTCATTCCACTGATCAATTTTCAAAAGTATTCTTCTCTTGTTGTGCAAATAAAGCTTTCTGCAGATAGCTGCATCTTGGCAAATTCTGTAAAATAATTTACAGAGACGTATGTTCATATCCATGAAATTAAACAGATGTATGTATATGTCTTTGGATACCCTGTGTTGATTCATTAACTCTTTAACGCTCATATCAGCCCAAAACAGCTTCAGCAGTGGTCTTGAGAAATGTCCATTTGCTGACCAAGAGAAGACTATTTTTGAAAAGTTAGAATTGGAATGACTGGCTCGATAACTGAGCCAGTCATTCCAGTGGTAAATTTTAAAAAATAGTCTTCTCTTGGTCAGCAAATGGACATTTTGCTTAAATTTTCTTGAGGAAATTCGAGGGCTAAAGGGTTAAGAACCTGTATATGCTGCTTCTCAAAATATATTGCAAATGTTATCTCATGATACATGTACCCTCCGGCCATCTCATGTGTACATATCACTGAAGGGTTGCTATTCAGAATAGGTTTCTAAATCTTTCAAAATGTTTTTTGCATGTTTTAATTTTGATATTCATCCTTGAAAGTGCTTGAATTTGAAATTTGTCTTGAAAAGTACTTGAAAATCGCAATAAAGCATTGAAAAGCACTTAAAAATGTGTTTTTCACAATATATCCAAAAGTTGGATACAATTTAAGACTGCTTGCTTTTACCCAGACTGCAGAACATGTCTTGTCACAGCATCTAATGTGAACAATTTATTGTGTTGGAAACATTAGAACACTAATTATAGGAGTGTAAGGTACAAGGGAATAGTCTAGTGTTAGAGTCTTTATATATATATATATATATTTTTATTTTTTTTGCTCAGTGACCAAGGAAATCTGAATGTTAAGGGTACGAAGCCATGTATGTTCTAGGTTACGACTTGCAATGGACAAATTCCCAATAAAGGAAAACTGATTAAACTGGACACCATGTATCTAAAATATAAAAAACATATATTTCTGAAGCACATATGTTTACATGGATTCACAGTTCACAACATGCATTTAATTATCCTCATTATTCTGAGCAGGAAATATATGATTACACTTGGCAATCATAAAGACAAATATGTACAAATTTCAAATAAACTGTTCATCAGAGTTGTCACAGCAATGGTATATGTTAGTCTAATTAATAAATGATATGATAAAATGTGAATCTCTACTTTTGAATAGTGAATTATGCTATAACAAGAAAGTAGATATATTCTTTGAAAAATGTTCACCAAACCTCACAAGTTTGTCAATTTTCAAATGAATAGTAAAAGTATATATCAACATCTGATGTAAATAGTTAGTGGATGCTGGAGAGGCTATTTTCATAATACACTTTATACAGGCAGCCATACACAATATCAAACACAGGACGGTATGGTATCATTGTGTGATTGTTAAGTGGGCCAAACTGTATTTCTTACACGGAGAACTAAGCAATAGTATCGATAGAGGCATTGCAAGACAGCAAACTATGGGCCCACCTGATGTTTTATTTAAACCCATAAATATTTAGTTTACCATATTCAATCTTAATGGACCTTTCCATTTTTCTCTATGCCCCGCCCATCACTAGCTAAGCTCCACCAACACCTCACCATGTTGGGATTGATCGATCCCCAAATGCCCTAGCTATCAATTTCCTGAAAACTATACAGGGAAGCTGTTGAATATTTTGTAACTAATTTGACTGGGTGCCTATGGCAGCAACAGCGCCCAGTCAAATTAGTTTCAAAATATTCAACAGAAGATTTATTAAATAGTAAAAGCAAACAATTTGTACAACAACGCATAGACCGTCTTCAAATATGCGTTCATGACGTACTTATCGACGTCATTCATGACATCATTCATTATGATGTCATTGTACACATCACGTAGTTCATTGACGTCATATGATGGGTGGGTAATCTGGAAAGGTGAATTGTTAGAGTGGAGATGTGTTTCACAAATCATGTGGGCTTTTGATTGTAAAACTGCCCACTTCTTACAAGTGTCTGACCTTTCCAGCTTTACACAGGATGATGTCTTTATACCAACCTGATTTAGAATGTAGGCTAAGACATGTAATGATGGATGATTGATGACTGTCGGAAACGAGCCTAAACTGGTCATTACCATGAATAAAAGTAGCGGAACCTATTTCATCGTGTATGCCGTATTGATAATATGGAAGAGAGTTATGTATTGCATCCTACTTGACCTATGTTTAATTATAGAAAAAAACTATTTAATGATTCATTTCATGACGCTGACTTTCAGTCACTTTATTTTCAAAATTATCCTCATGTTTCCTAATTATCCCGGGTTAACCATTGAATGGTAAAGCCAGCCAAAACTGACCTTTGCAGTAGTCTTGAGAAATGTCCATTTGCAGGCCTAGAGAAGAATGTTTTTGAAATTTTACCGCTCGAATGACTGGCTCGATATAACCTAGCCAGTGATTCCAGTTGTAAATTTTCAAAAATTTTCTTCACCTGCGAATGTACGTCCACTAAGCAAAAAATCTCAATTTTCTTTGATAAAACTTAAGAGCATTAAACGTTTATACTGGAATTCTTTATTCTCGATGAAAATGTTTTTCCTCGCGATGTCCATATATCGTGGAATCAGCGTCTAGTTAGCTCGCTGTATTGTATTGAGCTATTCAGCTCTAAATAGTGCCATTAAACCGGTTCAGCATTTCTCCCATTAATCAAGCCATCCAGTCATCCATTTGTATCCATTAAAACAACAAAGGCTATTTACGCTGTCCACTATGTCATGCGCTTAATTATTCCATCCGAAGTATATGGTCATTTTGCTGGTCAGTTCTCAGACTATGCCTGTATATGCGCGCTCATGCATACCTTTAAATGAACATAAATATTTGTCATGATTTTGTCACAAATGACTTTAACACTTTAATTGTCGAGCCCACCAAAACCAGCCTCTAAAATGGTCTTGAGGAATGTCCATTTGCAGGCAAAGAGAAGACTATTTTTGAAAATTTCCACTGAAATGCCTGGCTCGATAACCGAGCCAGTCATTCCAGTGGTAAATTTTCAAAAATAGTCCTCTCTTAGGAAGCTTTTCCATACCATGCGATTTGCCGCATGCGGCTAAACGCGCGGCAAGCCGCCTAATATCGAGATAGTTACTTTACTATCTTGCTATTTCGCGCAAAACGAGAGCGGCTGAAAAAATCGATCAGTGCTGGATTTTGCACGGGTCGCGCACGGTTCGGCGCTAGGGAATCCAGAGGATGACGTCATTTTCGGGAAACCATGCCTTCCAAATTGCTCTGCCCAAGTATGCGCATGCGCGTACAACCACGTGTAGGCACTGTTCAGCATTCTTTCTGTTGCTGTATTGATGGCATTGATTTGAACAAGAGGTCCAAGGACATGTGACGCTCACCTGGACCATTAGTATTTGAAACATTTGCATTTAAATATACATGATTCTTTACATTAAAACAGGTGGCCACCGGAAAAACTGACCAATCAAAATTCTAAAGAGAATCTCCAGACTCTACTACTGTAGGATCACCAAAGTCAAATTTGGTTAAAATCGGCCAAGTGGTTAATGAGGAGTAGTGTTTCAAAGCAAGGGTTGATTGACGGATGGACGCCGGACGGTCGCTACGGCATAAGCTCACTTGGCCCATCGGACCAGGTGAGCAAAAAATGTCTGATGCCAAATTAATGACCAAACAGATAGAGATGTTGATCGAAGAGGTGCGGCTAAATCCTGGCATCTATGACCAGTCTCTGGATAGCTACAGAGACAAGAATATCTGGACCAAAATTGCCCAGAACCTCAAGATAGACAATGTAGCAGGTAATAGATACACATACATGTATATCCGTTTATCAAATAATTTATAATCGGTGTTAATTTTGAGAAATATCTGTAATAGACAATTATCTTAAGCAGGGTAGGTACATCAGCTACCAGTTTGTCTAATCAGTAGGCCATGGCGACCTTTTGACTTACAGGCAGATCACCTTCAAAATCTAATCTAATCTAATAAACGGACATCAAGAGACCAGTAAATCAATTCAGAGAAAATGTTTGTAACATGCCCATTCACTTTTGACCTATTCGTCTGTAAGTCTGTTCATCCAATCGTCCATCACCCACCCAGGTCCGCACCAACACATCCATCAATCTATCCTCAAATGCATACATCCTCCCTCCCAACCAACCATTCATCCGTACATCCATAGACAAATCTACACGTGTCGGCCTGCCTGTCTGCCCACATGCATGCTTGCATTTTTATTGCTTTTCTGAGACAGTAAATTTACTTAACTTTTAAAATGAATGGTACAACCCCTTGATATGTAAAACATTGAAATTTAATATAATTATTGTAATGCAAAAGGAGGTATTTCTAACAATAAAAAGCTTAATTAACATTGTAATCTACTGTGCAAAAAGAGATATACGTATTTGAATGTTGAGCAAATGAACCTCAATTAAGCTTGCCATATAACATTTTACTAAATCATCAATCTATACAATTCTAAGAAGAAAACCCATAAGGACGATTGTGTCTACCGCAACCGTAAAGAAATTTATATAGAAAACACTAGAATTATCTATTAAAGACCTGGTGATACCAGAGAGCAGGAAATTACGTCACTAATAGAATGATTCGCGCACGGCAGTAGCTTAAACGCCTGATGGAAATCTTCATGCGTGCGGCAAATCGTGTGGTATGGAAAAGCTGCCTTAGCCTGCAAATTGACATTCAATAAGCAGATATTTTGATTTTCTTGACAAAATTTTACCAGTAAAGGGTTAAGGTTTTACCCCTTTAACCATTGACATTCCAGTTTCTCAATTTTAAAACAACTACATGTGTATGCACAAAAGCTTTAAAACTAATTTTACCGGAATCTGTTGCTGCCATTTGCAGCAACAGCTCCCAGCCAAATTAGTTTTAAAATATTGAACAGGACATTCCTCACATCATAAAGGAAATGTTTTGTCTGGGTTAAAAGTGTTAAGTCGTAAGTACTCTAAATCTTTACAAAGATCTAACTGATTTGAATTTAATTAGTCTGAAAACTGTTTATCGGTATTTTGGTACTTTAAGACACATTTGACGTTTTAGTCGAATTGTTTTCAAATTGATCATGTGAAACTAATTCTAGAATAAACTGGATTAAATGTATAATTCTTACATCTAATTTCCGGGAGATGGTGAACCGTCTCGTTCTTCTCCTCGTCTAAACCTGATTAAGATCGGAAAATTAGCTAGCCACAACCTCCTTATTTCGAAACTCGGCTTTTCTCCAAATAAACCATCGACACGAAACCTGTATTCATCCGCAACAATTCAGATAAATGGTGCCAATTATCGAGACAAGATTGATGTATTGAAGCGCGGAGACCCGTCTTTGTTTCTAATCAAATTTAGATCAATTACCCAGTGTGCATCTGCACATCCGGTAAACAAGCAGATCAATAGTCGTTGCCCGACGTCGTCGACAGGGTACATAAGAATTAGGCTCTTTCTATGCATCCGTGAACGCATCCGTCTATGCATCTGTTTCTGGATTGGTTTCCAGAGTGTTAATTTAGAAACTAATTAAAAATTTTCCTCAAATTTGATAAGTGAATACCTCAGGACAAGACATCACTTGCAATTGAGTTACAGAAGAATACATCCATTTTTACTGGTCAGCTACCTTTGCTTAAAGATTTTAAGACAAATCATCAAAAATTAGTTTTGCGGAACATAATTTTAAAACACCCGCATGGATTCAGTATTTTCTAAGTGGATACCTTGGAATATTTAGTTAGTGGTAAAAAACACCCATCACACTATATACCCAAATGCATCAAGTCTTAATTTATGAGCTAACATCCAGAACTTTCTGTAACTAATGGAGACATTTTCAAAATTTCAGATCAGGTATGATGTTGAGAGTTACATGTATAATAGCCCCCTTATGTTTTATTGAAACCTGTTCATCAATAAATTACGAGTATTGATTTTAACCCTTTAACACTCATATCAGCCAAAAATGGCTTCTGCAGTGGTCTTGAGAAATGCCCATTTGCAGACCAAAATGTTGGAGGCACCCTTCTAAAAACTGGCAGGGCAGTGTCTTAATAATTGGGCATGGATGTCAAGACTTACCCATAGAATACCACTGTCAAGTTTTATTTAGATCTGTTCATCAATACTGGAGGAGTAACGATTTAAAAATTTCAGCGTGGGTCACTGGGGTTCCTTCCTGAAGACCAGCATGGCAGTGAATTGAAAATCAGGCTCTGTAATGATGTCAAGAGTTATGTATAGAATATCCCTCTCAAGCTTTATCGAGATCCATTCATCAATAACGGAGGAGTAGCGATTTTGGAATTTAACCTGGGTGTGTCAGGTTTGGGTCCCCTTAAAAACCAACCAGGGTGACAAATAAGAAATTTGGCTCAGTAATGTCGAGGATTATGCCTATGATATCCGCTCAGATATTATCAAGTTACATGTACATTCATTATTAGCTCGCCTGGCATGAACGACCAAGTGAGCTTCTGCCGTGGCGACTGGCCGTCATCCATCAACTATTTCTTTAAACGACCTCAAGAACTACTGGGCTGATTTCAATTATATTAGGCCGTAAGCATCCTTAGGGCATAGAGATCATAGAGTTCGAAATTTTGGAGACATGATTAGGCACTAAGCATAATTAAAGTTTGTTTAAGGGAAGTTGATACATCAAAAACATGGCTGCCATAAGGCACCGTTAACCAATCAAAGTGTAGCGTGTTTGCTATGTTGGGTTTTTTAATTTGGTAAATTTTGAAACCAAAATGGGCGTTATATCTGTTTTTGGGTATGCTGAATTTTTTCTGCCAAAAACTCCCATAGTAAGAAATTTCTTATCAATCCGCTGGACTGATTTTAACCAAATTGTTCTTATTGCAATTATGGCCACAACCTCAGGGTTCTATTTATAGACGATGGTCTTTCTAGTTTCAACACCTATGATCCAGGTGAGTGATACAGGCCCCTTGGGCTTCTTGCTAACAGAGGAGTAGTGATTTAGAAATCTTACCCTTTAACACTCATATCAGCCAAAAACAGCTTCTGCAGTGGTCTTGAGAAATGTCCATTTGCAGAATAAAAGATTATTTTTGAAAATTTACCAATAGAATGACTGACTCGATAACGAGCCAGTCACTCTATTGGTAAATTTTCAAAAATACTCTTCTCTTGGTCTGCAAATGGACATATTCTATAAGAAAATTAAAATTTGCTTGAATAAGTTTGAGGGTGTACGGGTTAACAGTGGGGTGCCCAACTAAAATGCAGCAGGGCAGTGAATCGAAAATCAGGCTCCATACCGATGTCGGTATGTGGCCTTTGTGTGTAAACCTTCAGTGAGATTGGATAAGAACTGAATGAGTAGTAGTAAAAAGAAAAAAAGTCCACATCCACAACAACAACAACATGACCATGTTTTAGAGATCCATGCCAGATCTAAAAATTATGTCTTCTCTGATCTACAATGTTGACATCGGAATGGTAATTTCTGTATATTAAACATGATTGAGATTGATATTATAAAGTTAATCTAGACACATCAATATCTGGATGATTATTCTGTAAATTTATCTCGGTAGATGCATATTGCGATTCTAAAGTGAAAGCCATTTTGAATATTCTAACAAAGGGCTGTTTGGCGAATCCGTGTACAACTGTGTGACATTCTAAAGTGTACGGTTAAGGAAGTAGCGCAGTAAAATTCCTATCACGAAAACTAATTTAGTCCTCTTTTGAGGAATTTCTGTGGAGTAAAATTTGCCTTTACAAGACATCGCAAATCATTGAAATGCTTCAATGGACTTTTGGTTCTAATGACATATTCTGACTTGCAAATGCGGTTTTATTTCAAAATGGCCACATCTGAACATCGACAGCCATTTAGCGGGACCCGCAGAATTGCTTCATTCAACTTTAACCCGTATAGACTAGGAATGACAAATTCTTTATGATGTAAGGGATATCCAATTGAATATTTTAAAACTAATTTGACTGTAACCTGATGTAACATTTGATAGCATCACATTGGCATTGCCCATCAAATTTGTTTAAAAATATTTAAGAGCTTTCCAGTATAGATTTCTTGAAATTGAAATATTAGCATTTCAAGTGGTAACGGGTTATGGTTGCCTTCAATGCTCTTAAGTTTGCATTACATCACTGAATTAATTCCCACCATGACAATCTAGAGATCTTTGTTAAACTACACCAGGAATAGTGGATTTAAAAAAAGTTTCAATACTTAACCGTCTAACCCTCGAATTTATTCTAGGAAATTTCAATTTTCTCGTAGAAAATGTCAGTTTGCAAACCAAGAGAAGACTATTTTTTAAATTTACCACTGGAATGACTGGCTCGGTTATCGAGCCAGTCATTCCAGTTGTAAATTTTTAAATATAGTCTTCTCTTGGTCTGCAAATCGACATCTCTCAAGACCATTGCAGAAGCCGTATTCGGCTGATATGAGTCTGATGGTTAAACCCTTTAATACCCAAATTTGGTGAACAAAATTCAATTTTTCTCTTAAAAATATCCATTTGCAGACCAAGAGAAGACTATTTTTTAAATTTACCACTGGAATAACTGGCTCGGCTCGGTTATCGAGCCAGTCATTCCAGTCGTTATTTTGCAAAAATAATCTACTACTGGTCTGCAAAGACCATTGTAGATGCCATGCTTGGCCAGCTTAGACACATAGGGGTTAAGCATTAGCGACAAGCAACGCTGATGACAGACATATGATGTAAGAAAGATTTTGCCGATCCTTTTTGAAACTATATGGTTGGGAGTCTTAAATTTACTCTCTGTGGCAGATTATTAAAAAAAATATTAAACAGATGTCAAAGAAAATTGTTAGTCAAATGGTCTGTTTGTAATATACTCATTCATTTAAGAGCAAGCGTAATAATTTGGTTGCATTTTTACCAATCAGTGTTGCGTTACCAATCAGCGCTCTCCTGCTAAATCTTATTCAAAGTTTCCTGAGTGGAGCTGATGGAGCCATCTTCCAAACACAATTTTGTCGTAAATGCAGTTAACTCACACTTTTGCAGACATCACGCAAAAATAGATCGAAGAAAAATTACCATGACGTTAGAATTTGTTGTTAATATGAACACTGTTAAGAGTCTTATAGTCAGCAGCAAACTTTTTCACAGTTGCACAAGACTTTCCTATACAAGAACCCCCTAAACCCTTTAACACTCATATCAGCCAAAAATGGCCTCTGCAGTGGCCTTGAAAAACGTGAATTTGCAGACCAAGAGGAGACAATTTTTGTAAATTTACAACTGGAATGACTGGCTCGATAACCGAGCCAGTCATTCCAGTCATAAATTTTCAGAAGTGAAAGTTTAAATTTTCTTGAAAAAATCTAAGGTTTAAAGAGTTAATAGAGGGAACCCATCTGCCACTCAAGTATGTGACAATTTGGGAGATATGATTAGTGACTATGGGACATTAATGTTTGTTCAAGTTAATATGTCAAAAAACATGGCCATCGGCCAATTAAAATATAGCATGCTTGGCAGCCATATTGGACCTTTTTAATTGATTGATTTTGAAGCCGAAATTGGTTTTGTGTAGGTTTCTGGGTATTCTGATTTCAAATTTGCCATTTTTGAAACAGTCAGATAAGCAGTTTGGCAGCCATCTTGGACCATTTCCCACCAAAAGCTCCCATACTAAAGCAATGAGAAATTAAAAACATCTCGAGAACCACCAGGCCGATTTCAATTATATCTGGCAGGAAGCATCCCTAGGGCATAGAGATCCAAGTTTGTTCAAACGAAGCCGAAAGAAACATGGCCTCTATTTTCGTGTTCCAATTCTGCTCAACTGCTTATGGTTCTACTTATTGTTAATGGCCTTTCTTCTGGTTGAAATGTGTGTTCCAGGTGCGCGATACAGGCCCCTTGGGCCTCTTGTTTAATTTTTAGTCATAAATTCACGATTTAAAAATAATCACATAGTCGTCGTGCAAGTGTATTTTGACCATTAAAGTGTTAGACGATTAAAGAACTAATACATTTTCGCTTCAAGCGACCTTTCTTGATCCTTAAATATCTTGGAGCACTGGTCAGAAAGTGGTCCGTATGGACAGGTTGTCCATAGTGCTGTCCGTAGTGACCACTTTCTGACCAATGCTCCAAGAGCTACTTGTTATTGAGTGGTTTCATGATACTTCATCGTGTCATATGAGCATTATTTGTGATATGTTCTCATAGACGGTGTTCAATTTGCAGACCGAGAGATGATTATTTTTCAAAATTTACCACCGGAGAGATTGGCTCATTTATTGAGCCAGACATTCCAATGGTAAATTTTCAAAAACACTTCTCTTGGTCGGCAAATGAGCATTTTTCAAGAGCATGTTGCAGCAGCCATTTTTAGCTAGTCTGGCTTGACCACTAAGAGGGTACGGTAATGTTAGAAGATTCCAGCAAGCTTCAAATTTACTGGAGAAAATTACATTATGTTTTCGATGACATAATCGCGATATAAAATTAGTTTACGAGTTAGAATATAGACAGGTTATTTTTTGGCATAGATAATCGCAATTGGAGATGAGATCTAATGGCGTGATAACCATTGTATCATGGTGAAGGGCTAGGACAAGAAATTAGTCACCTTGGCCAAACTGCGCCAAAATCCATGGTGAGACCCATCAATTATCACCGGTCCATGATCAGACTCAATTCGCAGCGCTAACAAATCGGCCATCACATGCCGATTTGGTTCATGATGATTTATCATAATGATCAGTGAATCTGGAATTCGCTCTTGTCTTGTTGACCTGGTGATGGCACAGACTTTCGCAGTACACAGCATCCCGCTTATATGTCCGTTATTACTCCTGAAAAACTTTACAAGTGTCTGACAGAGTGAGAACTTACAATCCTCATGCATGCATAATTTGAGAATAAATTCAGATATATAAAAGATTTGTTCAACACGTGGGAATAAAACATTTGTTTTGGACAGATAATTTGATTGGCTTTCCAATTTATCATATAATATATGGAATTTAAACTTTCATGCGATCATTAAGCTACTCATGGTTTTGTTTAACAGTCTTTGATTAAGCCTTGACTGGATTTGCCTTGAATTCACCTTTGCAGAGTATCCATCTATCAATCTGACACTATATGACGCCATAATCGGCTAAGCGGCATGTTGGATGACATCATAATCATAACATCATAAATGATTCTATATGGCCCGTCTTTAACTCTTAGTAGTCCGACACATTGTGCGAATTGTATGTCTACTATTTAATAAACAGGATGTTGAATATTTTGAAACTAATTTGACTGGGTGCTGTTGCTGCCATAGGCAGCAACAGCACCCAGTCATATTAGTTTCAAAATATTCAACAGCTTACCTGTATAGTTTTCTGGAAATTGATAGTCAGGGAGTTCAGGGATCGATCGATTCCAACACAGGCGAGGTGTGGGTGGGGCTTAGCTGGAGATGTGTGGGTCATAGCTAAAAATGGAAATATCCATTAAGGGTTACAAATTCTGTAATAACTTATCAATTTTTCCAAAACCAAAAAAACGTATTGTTGAATATTTTGAACTTCATCTGCTTGTATTTGAAGCCATTTCGCTACCTAAGGCAATCAATTTAAATCCAATTTTTAATATTCAACAAACAATTTGTTGCGTCATTTTTCTAAATTGTGCTAACTAACGTGTTTCTGTTTAAATTGTTTGTGATACATTTTAACTGATTTATTGTATGTACTGTAATAGATCACAACAGCGGGTTAATAAATTGGGGCATTCTGCTTCTTATATTCCAAAATATTGATGAAGATTCCACTGCTCAACCCTTTAATAGTCATACCTGCCAAAACCGGCCTCAGTTATGATCTTGTGGAACGTCCATTTACGGGCCATGCGAAGAGAATTTTTTTAATTTTACCACTGGAATGACTGGCACGATAATTGAGCCAGTCATTCCAGTGATTAATTTTCAAAGGTTGTATTCTCTTTGCCTGTAAATGGACATTCAATAGGTAGATTTTACTCGGTTTTTTTACCTAATTTGACCATTAAAGGGTGATGTTAAAGATGTTCTGGCCGGTCATGCATGTTTGTGCAGTGAATACTAATCAGGTTTGTAATCTGCCTTCATATTCAATGATCATACTTTTATGAATTCCTGATTTCCCCAGAGGGAACACATTTTGGTACATTCATTTCCCTGTTGGTGTGAATGAACCCTTAGGCAACCAAGTTGTTCGATTTCTTGATTTTTGTTTCTTTCATACGATAATTAATTTTGGAAAGAATGTCGGTGTTAGCTTTGTGCAGTCTATTGGCAGCTTAATTACAGTGATATTCTTTTAAAAATGAACACCAGTTGTTTTTCTCACAGTATTTCTGCCACCTCGGTTGTAATGGTTAATTAACAGTTAAATCGTGCTACATACAGAAATCTAATTAGGTGAAAGGTTGTAACCTTTCACCTAATTAGATTTCTGTATGTAGCACGATTTAACTGTTAATTAACCATTATAACCCAGGTGTTATAAAATTTTCCAACATTTCTTATATAAGTTATTGCTGTCTAAGACAGCAGTAACTTGCAACAATAGTTTTCAAAATTAACGCCTCTCATTTGTCATCCTTAACCCCTCTTGTGTCAAGGTAACCATTTAATGGTAAAATCTGCAAAATGGCACCTTGGCTCTCGACTGATGTACGTTTGCAAGTCAATGGAAGACAATTTTTGACAATTTATCACTAAAATTACTGGCTCGGTAACGGAGCCAGTCCTTCCAGTGCTAAAATTTTTAAAATATTCTCTTGGCCTGCACATGTACACTGTCAAGGCAAAAAAAGTTTGATTTTCTTGAATATTGACCATTTAATGATCAAGCTGAACAAAACGTGTGGCAACAGAAAGTTATTTTAATTGTAAATTTCTGCGGCAAATTTACACACATTGTCTTCTCTAAATGGACATCTACTGAGTGAGAATTGCAATTTTCTTTGAGATATCTAAAGCTTTAAATGGTTAATTGATATAGGTAGCATTTTGAGCGCTTTGAGGCGCTGTTGACACAAGATGGGCCAAGAGGGATCTTAAGTTTACATCTCAACAGTGCACATGTTAATTAATACTCAACGTTTGCGCGTACATGCATGCCTGCCTGTGAGCCAGTCCAGTGCATACATGCACATGCTCATCCATATATATATACACAGTCCTGTGCTTAATTTATCATGGTATTTGTAATACTGTACTACATTTTTCTTCCATTAAATGACACTAGCACACTGAACCTGATGTCATTAACTTAAATTCTATTCTTGCGAGGCTCATATTTTACCTCAATATAATTCATTGCGGGTTACCATAGCAATCGTAACCTAATGTTTGTTATGATTACCATCGCATCACTCTGCTGAATTTAAGATTACAAGGAATTGTCGTAATTTGCACAAATCACTGATTCAAGATGTTTTAGGAGATGGCTGAGTTTTACAGCGTAACGTATTTCGTGTGCCATGTTAAGCATGTACCTTTACCAGCAAATTTGATCGCATCTTAAGTGCAGTGGAAATAAGCTTCTCACAATATTGCCAATTGTAATGCTTATTGGGTTATTTCCTCGCAACCAGTTTGCATGTGTGGAGAATTCAAATCAGTCTTAACCTTTGCTACTCTGATATCAAAATTTTAAATTTCCAAATTAAATTAAAAGATGGACTGGTGTAAATATTTCGCCAAATTTGGTGAAAGACGTTGCTGTCGTATACAGCAACATTGTCCACCAGAAT
Source organism: Chaetoderma sp. LZ-2023a (assembly GCA_034401795.1). NCBI lineage: Eukaryota > Metazoa > Mollusca > Caudofoveata > Chaetodermatida > Chaetodermatidae > Chaetoderma > Chaetoderma sp. LZ-2023a. The sequence goes on along the minus strand of CM067366.1, from coordinate 15,142,984 downwards.
TGTTTTAAAATGTACACCAGTTTCTTTGCTTAATCCAGATGCCGCTGATGTGAATATTCTATTTTTTACGTTACCAATAACAAAGAAACTTTGCGCACATTTTTCAACAACAATTTTCTACGACAGCACCATCTTCCACCAAATTTATTGAAAAATAAACATCAGTTCATCTTTTACTTTAATTTGAAGATTTGAAACGTTGATATCAGAGTGGTAAGGGTTAATTGGCATGATTGTCACAGCAAATGATAGAATATTAGCATCAGAGTTAAAGTGTTAAAATTCACTTGTCAGTTTCCAAACATTATTCACATCTCTTTAACCCATTAACCCTTAGCATTCTGATGTCAATATTCTATCTTTAACCGTGTCAATATCAAAGAAACTGATGTACATTCTTCAACAATTTTGCTGGAAGATGTTGCTGTCTACGACAGCACCATCTCCCACCAAATTTGTTGAAAAATGAACACCAGTTCATCTTTTAATTAAAATTTCAAATTTCAAATTTTGACACGAGTGGTAATTGTTAACTCTTCCATGACGGCCAAGATTACCTTTGGCATTGTCTTCAGGAATGTCCATTTGCTGGTCATGAGAAGAGATTTTTCCTAAATTTAACACTGGAATAGTTGGCTCAATAACGGTCAACTCAGATCAGAGTTATTATTAACTGGAGGAACCTGTTATTGCCTAAATATTAACCATCCATCCGTCAACTGTTATTTTGAAATGTATCTCCTAAATTGCTTGCTGTTTTTTTAGCCAAATTTGGCTGAATCGTAGGCTCTAGAATTTCTATTCAAAATTTTGATTGTTTTAATTTTTTTGGTGATAATCTTAGATTTTATGAAATCTCAAAATGCAATTCCGCCTTATCCACTTGACGGATTTCAATCAAATTTGGCTAGAAGAACCATATGGTGGTAGGCTCCAGAGCGGCTATCAAGAATTTTGATTCATCAATTTTTTGGGTGAAAATCTTAAGAAAAATTTTATGGGAAATTGTCAAGATGCATGTCCTCCTTTAAAACTTAAATCACCTTCGTGGTAGATGAACTACTTGTAATACCAAATAACAATTTCAGCAAGACGTTAACATTGAATGAGTTTCTGATTGATTTGTTTGTTATTCTTACAGACAAGAGACTGTTAATGTACCATATTAATTAGAAAGTCATAATCACTGCATATAATTTCCACAGAACTGAAAAGGTTATATCAAAACTGGTAATGTTAGCGACCAATTCTAGATAAATCAATAGAATACATACCCCCAAGTACAGTTCTGTTTCCATTGACGGTTACCTATGCTAAGCATTCTATCTATCAGTAGTATCAATGTTTCCAAACTATCATATTCTTTATGTCCATGCTATTTTTCCAATATAATCAGATCTATAACCATCGATCAACTGGTGTGGACAGCTGCGGACAATGTCTGAAAAACATGTAAATGTCTGCAAAACATGTAGACAACTCCCACAGTTGACATATGGTCAACTGCGGGCAATTGCATTTGATGCGGACAACACCATGTCCCGTCGGCCGACCACTTTTGCTGCCAACTGAGGACAACGCAGGCAACACAGGAACCTTCCCACAATGACGTCAATAGTATAACGCAATAAATTCTAGTGGCCAACTGCGGACAATCACTGATGACGCAATTGATTCTTTTTTAGGCAACTGCGGACAACTCTTTTTTAGCAATGGTGTACCAGGTGTAGACTGTTCCCTACCCCTGGTGGAGTATTAATATAAGCCACAGACTTTTTCAAGCCGGCCATCCTTGACTCAATCTACACTAAGATCAGTGTCAGATGTTTAAGATTTTCAAGCTATTATTTCCTGTGTAAAGTAGCAACATATTAACCCTTTAAACCTCATATCAGCCAAAAACAGCTTCTGCAATGGTCTTGAGAAATGTCCATTTGCAGACCAAAAGAAGACTATTTTTTTTAATTTACCACTGGAATGACTGGCCCGATAACCGAGCCAGTCATTCCAGCAGTAAACTTTAAAAAAATAGTCTTCTCTTGGTCTGCAAATGGACATTTTCTATGAAAAAATTGAAATTTTAAAAACAAATTCACGGGTTAAAGGGTTAAGTAAAGACTGTCCATAATTACAGGCCAAGAGAAGAGTATTTGTAAAAGATCTACTGGAAGGACTGCCATGATTAACCCTTTGATGGTCAAATTTGGTCCAAAAGATTTTAAATGTTTAATCAATATTGAATGTCCATTTGCAGGACAAGAGAAGACAATTTTTGAAAATTTACCACTGGAATGACTGGTTTGGTTACCGAGCCAGGCATTTCAGTGGTAAATTTTCAAAAATGGTCTCTTGTCCTGCAAATGGACTTTCTTCTAGACCACTACAGAAGCTGGTTCTGGCCGGTTTGAGTGTTAGAGGGGTAATAAGACAGCCATTCCACTGCTAAATTGTCAAAAATAGTATTTTTCCATTGCGGAGGACATTACGAGGTAATTAGCCATCTTGGCCATTAAATTGTTAATAAATTTAGCTGCAAAGAACAGTTATAAAAAATTCTGACTAGTTCCAAGTAATACAGATTTGGGTGAAAAAAATCATATAAGATAGAAAGAAATTCCGAGAAATAATACCATAAAATTTCAGCATTATTATTTCTAGATTTCTATAAAAAATAAAATAAAATAATGCTAAAATTTTAAAACCTTCCTAAACTTAATCATTAAGGTAGGAGGCTTCTTAAAACAAAAAAGTAAAGTAGCTCAAATTAGGCAACATGCCAACAGCTCTGACTCAAATTAGTTTCAAAATATTGAACGACTACCTCATGATTACCTTGAAATGATCCTGAGCTTTCAAATCGATTCCAACACTCATAAAAAGTGGGCTGTGCTTAGCTAGAAATGGGTCCCTCCATAGCAGAGCTTTGAAAGACAAACCTTTGTGACAGCAACTGATTTCCAAAATTAACCCAGTTTTCTTTCACTGTATATTACACAGAGCCTTCATTCACTATATATACCTTTATCCCATACTGACTGGATGTACTTTTAAGTTCTATGGGCAATTTCATTATTACATAACCACTGGGCTATTAATCATTTGCCTCTACAGATTCACGCCAGCAAGATGGAACGAGGTTATCACGCTCCCACTGATGCAGATGACTTCACAGGACAATGGCAAAAATCTCATTTATTTATGGCCTTCATTTATCTTTTTGAATACAGTGTCTTTCCCCAAAAAAATGCATGAACAAAAAATGCAGGTAAATCGCTGAACCAATTTCTGATTTAGACAGTTTTAGCCTTTGGTAATTTCTCAAGAATTCCTCACGGGGAAAATAGTGAGGCAATAAACGAGTGGCTTATGAGTGGCTCATGTGAGAGATTTAAAATGCAAAATGAGCTGCCACTCATGAGACATTTGCTACTTGGGAAGTGAGGGACTCGTGAGGTACTCACTATTTGGGAAGCGAGGGACTCATGAGTTATTACTACATTACAACCTACCTCCTTGCATTACTTATCGCTCTCCTGTGAAGGGAAGCATACTAGGATGAATTTTTTACAGCCACTGTCTGCTGGATATTGTGGTATTGAGTGACTGAAGGTTCCTTCAGGTATCTCCATGCTCTCTCACTAATGTTGAGATCCATATTAATTCGCTTGAATGCTGTATCTCAATATGTGGCAAGAAGAAGGTTATCACATTACCCATAGTATGCACACAAAGTCATTAAGCGCAATGACAACATCATTGGTTGATAGCTGTCACATGACTTTTGTCCTTAGCAACCGGTTTCAATCATTTTCCTACTCTGAAAGGGAAAGGCGCAAAAAAATTTTACAAAGACAAATTAATTCAAATTTGTATTTGAAAAGGATTCTGCTGGTGTGTTATCTTCGATTCTAAAAGCAAAAAGATGTCTGACAAGTCTAAGAGATCTTCAAAGATAAGTGTTGTCAAGATTGCCTTATTATTAGTAATTAAAATGTCATTACTAGTTTCATGGTATTTGCGTTGCCGGTTTTCATGCTAACGCATTTGAGTGATATTTAAGGCTGGTTAAGCCTATGGCTCCATAAATTTAATGCAAATTAATTGTTTGTTGCAATTTATAAGCATACGCTTGGTTAGAGCATGATTACTGATATCTCCTAAACATATACTCTCATAAAAATCGTCAACAACATTAGAGAACGGTTGGTTCTCTTCATTTAGCTAGTAGATTGCTAGCTGGATCTTCGTATACTGGCAATATTCTATATAGTGAACGAAAGTCCTATGATTATGATTACCATCGCATCACTCTGCTGAATTTAAGATTACAAGGAATTGTCGTAATTTGCACAAATCACAGATTCAAGATTTTCTAGGAGATGGCTGAGTTTTACGGGGTAACATATTTTTTGTGCCATGTTAAACATGCACCTTTGCCAGCAGATTTGATAACATCTTAAGTCCAGTGGAAATAAGCTTGCAATATTGCCAATTGTAATGCTTATTGGGTTAATTTGTCGCAATCAGTTTGCATGAGTGGAGAATTCAAATCAGTCTTAACCTTTGCTACTCTGATGTCAAAATTTTTAATTTCCAAATTAAATTAAAAGATGAACGAATGTCCTATCAGAATTATTTTCTGTTTATGATTCGGATCCAAAAAAGTCTCCAAAGAAAAATAACAAGAACCATTCAGTCAAGTGTCTTTCTGGTGTCTGTCATTGTTTCATCAAGACTGAATATACGGGTCACATGTGCCCTCGATGTACAACCTGTACATTTGATAAGCCTTATTTAATTTGTGAGGCATGGCCCCTAGTGGCTCATTTATCCTTCTTTAATAGAGACTCACCTTCCTTGTCTAAAGAAAACAAGATTTCATCATTGCCTAGGACTATGTCTTCCAAAGCTCTCCCAGGCGAAGCCCGAGGCTCCACCAGAAAAGTTTATTTTGGAAAAGATCGTTCATTCAATGGAATGTTTACAAAGTCAGATGAAATCTATTGATTCTAGGTTTGATGCTAGAATCTCAAAAATCATCTCTGATCAATCTGGCTCTGCTAATTTATCTATTGATTCAGTAAAATGCAAAGATAAATCATGAGAGTCATCTGCTCCTAGGAGACAATTGTTTCCAGCAATCTAATAAATTAGATTTAACCTCCACTTACTGTTTTAGGAAGACAAAAACTCCTAAGAGGTCACTGAAAGTTAAGAATGTTCATGGGGCTTCGTGTCCGTCGGATCCGGGAGTGAGCCAGTTTCTGGGTGTGAGCCATACAGTTGAAGCGATTCCAGTCAGCCCGGCTCATTTTGACACATGATAAATCTACATTACTACACCCTGTGAATTATGGGCCCAAATTTTTAAAAGGATTGTCGTGTCTCTGGGGCCCGAGCGGGTTTTAAGTCGGTTCCCGGCTACTACTACTACTATTACTACTACTACTACTACTACTACTACTACTACTACTACTACTACTACTACTACTACTACTACTTCTACTACTTCTACATTAACAACCGGATCAAAGAATTTCCCGACCAGGATTTTACAAGTTGTGTCGAAATCGTGTCTTCACCGTAACAAGTTGTATCTTCCTATGTTGTTTCTGCCGCTTTCCCGACTCCGATTTTGGCTCCGGGCCTGGGTATGATCCCGGACATGGGTCTCGGCCGGTGTGGAATCCTGCCACCAGTCCTTGGCCCGGACCCAGGTTTTTATCCAGGTTCAGTTCTGGACGAGGATGCGGGTCTAGATATATTGTCGCCACCCGGCCCCAGGTTCTTTATGGACCTGTGTCTGGGGCCGCATTCTGTTGGCCAGGCTTTTGGAGATTTAGCCTCTCCTCTGGTCCTGGGGCTGGGGTGGGGCCCAGCCCCCTAATATGTCTAATATTTGTGGTATTTTATCACCCAATTTTGGACCTTCATCTACTAGCCTTTCACATATTTCACCAGGCCCGGGGCCTAGTTGGGGCCCAGGTTATATCCCGGGTAGTCAGGACATTTCTCTTTTCCATTTGAAAGATTTTTCTGGCCATTCTTCGGGGTCACACTGGGATTTTATTAGTGATTCCAGAGCGGCTGCGGGTCCAGACTTAAGAATGGTGGAGCCATGTATGGGTCCCCTTCGGGACTCAGGCATGGCTCGACCCCCGGCTTCGGCTGGGGGTTATTACTTGGATTCTTCTAGTAACTTTCTTGGCTCTCATTCCAATAATTTTAATCCTGTCTCTATCAAATCTTCATTTGAATCTAATATTAGTAACGAATCATCCTTTTACTACTCTTTTAAATTCATTTCTACAATCTCTCTTCATCTTATCCAAGCTTGGCTTTATCTTCTTAGTCTTTTAATTCTGGATTATCTTCAGGTTCAGATTCTTTAGAGCGTGTTTTTCCAGATCAGGTTAATTGTTACTTAAATTAGGCCTTAATGAACGAAAACACGTCTATTGGTATTTCATATCATGATTTTAATCTATCTCAAGATAGTTCAGTTAACTCTATTATTTCGACATCTAGACACTTGATTTCCTTCCATCCTTTGAAACTAGTATAGTACCAAAGAGCATCCTTCATAATTCTCATCCTAAGGTTAGTTTGTGACACAATCTTCCTCTTCCTCCGATCGTTGTGCTTCCTCCATGTCGGATATTCTTTCTCGTGATGCTGATCCTGTTTCTTCTATTGATGATTCTCAAGACTGTTTCATCAACAATGATCCATCCATTTCTAGTCAGCCTGATATTCCGTCTCAGAATAGACCGTCTGACTCAAAATTTTAACATCTCGGAGCTAGTGATAAGGACTGGTCTTTTGTCCACCATTAGATATCTGATTCACTTCAAATTGATCTCCAGCCTGAACAAACTAATTCTTCTTGTTATGATTCTCACTTAGTTGCGGATGACACTACCCTATTTAGTCGGGTCCTTCCAATTAATAATTTTTCTGCCGATATTCTGGACCATTTTTCAAAAAAGGCTTGTCTTCCTTGTTTTTTGTATCCTCCGAGCTATCACCTTCAGTTAGGGTTGCCAAAGCTGAATTTTTGGCAACCATTAAGTTCAAATCTCTCAGTGGTGATTCTTGGGATTTAATCAAAAGCACTGGAAACTTCCCGCTTTCAGATTCACCCTTCATCTTTAGAACAGTCATCTCGTCTTCTGATTTAAGTTATCCAACTTTTCAACGTTATTATCTGAATCTATTTTGAGGATGTCATCCAGAGGATATCCTATTCCTCCTTCCATTATCGCTTGTTTGGTGGATATTTCCAGGTTTAACCTGAATTTGGATTCTCGTATGCTTGCGCTTGTCAATCTCTCTCGTAGGAAAAGAGTATTAAGTTCTTTATCCATTTCCCATATGTTTAAGTACTGGTTGTTGTCTACATCATGTTTTGGTCCTGAGCTCTTTGGTCCTGAATTATCCTATCTTATTCTTAAGGAGGTTGAACATCTCAGAAGTATTCAGGAGATCTCGGCTAAAGTCAGTCTTCCTTCATCTCAAAAGAAGCTTTCTTTTACTCCTAGTAGATCTTCTTCATCCTCTCCTGTTAAGGAACTTCCTCGCCAGGAATTTCAGAAGTCTTACCCTTCTAAGACGTTTGTCAATTCGAATCATTCAGGTAATCATTCCAGATCTCTCTCCTGCTCGTACTAGTCCTCGTCCTCCTCGTCGCACTCCTTCCCCTTCAGCTCGTTCTCCTACTCGGGACAAATATTCAGGCATTGTGTCCAATTGTTCAAGAGCTAAATTTGCTTCTCAGAGACAGTTCAGAGGTTGCTATCGTAGGTCCAATTCTCACAAATCTCGTTTTTTACGCTATCAGTACAGGTGGTTTTTCTTCAGCCCTTATCGCAAGTATGGATCGACCAGACGACCCGAAGGGTCTTATTTATTACTAATTACATATACCTACCTCCTTGCATTACTATTGCTCTTTCCTTCTCTGAAGGGGAGCGTAGTAGGATGAAATTTTTACAGCCAATGTTTGCTGTGCATAGTGGTTACAGAGTGACTGAAGGCTTCTTCAGGAATCTCCATACTCTCTCCAATGATGAGATCCATAGCAATTCGCTTGAATGCTATATCTCAGAATGAGGTAGAAAGCGGGTTAATACATAACCCAGAGCCATTGAATGAGTCATAGGGCACAATGATCATCTCATTGGCTGACAAACATCACATGACGTTGTTGTAGCAACCAAGTCTTCATTCCTTGACGAATCCAGTCATATAATCCAGCTTTGTGCAGATTCATGAAGAGGCAGATGATCCTATCACTACTTGACTCTGAATCCAACTAAAGCTGAAAATTAAGAATTTTCCTAACTACTTAACATTATATGACTAAAAATTCTTTACTAAATACCCAAATGTCAAAACTGACATATCTGGGTATACTCTAAGGCTGAGAGATATAGTGAATATCTTATACTGAATATAACTATTCTAACAAGATATGACCAAAGAACGAAGCCTCAAGACCCCCCCCCCCCAAAAATAAAATAAAATTGAGGCTTGAGGTGGGCCCTAAGTAATGCAAGGAGGTAGGTATATGTAATTAGTAAAACATAGGACCAGACCCTCTGGGTCGTCTGGTCGTTATTACTACATTACAACCTACCTCCTTGCATTACTATTGCTCAAATACAGATTTCAACATTGCACAACACCCGGAGGGAGGCAAATTTTTGTGCAAAATTGATGTAAAAATAGAGAATTAACATAGTAATAACGAGTGATAAAGATACTCAAAGACGGAAATTCCTACGAATTGCCCTCTTAAGCATCTTACAGATAGAGGTGCAGAATCATGATAATGATAATGAGAGACATAAAAGGCTCTCAAAAGGTAAGAAAGAAAGATTAACATGCAGATAATAATTGAATGATATCCGTGATAGGATAGATGATATGAAAAAAGGGTGAAACACACACATGAGAAGTAAGTAATGAATACACACTCACCCTAATGAGAAGATCTAAGCGAATGAAGATGATGAATTAAGGGAAGATGATGAATGAGGAATGCGACTCATGGTCCCAGAAGCTACTCTATGAATATTTTTATAGAAGAGAGATGAGGGACCAGAATCCTTAAGATAGAAGTTAATAAAGGTGTTCTCGGACTTCCAATTAGCTACTTGCATGATATCATCTAATGATGAACCATTAAAAAGGGCACAAGAAGTAGCAAAGCCCCTAACATCGTGGGCCTTGACCCCCACTAATGCATTATCACCTGGAGATGCAAGTTCATGACAAATTTTAATCGTATCTACGATCCAGCGGGAGATTGTGGTTAAAGAGGCAGGATGATTCACACCGTCTGCAAATGTAACCCAAAGATGTCTATTGTCTGAACGTTTAGAATCAGTACAAAGTTTATACATATTAAGGGCCCTAACAGGGCACCAGACAAAATCATCTGGTGACAGTGAGGATAGTTTATGAATTATGATTGGTTTATCCAAGAATTTTACAGACTGAGTTTTAGATAGAAATTCAGGCCTAGGATAGAGAATAATGTTATTACCTGTAACTTGAAACCTATCTAGTTCAGCTGAAAGAGAATGAATTTCCGAACGACGACTAGCTGAAGCTACTGCAAGAAGAAAGACTGCTTTAAGAGTAAGATGTTTCAAGCACACAGAACCCAAAGGTTCAAAATGTTTTCCCGCCAGAACCTGTAATACCAAGGAGAGGTTCCAAGAGGGGATGGGTTTCTTAAACAGAGGGCGAGAATTACCCATATCCTTAATAACGTCATGAAAGTGTTTCTGAACTTGGACTGAAGGGTCAATTAAGCACTTGACGAAAGAGTTCAGACCAAAACGATAGGATCTAACAGTGTTAGCTGAAAGTTTTCTCTGATCAAAGAGGAAAATGAGAAAGTCAGTGACCTGGGTTACAGAGGCCACAACGGGCAATATAGAATGGTCTGAACACCATTTTTTGAAAAACAAAATCAGAGTTCTCCAATAATTCTTGAGATCTGATAGAAAGGACTGTCGAAGACGGGGGCAACTCGACAGTTTCCAAACTGACAGGTGAAATATATCCGGATTCTGATGGAGAATCCTGCCTCTGTTCTGGGATAAAAGATCGTGAGAGACCGGAAGAAGTAGAGGGAGATCTACTTGAAGGTCCAGGAGATCCGGAAACCACGATCTTGTCGGCCAAAATGGAGCTATTAATAGGACTATGCAGGGATGTTGTCTGATCTTTCTGAGGACCAGCGGAATGAGAATCATAGGGGGAAAGGCGTACGCGAACATGTTGTCTCATGATTGAGCTAGAGAGTCTACTGCCAGAGCCAGAGATTCCGGGAAAGGAGATATGAAAGTGGATATCTTTCTGTTCTTGAGAGTAGCAAATAAATCTACATGGGGACGACCGAATTGAAGGAAAATGGATTGGACTACAGTCTCTTTCAATTCCCATTCTGTTTCAGGAATCTTTGAAGGGCGAGATAGCTGGTCGGCCAGAAAGTTCAGTTTGCCTGGAACATGAGAAGCCCAAATGGAAATGTTGCGAGGCCTGCACCAATGGAGAATGATCATGGTCTCTCGACACAGAGAAACTGAGCTGCTTCCTCCCTGATGATTGATGAAAGAGACTACTGTGACATTGTCTGATCTTATGAGGACTGACTTCCCTAAAATCATGGATTCCCAATGAACTAGGGCATGGAAAACAGCCCACAGTTCTAAAAGGTTTATCTGGTGGGAAGACTCTACAAGGGACCAGGTTCCTGAAATCTTCTTGGAATCCCAGATGGCACCCCATCCTTCCTGAGAAGCATCTGTGAAGAAGATAGCTTGCGGATTTAGAAGATGGAGAGGTACTCCTAGAAGAAGGAATTGACGGTCTAACCAAAACTGGCAATGAGTCATGAGAGATAATTTGATGAGAATACGATGATCCAGGGAATCTAGAGACTAATTCCAGTGGGCCATGAGATAAAATTGGAAAGGTCTTCTCATCAAAGGGGCCCAAGGGATTACCTTCTTTACTGACACCATTAGGCCTATAATTCTGAGAAAAGATCTGGCCTTGACTAAATGGCCCACTTTGAGAGATTGTATTGTAGAAATCAGAGTTTGAACATTTGGGAGTGATGGAAATAACTTCCCTTGAGACAGGTCGAAAGTAACCCCCAAATGGGTAAAAATATGACTTGGGAACAGGCGAGACTTTTCTATGTTGATAATCCAACCCAGGTGAAGACAGACCTGGATGGCATCTGAAACATTTGCAATGAGAGAGGCAGGATCTGGAGCCTTGAATAGCCAATCGTCGATGTAGATGTGGACTGAGATGGCCTGGAGGTGAAGGCAAGAGGCTACTGATGAAACTATTCGAGTGAATACATACGGGGATGTGGTCAAACCGAAGGGAAGGCTGCAAAACTGCCAAACTCTGTCCTGGTATGTGAATCGAAGGAACTTGCGAAAGGAAGGGTGGATGGGAACATGAAAATAAGCATCTTTGAGGTCGATAGAGACCGTCCAAAATCCTATCTGAAGAGATTGAATGATGGATTGGACCGTCTCCGTCTTGAAAGATGGGCTTACTATGAGGAGATTGAGAGCTTTGAGATTTATGATCGGTCTCCAGCCCCCTGTCTTCTTCTGGACAAGGAACATGGTCGAGAAGTATCCTGGATTGCATTGCCAATCCAAAACCTCCTCCACAGCATGTTTTGATATGAGGGAAAGCATCTCGTTTTCCAGGGCTAATAGCTTTTCCGGGCATGAGGGAATAGGAGTCCAACGAGGGGACAAAAAAAGAGGGGGCGGGTTTACCTTCGAACGAGGATGATGGCCTTGGTGAATGGTTTCTAGAACCCACTGGTTTTGAATAAGAAGCTCCCAATGATTGATGAATCTTGATAAGCGATTGCCTACTAGGATAATTGGGAACTTGAAATGGTGGGGCCTTGAAAATCTAACTCTACTGGAATAGAATGAACAAGGCCATCTTCTGAACCTATAGCATCAAAAATGAGATTGATAATGACCAGCAGAATAGCGAGAACCTCTAGAGTGTTTCTTAAAAGGGATCTGAGCTCTCGACCTGTTAGAAACTACGTCTGAATATTTGTCCTGAACAGGAGATCTACATTGAGGAGAAGGAGACTCGAGGAGAGTGAACCCTCGAGGAAGATCTAACTTGAGAAGGTGATCTAGATCTATTGAATGATCTATTAGAGTTTACAAAAGTCCTAGATGGGAAGGATGACTGAGAATCCGGACGAGAGGATTTCTTAGGTGGAGATGACGAGGGAAAAGATCGAACTGGAGTAAAAGATCGTTTCTTTGAGGGATGAGACAAACCCACTTTGGTAGAAATCTCCTGAATACTCTTAAGCCTTTCCACCTCCTTCATAATAAGACTGGAAGACTCGGGGCCAAATAACTCTTTACCAAAACAAGAAGTGGTAATGAGGGTATCTTTAAGATTCTGAGATATTGCTAAAGGACCAAGAGCTCTTTTCCTACGATAGTAATTAAGAAAACCTATCACATGAGCATCTAGGTTAAGATTAAATCTAGAGATATCTGCCATGCAAGCTAAGGAAGACTGAGGAATAGATTCTCCTCTAGAAGAAATCTTGAAAACAGCTTCTGACAGAAAAGCCGAAAAGTTAGATAACTTAAACCTAAGTCTAACTGATTGTTCCAAAGATTTGATCATGGCCGAAACTACCCGATCTACCTGTGTCTTTGATCAGGTCCCCATGCATCACTAAATAAAGACTTAGACCTGATAGCTGCGTCAAAATCTGAAATAGGGACTTTGAAAAACATGCTTGTTGGGAAAAATGATCCAATATATCAGCGGAGAAGTTATTGATGGGAATAACTCGATTAAAGGAAACATTATCTTCCACCACCAGAGGAGAATCAGGAGAGGAAAGATTGGTATGTTCGGGTAGTAAATCAATATGAAGAGTATCAGCAATCCATTGAAGGGTGCCAGACCAATCATTATCAGAAACCCTCAAAAGAAGAAATTTGGAATCAGGTGGAATGCCATGAGAAGCTTCCTGAGAAGATTGAATGATAGGATCCTGAGAATGAATAGGATCTTGAAAGTCATCCACTAAGGAAGAAACCTGTACATCACTAGATAAGATATCCGACACTAAAGAAGGATGAAATGAAGGAGATGATGATAGAGAATTGGCAAATTTGACTTTGGGACGAGGATGACGAAGGATGCTTCTAGGAACCAAACTAGATTTGAATGATGGGAGGAAATCAATAGCACTTTAAAAAGCGGTGATAATGGAGTTACCCGAACTGTCTTTAGACAAAGAAAAATCCTTATTTGACAATCCAATAGAAGTGATTTCATTAACCAATGATTCATTAAGATAACAGGTAACTACAACCTGGGCGGGATTATCATGGGAAATATAGTCTGAGGAAGAGAGCTGAGAGCTAGGAAGATTTTCCCCAATAGGTTTAGAATGAGAGTAAGAAAGATGATCACTAGATGAGTAGTAGGGAAAATCTGAATTAGAATGATCCTGTAGAGAATGGTTAATGACTGAAATATGTCTATCATGAGAAGAATAAGGATCCAGAGATGAAGGTTGAATATTAGATCTAAAACTACGGGAGAAAGATGAGATCTAAGCATGCTCGGGTCTCCAATGGGATCCGAGCATGGATCCACTAACTCCGGATGCGATCCCTGTGCCTCGCTGGGATTAATAGCAGGATCCCAGAGAGGGCCAGCCGATCATCCAGAAAAATCTTTAGATAGAAAGATTGATGATTGGAAATTTTGAACTAAACCCGGATCCGGAGCCCAACTGGGTCCCGGAACTGGGGAAATCCAAGAGAACACACAAAGTCTTAAAAAATGTAGATAACCCGGAATAACCAGGCCACGCTTGAGCCGAAGCCGGAGGCGGGGCGGGTAGACCGGGAGAAAGATTCAAAATAGGTAATGGAAGATCAGAATTACCGGTCCCAACTAGGGCCGAAGAAGGGGCGGGAAATTTTTGAGAATGATTAAGCAGAGATGGATCCGGACCAGGACCCGAGAAAAATCCCGGGTGCGGGGCCGGAGCCGAGATGAGAACAGAGCCTGAAGAATCCTTGGGAGCCGGAGCCGGATAGAAATCTGGATCCGGACTCCAAGAAGAAATCGGTAGCCTGAGATGGCCATCCTCCCGACCCGGGTCCCGGACAAAACCCGGACCCGGGGCCGGAACCGAAACCAGCATTGAACCTGAATTTATCCCAGAGGCCGAACCCGGGTCGGGCCCCAAGGGAGAAACCGGTATTCTAGGCCAGTCCATCCCCAAACCCGGGGCCGGGAGAAAACCCGGAGCCGGAAGATTAGCCGGAGACAAGGCCGAAACAATATATGATGACGAGACTGGTTTAGTAGATGACAGCGGGTGGGAGATCACTTGAACAACTCTGGTCGGGAAGTCCTTCGCACCAGCCAGTGATGAAATATTAGTGATAGGATATGAAGACCCGGACCGACTTACAACCCGCTCGGGCCCGAGAAAGGATAAACCTGACTCGGTCCTCATAGGCTGAACCCAATAAACAATAGAGACTAAAACTAGTCTCTAATTTATTTAATATTGGTTTTTCTTTAAGAGAGTATGAGATATCATGGATTTCATGCTCAAATGCTAACCAAGCATGTACATACACAATGTAGGTAACTTAAACAAGCTACTGTAAGGAAGAAGCAATTATAGACAATAACTATGTCTAAAACACTGGCCGTAAAAAAACCAAAAACTGCTAACACGCCTACCACGAAAATAGAAATGATCAATAAAATCAATATTGATCAAAAAGACCTACAACCACTTATCTTAGGTCTTTTCTTTTTGTCCGATATCTTGTTGATCCTTTGAATGCTTGAAATAATCCCACAGCAGTATTGAAAAGTTTAAAACTATTTTAAAACTGGCTAAAATCTTTCACTTCCCCTTTCCTTCATAGTAGGAAAGGAATGAAGACTTGGTTGCTACAACAAAGTCATGTGATGTTTGTCAGCCAATGAGATTATCATTGTGCCCTATGACTCATTCAATGGCACTGGGTATTAGATTAACTCTCTTCTTGCCTCATTCTGAGAGATGTGAATGCGAATTACTATGGATCTGAGAGAGAGAGAGAGAGGTGTGGGGGGGGGGGGAGAGAGAGAGAGGATACATTAAGAATGCTTCAGTCACTCTATAACCACCACAATACCCAGCAAACATTGGCTGTAAAAAATTCATCCTACTACACTTCCCTTCAAAGAAGGAAAGAGCAATAGTAATGCAAGGAGGTAGGTTGTAATGTAGTAACAACTCATATTTAAGTGCAAATCCTCACTGTAGTACTCGCTTCCAAATTAGACCCAGTCCAAATTTCTTGTGAGGACAGGTATTCATTTTTCACATGCTTCGGGAAATTTTCACGAGTTACGGACGAGCAACTCACTGGTTCAAGCAACGAATGACTTGTGAATCCCTCACTTCTCGCTTTGTTTACATTACATTCGTGAGTGTCTTGAAAGTCACTCACCAGTGACTCACGCGTATTAGCGAGTCAGTTCTGTACGAGTAGCTCTTTAATATACGGGTGACAGCAAAAGATGGCCTCCCAGGCCTAAAAAGCTTGAATTATAGTATTCTTGATTATCCAAGCTCTGACCAGCTATTCCCAGCTAATCCAAGCGTTTAATAACTTGGAATAGCTTAGATTAGCTTGCCGGTATTGGCCACCTAAAGTTCAAGATAATCCAAGAAAATCCACGAAAGGCCTAATTAAAGTAAAATCCAAGAAAATCTCAGATAGCTTGAACATTCAAGAAAATCCCAGCTAGCTTGAACCTCGAGATAATCCGAGCTAATTTGGCGGTACTGACCACCTAATTTCCAAGAAAATCCTAGCTAACTTGAACATTCAAGAAAATCCCAGCCATCTTGAACATTCAAGAAAATCCCAGCTAATCCTGGCTCTTGAAATAACAGAAAATGGATGCACGACTACACATAAATGATGCCAGGGATTATATATATAATAACAAATACAATTTCAGTTGGACATTAACAATGCATGAGTTTCTGATTGATTTGTTTGTTATTCTTATAGAGAGATTGTTAATATACTATGTTAATTAGAAAATCATGATCACTACGGAAAAAGTTATACCAAGACCGGTAACTCTGAATAAATCTCAGCAAATCAATAGAATACATGCCTCCAAATACAGTTCTGTTTCCATTTAAGCATTGTTTTCTATCTAACAATATAGTGTCAGTGTTTGAAAACTACATGTATCATATTCTATATATATATCCATAGCTGGTAATGATCAATGCAATGAATGTACTTTTTGCCCTTTTACAAAAAACCTTTTAAATTTCCTACCAATTTACCAGGTCACGGTCACCTCTACATGGCTACAGAACCTGTTCTTGCCTTAGTCCATTGGCTATTTCAAGATAATACAAGGTAGCATAAGTGAATATACAAGTTCAAGAATATGGAAGTAGCTTGGATTCTTTTATGTCTGACAAAATAAAGTCCTGGAAAATCCAAGCTAGCTTGCATTCTGTCAAATCTGAAAAGTCCGAGAAAGTCCAAGAAACTTGCACTTTTTGATGATGCCATTCAAAAAGTCCTGGAAAATCCAAGCTAGCTTGAATTCTGAGATGTTGGATTTTCAAGAAATTCAAGCTACTACATAAAGTCCAAGCTAATTCAAGGAAATCCAAGCTGGTATGCCATTGAATTATTTTCCAATTGCGCTCAGATCTTGAGAAATGTCCATTTTCAGACCAAGAGAAAACAATTTTCTTTTAGTTCCCCACTGGAATGACTGGCTCGATTTCACCATCTGAGCATCATTATGGTTCTTGATGATCGATGTAGACAATTTTGAATGTAAATTGACTGCAGGCTGTTCCTGCCTTAGGCAACACCATCTTCCAATCAAATTAAAATATTAAATAACTAAATTACTTTACATGTGGATGGTTGCATAAAAATTGAGATACTCTGAAAGCCTTTTAACCCTTATCACACTGATGTCAGAATTTTATTTTTGAAATTAAAT
Source organism: Chaetoderma sp. LZ-2023a (assembly GCA_034401795.1). Lineage (NCBI taxonomy): Eukaryota > Metazoa > Mollusca > Caudofoveata > Chaetodermatida > Chaetodermatidae > Chaetoderma > Chaetoderma sp. LZ-2023a. The sequence continues at coordinate 15,125,878 of CM067366.1, read as the reverse complement.
TGAAAGATGAACTAGTGTACATTTTTCAACAAATTTGGTGGGAAATGGTGCTGTCGTAGACAGCAACATCATCCTGCAAAATTGTTGAAAAATGTAAACAATGTTTCTTTGCATTGACAGGGTAAAAGATTGAATATTGACATCAGAGTAGTAAGGGTTAACTCTTGAGATGGCAAAAAATGGCTTCTGCATAGATCTTGAGAAATATCTATTTGCAGACCAAGAGGGCTATTTAAAAAAATTTATCTCTGGGGATTACTGGCTTGATAACCAAGCATGTCATTCTAGGGATACATTTCCAAAAATATCTTTTGGTCCGCAAATTGATATTTACTATGAGAAAATTGAACAAATTTGAGGAGTGAGGGGTTAATACACACTTGAAAGTCAAAAGACATGTCCTTCACTGTCCAGATTACCGTCACATCGCTTCATATACCCTGATCATAGCCCTTGGCTATAATGAGTCTTCTACTACTTCTACTACTACTACTACTACTATTGCTACTGCGCCTGACACTCATTCCAATTGATTTGGGGGCTTTATCACGAGCGGCCGTGGTTGCTAGTATCGGCATCCGCGCAAAGATTCTTCCCAGTATGGATGTTTTCTAAGTATCGGTCTTCGGCGATGACTGTGAGCGCCACGAGAGACTCGACGTCGTTAGTTCTGTCACGGTGAAGTCGAAAACTTCCACACGTGTATTAATTGGCGAGTCGTGTAATTTTAGGTGTTGGTGAAATTGTTTCCCGTTAAATGAATAATTTATTTTATTTTATCCAGAGAAATATTAGCAAGGAGAATTTAGAACCTTCAATTATAAAATCTGTGTATCTCTATTTCAACATTACAATACAGGTGAGTGCTTAAATATTTTAAAACTAGTTTCATTTGAAGCTGTTGCTGCTAAGGCATCAACAGCTTCCAATCAGATTAGTTTCAAAATATTCAACAGAATAGTCAACAGAATATTTCTTACATTCATAAATATTTGTTCTATCTGGCATGTGGTGTTGAAAGGGTTAATTCTTTTGCTAAGGTCAGTTAATTGCTATGATTGTCAGTATCATTTTAATAGCGAAGTTGTCTATTTATGGAAGATTTCATCGCATTTTAGTCATTTATAGTCATTTGTAATAACTCATAATTTCTGATATCGTACCACCTGCTGTTTATGGCCAGAAATGTGTGGTTCCCTTTAGTCTCATCAAATCGGGCCTCTGTAGTGGTCTTCAGGTACCTCCATTGCTGCCCATGAGAAAACTATTACAAAATTTTACCACTAATGGCTGGCTCAATAACTGAGCCATTCATTCCAGTGGTAAAGCTTCAAAAACAGACTTCTTCAATGACCTGCAAATATTTAGATGACCACCTGTTATAAACGACCAGTTGTTTCCTGGCATTTAAAAGGGCAGTTTAAGATTCCAATCTTCATAATGACCTGCATATAAGAGCCACCTGTCTATTGTGACCACTTCATTGAAGCTGTATTCGTTTGACTTTTTTAGACCTTTCTGCTGAATTATCTGTTTCAATTGTTCAGCTCCATTTTCTATCATTCGTAGTATGCATGAGTGCGTATTCAACAATAATCGAGGCAGTCATTCTAGTGGTAAATTTTCAAAAATAATCTCTTGGTCTGCAAGTGGACATTTTTTTCTTGTGAGAAAATGATAATTTTCTTGAAAAATATTTTATGGTTCGAAAAGGGATAATGCCATTTTTAGTCTTCCAGCAGACAGTTTTTTTATGTGGTGACCACCCAAATGAAAGATTCTATTATTACCAGTCTATTGTCAATCTATTACCAGCTTATTGTCTGTGGGAAACCAGTCGGTTGTCATACTATTGTCAGATCTGGTAATGAACTGGCAATAAATCATCAAATGAGTGCCAGTGTATTACCAATTTCACGCTAGTTTATTGTCAGATGTCTTCCTGTGCACTGACACACTAACAATAAGCTGGCAATAGACTGACAACAGACTGGTAATAATGTTTATGAAACTCGACAGTAAACATACAAACAAAAATTTCCAGTCTTACATATATCTATACTAATAGGAGAAATAGATATGACAATAGAGTGACAATACACTGGTAACATTTTAACATCTCACAATTGACTGGTTCCACACTGACAATAGTCTGAACATCTGACAATAGGAGGCATTTGGAACATTTTCAGTGTTAGCTATATTGTACGTGTGTTGTGAGAAATTTGTCCCAGATTTTTTCTCACTTGTTAGCTGACAACAAACTGTCAATACATATGACTACACTCACAAAAATCTACCACCTATTTTACTTTTTATTACCGGTCTATTGCCAGATTTTTGTCAGTGTGATACCAGCTTCCTATCAGTGTATTGTCATTTGCATGCCAGTCCATTGCCAGATTAATGTCAGCTGTTGCTAGCTACAAACTAGTTTCTTACCAGTCTGTTGATAGTTGATTATTACCGGTCTGTTATCAGTTGCTCATTACCAGTCTGTTGTTAGTTGTATTATTGTTTCTTGCTACTTTAAATTGGTAATAGACTAACAACACACTGGCGATGGACTGACAAGAGGCTGTCAGTAAAGTGGTGGGAGCTGCTCATATTATTGTAGGACAGAGAAGGTCATCATGACACGAGGATGGCACCCGCAGTGCTTTTAAAACTAAAAGAAAAAGCATGATTTTAGCATTCAGTACATATGTAGTTGGCACTCCAATAGAAACTAACATCAAACTAAATATTCAAATAGCTGGGTCACTTCAATTATACAGATGAATAAATTATAAAAACACGTATCACAATTCCAAAACCACAAATTATCAGCATTATCATTACAATTTATAGGCCTACATACCAAACTGATAATTATTGTTCTGTTCTTGGGTAACATTAGGTGATTAAAACTATATAAACATGATAATAAATATATTTTCTATATTTTATGCAGGCTAAGGACTGCTTCTGATGAATTTTTTTAACAGTAAGAAGGGAGATAACTTCTTGTTTTAGCATGTAGATTTCCCTTTGTCAGAGTATTGAATATTACAAATACTGGCAAAAAGTTAATTACATAATTGTGGTGCGTGTGTGTGTGTGAGAACAAATACAGTAGTACAAATCTAACATTTTGGTATTACCAAAAGTGTGACACAGATCCAGATGTAAAATCATTGTTATAAAGTTGTAGGTTATATTTCTAGGCATATGTAAAATAACTCAAATATTATTTTTATTTCACATTTTACTTTATTATCAGACATGGTCTCCGATAGCAAAATTGTTCAATCCTTCCTTGTCAATCTATTGTAAGATTTATTTTACTGTGTCCGTTCTTGCCAGTCTGTTGCCAGATTTATTTCGCTTAATGTCCTTTCTTGCCAGTTTGTTGTCAGATTTATTTTACTAAGTCCGTTCTTGCAAGTGTATAGCTAGACCTATTTGAAATAAAATTGCTACATCCTTTATTCTTATTTTTTATGTCCTATCTTGCCAGTCAATTGTCAGACACATTCCTTAAAAAGAGGCCCAAGTCCTTTCCAGTCTATTGCCAGTTAAGATGTTAATATTATTTTCATGTCAGGTTCTTGTTAATATTATTTTCATGGCAGGTTATTGCCAGCTATAGTTAAAACAGTTTTTGTCATCAGGTTAATGTCAGACTGAATAAATTTGATGCCAGTCTATTGCCAGAACTCCAACAAACTGCCACTGTATTGCCAGAGTATTGTCTGACTATTACCATGTCTGACAGTAACTGGCATTATTGCCAGTTTATTGTCAATTCTTGTTTAATTAATGCCAGCTTATAGCCATTTTATCAAAACACATGAGTATAATAAAGAGAATTATTTCTGTTTTCCTTAAGTTGTGTATAGCAAATATAATTCCTTATCAATTCATTAGAGTATATCAATCACAAAGTATGCTACTTCCCAGGAGCAAATGGAAGGGTTAAATGAAAATACAGGATAACAGTATATGATAATTTATTGATGGGTATCGAGAGAAAGGAGTGAATATTCTCGCAAGTAAAACAATAGGTGTCGTTACCAAAATGATGGATTGTGTAATAACAGCTGATTAGTGATGCAGAAAACTGCAACATTTTTGTCATTAGTTTTATGAGTTCTTTCTTTTTCTTTTCATCTAGAAGCGGAATTTGCACTTAGTAAGGCCACATGAATATGGGTGTTGCGTTATTATAACAAATGCAAATTGTTGCCGGAAAAATCTGTGTGTATGTCCGGAAGTGATATTCTCAGAGTCTAGCAAAAATTTGTGGGTTTGGAAATTGCTCAAAGCGCGAGTGTCAATGCTATCTGATTTCTATGTCCATCAGTTCAATGTCTGATGAGACAAGCCGGAAATGAAGTTAATCCATTTACACAACATTGACGTCTTGTTTGTTCATCGGCGTGTCATCGTAAGATATTAATAAAATGTTTCTGTGCAGTTTTAGGATTATAGATGGCGTATGTGGCATTAGCAAATTGAAGTTGTCGCAGGGTTTGCGAAAGGAATCAAGATATATGTCATAGACTATGGATTATTAATCTAGACATAATGTTTTCCTGGAAATACATGTCTTTTACATTTTACCTTTTACTAGTGTGATGCGACAGAAATACCAAAAATTTGATAGACTGTAAGCTTAACAAACTGAGTTATACTAGGTCAAACTCCTTGAACTATTTTGGGGAACCTTGATATAATATAGTTACATTTAATTTCCTGTGAAAACTGACTTTTTGACATGAGTTAAAAAATTTCAGATTTAAAGTATAATTAGAAGCACATAGTAAAACTTCATATATTGCTTTAATTTTTATGATAAGGTCGGATGACCTTTGGAAGTGTTTCTTTTGAATTAAGCTCCTGGCATTGCAATATATTTAATACAATTTCTCATTGTAACCATTGAATCGAACAACTCAAAATATTTGAATAAAAATAATCGATTTATTATGACAGGTACTGGTCTCTAACATGTTATTTTTAATATTAACACATTATATCGAATCCTCAAAATATTTGAATAAATTTTTTTTAAGTAATTGATTTATTATGATAGATGACTGGTCAGAGACTAGAGTTAATATTTAATATTAACAAATTACCTACAAAAAAGGCAAACACATTTTAGAGAAATTTTCATTGTTTTTACGTTATGTACTGGCAGTCAATCACACAAGTGGAGAGTTTTCACAAATTTGCTAACAAGTACAAGACTTTTGAAAATTTACCATGTGATGGCTAGCTCAATTATTGAGCCAGTAATTGCAGTGGAAAATCAGCAAATGTCCTGTTGGCCTCCAGATGAACATCTTTCAAGACTGGACTGCAGAGGCAGTTTTTGTCTGAATTGACCATTAAATGGTTAATTGCAGTACAATGCAAATAGGAGACAAAAATGTTATTAACACTTTAACCCTCTAACACTCATATCAGCTAAAAATGGCTTCTGCAGTGGTCTTGAGAAATGCCCATTTACAGACCAAAAGAAGACTATTTTGGAAAATTTACCACTGGAATGACTGGCTCAATAACCGAGCCAGTCATTCCAGGGGTAAATTGTCAAAAAAAGTCTTCTTTTGGTCTACAAATGGGCATTTTCTATGAGAAAATTGAAATTTAAAATAATAAATTCAAGGGTTAAAGGATTGATGGTCAAGACTTCCAAAACTAGGCTCGGCAGTGGTTTTAAGCATTGTCCATTATTTGCAGGCCAAGAGATGACCATTTTTGAAATTTTACAACTAAAATAACCATTGGAAAACTATAACCCCTACCACTCTGATGTCAATATTTGGTCTTTTCTCGGATCAATGGCAAAGAAACTTGTATACAGTTTTCAACAAGTTTGCTGGACAATGTTGCTGTGTATGACAGCATCATCGTCCACCAAATTTGTTGAAAAATGAATACCAGTTCATCTTTTAATTTAATTTGAAAATTTAAAATTCTGACATCAGGGTTGTAAACTTTAAAGAAATAGTTTTCTGTTGTTATGTAGATGGATATATTCAATGAAATAATTGAAATTTTATTGACCAAATTAAATGGTCAATGGATTATAGTGACTTGATCGATGTCAGTCTTCTCTGCACTTAGTGAACGATAACTTAATCTTGGATATTTGTACGATCGTCTTGAGATTTATGTTACTGGATCTGCTGTCATTCAACATGACACGCGACAAATCTAAATACTTGACGTTTTTGGACTGGATCACTGGATCGTCAGTTGAGACAATAACTGTAGATGTCAGTGAGCTGTCATTCCGCTTTTCCACACTGATGGAAACTGGAAAGGAAATAAGCTGTGATATTAAGTAACGCGGCGGTCGTTTTTCAATCTGTCCGTAACGCATTCGCAGGACATATAATCTCTCAACTCAAATACATTAGCCTCTGTGTAAGCTTCTCATGGGAGAAGTAGGATAGTGGTATGGATATAAAAATCTAGACATTGCTCAATAGACGTGAAAAAGTAATCATGTAGCGTCTTATCGTTAATGGAACTATGATATTGGGATTCATTTTCATCTAGTGTACTGGGAATCCGAAAAACATCCTTGCATTCCAATGTCTTTAAGTACAATTATCGGGTAGGGTTTTTTCTCAGTCGCTTCAGTCATGACAGGGATGACATTGGAAATAGCCAATCGGCTTTATTATCCACCAAGAACACGTGTGCGACAGAAACGAACTCGCAAATTTAATTTAAACATGTATTGGTATGGAGCACTTTATCGTCGGCTGAGTAATCTGGAGAAGGCGTGGACTTTGCATCGCAACCCTCTGCCAGGTAATCACATTACGACATACTGTTGATTGTCAGGTTTAGCTCTTTAATTGTCGAGGCAGCTGAAACAGATTTTGTGGTGGTCTTGAGAAACGTCCAATTAGAGGCAATGAGAAGACTATTTTGACAAATTTACCATGAATGAGTGACTCAATGAGCCGTTTATTCCAGTGGTGAATTATAAAAAATAGTCTACGGCCTCTTAATCCTTTAACCCTCATATCAGCCAAAAACGGCTTCTACAGTGTTCTTGAGAAGACTATTTTTGAAAATTTACCTCTAGAATTTTCAAAACTAGTCTTCTCTTGGTCTGTAAATGGACATTTTGAATGAAAAATGTCCATTTACAGACCTTTGATGGAAATTATTTATAAATAACGAGCTCTACGCTTCCTGCAGAGGATGGATTGACAGAGCGATTCAAATGACGGACAAAACAAAATGACATTCCAGATTCACTATACCGTTCTATTAAAGCTCTAACACTCATATCAGCCAAAAACGGCTTCAGCAGTGGTCTTGAGAAATGTCCATTTGAAGACTTTTTTTTAATTTACCACTGGAATGACTGGCTTGATAACCAAACCAGTCATTCCAATGATCAATTTTCAAAAATAGTCTTGTTCTGCAAATGGACATTTTCTATGAGAAAATCAAAATTTTCTTGAATAAATTCAAATGTTAAATGGTTAATAGTTAATCATGTCACATTTGTAAGGATATATAAACTGACTAATGTTCCACAATTCATTTAAGCGAGCATCGAAGGGCAACCCAAAATTACAATGATGGTTCACCCTAGCCAATTAACTATTAACTACCTTTCATTATTTTGCACCAGATTTACTAGTTTCAAAATATTCAACAGCTTACATAATATACCTTGAAATTTAGATTCTGTGAATGCAGATTTCAAAATGTTAAAATTGATTCCATTACATGCCACTTGCACTTACATCCGTAAAATAATGACAGAGCTTAGCTAGAAATGGGCGGGGTATAGCTAGAAATGGGAAGGGTATAGCTAGAAATGGACAGGGTATAGCTAGAAATGGGTGGGGTATAACTAGAAATGGGTGGGGTATAACTAGAAATGGCTGGGGTATAGCTAGAAATGGCCGGGGTATAGCTAGAAATGGGCGGGTATAGCTAGAAATCAGTGGGGTATAACTAAAAATGGGCAAGGTATATCTAGAAATGGGCGGGTGTATCTAGAAATGGGAGGGTGTAGCTAGAAATGGGCATGGTATAGCTAGAAATGGGTGTGGTATAGCTGGAAATGGGTGGGGTATAGCTAGAAATCAGTGGGGTATAGCTAGAAATGGGAGGGGTATGGCTAGAAATGGGTGGGGTATAGCTAGAAATGGGCGGGTATAGCTAGAAATGGGCGGGGTTAGCTAGAAATGGGCGGGTATAACTAGAAATGGGCGGGTATAGCTAGAAATGGGCGGGGTTAGCTAGAAATGGGCGGGTATAACTAGAAATGGGCGGGTATAGCTAGAAATGGGCGGGTATAACTAGAAATGAATCTGGCTATTTGATGGCTGATTAAAGGTGCTTATTCACACCAGAATGCTTGAAAATAAAATTGTTAAAATTGAATACTTTTATAAGCTTAAATTATGTGCCTATGTGTAATGAAACGAAATAAATCTTAACATATGATGATTCCATTACGTATAAATTAAGATAACTTTTTTTAAGTTGCAAAATTGAAATAGAGGCCCATGCCTCTATTTCAATTTCGCAACTTAAAAGATTATATTAATTTATATGGAATGGAATCATCATATGTTAAGATTTATTTCGTTTCATTAAATATAGGCTTACAGTTTAAGCCTCCAAAAGTGTATAATTTAAACAATTTTATTTTCAGAAATTTTAGTGTGAACACGCACCTTTAAACGTGACTGTATCTTAATTGAAGCGACTTTAAGCTGCATTTACTCAAAAAATAGTTCAGGAAACGCATGAGGAGGTTTAATGTAGCCAGCAAGCAGCTATTTGACCATTTAATGGTCAAATTTGCTCAAGAAAATCAAAATATTTTCTCATTGAATGTAGATTTGTGGGCCAAGAGAGGACTATTTTGAAATTTTACCACAGGAATGACAGACTCGTTTATTGAGCCAGGCATTCCAGTAGGAAATTTTCAAAAATAGTCCTCTCTTGGCCCGCAAATGGACATTCCTCAAGACCACTGCAGGAGGCCGGTTTTGGCCGACTTAACCATTAAAGGGTTAATCTTTTTGCAGATATGTGATGAAATCAAGCTTTACACATCAAAACATCCTGACTGACTTCATTACTCGGTAACCTGAAAACAGAATTAACTAGATTTTCTATTTGAGCTCTCATGGGCATTAAATTTAAGTAGTAAATTGAAGTTAAATCTCAGCTATCAATTTACTGACTGATGGGTTCTTTTCCTGTCTAGGTAGATGACAGTGGGTTAATGATGGCGGTTGTATACCGCTGTAGAGTGAAGAATATTTTTTCGAAAGGCAGAAATTAAAGGATTCGATCTGTCACTCAAGTATCTGATGTCATGATCAAAATATGTCACATGTTAACAGTTTAACACTGATATCGGCCAAGAAGCGGCTTCGGGAATGGTCTTGAGAGACTATTTTTGAAAATTGACTACTGGAATGACTGGCGGGTTATCAAGCCAGTCATTCCAGTTATAAATTGGAAAAAATAGTCTTCTTAGTCTGCAAATGGACATTAAAAAGTGGAAGTTTCTTTAAAAAATTTGTGGATTAAAGTGTTAAAGGATTCAATCTGTCACTCATAGAAATGGGTAGGGAATAGCTAGAAGTGGATCCGTCTATTGTGTTTATAGACTTGTCACCAAGGACACCCACACCTGCGTGCATGCACACCAGAACATGCACGCCCGCACGCACGCTCGCACACACGCACGCACACATACACACACACGGTCGTTTGCAATTTACCTAAAAGATATTCATGATGATGCATCAAATAAGATGTTGATAAATTTGTCAGTCATTTTTTCAAACTCAGTATTTTATATACATTCCTTAACCCGCTAACACTCATGAGCCAAAACGGCTTCTGCAGTGATCTTGAGAAATGTCCATCTAGGGACCAAGGGAAGACTATTTTTGAAAATTTTACCACTGGAATGACTGGCTCGATAACCGAGCCAGTCATTCCAGTGGTAAATGTTCAAAAATAGTCTTCTGCTGATCTGCAAATAGACATTTTCAATGAGAAAATAGAATTTTTAAAACCAATTCAATGGTTAAAATGATAGGCGCTCTGTCAAATATTACAGGGCCCATTAATGCTGTTATTTCTATGGAAACAAAATAGAAATTAACTTGCAGGGTTCTAAATTTAACTTAGCCGAGACATTTTAACTATCATCCTTCTTCCCTTTAGAATGACAAAGGACATGAATTTCTAAACACGAAGTCCAGGACATTCTGGGTAAGAGTTTTGGGAGTCCAAACATCAAACATGGATGTTTAAAATGGTTCTAATACATGTAATTAAATCATCTGAAATAGTTGTACGTGTTGTCAAGTCTTTAAATTTACAGGAATTCCAGGACTTTCTTGCAGGTATTTGTCATAGAAATCCAAAAACGACATTTGGGATAATGGTAGGCCCAGACCTCCAGAAGTGGCCTGCTTACTGCGCCCACCCCTGCCAATTTGCCAAGATATGGAATTAGGCAATGACTGCCTTATGTGCAGTGTCTTGGCGTGTTGCTGTGGTGGCCGCAAAATACATACGGTATTGTTTATAATATCCAAATTACTGCGTGATCCTTATGAACTGTAGACAGTAACACTGAAGAGTTAGTTCTGATTGTAGTGTTGCGAATGTTCACAGTCAATTGAATAGGAAAAATTATTTACCTGGATCTTCAATCATTCTAATTGCCTGAGAAAGTACAATTGCTATTGAAGATGCCCTTAGGAGTCATGATTTTCTTTGATGCCCATGAAATAATGAATGGCATTAAGAAGTCATTGTTTTATCTGATTGACCCTTTAACAAGCAAGGTGACCAAATGCGGCTTCTAAAGTTGTGAAATATTTGTTTGCAGAGCCAAATTTCCAACATGCAATTATGTGACAATTATGCGCCCTCTAGAAATATTGTTGCATTGAGAAACAAGGTTAACTCTGTCACCAATGAATTCATCATATCTCATTTTCAAAGCAACTATACAAGAAAACTGTTGAATATTTAGAAATTAATTTAACTGAAAGCCATTGCTGCGAATGTTTTGAAATTAATTTGACTGGAAGCCATGTGTAGGGCAGCAATGTCTTCCAGTCAAATTAATTTCAAAATATTCAACAGAATAAGTTTTATATATTAAAGAATTTACTTTTTCAGCGATTTTTTTTCCGGTGAAAGCGTTAAGACCAATGATAATACTCCAGCACAAGTGCTCCAATTGAAGGCCTAGATGTGCACACTCAACTTAATGGTTGTACTATTAAAATATGCCAATTTGCATTCAAATTAGTTTTCAAATATTCAAAAGAAAAATATTATACTTTTATCTGCATAATCAGTCCGACATGTCTGACTGAGTCTTTCCGGCTCTCAACAACTGCTGTGAAAGCTATTTGATTAGAATTGATGAGCACCCGGGTAAGGTGCCTGTCAGGTCTATTCAAATATCTGTCACATGAGGACTAGGTTGATAGTGTTAATCAACCTTTCCAGTTTATCCATCCGTCATATGATGTCATAATCTACTGTGTGATGGGTAGGATGATGTCATAATCAATTATAGCATGAATGACTCAGTTTAATCCATCTTAAGCGCTTAATAGTCTTACACATTGTGCGAATTGTATGTCTGCTATTTAATAAACATACTGTTGAATATTTTGAAACTAAATTAACCCAGTCAAATTAGTTTCAAAATACTCAACAGCTTACCTGTAGTTTGCTGGAAATTGATGGTCAGGGAGTTCAGGGATCGATCCATGTTAACACGAGCGAGGTGTATGCGGAGATTAGCTAGAGATGGGCGGGGCATGACTAAGATTGAAAAGGTCCATTCCCTCTTTCTTTGTACAGTCTGATGTATTATCTCTCATGCTTATTAGTCAATTACCCAGACACATTGATTTGCTACTAATTAACTCTGTCATGGATAAATATTTGTTCTATATGAGCGAAATTCATTTTTCCCCCACAATGTGTCAGCATGATGAAATGTTTGGATAGACAGAAGGAAATCAACCAGATATTTACAGAGCAAAGAAAGCCCTTGTCAATTGTTTTAGCGGTAATTATATGAAGTTCTAAAGGTAAATGTATTGTTACAGGATTATCGGGCATGATATAGTGTTCAGATATTATTGTGAGTTTCTTATTCTTGAATATTCTTTGTATTTGAGGGATAATTATTCACTGCAATATTTGTCACACATTTCTAAGTGATAGCTTCTCAGCTAGACTACCTCTCCTATATTTATAATTAACTGCTACAATGGACCTTTCTCTAGCCAAGCTCCACCCACACCTCGCTCCTGTTGGATTGATCGATCTCTGAACTCCCCCGACTATCAATTTCCAAAAACTATACAGGTAAGCTATTGAATATTTTGAAACTAATTTGACTGGGCGATGTTGCTGCCTATGGCAGCGTCCAGTCAAATTAGTTTCAAAGTATTCAACAACATGTTTATTAAATAGTAGAGAAATGCAATTTGTACAACGTGTCAGACTTTTAAGAGTTAAAGACGGACAAAATAGAATCATATATAACGTAATGATTATGACATCATCCTACACGCCACTTATCTGATTATGACATCAGATTGATGGATACTCTGGAAAGGTGAGTTAACTGCTATAATTGTATTAGCTATTTGCATCTGTATTCTACAATATTATTTTGTGGCTTTATGTACTACTAGTAGTAACAGGCTGCAATGATTCGTCGATACATCGCTGAATCGCGATACCTTCCCCGTATCCCGATATGTTATACACTTTATAAGAATCATGGTGCATGAAAACAAATTTCATACTTTGATTTGTGCCTAAGATTTAAGGAGTAAAAGATGGATGATTTTAACTCTTTAACACTCATATCAGCCAAAAACAACTTCTGCAGTGGTCTTGAGAAATGTCCATTTGTAGACCAAAAGAAGACTATTTTTGAAAATTTACCATGGGAATGACTGGCTCGATAACCGAGCCCGTCATTCCAGGGGTAAATTTTCAAAAATAGTCTTCTCTTGGTCTGCAAATGGACATTTTTTTATGAGAAAATTTAAATTTTCTTGAATAAATTCGAGGGGTAACGTGTTAATGTGTAAATTTCCTATTACAGTAACTATGAGTATCATTCCAAGAAATCCATCGTGTGTGTGCGTGCGTGCGTGCGTGCGCGTGCGTGCGCGCGCGCGCGCGCGCGTGTGTGTGTGTCAGTTAATTAATAAACGCCATGCCTGTTTACATTTTTGTCGTGCCCTATATGTGAAGCATTAAGGATGGAATGACAGTGATCCAAATGGCGTGCAGATAGATGTTAAAGTTTTTCAATGTACATTTAATTTATCATGGGCGTATCCGATGTTAATAGAACTTTACAGATTTTATTTTATACCATCATTGCATCCAGTCTACATAATGATTTAAATAGTTTTCAAATTTTTTCCATAATTTTACGTGGTTCGGACTATTAGCCTATTTTGCGACAATAATTAAGTAAATGTTAGTTTTTTTACCCTTACAGGACAAAAAACGGCCAAGACTGGCCTCTGCAGGGGTCTTGAGAAATGTCAATTTGCAGGCCAAGAAAAGACTATTTTTGAAAATTTAAAACTGGAATGACTGGCTCGATAAGCGAGCTAGTCATTCCAGTGGTAAATTTGCAAAAATAAGTCTTCTCCTAGCCTGCAAATAGACATTCAATAAGTAAATATTTTAATTTTCTGAACAAATTTAGTCGTTAAAGGCTTAATAGACATTTAATTCATCAAGGGCTTATCCGATCTCAATAAAACTGTACAGATTTGGTCTATACCCTCTTTTGGTCTATACCCTCATTTTCAAATTTTCAATATTTTACGGGGTTTGGACTTGGCTTATTTTGCAACAAGAATTAGGTAAATGTTAGTTTTTCAATAGACATTTAATTCATCAAGAGCTTATCTGATCGCAATAAAACTGTAGAGCTTTGTTCTATGCCATCATTGCATCCAGTCTACATCACAATTCCATATTTTACGGGGTTTGGTTAAAGTTTTTCAATGGAATTGGAGTTCATCAAAGGTTTAGCTGATCACAATAAAACTGTACATCATTGCATCCTGCCTCCATCATAAGTAAAATTATTGTTAAATAGTTTCCATATTTTTTAATGATTTAAATTGTTATCATACATGTAATTTTGCAAGAATTAGAAAAATGTTAAAAGTTTTTCAATGTTCTTTTAATTTATCAAGGGCTTATCCAATCCCAACAAAACTTTAAAGAATTATTTTATATCATCATTGAATTCAGTTTACAGTAATATTAAAATGATTTAAATTTTGTACATGGTTTGGACTTAGTTTATTTCTGTGTGATGATGTCTCCTTTTTAAGAATTAGATGAATGTTAGGCTTTTCAATAGACATTTGCTTTATCAACCAGTTATACTATTTTAAGAAATCCAGACTGCGACGTTACCACACATGTGTGATATGAAGAAATACTAAAGAGTTCGACATTCGGGACATAGCCCATCTAGTTATGAGATGCGGTCATTGCAGCAACAAATTTCAATAAAATTGTTTTCATAATAACATTTTAACTGTCACAGACCAGAAATCACAAATCCTTTATGATGTCAGGAATATTTGGTTGAATATTTTGAAACTACTTTGAATGAGAGCTGTAAGTGCTGCGGCAGCAACCTGGAGTTACCAGTCAAATTAGTTTTTAAATATTTAACAGCATCCATACGCATACTAGTATCTGTCTTGGAGTTGAGATTCTGAGATTTCAGGGGTTGTATCCCTCTTATTGTTCCGTATATCAGTTCTGTTATTAACCTTTTAACCCTCAAATTTGTCCAAGAAAATTGTACTTTTTTCATAGAAAATATCCATTTGCAGACAAAAGAAGACTGTTTTCAAATTTACCACTGGAATAACTGGCTCGGTTATCGAGCCAGTCATTCCAGTGATAAATTTTCAAGAATAGTCTTTTATCGGTCTGCCATTGGACATTTCTCAAGACCACTACAGAAGCTGTTTTTGGCTGATATAAGTGTTAAAGGGTTATCGATGCCCTGAGGATAAGTTCTGTGGCCCTAATACCTTGTTTTGGTTAATTCATTTTGACCCTTGGTGTAGTATGGTCATTTGACAGTTTTGATATGGACACAATGTTGAACGCATCGAAAGTGCCAATAAACCGTGCCCAATATAATGTGTCTTGTTCCAAAGAATGGTGTGCTTGTGTGACTGTAGGCGACTTGTTAGCCCCCTCTTGTCAATCAACTGTCAGCTGGGAATGCAATTAACAAAACCACGATTCCTGCAGTGCCAACTCTCCATCCCAACAACTGTAATCAGCATCCAATGTGGAAAATAGAATCTGATGATGGTGGCGGATGACCCTACCTCTGGTCCCTGTCAAGAGGCCAAATTAGATATTTGTATCTGAGTTTCTTGATGTCCATACTAATAACGGGTTGATGTGAGATTTGGCGCAGTTCCCAATTCTCATTTGCTAATCCCTTGGTGAGTTCATTATGAGGGTTCTATCTACTGATGCAGTATAGTGCTAGCTTCAGGGACCAATCACTTAAAACATGTTTCTGATACTTATTTGCTCACTCAATTGAATTAGCAGAGGAGGCCTCCGCATATAGCAGATGCGACAAATCAACTTATAGAGTACAAAATATTTGAACCATTAAAAATATAACAACGCTGTTGCTATTCCAGTCAAATTTATTTCAGAATATTCAAGTGCATACCTGTATGGCTACAAATTGATCTTCTGAGATACTGAGATTTCATCTGTGAGCTTGAAAATGGTTGACATGAGATGCTGAGATTTCATCTGAGGGCTTAAAAAATGGTTGACTTTGTAGGAAGGTGTATGGCATTGCGTTTAATTAATTAGATACTTGGTACTTTCTAGTTTGATGGCATCACTTGTTGACGGAAGAATTGTACTAATTTACTCAGAGAGTAAAACTTAGTCAGCTCGGTTTCATCTATCTAATGTAGATTGTTAGCCAGAATTTTAGGATGAGGATCATGAGATAATTTTAAATCAGGTGAATATTTAAGATGTAAATAATATTCTGTTGAATATTTAAAAACTAATTTGTCTGGGAGCTGTTGCTGATGCATCCATCCATCTGTCCATCAATCCATCCACACTTCCATCCATCCGTATGTACAATCAAAATTAGTGTGTAGATGTGGTGTGATGTCGTGGTGTGTCATCTGGTATGGTGTGGTATGTGTGCGTGTGTAAATTTCTAGTTATCGTTTGATAATGAGCTTCAATAGTTGTAGTATGTTAATGAAATTGCATGCTTTAGGCTGGCCATGAAGCTATGAAGAAGCCTATTATTTTAGTGGTCAGACTCAATCTATCTGTCCATTCATCTTTCCACTGACTGTGCCTAGGAGGAGGGCTATTATTTTTATAAGTCCTTTCATCTCGCCATCCATGTCTCACCATTAATGTGTATGTGAAAACTGTGTGTGTAGGTTTTTGGTTCGATAGCTTATATTGATTTAGTCTGTCTATGAAGTGGCCCGTATAATGACTGATTTTTGTGATAGACTGATGGGCTGGCCCATGAGTCTATCCAAATATCTGTTATAAGTCCGGTTCTGGGTCAGAGCAGAATCAGACTAAGTTAATTTTACTTGGAGTGGCTTGACGAAACCTCATAGGTTACAGGCTGGCTATGGGAATAGAACAATGCCTATGATTTTTGGCTCACCTGGCCAGAATGGTCAAGTGAACTTATGCCATGGCAACCCCCCCCCCCCCTCCATTGTCTTACTCATCAACCTTTGTTTTGAAATGTATGTCCTTCTAAACGGTTTGGCAAATTTTAACCAAATTTGGCTGTACGGTTTCTGTGGTGGTCGGCCTCAAATTTTCTATTCAAAATTTTGATTGCTAATTGTTTCTGGTGGCCATCTCTAATTTTCCAGTTTTCCAGAAATCTGCTTACTCCTGAATCAATGACCTGATTTCAGCGATGCTTGTATGGAACGATCTTATTGTGGAAAGCTTCAATACTTCTAATGAGAAATTTCATAGCCAACTTTTTTCTGCCAGCCATCTTTAAAATGTATCTCCTAAACCGCTTGACGAATTTGAACAAAATTTGGCTGGTAGGATTCTGTAGTGATAGGCTTCAGAGCTTCTATTCAGATTTTTGATTGCTAGATTTTTGTGACAGACATCTTGAATTTGAAATTTTCAAAAAAAAATTCTTTAAAACTCTCCTTAATCACTGGCCTGATTAGCAATTACCAACATACGATCATGCTATCCAAGTTCCATTTCAATCAGAGTACTGGTTAAGGAGTAGCGCTTTAAAGGATTTTTTGAAAATTTTAAATTCAAGATGCCCGTCACAAAAATCTACCAATCAAAAATCTGAATATAGGTTCTGAAGCCTATCACTATAGAATCCTACCAGCCAAATTTGGTTAAAATTCAAGACATATAACAAGAATTTTCATTGGCCAAATTTGAGGCGGCCGTCTGATTTTGTGAGCATCTTTTTGGGAAACTAAACCGCTAAACAGATTTTAACTAAATTTAACTGGAAGAGTGTTGTCGTGGTAGACGCCAAAGAACATTGATTCCTAATATTGATTAAGTCTTGATTTTTCAGACAGCCATCATGGATTTTCTGCTAATCTTTTAAAACACTACTCCTTGACCAATGACCCATTTATTTCAATGAAACTTGGTTAGAAGGATTCCCTAAGCATGTACACTTCTGAACTTCTGGATGGTCAATTTGTTTGGTAGCAATGTTGGATTTCTAAAAATGTCCAAGAAATCGTTTCAAATATTAAGTACTCCGAATAATTACTCAGCCACAATTTGTACTTTTAAAACTAAGATTTCTGTGCTGCTGCCCAAAACTGTTGAATATCTGGCAAAAATGTGTTATTCCATCTATATGTAGTAGCTGGCATTTGCACGTGAAAAGCCAATGTTCCAGGTGAGCGGTACAGGCCTTGTTGCGGTGAAACTCTGTTCTTGTGCATTTCCTATTAAAGTTTACGTTCTTGAACAGTTCTATGGTTGTTCCAGAACATTTCCAGAGCAGTTTAAGAATACTTTTAGAAATGTTCATGAATAGGTCTTTAAAATGTCCAAGAACACTTTAAGAGCATTATATGTTCTAGAACAGTGGCTGAGTAAGTTCAAGAGCAGTTCTTAAGAACTGTTCCTTAAAAGTTACCAGGAGCTGGATTGCTAACTAATGGTCAACAATGGTTTGACCATTTTTATTTCAAAGCAAGGTTCATGAAAGTCACTTCTACATTTCAAGAACTTATATTCTATAGAACAGTTCTAGAACTCCAGGTTCTTGAATAGTTCTAGACCATTTCCAGAACTCATAGTTCTAGAACTGTTCTAAAATATAAGTTCTTGAATAGTTCTAGAACAATACATGTAGTTCTAGAAGATGTGTCTAATTTAACTTTCACTCAGTACAGTATTTGAACTGCTCAAGACCAGATGAAGCACAGTTCAAGAATGAACATTTATTCGAGAACAGTTCAAGAATAGCTCTTGAATAGTTCAAGAAACCTTTGCCGGGTTTTAGCCTTTGTTTAACTGGAAGACTATGATCAGTGTCTCCATCCCTCTGTGAGTACATGTCTTGCCTCCCACCAATATACTATGCGTTTGCTTGCATACATGTGGGTGTGGGAGAGTATATTGTCAATTTAAGAATTTTCCCGTATCAAGGTTATCTTCAATAGAATTCGCATGCTTAGTAATTCAATCCCAGAATTCATCATATTAGTTTTTCATGTTATTTGCCTTTGGCATGTATATTTTGCGCTATGTCAACTGGGCGCTTGGTTCAATCTGATTTTGGTAAATTCATGCCAGGATGAAATGTTATTAGAAGACGGTGTATCGGGAACCACGCAGCTGTGAGCTCCAATCACGATTTTCTTGCCGTGTATTGTCCCGTTTCTGTACATAAATAATTTAATTTCAACAGTTGCAGACTTGAGTATTATTTTGATTATTTGCTGTTTAGTATTCTGCTCAGCTATTCAGGAAATGTTAGATTTTCTGTTGTCAGTTCTAAAATGTCATGGAATTGTTATTCAGGAAACTTAATTTCATCCGTCATCAATAAATCCAACAGTGTCCATCGGTCATACACACATACGTTATATAAATACTATGCATACATACATAAGTATGTGTGTGTGGTAGGGGTGGGGGTGTGTGTGTTTGGAACAAAATGGCAAAGTTGGCTGAAGTTGACCAAATTGGGTATGTAAGTTGCCCGTATGTTGTTGCATTGCGAGATGACGTTTTCATTAGACTCTGGGGCAATGGGCAGTCAAAGGTCAGTGTTTGTAGAATTCAACAAGATTTGTTATATGTCAGTTACCAATATGATTTTAGCTTGTGAGACAACATTTACATTATGAGGCTCTTCCCTCAGGTGATAAAGGTTGTGTGGGCCGAGTGTGTGTGATGAAAGTCAATGTTGGCAAAAGTGTGCGGGTTTGCGATGGTACACCATTAGACTACACATTGTAGTTTCAGTATTAAATTTATTAGTGTGATAAATTTGATATGATATGAAGACGAGTTTGAGATCATTTATTTGTGATGCTCATCTGGTAAAATAAATATAAAATACATGTATATAAATATTGTCGCGTTTTAGATACACATTATTTGGTTAAAAAATTAACATGTCTGTGTGGCAAAGTTACATGCATTTATTGAGTGCCAGCAGCAATACATTTGAAATGCTCAGACAGATCGCAACGGACAGAGTCGATTGCGGTGAAGCAAATACCTAGCGGTGAGGACTTTAATTTCATTGTGCAGCGGGTCGCGTGGAATTGGAAATTTGTTTTGACATTGGATAGCACCCGGAGCGGATATAATCTCTTCTGGTCTGATATTCCTTTTGCTAGAACAGTTGGCCTTAGATTCATAAAAAGTAATGGGTTGACCGTTATACCACTTAGCCATTATTTAAGAGCCATGAGGTATCTGTGCTCGTGCATTGTCTGGAATGTGTTTAGATGTGAAACAAAATAGCTAAATATTCAGAATGGCATAATTAATTGTCAGATATGAGTTTTTTTTAAAATAAACATTTGTTTCAGATATACATGTAGCAATCTTTTAAGTCTGACTGAGGTCTGAGAAAGGGTTTGCAAATTGATTTTAATTGATTAACTAAGTTGATTAATGATTATAAACGCACTCACACAGTCACATGCATGCACACATGCATTATACAGCATGTACACACCATTCACACACACACACGCATGCGTGCGAGCTCGCACGCACGCACGCACGCACACACACACCAGCCCAACCCCATTCCCCACTACAATCAGGGGTGTATCCAAGGATTGAAAATTAGAGGGGTGGGGGGGGAGGGAAACATAGAAAATTTTGAAAAAGATACATTTTAGTACAGCAGGTCATACTGTATGTAGGTGTATGCAGAAACTATGTTTCATATACCAAATATTACATTGAATTGATGCATGAAGCTCACATGAATTCATAAGTCATGACATGTCGGGTTTTTTGGGAGAAGTTTTGGTGGGCGGGGGGGAGCATTGCAACCCCCCCCTCCTCCCTTCCTTGTTGACACCTCTGACCACAAGCACATTGTTACCACATTCACGCCTGAAACTACAATTCTGATACAATTGTACACCCTAAAGGTCATCAGAGAAAAGTTAGGTATCCTTGTTTGTCTGTATAGACAATAAAAACTGTCAAAGGTAGTAAGTACCCTTTAGCACTTGAATTTGTTCAAGAAAATTTAAATTTTCTCAGAAAATGTCCCTTTGCAGACCACGAGAAAACTTTATTTGAAAATTTACCACTGGAATGGCTGGCTCGTTTATAGAGTCAATCATTCCAGTGGTAAATTTTCAAAAATAGCCTTCTCTTGGTCTGCAAATGGACACAAGACCCCAGCAGAAGTCATTTTTGGTTGCTATGAGTGTTAAAGTGTTAATATTAACTTTACTGATTTTGACGAGGTTTTGCACATAGATGTACAATCTACCTGATGCAGCACTTTTATGTGTGAGAGATCATCAAGATAAACTAAGTTAATCTTAAAAGGTTCTGTAACCTTCGAATCCTGATTTTATTGCCTAAAAGCGGTATCACTGTATGGATGAGCTTAGTATAGGATTTCCTTTTGAAAATAGTAAATACATTCAAAATTGGTACCTGAATCGAGGTATCATGCATCTATACACATATCGAATAAAATACTAGTTGAATATCAGTGGTATAAGGATTATATAAATGATATTTGAGTGATGCAATGAAACCTACTAAGTGACCAATCACAGAACATTGTTTAACCTTTTTATGGTCGAATTTTGTAGAGAAAATCTAAATATTTGCTTACTGAATGACCATTTGCAGATAAAGAGAAGACTAATTTTGAAGACTTTCCACTGCAATGACTGGCTCAGTTATTGAGCCAGTCATTCCAGATGTAAATTTTTCCAAATTTGTCTTCTCTTTATCTGCAAATGGGCATTCCTCAAGACCACTGCAGAGGATGTGTTTTGCTGGCTTGAGCATTAAGTGGTTAAAGGTTTTCCAGGAATAATCCATCTCCGGTGCATCCATGCACGAGTACAAACAAATTCTAAGAAACATTAGTTACATGCTGGATTTAATGTCAGGAATAATATCTAATACCCAGAAATTGTTATCTTCCTTACGGGTGAATGACGGGTGAATAATGGTAAAAAAAAGTCCATGCTAAACAGTAACTGTGATCTTAAATCTATAAAATTGGAGATTTCGTTTTAGAGCATAATATACATGTATGTAAGTTATGTTTATTGCTTATCTGTTGAATGTGTTTGGTCAGCCTTATTGACCACGAGTCAATGACTCAATATTGTGAAAATAATTTGAGTAAAAGGTGTTGTTGCCTCTATAACCCTCTAACACCAGAAATTCCAGACTGGAATTTCAGAGAACCTTGTCTTCTTCTTCTTCTTTTCGTTCGCTGATCATACCGCCAGTCCTGTAAGTGACTATCGACATGATCAAAAGCGTTAAGTGCGTAGATCCATGGTTTATTAGAGCGCGCCATGCGGCCTGGAACCTCCGTCTTCAGCACTCGAGGTTTCTGTCAGGGTTACCTCACCCTTACCTCCTTTAGTCGCCTCTTACGACACGCAGAGGATACGGAAGGTGTATTCTAAGCCCCACCTACAGGGCAAAAGAGAACCTTGTGATAGTTAGGTTTTCAGACTTGAAGTGGTTAATTTTAGCCATTTAATGGTCAAATTTGGTCAAGACAATTTCTACTTTCTCCTAGAAAATGTCCTAATTGTAGACCAAGAGAAATACATTTTTTGAAAATTTACCAGTGCCTGACTGCTACTCTTTAATGTACAACCCGTCCAAAAATGAGTTAAACAGTGGCCTTGAGAAATGTGTGTTTTCAGACAGTGAAATTTTATACAGTTAAATCACTGGAATGACTATCAAGTCAAGTCAAGTGTGATTCCTGGGTGATCAATTTTCAAGAATACTAATTGTTCTTTGGATCTGCAAATGAACAATTCTCAATGCCTAGGTGATGTAACATTTTGGCTGGCTGGATGGTTATAGGGAGTTTAAACATGCCAATTTAGTCTTAGAGAGTACAGTGAAACCTGTATACAAGACCACATCTGTATAAAGACCAACTATATATAATGACCACATTATTGATGACAGAACAAGTGAATGGACCATTCTAGTTTTAGCTATGCCCCGCCCATCTCTATCTAAGCTCCACCTACAGCTCGTCAGTGTTGGGATCGATAGATCGATCTCCGAACTCCCTGCATATCAATTCCCAGAAAACTATACAGGTGAGTTGTTAAATATTTTAAAATTAATCTGACTGAGCGCTGTTCGCAGTCAAATTAGTTTCAAAATATTCAACAGAATGTTTATTAAATGGTAAAGAGATACAATTTGTACAACGTATCAGACTATTAAGCGTTAAAGACGGGCTATATCGAATCATTCATGACATCATGATTATCAAGTCAGCCTACATACATGTCACATAGTTGATTATGACGTCATATGATTGAGTGAGGAAATGGATTCATGAATTGACTGATCCTTTCATTCTGCAGTCTGCATGAAGAGATAACCTGTCTAGTAACACAAACTATCACAAATTCCAACTTTCTCAAAGAAAATGTCCATTTGCAGGTCAAGAGAACATTTTTGAAATTTGCCACTGGAATTGCCCTGCAAAAGGACATTACACAAGACCACTGCAGAAGGCATTTTTGGCTGATTGGAATGTTAGGGTGGGGTGGGGTGTGTGTGTGTGCGTGTGTGCGTGCATGCGTGCGTGCGTGCGGTTTGTTAGGGTGACATTTACAGAGAGGTTTTCCGTATGTGCAAGATAATTATTGTCTGCAAGATTATAGATTATTACCCAATAATTTCTTCGGCAGACAAGTTGTGTCGAGTGAGGTGAGCTGGAAGTCAAGGAATTGGTCTGGACCGTCGTGCGATAAACCGGGCTTATCAGCACCACATCGTCCTGTTAGTGTCCTATATTGCAAATTTAGCACCTGGTAATAAGCTGCGGTACTTTGCTTCGGATGAAAATGACATCTTTCTAGAGGGAATTTGAAGTATCTGATAGCACTTGCTTTGCCGTTTAATTGGTTGTCGTAGTTACTCGCTATCGATGATGCGATGTAAAGCATCTCGGGAGCAAGGGTAGGTAATTATGTTGCTGAGGATCACCGCGTCTCAATCACGATTAATTCTCATGGTAGAAGTGCAAATTACAGTGGTAGAGTCGGTGAGACGAATGAGCATTCCTCGCTTCTTAGGGGGAATTTGCATTAAGATGGATTAATTTTGTGACCTTTATTATTAATTACATTTCTACGAAATCTGGTTTTCCAGGAATCTGTACATGTATGTATGGATTCTGATGAAGAATTTGCTGGGATGTTGATGCACAACCACGCAACCGTACTCCTATAAAGTGTCACTGTTCTTTGAAAATAGAGCTCTTCTTTTGGTTGAGATAAAAGAGGATCCATTTCTCACCATGTCACGCCTATGCTCCGCCAACATTTTGTGCATGTTGGAATTGATTTGAAACTTTAACCCTTTAATGGTCAAATTTGGTCAAGAAAATCTAAATATTTGCTTATTGAATGTCCATTTGCAGGCCAAGAGAGTAGTTTTGAAATTTTACTACTGAAATGACTGGCTCGGCTATTGAGCCAGGCATTCCAGTGGCAAATTTTCAAAAATAGTCTTCTCTTGGCCTGCAAATGGACATTCCTCAAGACCACTGTAAAGGTCAGTTTTGGCTGCCGTGACCATTAAAGGTTTAAAACCTGAATTCCCATTGCAGAATCTAATTAAATGGTAGCTAATACAGGTAGGCTGTAGAATATTTTGAGACTAATTTGACTGGCGCTGTTGCTGCCGATTAGTTTCAAAATATTCAACGGAATGTTTACTAAATTTGAAATGCATCAAAAATATACAATTTGTCCTTATTCATGATACAGTTACATATATGTCATTAGCTCACCTGGCCTGAAAGGCCACGTGAGCTTATGCCATGGCGGCCATCTGTCCATCCGTCTGTCCGTCTGGCAAACTGCGTCTTCTCCATAACGTGTTGACCGATTTCAACCAAATTCGGCTGGAATGATTCTAAACTGATACCCTCCAGATCTTTTTTTTCAGAATTTTGATTGATCAATTTTTTGGGTGAAAATCTGAGATTTTATGAAAAATCTACCGAAAATGGTCAGAATGCTACTCCTCCTTAGCTACTTGACATATTTCAACCAAATTTAACTAGATGCATTCTATGGTGGTAGGCGCTAGAATTATGAAACATCTACCGGTAATGGTAAAAATGCCACTCCTCCAGAGATGCTTGACATATTTCAACCAAATTTGACTAGAGGCATTCGATGGTGGTATGCTCTAAAATATCTTTTCAGAATTTTGCTTGATCAATTTTTTGTGTGAAAATCTACCGGAAATGGTAAAAATGCTACTCCTCCTTAGCTACTTGACATATTTCAACCAAATTTGACTTGATTGTTTCTGTGCAATTTGTCCTTATTCTTGATACAGTTACATATATGTCATTAGCTCACCTGGCCTGAAAGGCCAAGTGAGTTATGCCATGGCGGCCATCCGTCGTTTGTCCGTCTGTCCATCAAATCGTGTCTTCAAAAGGTTTTGACCGATTTCAAACAAATTTAGCTGGAATGATTCTAAACTGGTACCCTTCAGATCTTTTTTTTTTCAGAATTTTGATTGATCAATTTTTTGGGTGAAAATCTGAGATTTTATGAAAACCTACCGAAAAAGGTCAAAATGCTACTCCTCCTTAGCTACTTGACATATTTCAACTAAATTTGACTAGATGCATTCTATGGTGGTAGGCTCTAGAGAATCTTTTCAGAATTTTGGTTTATCAATTTTTTGGGTGAAAATCTGAGATTTTGTGAAAAATCTACCGAAAAAGGTCAAAATACTACTCCTCCTTAGCTACTTGACATATTTCAACCAAATTTGACTATAGATGCATTCTATGGTGGTAGGCTCTAGAAAATCTTATCAGAATTTTGATTTATCAATTTTTTGGCTGAAAATCTGAGATTTTGTGAAAAATCTACCGAAAATGGTCAGAATGCTACTCCTCCTTAGCTACTTGACATATTTCAACCAAATTTGACTAGATGCATTCTATGGTGGTAGGCTATGTATTTTCAGAATTTTGATTTATCAATTTTTTTGGTGAAAATCTGAGATTTTATTAAAAATCCTCCGGAAATGGTCAAAATGCTGCTCCTCCTGAGATGCTTGACATATTTCAACCAAATTTGACTAGAGGCATTCTATAGTGGTATGCTCTGAATTTTCAAAATTTTGGTTTATAAATTTTTGGGGTGAAAATCTGAGATTTTATGAAAACCTACCGAAAAAGGTCAAAATGCTACTCCTCAGCTACTTGACATATTTCAACCAAATTTGACTATAGATACATTCTACGTTGGTAGGCTGTAGATCTTCTATTCAGAATTTTGATTGATCAATTTTTGTGTGTAAAAATCTTAGATTTTATGAAAAATTTACCGGAAATTGTCAAAACGCATATCATCCTTAACCACTTCATGGATTCCCACCAAATTTGTTTGGAATAACTTTAATGGTAGGTTCCAGAACTTCCATTCAGAATTTTGATTGGTAAATTTTTCCAGTCGCCACTGTTTAATGTAAAGAAACATGTATCTTTAAGTGCAAATGTTTCAAATGCTAATGGTCCAGGGGAGCTTCACAGGCCTTTGGGCTTCTTGTTTTTACTCTGTCATCAACTAACATGTAACATATTTAATAATGATGCCATCAGACACTTGAGTGACAGATCGGAAAACTCAATTCCTCAGAAATCTCTGTCTATATATTGATCAGATTAGCAAGCTGTAAATTCTATGGCATAGCATTCCTCAAGGCATTGTATATCATTTTAGATCCAATTTTGTTGTGTCACCGTTACAGGTCATCATCTCATTAATATTTACAATGTTTACGATATTTTAAAAACATGAATGATTTCAATATCGATATATATATATATCTTGATTTTCCAGATTATCGGCTAAGATCGTCCAACCTTCGTACGTCTCACGAAATATAATATTATACACCTCAGCTGTTGTCTGAACAGCGACGCCATAACAATGCTTTTTGTAATGCAATTAAATTACTGTTAACCCTTTAACCCTGAAATTTGTTAAAGAAATTTTCAATTTTCTCATAGGAGATGTCCATTTGTAGACCGAGATTATTATTTTAAATTTACCATCGGAATGACTGGCTCGGTTATCAAGTAATCTCTTGATCGGCAAATGAACATTTCTTAAGACCACTTCAGAAGCCGTCTTTGGCTGATGTGAGAGTTAAAGGATTAAGGTGCTGTAAAATGAACTATTTATTATTGATAACGTTGAACTGCAAGACAATATACAGACACTAATTTCAATGCCCAATAACGCCGAACTCGCTGAATATTTTGAAAATAATTTTACTGAAGGTAATAACTTTCAGTCAATTTTTTCCCCAAAATGTTTAGTACATGTATATCCAGAGCTAAAACCCATGGAAAATGTAGTCTGCAGAAATTCAGCGGGTGAGTTAATGAAAACATTAGAAAATTATGGTCAAAACTCACAAGTGTAGCTCTACTGAGTGTTAATAGAAAATGTAAAACAGTAACAAAATCAAAATTGGTGTGAAATTTAAATTGCTACTGTGATAATTAGAATTTCAATCCTGGTGGCACTAACGGGTATAGATAATAAATAGTCTAAGATTATGTCCCATAATTTTCATTAATGTAACGGGAAGCGCCTAATCTAGGCTCGAAAGTCCACATGTACATAGCTATTCATTTTGGGGAAGTGTTTTTGACACAATATTTCGTATATGTGCATTTTCCTTTGCCGGCCTCAAATGCTGAGTTCCATCTTAAGCAGTTTTAAAGATTAAAACAGCAAAATTCTTAAAGCGTATTATGTTTTATGCAAAGATATTTCAAAATACTTCTTGCTTCATGCATTAACTTTGGTGTACTATGAGCGTATCATAATTTAAAAGCTTTTCATGTCATGTTTAAAACCTTGCTGATGACATTCAATTCCTCTGATGCATGTATTTAGTCACTGTTGGTTTCTCGTTGTTTTGTCTCTCGCTTTTCTTGAGCTATCAAACCAATCTCTCAATACAATATCAAGAACTAAAACGAAGGAAGATGAAAGATTGATGTTTTAGGTGACAGGTGTATCAGTAAGTCATCTACAGAATAGCAATAAGAGATTTTCAATGCGTCTTACATAACACAGCTTTTAATACCATTACTCTTAACACACTTGAACAACTTAGCAGTAGGCCAATGTTGCAAGAAGCTCTGAATGGAAGATCAAGGTAGGCTTGCCCGATTATGCAATATTTTATAAGCATGGCCATTTTAGATAAATAATCGCGATTGTTCGATTAATCGTAGATGCACTGGTGTGTGTGTGTGGGGGGGGGGGGGGTGTGTGTGTGTAGGATGTGGAGGCATAAAGCTTTCAAAAATGCTAGTAGGCCTATTGGCAATATCTGAAAAGAACTGCAAACTTTACTTCGAACTGGAATTGCCTGCTAACATAACACTAACTTAAAACGAAAATTGGTGTCACTGACCATACCACTAAAAGGCTCCAGTCTAATTGCCCGATAGTAATAGGTGTTCAGAACTCACAATTAATATATGCTATTATTAACATTAGAATATGATTTAAACGGTCCAAGAGAAAGGAAATTCAGGTACATGTGTGGCGTGCAATACTTTTCTTGTGGTGCAGTGGTTTCTAAAATTGTGGTGCAGCAGTTTTCTAAAGCAAAATATTTTCTAACATTTTGTAATCGCCCACAATCATATCTTTAAAATGCCTGCTCCATCCTTGAGGCTATCATCAAAGGTAAGCTGCCACAACTTGAAGAAGCACTACAAACCATCAAATGCTTTCGGATAGCATTGCAGTGGATCCCCTCACACTGTGGAGTCCAAGGAAATGAGGAAGCAGACAAGATGGCAAAGGTGGATGCAGAAGAGAATCAGACAGAAAACATGGTTACCCATACAGAGATGAAGACTATCATCAAGTCACTCTATAGAACACCTCAATCAGAAGATGCCTACCATCGTCTCTCGAGGCCAGAGCAAGTGACCATTTTTCGTCTCAGAACTGGACACAACAGACTAAACCAACACATGTACAGGCGGTTCCACCTTATGACATCGCCCGCTTGTCCTTGTGGAGAAGCAGAACAGACCACAGAGCACATACTTCAATGTTGCAGTACGTATCAGCTGCTGAGCGAAGAAATCTGGCCTTTGTCAACCTCTTTTCTTGAAAAGCTGTATGGGCCTGTGGAAGAACTGCAGAAAACCACAGATTTCATCTTGAGAACGGCTCTCCAAGTGTGTGTGATACCAGCGATTGAAAAGAAGAAGAAGAAGATATCTTTAAAATTAATCATGATTAATCGAATGATTGAATAACTGTGCAAATGTCTAGATCACGGTTGATCATTATTTTTAAATGGTTGTTGCTGAACGAGATTGATTTCTTTTTCAGAATTGAGACCATTCAGTGCGTTTGCGAAGCTCAGTTTGACCTTTTGGCCCTTAAGCAAACCAGAACTGGACATGTATGATTGTAAGGAATATTCTGTTGAATATTTTGACACTAATTTGCCTGGGAGCTAATGGGAGCAACCGCAGTTCCAGTTAAATGATTTAAAAAATATTCAACTGCGTTCTTTTGTAATTGTCTTCAGATTCTGATTGAGATAATCAGGTATTTCAAATTTCAATTTGATCATAGAAAATGTCCATTTACGGACAAAGAGAAGACCATTTTTGAAAATTTACGGCTGGAATAAGTGGCTCGGTTATCAAGCCAGTCATTCCAGTGGTAAATTTTCAAAAATAGTCTTCTTGACCTGCAAGTGGACATTTCTCAAGACCACTGCCGAAGCCGTTTTTGGCTGATATGAGTGTTAAAGAATACCGCACCCTGCTTATACGACAATACAATGGTGTATGAAGATAGTAGCTGTCTTGATATGATGTCTTTATAACTCTATTATACAAGATGCTTGACACAACTCGACAACCCAGACGTGTTTTATGGGAATTACGATCACCATCACGATCGGGAAGAGTTATATGTCTATTGATTATTAGCGTGAAAATCAATTAATTACTAGAATGCTACAAGATCCATGACTGTATGACGGGGCTTTGGGGAGTAGTTCCGATGTTTCCGTCGCAGCCGCCAAGATTGTGTGGTGTTCAGAAACCTCCCGCATGGTGTCAGGAAACTTGTGGGCTCAATAAATAGGAAACGCAACATGAATGGAAATGAATAGTAATGAAGTGTGTGTGTATAGAAATCATGAGGTATTTATAGGTATTTTACCTTGTATGCTGTGTACTAACTCCGTTACTATATTATATGTGGTCAGAATAGTTGTGTGGCCCACAAGACTATTCTGAGCACTTATAATATAGTAACGGAGTTAGTAGTTGTGGCTATTATTAGCTCGTCTAGCTAGAGGGGCCAAATGAGCTTATGGCATTATCATGGCCTTCTGATCTGTCCATCAACTTTTCCTTTAAAACGTATCACCTGATTTCGCACTTGGTAGATTTTAACCTGATTTTTCTGGAAGGATCCTTAAGGATGGTAGACTGCTGGAATCAGGATTTCTACACACAAATTTGATTGGTTAATTTTTGTTACGCTCATCTTGGATTTTCCACATATTTTCAAAAAATCTTTCAAGAACATATCATGTTAACAAATGAGTTGATTTTAACCAAAGTTCAAACGAATCTACTTGTCTTGACTGGCCAAAGGTCAGGGAAAGTGTCAGATCTTTTATACACAGAAATTTGATTTGTCAAATTTTGTTTCACTAACTCTTGAATTTCAGAACCTGCCCAGAAAATTGTCAAAGATTACTCCTGATTAACCGCTCAACCAATTGTAGCCAAACCTGGATGAAAGAGCCACATGATGGTAGCTTAAGTAGGCTAATTCAGATGAGATTTTTGTCGACCCTAAACGAATTGAAGGATCATGCTCCAGATAGCGATCTAATTGATGTGCAGAATCCGTGCGGTGTGTGCAGCAAGAATTATGTACATGTTAAAGCTTTTCAATGGTCATTTAATTCATTATGGAGTTATTCAATCTTAATAAAATTTTAAAGATTTGATCTATATACCATCATCACATCTGGTCTGCATCATAACAGAAATAGTTTTCAAATATTTTCATTACTTTTACATTGTTTGGATTTATTTGCAACAATAATTAAATGAATGTTATTTTTTTTAACCCTTTTATGATGTAGCCAGCCAAAACCGGCCACTGCAGTGGTCTTGAGGAGTGTCGATTTGCAGGCCAAGTGAAGACTACTTTTGAAATTTTACCACTGGAATGACTGTCTCGGTAACCGAGCCAGCCATTACAGTGGTACATTTTCAAATATAGTCTTCATTTGGCCTTGCAAATGGACATTCAATAAGCAAATATTTATAGTTTTTGCCAAAAATTTAGTCACAAAATGGTTAATGAACATTTACTTCATCAAGGGCCTATCTGATCTCAATTTACAACTAGATATTTTCATTCAGACCACAATTGCATTCAATCTGCATCATAATGAGTTGGCTGCATTTAATGACTATATGGTGGTTTAGGCTCCAGAAGCTCTACTTTGGCTTTCAATTCCTTTGGCAGATGGACATTCATGATCTTTGATTTCCAAAAATGTTCAGCAAATCACCTAAGATACTACTTCTTAACCCTTTAACACTCATATCAACCAAAACGGCCTCTGCAGTGGCCTTGGGAAATGTCCATTTGCAAACCAAGAGAAGACTATTTTTGAAAATTTACCACTGGAATGACTGGCTTGATAACCGAGCCAGTCATTCCAATGGTAAGTTTTCAAAAATAGTCTTCTTGGTCTACACATGAACATTTTCTATGAGAAAATTTAAACTTGAATAAATTGAAAGGTTAAAGGGTTAAGCGCCATGCTGCTTTCGAGAAAACTTGCGTGCATGAAGGACCATACAGTCATTGGCATCAGAATAAATATGCAGACTTGTAATTGATAAATTCATTCGTCAAACATGTGAAATTTGTCTAAATTTCCAGGGAAAACCTTCCTCTTTCAGAATTGAGTGTAATCATTTATGATGGTTCATATTGAATAAATAAACGATTTAAATACCAACGTGTGAATATTTGTCGGTATTAAATTTCCAACTGGAATGAGTGGTTCAATAACGAGCCAGTTATTCGAGGTGAACAATTAAAAAATATCCTTGTCGCCCGGTAGATGGACATTCACTTAAGCAAAATAATTTTTTATTTTCTTGACCACTAAAGGCAGTAATGGGTTAAAGAGTCAATTTTATCAGTGGAATGTTTTCAGAAATATATTTTTCCTGTATATATAACTGATTATTTAAAATCACAGGATCTATATATAAAATTACCCTTAGGGCATGTCAGTACACAAAAGTGAATTAATGGACAGTTATGATTGATTTAAAGCAGACTTTTGTCTCCATCAATGATTACAGAATCTTGCTGGAATCACATCGATCCTAACCATGTCGCTTATTTGTCTGCGTAATTAAAGTTTCATTCTAAAAGCTTTGACGCCAATCATCGCCTCATGAAATTATACATTTATCATGTCAAATATAAATGTTGTCACTAGCATTGAATGAATTGATTTCTCCAAACTACTACATTCAACTGTTTTCTATAGATGCATTACTCATGGGCATCCGGCAATTAATAAAGTTCTGACATGTTTGCGACATTTCTCGCTGACATTGCGTGTCCCTTAAGGCCAATATCCTAGTTATTCAGTGAGCAGTATTTGTCCAATTGACAAATGGTCAGGTCCATATTTGTGACCAGTGTTTGACAGGTGTGGACGACCATGACACAGTTTCCTTAATTACATTTTAGCCAGGATAAGATCGTTAATATAAATAGTGTTTAATGGTTTAGCAATAAAGCTGGCCAAAATGGCTTTTGTAGTGGTCTTGAGAAATGTTCATATGATGACCAAGAGAACTGTTTTTGAAAATGTACCGCTGGAATTACTGGCTCAATAATCAAGTATACTATCACCACCTACTATATAAGAATGTCAGCGACACGTACGTGTCTGTGCTTTGGACTAATTGAGATACAAATGTTTTCAACATATTTTCATCTGTCTAAATCATAAAAACAGACCTGGCCTGCAAATGGACTTTCAATAAGCAAATACTTAACAAAATTTAGACATTAAAGGGATAAAGACACACTTAAAGGATAATCCCATCTCTTGATAGCTATTCAGGTGATCTAACACGCCGGCCATAAACTATCCAGGTAATTTTAAGCTTTTTATCACGCCGCTAAGGAAAGATATTCAGTATTTAGTAGTTACATGTTGATACATTTCTACACCCTATGATGGCTGGCATGATTTACTTTTCAACCAATCGGGAAAAACCCTAGTGTGTCTGCCTCGGTATATACGCTCAGTCTTAGAGCCGCCAGCTATAGTTTGACAATGTGGTATAAAAGCAATCCTACAGGTACATGTAAGCTGTTGAATATTTTGAAACCAATTTGATTGGAAGTTGTTGCTTCCATAGGCAGCAACAACTTCCAGTCAAATTAGTTTTAAAATATTCAATGGGATGAGCATTACATAATAAAGAATGTGATGAATTGGAGCTTACATGACATCACGCACAATAGCTTGAAGAGACAAAATGGTGTCCATCACTGTTCAACATTTTTGCGGTACTACAAAGCAGATAATTGTGATACAGAAACGGGAATGTTACAGGATATGAATGATATGGAATCTATAAACCATATTCTATCGGTGCAATACAACATCTGAGATGAGATTAGCATCGTTTTAAAGGGTTAGCCATTACAGGCAAAACCAAAAATTCCTTAATATGTAACGAAAATTTTATTACAAATTTTGAAACTAATTTAACAGCTGTTAATACTGCATATAGCAGCAACAGGTTTCACTCGAATTAGTTTCAAAATATTCAATAGCCTTCCAGTATAGTTGCCTTAACCCTTACCACTCTGATGTCAATATTCTATCTTTTACTGTGTCAATAGCAAAGAAACTAGTGTAGATTTTTCAACAATTTTGGTGAATGATGGTTGCTGTCTATGACAGCAACATCTTCCACCAAATTTGTTGAAAGATCAACACCATTTCATCTTTTAATTTAATTTGAAAATCATAAATTTTGACAGCAGAGTGGTAAGGTTGAAATTGAAGCACTGGGATTTCAAGGGTTACAGGGTTAACTCACAGTCACCCACTTGAACAGCAAGTACAAGAAATATTTTTGTCTCGTCTGCAAAGCAGAATTTAAGCAAGACATATGTGTCACTTTTCAGACACTGACGGTGATGTTGACGACGGCAGCATTAGCGTTTAAAGTTTCTCAGTGTGGCAAATCATCTTTGCCTATATTTTAGGGTTGCTAATATAATCCTACTGGAAGCAAACTTGGACATATACCTTAAGGAGCATGATGATAGTGAGGGCACTAGGTGAAATGTTAAGGTCATTCTGATATTGCTATTTTGCTTCCAACTATGTTTTTGCGTTTATCAAATCATTTACATTTATATTTCACTATTGGTAAATCCCATTGAAATTAAACTTGAATACATGATTATACCAAAATGTTAGGAAGCAGCATGATGACATTAAGGCCCCTAGCTCAAAGTCCAAGGTCACTGTGACAAAGAGGAGAGAGTTAAGTCATTTAATTACACTGACTCATTGTTTAAGTATGACCTTTCTGGAACTGGCATAGAACTAACCACCTTCGCGTGACAGGACATTTTTATGTCCAAAAAAGCGTAACCAAGAATAACTTCTAGAACTGCTTTTCCAATTTTAGCTGACATGACATGAAAGGCCAAGTGAGATTATGCAGTGGTGACCATCCATTGTCCATCATCTGTCCGTCAACTTCTCTTTAAGCGGCTGCTTCTCAATAACCACAAGGCCAATATCAATTGGATTTTGGCTGATTTTCAGAAGTGTTTAAAAAATCTCTGGAACCACTTGGGGGATCAATTTAAAACTCATAAAATATCAAGAGCTGAACCAAGTTTGTTCAAGACCACTTGATTGTCCAAATAGTTTGGCAGCCATCTTGGATGACCTAGTTTTTGCGAAAACGACCTGCAGAACTGCTGAATGGATCGATTTGGGCAAAATGATTAGGGTCTATGTTTAGTGACAATAAAGTTTATTCAAGCCAAGTTGATATGTAAAAAAAACATGGCTGCCATGAGCCAATCAAAATGTAGCGTGTTTGGTGGCCATATTGGATTTTTAGCCCACCTTGCCCGAAGGTCTGTCTGTCCGTGAAATTTGCATCTCCTCATTTATGCTTTGACTGGATTTGGGGGAAGAATCCTATGGTGGTAGGCTCCAGACCTTATATTCAGAATTCCTATTGGTCAATTTCTCTAGCAGCCATCTTGGATTTTCCGAAAATATTCCGGAAATCATTTAAAACGCTACTCCTCCGATTTAAATTGGCCGATTTCAACGAAACTTGGGTGGAATAATTCTAATGTGGGTGGGTTCAAGACTTCATTATTTCTGGCGGCCATCTTAAAATTTCTGGAAATCGGTTAAAAGCCTACTCCTCATTAACCACTCAGCCGATTTCAGGCAAACTCAGTTGGGAGGACCCTTATTTTAAAAAAGTAAATGTGTGCCAGACTGAACCTACAATATTGTAAGCACAGGTCATGAGCTATTATAATGATGAAGATTTCTGCATAGGAATTGCTATGAAAATCTTGCAGTGGTTTACCTACATCGGCATTGTTTGAGATAAAATTTATACATTCAGTTTATATATGATTATGTTCTTATGCATATGACATTTACTATTTAAATGTCAATATTAATGATGATTACATAATTTATGGGTAATTGAATAATTAAGACTTTACATGCAAAAATACCTAACTTTATGATTAAAGAGTTGCCTCCCTTTGAAAATTATGTCAGCCATGTTCAAAGCATGGTCGACCATAGTCAAATTTTTTTCTCAAATCTTGATTGACCATGGTCAAAACATGAGTGACTAAGGTCATATACAGATTTCATAGATTTGTTTGATCATAGTCGGTGATTATAGTTTTTTATTTTATTTGACCATGGTCAAGACATGGTAGACCATGGTCGGTGTATATTATCACAGTCAGTACCGTGCGCAAAAGTTGACCATGGTCAACATTCACCATAGTAAGATTTTGACAATTTTCAGGGCTGACCATGGTTGACCATGATATCATTGTCAATATTTTGCAAGGGTAAAGCAATGGGAAATTTAAAATGTCTTCTCGAGAACTACCAGAATGATTTCAATTATATTTGGCAGAAATATTTTTAGGTCATACAGATCCAAGTTTGTTCAAACGAAGTCGATTGGCCAATTTGGCTGCCGGCCAATTTCGCCGCCGGCTAATTTGGCTTTCAGCCATCTTTTACTTTGGCCGATTTTTATAAATGTCTAAAAATCTCTGAACCTGTTTGAGGGGAATGATTTCAAACTCATGAAATATCAGTTAGGGTTAAGAGCTGAAGTTTGTTCAAGTGAACTTGATTGGCCAAATGGGTCGGCGGCCATCTTGGATGACTTAGTTTTTTGCGAAAATTACATCTCCAAAACCGGTGCACGGGTCGGGCAAAAATTTGGGCAATATGGTTAGGGACTAATGGCGATAAAGGTTTGTTCAAGGGAAACTGATGCAAAAAAAACCACGGCCACTGTTGGCCAATCAGAATGTAATGTGTTTGGTGGGCATATTGCATTTTTTTATTTTGACAGATTTTGAAACCAAAATTGGGTTTATATACCAAAATGTAGTTCTCTGGGTATTCTGATTTCAAATTTGCCATTTTTGAAACTGGGATAAACGGGTTAGCGGCCATCATGGATCATTTTCCAACCAGAAGCTCCCATGTACTAAAGCAATAAGAAATTTAAAATGTCTTCTTAAGAACCACTGGGACGATTTCAAGTATATTTGGCAGAAAGCAATTCCTTAGGGCATAGAGATACAGGCTTGATCAAATGAAGCCGGTCAGTAATTTGCCTGGTGGCATTTTTTTTAAACACCTTTAAAAATCTTCTTTTTCGATTGCGTTTGGGGGATCGATTCAAAACTCATGCTAAGTTATATAGTTTATAAACATCTTTAAAAAATCTTCAAAATCATTTGGGGATTGAATTAAAACTCATGAAATATCATTTAGGGGAAGAGCTGAACAAATTTTGTTCAAGGGAACTTGATTGGCCTTTTTAGAAACTGTCAGATAAACGGTTTGGTGTTCATCTTGGATAATTTTCCCGCCAAACGTTCTAATACTAAAGCAATAGGACACTTTAAATGTCCTCTCGAGAACCACTGAGCCAATATTTCAAGTAATATTTAAACAGAAAGCATCTTTACGCCATGGAGATCCAGATTGGTTCAAATGAAGGTGATAGGCCAATTTGCCTGTTGGCCATCTTGGGTTTTGGCTGACTTTTTGAAATGCCTTTAAAATCTTTTCAGAATCCGCTTGGGGGATTGAATCAAAACTCATGAAAGGTCATCTAGGGCAACAGTTGAACCAAGTTTCTTCAAGGGAAGTTGAATGCCCTAATTTTCGTGAAAGCATGTGCAACTTCAACAAAATTACTGAACGGATCAGGCTGAAATTTGGGAGATATGATTAGGACTAAAATTTATTCAAGTGAAGTTGATACATAAAGAAACATGGCCGTCATATTCGTGTTATAATTCCGGCAAACCCCTTCGCATTCTACTGTTAGTGGCCTTTCTAGTTGAAATTCCTATGTTCGAGGTGAGCGATACAGGTACCTTGGGCCTCTTGTTAAATAAAACCAATTACAGCTTATTCGTGTATTTCTATTCTCTGTCAATTTGAATTAAGCATTACTGGAAAGAAAACAAAAGATTACACATCAAATTGATGGTTTCAATATATTATGAGTTTATGGCATGTTTCCATTTTCTCCTCTGTATTATATGTCTGTGTTATTATTCTTTATGACACGCTGGCTTCTCATGAATTGAACAACTAAATATTCCACGCCCTATTGCCCTTACACAGAGGGGCGTAAATGTTGTGAGTTTATGCCCTTGTTTGCACTGAGAATGTGTGGATTAATCAAACACAGGCTGATATTAAATATCATGGAACAGTTGTATAGACAGTGCTGATCTTGGCCGCAATTCCTGACTAGCATACATGGTTCCTGATTCTCTGTCTGGCAAAACCAATTTACGTCGGCAAAGATGGCTCCCGGAAAACATTCACTGCCTGCATTCCTGAATAGAATATCGCGTGACGTCTTTATGAAATGATTTTCGGTATAAGTCAATGTTGATAAGAAGCCAGTCCTTAATTAAATATCTGTATGCAAGACCGTGTTCTCAATCGCGATTAGAATAATATTTTCACACCGTACAGAAAAGTTAATCAGATAGGGACAATACAGCTATCTCATTTTAGGGAAGATATTTTAGGTGTTTGCTTATTTTCATAGTATAAGTTAATTTATATGCTTATAATCTAGACATAGAGGCATATATTAGTCTGATAAACATGACAAATGCTTATTTTTGTTGAGCTCTGTAATGTGATGCATAGGACGGCTTGACATATCGATCCAAATGGCGTCCCGGCATGAAGATAAATGAGGTTTTTCGATGGACATTTAATTCATCAAAGACTTGTTCGATCTTAGTAAAACTTTGCAGATTTGATCGATACCATCATTGCATCCAGTCTCCATCATAACTGAAACCATTTTCAAGTTTTTTCCGTATTTTTATGGGTTTGGGAGTTTTTTCAGTAGACATTTGATTCATCAGGGCAGTATACTATTTTAACAAATCCTTATTTTGTAACACTGACACACATGATGTCTGATATGCAGAAAAACTGAAGGGCGTCTAGTGTGAGGTTTTGGAGCTTCGATATGGTGGCAATCTTTTGGGTGGAATTAATATGACATCATACCCAGCATGAGTCAAAGCTCAAATCCACTGCTTTATATAAACACTCTCTATCAACTCCTTATTTGGACTCGTTCATATTGAGGTGTCTTAATTCTGTTCAGATAACTTATTTACAATAGATGGATCTTATCTGCCACTTACATACATGACATAATCCATTTCATCACATGTAGGCTGATGTCAGAATCAAATGGGATGATGAATGGCGTATCTTAAGCTCCTGTGATCATGGACATTGAATAGTCCTCAAGTGTACAAATTGTATGCGGTTATAATCTCATAAACAGTCTGTTGAATATTTTAAAACTAATTTGACTCGGGGCACTGTTTCTGCCAATTAGGCAGAAACAACACCCAGTCAAATTAGTTTCAAAATAGTCAACAGCTTACCTGTATTGCCTTGATATTGGGAGTCTGGGGAATTCAGGGTTCGATCAGTCCCAACACTTCTCAAAGCGTGGGCGGAACTTAGCTAGAAATGGGCGTGGCATAGCTCAAAATGGATTCCTCGATCATGTAATGGTAGATTATTTATTTCCATAGAAGATGGAATTCAATGAAATTGAGAAAAAAGGTCTCGGAAAAGAGATTAAAATTGAGGAAATTATTAATGGTGTGAATTAATTTCTTAATTGGATAACAATTAATCCATAGCACTTAGTGTCTTAGAGAGATTTTCGGGAGAATTTCTTGTAAATTGGCCAAAAATTGGATTCCAATCAATAATGGTCACAACTTGCATCCTGGCAAAAAAGTTAATCAGTTTGTCCTCAGTTGTTGATATACTTGGCTATAAACTCTGGCCAAATATTTAGACATCGAGTCATCACCTTTGACTCATAAATTCTTTATGATGTAAGCAATATTCTGTTGAATATTTTGAAACTAATTTGTCCAGAAGCTGTTGCTGACTATGGCTGAAGCCGGTTCCAGTCAAATTAGTTTCAAAATATTCAACAGCTTCCCAGTATAGATGAGACAATGAAATTTCAAGAATTATAAAGAGATAAAAGCTCCTTGAAGAAAGTGTACATGTATACATTTCATGAAGAAAAATTATTTACCGTCTGCATTAGTAATATTGTCTAGAAGCCTTTCTTATCATACTTATTTAACTGTCTGCCTGCTGGGTTTCTGCAGACTACATTTTCTATTGTGTTTAACTCTGGATATACTGAATATTTTGAAAACAATTTGGCTGAAAGTTATTGCTGGCCTAGCCACCAACAACTTTCAGTCAAATTGTTTTCAAAATATTCAGCAGGTTCAGAGTTATTGCTCATTAAAATTATTGTCTGATGACTTGTAGCAGTGAGACAGTTAAAATGCTTTCGGAAGGATTAATGGATTGACATTTTGATTTCAACATGAGCCAGACGATAGAATGAGGTTTGAATGGTGTAATTTGGCATTGTCCATTTTATCCTGCCAATCTTCTCTGCTCTTGAGTGAATTTCTAGACTCATGCGTAATAGTCCTTTGTGTAGTACATTGTATGCAAAATTATTCATCCACTTACTTATTAACGAAATAAATTGATGGAAGTATAATTAAAAACGAAAATCGGTTTTCACTGGAATTGTAGTAATGAATAGATGAATAAATCTGTTGCTTTCAGGTCAAATTAAAACATAACCGCTGAAAGGGTCATTACAAATATGAATGAATTACTTCCAAGAAAATAAATGTTACAAATTTTGTTTTGCAAACCAATTGTCCTCTCATAAACCAATTATAACAGCTTTATAAACACCAATGGAACTTTCCAGTTTTAGCCATGCCCCGCCCATCTCTAGCTAAGATCCACCCACACCTCGCTCGTGTTGAGATTTGATGACGGTCTATATGGAACCCTTTGTGACGTAATGATTGTGACGTCATCGTACACGCGATGAGCTGATTATGATATACGAGGTCAGATGATGGATGGATACTCTGTAAAGATGAATTATGATATTATGGTTTAACATAAGGTATAGATCTCATGAAAAATAAATAACAGGCCTGGATATGACTTACTTTGTGAAAAATCATGCACCGGTTACGTATACCAGCAGCAAAATGTGTACTCGGTCTACCAGCAGATTTGAGTAGCCCAATAACAATATGCAGTGGAATGGACATTTCCGGTTTTAGCTATGCCCCTCCCAATTGTAGCTAAGCTCCACCCACACCTCGCTCGTGTTGGGATCGATCGATCTCTGAACACGCCTGACTCAATTTCCAAAAGAACTACACAGGTAAGCTGTTTAATATTTTTAAGCTAATTTGACTGGGTGCTGTTGCTGCCTAAGGCAGTAACAGCGCCCAGTCAAATTAGTTTCAAAATATTCAACAGCATGTTTATTAAATAGCAAAGAATTACAATTACATACAATTCATACAACGTGTCAGACTGTTTGAGATTTGGTGACAGAACCCTTTGTAACGTCGTCATACACACGCTTAACTGATTATGACATCATACAAGGTCAGGTTATGGATGGATACTCTGGAAAGGTGAATTATGATATTATGCTTAAATATGGTATAGATCGAAAAACCAATAACATGCCTGGATATGACTTACTTTATTAAAGATCATGCACCGGTTACGTCTACCAGGAGCAAAATTGGGTGCTCAGTCTGTCAGCAGATTTGAGTAGCCCAATAATAATATGCAGTAGAATTATTGGAAAACCTCCAAACAGCCTGTTGACATTGACTATTATTTCTAAATGGAATTATGATAATAAAAAACAGCTTGAATTATTAGGGTATTGTAAGTATATTATTTGTCAAATGAGTACAATTGTACGTACATGTCTACATGACACCCAACTGAGATCCGATCATAGATGACCACGAACTGACTATATGATGTTTGCCGATGGTTGTTCTCTGTGTCTCTGACCTATGACTACCATAGTGAGCCATTATTTGCCA
Organism: Chaetoderma sp. LZ-2023a; assembly: GCA_034401795.1. Classification (NCBI taxonomy): domain Eukaryota; kingdom Metazoa; phylum Mollusca; class Caudofoveata; order Chaetodermatida; family Chaetodermatidae; genus Chaetoderma; species Chaetoderma sp. LZ-2023a. The sequence goes on along the minus strand of CM067366.1, from coordinate 15,084,152 downwards.
TGTTTTGTTGAATTCCTCCCAAGATGTCTGCATCGGGTTATAAAAACCATAATCTTGACAAACCAAGGGATAAACCAAAAACCATTGTGCCATTTAACAAATGATGGCCTGCTATTGTTGACTAATGCTCATCACAATGATGATTAACCATGGACAGAAATTGTGTGCAATTTAAATATTTCTAAAAATATCTATGGTCTAACGTGCTGAACTGGGTCACACTCCGTCGAAATATAGTTCATGAGTTTATGAACTTCAATGAATTATTCAACAAATTCCATGAACTTGTGGATGCCAAAGAGCCCGTCAACAGATTCATGAACAAAAATTCATAGAATTATTCATCAACTTTGATGACAATGACAAAATGATGTTGAACTTGTCAAGGATTTTTCATGAATAAATTCTAATTCATCATATGTACACTGCTGGGCAAAAAAAAATGAGGCAAACATGATTTATCATATTTTATATGATTACTCTTTCATGTTAATAAATACAGGTGAAATAAGTGACAATTTTACATAATATCGTATGTATTGTCTCCGTGCAGAGTACCTTTTAGTATGGGATAGTTTTTCCCTTGTTTTTCTTAAAAAATCTCAGCCGTTTGAGCAAGCTGTTTGAACGTCTTTTACAGTGTGCTGCATCAATGCTGTTCCATTCATGTCTGACTGCTTCCCACAACTGGTCAGTGCTCCCAAATTTTCTGTCAACCAGTTTGTCCTTGATATGCGCCCATATATTCTCTATGGGGTTATGATCTGCGTGACTGTCCAGGCCAAAACATCACCGACAGAGAATGCCGCTCAAACCATGACTTTGTTGTTTTTGCTGTGTGCCGAGGCATTATCTTGTTGAAAAATAGCTTTTTGTCTTTTATTTCCACTACACAACTTGTTCAGGCTTGAAAGCAACCCCTTTTCTAATATGTTTTGATACTCCTTTGCATTAATGGACTTTTCCCATTGCACAAGCTCGCCAACACCAGGTGCAGAAAACACACCCCATACCATAATTCCACCTCCTCCATGTTTCACAGTGGTGGAGAGGCATTCTAGGTTATATTTTTCACCTGACCTACGAAGACAGCGCTCTGGAGCATCTGTACACAGCTCAAAATGTGACTCATCACTCCAGGGAACACGCTCAAACCACTGAGAATCATGGTCACGATAAAGTGCCAAAAATCTGAGTTTGTCTGCAACGTTCTTTGTGGAGAGCAATGGTTTCTTAGCACACCGCTTTGATGAAAAACCAGCTTCCTTGAGCCTCTTTGCAATTGTTCTTCTTGAAACAGCCTTATTTTGTGAATTTCTGAATTCTTCTGCTAATTTGGTGAGAGTCTTCTTACGATTCTTCAGAACAGTCATTTTCAGCCTTCTTTCATCTCGCCATGTTGTCACTTTAGCTCGTCCAGAACCTGCTTTCCGGGCATCAGACCCTGTCACTTGAAATGTGTGGCCAATTCTCTGTATTGTAGACAGTGGAATCTGAATATCCTCAGACTTTATAATTTTCTTAATCTCAGGATATGACTTTCCAGCTTGACGAAGACCTGCGATCCGGCTTTTGACTTCAACAGGTACATGGAATTTAGCCTTTTTTGAAGACATTTTGAATAAAAAATAACAACTTCACTCATCAGGCACAGTGTGGTAATACACAGAGATTACAGAAATGGCTAATGTCTTGTCACCTCGGTCAGCATAACTCAACTAGCTTGCTAGTTTGGTTAGCTAATTCACTTTAAATCGTGAACACAGAGACGCACTATTTGTCTTTTGTGTATGCATGTAGGTTTAATATAGAACAAGAATCCATTCAGTAGATGACTTTTGATATGCAAATTAGCTCACTCAGCAGTGGAAAGCAGTCAGACATGAATGGAACAGCATTCACGCAGCACAATGCAAAAAGCTTTCAGACAGCTTGCCCAAATGGGTGAGTTTTGAGACAAAAAAAAATAAGGGAAAGGCTATCCCATACTAAAAGGTTCCCTGCACACAGACAATGCATACAGTATTATGTAAAATTGTCACTTATTTCACCTGTATTTATTAACATGAAAGAGTAATCATAAAAAATATGATAAATCATGTTTGCCTCATTTTTTTTGCCCATCAGTGTACATGAATTGGTCACCAATAATGTGAAGAATTTTTTCATGCGATTTATTGAATCAATAGTAACTATTTAACACTCAGTCAAAAATGGCTTTTGCATTGGTCTTGAGAAATGTCCATTTGCAGACCAAACAAATTTCTGAAGACTGTATGATGTTGGTCAACCATGTTTTAACTATGATCAATCTTAAACATTATTTGATCTTGGTTAACCATATTTTAGTCATACTTGACATAATTTTCTAGGGGAGACAACTCTTCCATTGTTGAAATGATGTGGGTTTTTCTTTATTATATACCCTAATTATTCTATTACACAAATTACATGTACATGTATGTAACCATCATAGTTATGACATTTGAATAGTAAATGCCAGATACATTGAAACATACTGGTAATAATAAACACTGAATTCTTATAAAAACTTTTTCAAACGAGGGCAATGTAGGTTTACTGTTGCGACATAGTCATAGTCTGATATATGCAGAAATTTGGATCAATATTTATAGCTTCTTCGACACATGCATGGCATGGCAGAATATAAACACAATGAACAAAGGCGTGAATTGATTATAATGGACCTTTCCATTTTTAGCTATGCCCCACCCATCTCTAGCTAAGCTCCACCCACTACTCGCTTGTGTTGCGATCTCTGAACTCCCTGACTATCAATTTCCAGAAAACTATACAGGTAAGCTGTTGAATATTTTGAAACTAACTTAACTGGATGCTCTTGCTGCCTGTGGCAGCAACGGCGCCCATTAAAATGAGTTTCAAAGTATTCAACAGTATGTTTATTAAATAGCAGAGACATACAATTCTTACAACATGTCGCACTATTAAGAGTTAAAGATGGGCCTAATAGAATCATTTATGACGTACTGATTATGACATCATCCTACACGCAGCTTAGCTGAGTATGACGTCAATTCATCGATGGATACTGTGGAAAGGTGAATTGTGCTCCTGTACTGCTAAAATGTTTCAAGATATTGTTTTCTGCTCAGATTTTAAACGATTTTTTGATGTTTTAAAATTATATCTTAAAAAATTGTAGTTAAATCGGAAAATCGCGCAAACCTAAGTGTTCGAGAATATAAGTTCGTGAATAGGTCTAGAACAATAGTTTTAGAAAAATTCCCAATATATCTGGAACTCTACCTTACTCCGAATTGCTCAAGAATGGATGAATCACAGTTCATAAACAGTTCAAGAATTGTCTTGAACAGTTCAAGAAACTTGCACAATGTTCATGGTTTCCCTGATTTCATGAACATGGGCCATTTAATGTTCTTTGGCTCATCCATGAACAGTTCTTGAACAGATGAACAATTTAAGAATTTTAGTTTTGGATTATACGTGAACTGTTAATTAAAATTTTGACTAGGAAATACCACGCAAAGCCATGGTAGATCATGCATGCTCAAATAGCCATGAAATAGCAGTATAAACCATGTTTTTATAACCATGCACACTGACTAGCAACAGTCCTTTGGCAACTAAATCTAGTTACTTGATCTTCACACAACAGAAATGACAAATTCTTTACAATGTACGGAATATTCTGTAGAATCCCATGTGAAATAAATTTCAAGTTAACTTAGATTAGCTTGGATTTTCTTGAATATCCAAGCTAGTGGAAAATTGTTCAACCCATACCAGCTTGGATTACCTTGAATTAGCTTGGACTTTATATAGTTGCTTGAACTTCTTGAAAATCCCCCCACTCAGAATTCAAGCAAGCTGGGATTTTCTAGGACTTTTTTAATATCATCATAAAAAAGTGCAAGCTTCTTGGATTTGCTTGGACTTTTCTGATTTGACAGAATTCAAGCTAGCTTGGATTTTCTAGGACTTTGTTTTGTCAGACATAAAAGAATTCAAGCTACTTGGATATCCTTGAATTTGTAGACTCACTTACACTACCTTGGATTATCTTGAAATAGCTTGCACTAAGACAAGAACAGGCTCTGTATAGTCATTACTAGAGGTGACCGTGACCTGGTAAATTGGTGGGAAATTTAAAAAGTCTTTGTAAAAAACAAAACAGTACATTCATTGCCTTGATCATTACCAGCTATGGATATATACAATATGATAGTTTGGAAACACTGACAGTACTGTTAGATAGAATGCTTAGCATCAGTAACCTTAAATGGAAACAGAACTGTATTTTGAGGTATGTACTCTATTGATTTCCAGAGATTTATTCAGAATTACCAGTTTTGGTATATCTTTTTCAGTTCTATGTAATTAATGCAGTGATGATGCCTTTCTAAATAATATGGCACATTAACAATCTATGTCTATAAGAATAACAGACAAATCAGTCAGAAACTCATACATTGCTAATGTCTGGCTGAAATTGTATTTGTTATTGAATAACTCAACTCCCATGAAGGTGATTTTGGTTTTTAAGCATACATATTTATATATAATCTCTGTGTGGCAGCATTTATGTGTACATGCATACGTTTTGTGTTAATGGCTAACCTATTTCAAAAGCTAGGATTAGCTGGGATTTTCTTGAAGTTCTAGATAACTGGTACCTTCTGGAATAAAATCCAAGCTAAGTGAGATTTTCTTGAATGTTCAAGCAGGCTTGGATTTTCTTGAACGTTCAAGCTAGCTTGGATTTTCTTGAATGTTCAAGCTAGCTGGAATATTCTTGGATTTTAAGTAGCCAATACCGGCAAGCTAGCTTGGATTATCTTGAATGTTCAAGTTAGCTTGGATTTTCTTGAATTTTCAAGCTATCTGGAATTTTCTTGGCTTTTACTTTAACTAGGCCTTTCTTGGATTTTCTTGAATTATCTTGAATTTTATGTGGCCAATACCAGCAAGCTAATCCAAGCTTTTCCAAGTTATTAAGAGCTTGGATTAGCTTGGATTAGCTGGTTTATTCAAGTTCCACAGAACTTGGATATTCATGAATATCCAAGCATTTTTTGGCCTGGGATATTTTAGCCTGCGAGCTGCACATAGAAATTAATAAATTGACCGAGCCGTATCTGTAATGGTGAGGTTCGAGTATAATTCTGTCCCTGGGTCCAGATGCAATCGGGGTCACATGAGAGGCGCATGCGCAATTCAAGTCAGTCTTTAAAGGTCAATCAAACTTCTAGCACTTGCACAATTCTAAAGAAGGGCCAACAACCAACTCCCAAAATCATATCGCCAAATTTTCCCATAACAAAAGGGTCGGGCATGTGACCCCGATTGCATCCGGACCCAGGGACAGAATTATACTCGAACCTCACCGTTACAGGTATGGCTCGGTCAATTGATTAATTCTGTCCCTGAGTCCGGATGATGCAATCGGGGTCCCATGAGACTTTAAAGCAGCAGATGCTAGAAGTTGAACATCCCAGTAAATACCATGTAAAACACCAGAAATAATCTTAGGTTTTACGTTAATTCCTCCCAGAATCCAGTACTGTCATGCCAAAAGCTGTACCATCCTCATCTCTCACTCAATGTTCGTTCATTCGACCATCCAGCAGCTGCTAGAATCTCTCCAGTCAGAGCTTCATGTTCTGCCGCGGCAGACATAAATGCAGTTCTACAGCTGTGTGCCTTAAAAACAGATGTATCAAGCCCAGTAAGACGCACGGTGGTCTTGATCCATCTCCCAATGGTATCAGAACTAACTGCTTTATGTGGCTTAACTGTAGCAATGAATAATTTGAAACCAATCCTAATATCCTTCGTTCTATTAATATATTCCTTGAGTGCCGTGTAAACGCACAAACGCAAAACCTTTGGATATTTCGGAATCGTCATAACCAATTCAGAGAAACCCGGTCTCGCCTGTTTAAATTCAGGTCCGACACGAAAAACAAATTTATCTTGAAAAGTTTGCATATAGTCTAAATCTAACAAATGAAGAGATTGGCAACGCTGTGCAGTAACCAAACTAGTTAACATAATAACCCTAAGAGTCAAGTCATGCAAGCTTAGTGACTGCACCAGTGGTTGTTGTCTAAAATGATTAAACACAATTTTTACACTCCACACACTCGAATATCTAGGGAGTGATGGTCTCAATTTAAAAACTCCTCTAACAAAATGACAGATTAGTTGGTTTGTTCCTATTGTATCTTTTCCATTTAGTAAAAGAATACTAGAAAGAGCACTTGTTGCTGTATTGATCCCACTGTACCCAGTACCATTGTCAAAAACTAGGTTTAAAAATTCCAATATAATGCTCACGGAGGGAACAAAAGGGTCATATGACTTAGATGCACAAAATTTCTGCCATTTAGTAGTGTAATTGAAATATTGTTTTTTAGTCAAAGAGCGCCAGCTCTTTAGCATAATATTAATAGAATCTTCTGGCGCCACCCCCACCCCCCAACCCTCAATACATCACTGACAAATGCTAAGCCGTCAGTTTTAACTTCTTCCCCAGCAGATGCTCCCTGTCTGGGAAAGGGAGAGCTACCAATTTCGGACCCCATTGTCGATGAAGCGGTGGCTCAACTTGCAACTTTGCTAGTTTGGGGAACCAAATTTGTGTGGGCCAATCCGGAACCACCAGAATCCCTGACGCTTGATCCTGCTGAATTCTTCGTATGACCCTGGATACGACGCTGAAAGAGGGGAAAGCGTAGAAAAACTCATTATGTCAATTAACAGTAAAAGCATCCACGGCAGCCGCCTCCGGATCCGGAATCCATGAAATGTAAGGTTTCAGTTGACAATTTAGTCTAGACGCGAAAAGGTCAATTGAAGGAACACCAAATTTATCTGTTACTCCTTCAAATGCCCTAGGATTTAACATCCATTCTGTTTCGTCTCTAAATATCCTATACTGCAAATCAGCATCAACATTCATGGATCCCGATAAATGTGTCGCGGATATCCAAATGTTTTTATACATACACCAAAGCCATATTTCTTTAGCAATTACATGACATTTCCATGCTTTCGAGCTATCAAAATGGTTTACGCAGGCTACTGCCATAGTATTGTCAATGTTCAATAAGACATGAGCATCATGTAAATCCTTACAAAAAGCCTTCAAGCCAAAAAACACTGCTGTAAGTTCTCTATCATTAATGTGTAAGTCTGATTCCCCTACATTCCACCTACCATCAGTTCTAGAGTCATTGAACACAGTTCCCCAGCCCTGATCCAATGCATCAGTAAACAAGAAGATTTCTCACATGTATTTATGTCATTCTTAGCGTTCAATAAATTCTCCATCCACTATACAATTTCCTGAATCCCCTCTGCAGTAACGCTCATAAATGAATCATAATTTCCATTATTAGACTTAAAGGCCTCCGATTTCTGCTTGTCCAAAAATCTATAAAAAAGTTGATCATATTTAACAGCCAAAAAACTGGAAACAAAAAGTCCAATTAATTCAGCCACTCATCTAATAGTAAGTTGAGAATGTGTCAAACACGTCCTAGCCTTCTCAATAATATATAGTTTCTTTTCCATGGGAAGTTCAATCTTCATCGTAATGGGATTCAAAATGAAACCGAGCTGTTCGATAGATTGACAGGGATCCAAAACCGACTTCACAATTTATATAAAACCAGAGCGATTCCAAAAGCTGTCTGGTGTCTAATAAGTTCCTAGAACATTCTTCCAACGACTCACCCAGAATGAACGAGTCATCAGTATACCCCGACGCCATAATATTCTGACTCCTCAGATGAGCAAAAACAGGTTTCAGTAATTTTGTAAAAATCCGAGGCGCCGAGCACAAACCATTCGGTATAACACAAAATTGATATAAAGATCCTCTCCAGGAAAACCAAAGAAATCTTCTAAAATTTTCATGAATCGGAACAGTATAGTAGGCATCCTTTAAGTCTATGGATGCCATGAAACAGTCATTGTCAATAAAGTGGATGATTTTGTTAATAGTGTCCATTTTAAAATGATGACGAGACAAATTTATTGAAGTCAGACAAATTCAAAACCATCTTAACCCTGCCATTTTTCTTGGGTCTTGGAAAAATATTAGAAATAAACTCTCCTCGAGAATGCGTGCAAGTTTCAATAACACCATTTGTCAAAAAAGTTTCAATCTCCAAATCAATAGCATGTTCTTCTTTTACAGAAAAACGTAGTTGTTTTGGAATATATACTTGTTTTGGCTCAGAATCCAGTTCAATTTTATAACCTCTGACAATATCCAAAATAAACTGGTTTGATGTAAAATTTATCCAATTTGAGTAACAATTCTTTATATTACCCACAACCAAGATTGAATCATGTGCGTGATTGTCATTTCCTACCTGGTCTAATGGTGGCCTCTCCCTCTCACCTGCCACCTCCTTGTTCCTGGAGCTCTTCGCGAGCCCCTGAAGCCACCTCCTAAAATGCCTCCTAGAGTCCAAGTTTAATGCTCCTCTGCCCCTCATGGAAAGGACAGGCCTATATGGCTGGAACCTCGGGACAAACTTCTCGTCCCAATTTTTGGGAAACTTTCTTTGTCTCTTTGTTTCTTTGTCCTTAACACTCTGAGTAAGGTCATGACCAAACAACCATGCTGAATTTGCAAAGTTTGTGGTGCACAACTCCTTAAAATCCAAATTAATATCCGGCTGAAGCAGATCACGGCGCCTGTTCTTCAGTTCATTGTTTGCATCAATTTTTTTATCAAAGACCCTACTGAAAAATCACCCAGGTCAGAGTTTCCTTTTTTACTAACTGTCGCCAAAGCACTCGCTAATTCCAAAAGAGGAATCACCCCTTTTATCAAAGAAGACTGTACTTTCTGTATTTTAATATCTCACGACCCCATAGCTGCGCTAAGTTTATGCCAGATCTCCAGATTTACTCCAGTCATCACAAAATTTCCACAATTCAACGGACACAAATATTCATCCAACTTTTCTTTGAACCTATCATCCGATAAGTTTAAATTTGACAGTTTATTTACAACTCTAGCGATATCGGTATCAATCTCATTTCCCCGCTTTTCCATGACCTCATAATAGGCCTCTACTTCCGATAAATCCAATTCACCCAACGGCTCGGCAATTTCCGTCGAACACTCGGGGACTTCCGCCAATAGATGTTCTGAGTCATGCGCCGAGAATTCATACTCGCCCAAACTTTCTCACATAATGATGTCCATAAACCTATCCATCTTAGCACTCAAATTCTTCAATGATGTCTCTACGTCATTGAACTCGTCTCTTCCGACACACAGAGTGAGCCTCATTAAAGGCATCACCAGCGGTCTTTATTGGCATCTCACGAGCCTGAGGAACCGACAACTTATCGGCCACAACCTCGGGCTCAGTGAACTCCTCTTCAATCCCATCTAAAATATTCCTTAAATTATCAGGCCGACCAACGCCCTCAGACGCCATTGTTCTTCGCTAATTTACAAAGAAGAGCAGAGTGCAACGATCTAGGCCGATTCGTCTATCAATATTAAAGATTTTCGGCCGCAACTCACAGAAAGTCACTGAATGACTAAATAATGCAACAACAAATTTTAACCAACACAACAAATTAGTTAAATAAACCTCAAAACTTCACCTAACAAAACTTCGCCGAACTTTAGAAAGGTATTACTGCTTGAACTGACTTGAATTGTGCATGCGCTTCTCATGGAACCCTGATTGCATCATCCGGACTCAGGGACAGAATCTTACATATAGTATATAAGATGTCCCGTAATGTGTGGCAGCAACAGGTTCCAGTTTAATTAGTTTCAAAATATTTAGCAGCTTTCCTGTACTGTCCTGAATCTTAGGCACATGAATTAAGTAAGTCTCATCGTGGTTTGCAAAAGCATTCACCACCACTGAGCCACGTGAAATGGCCTGCTGCTTAAGTGGAGGATTCCTGTTTCTCAGTCAATCATATGGCATCATAAATCAACTATGTGATGTGTAGGATGACGTCATTATCAATTACGTAGTGAATGACATGGCTAAGTTTGTCATGCACGCTTAATTGATGATGAACTATTAAGCGTTGTTTTATGAATTGTACATGTATGTCTTTAACATTTAATAAACATACTGGTGAATATTTTGAAACTAATTTGACCGGGAACGCAGTCAAATTAGTTTCAAAGTATTCAACATCTTACCTACAGGTATAGTTTTCTGTAAATTGATAATCATGGAATTCGGGGATTGATTGATCCCAACACTAGCGAAGTGTGTGTGAAGGTTAACTAAAGATTGGCGGGGCATAGCTAAAACTTGATTCCTACATTACGGGCACTTATTGTCTGACCAACTGGACAATCCCGGTCTGGCAATGGTTGACGTGTTTGAACATGGTCAAGTTCAATGTATTTATTAAACCTTTTCACTTTATCAACACATCCTATGACGTCATAATCAACTATGCGATGTGTAGAATGACATCATAGTGAATGATGTCATGAATGACGTCAATAAATATGTCACAAACACATATTTGAAGACAGGCTATGTGTTGTGTGTGTTACTATTTAATAAATATTTTGTTGTATATTTTGAAACTAATTTGACTGGGCGCTGTTGCTGTCATAGGCAGCAACAGCACCAAGTCAAAGTAGTTACAAAATATTCAACAGCTTACCTGTATAGTTTTCAGAAAATTGATAGTTAGGTCACTCAGGGATCGATCAATCCCAGCACGGCGAAGTGTGGCTGTAGCTTAACTAGAGGTGTGCGGGGCATAGCTAAAACTGGAAAGGTCCATTGTCAACTATGCATGAACATATCATGTTAACTTTTGCCAATAATAGTCTGATTCTAGCGCCATGAAATATGCTGTCATGAAATGCCAAAAATGGCACAAATGTAAAATTTGGTCGTGATTTTGCGAAACAGAAATTCATTGACGAGTGTAATTTCAAATATGCAGTATCTGAAGTGTCAATGTTGATGCTGTAATTCGATATGCACTTGGCATAATGAAGGGTGCTTCATGAGCAGATGAAATGAGGCACCCTGTGAGCGGATGAAATGGGGCCCAGGAGATTGGCTTGGAATCATCTTGGTCCACAAGTGGATTCTGGGTAAACAGAGTACTCCTGCTTTATGAAACTAAGCACCAGTCTTATTCATTCCTTTGGGTTTACTTTATGGTTCTACAGCTTCTGATTAAATAAAGTAAACACAGATCAGTAATTTCAGCCAGATCATCTATTTTCATGAAGAATACTAAATTACGTTATATTTTTAACCCTTACCACTGTGGTGTCAAAACTTTTGAATTAAATTAAGAGATGAATTGGTATTCATTTTTCAACAAATTTATTGGAAGACGTTTCTGAAGAAGACAGCAACATTGTCCACCAAAATGGTAGAAACATGTACACCAGTTTCTTTGCAATTGACACAGTAAAAGATAGAATATCCACATCAGAGGGTTAAGGGTTACGCCCTTACCATACCAAAAATCAGTCCTTGTTAAGTCCCTTTTCTGTCCACCAAGGAGTCTAAAAGAGTCCCTTTTCAGTCCTGTCCTCAAGAGGGACTCCTTAGAAGGAGTCCCTTTTCAGTCATCAATTTTGTATTGCACCCCGCATAGGGAGTTCTTTTCAATCCCCCGTTCTAATTATGCAAATGAGGACTGAAAAGGGACTCCTAATGACTGAAAAAGGTCTCTTTAGGGGTCCTTTTCAGTCCTCATTTGTATAACTGGACAGAGGTCCCTTAAATTACCTGATCAGATAGTTAAGAATATTCTATAATGCCTTCTTGCCTTCAGGCCAAAAAATAAAGATAGTACATATAACCTTTTAATAGGTTGAGCTAATAGCAGATAACTAATTTAATTTCAGCAAGATATTAATTAACACTATGATACTGTGTTTGTTATGTTTGCTATAACAAGAAATTGTTAACATATTACGTGTATTAGAAAACCTGGTTGCTATATACATGTAGTTTAAGAAGTTGAACCAGCACTGGTAACTGCTAATAAATTTAAGCAAAACCAGAAAATAATACTTTAGAAAATAGGTATATTTCCATTTTAAGGTTACTAGTGCTAAGTATTCTATCTAACAGTTGTATCAGCACTTTCAAAGTATTAAATTCAGTATGCATTGTGTACACACCTCATAATACATATAGGTTGGTGAAAAATACACCAGATTTCTTCAGACAAAGACTTAAGTGCTCCATCAATTTAGCAGGCCATGAGGTCAACTCAGCTCATAGCTATTTTAACTAGGACATATGCAAATGAGTCACAGAAGTCACAGAAGTCACTTTTCAGTAAAACAATATTACCGTTATTAGAAATTTAACAGAGGAGTTCCCCCTCCCCCCCCCCCCCCAATTTTTCAGTCCCCCAGCAAACGAACTCTGTCCTAGAAATCCTTTTTTTCCATCCACCAAAATCATTATAAATTTAACAAGAGTCAGAGGAGTCCCTTATCATTCCCCCAGTAAATTAACTATGTCCTAGAAGTCACTTTTCAGTACCCAAATATTATTAGAAATTTATCAGAATCAGGTAAATTAACTACCGGGTATGTATTAATAGTCCCTTTTCAGTCCCCCGAAATCTGTCCCTTTTCAGTCCCCCTACTGCAGGAATCCATTTTCAGTCCCGTTTCAGTCCGGAACTCTTTTTCCGTAAGGGCACATGCCAGAAACTGCAAATTCTTGTTTTTAAAACTATTCTGTTGAATATTTTGAAACTAATTTGACTGGGAGTTGTTGCTGCCTATGACAGCAACAGGTTACAGTCAAATTATTTTCAAAAATATTCAACAGCCAAAGTTAGGTTGAAACTGAAACATTTCACTTTCAATGCTTAAATGGTTAAAGCAGTGGTTTTATGGCAGTTTTATATGAAACTGACAAAATATTTAGAAAACAATTTTACTGAAATTTGTCAAATTACTTTCTATATGTCATAATGCAGCACATAATTCTTCAATCCATTGTATTTTATAGCTTAACCTTTTAATGCTGAAATTTGTTCAACATTTTCCATATTTCCATACAAATATCCATTTGCTGACCAAAAAGATTATTTTGGAAAAATTAACACTTTAATGACTGTTTTGATCATCGAGCCTGTTATTCCAGTTGTAAATTTTCAAAATTGGTCTTCACTAATTGTTATTTTGTATGGGATAAGTTACATATATATCTAAGAAGTTAGAATGAAAAGGGACATGCTAGAAATATGCATTTTCTGAAATAAAGCAGTGACAATCTGAGTGATGAATGGCGTGAATCAGATGAATAAAACATGACCGTTATTTTCTTGGGCCATTTACTGTGCACAAGGCGGAGTTGAAAAGCCATATGGTCATTCTGTTTAATGAATCAAGGTAATATATTGGTGGTCTGTGCAGCCCATTAATTCTGGATGTGAATAACAATAGGGCAATACACACCCATCTCTAGCTAAGCTCCACTCACTTATTCCACATTGGTGGAATCGATTTGAAACTTTTGAACCAGACTTCTTAGAATTTTAATTTCAAGGTAACTTTTACGGGTAAGCTGTTGAAGATTTTGAAACTAGTTTGACTGGATGATGTTGCGGTCAACAGCGCCCAGTCAAAATATTTTCAAAACAGTCAACAGAATGTTTTATTGAATTGTAAATCCATCAAAACATGCAATTCATACACTTTCGTGACTGTGCTTTCGATTTTTCATAGGGTGCTATATCATTTTGATAGTGAATTGGCAGCTAACTTAGCCACATACCGGTAGTGATGGATCAGATCCCTCCATTGGTTAGAAACAAATTAATTTCAGTCCTTTAACTCACACGGAAGTCTGGCATAAGTATTGACGTCTGGGTGTCAAATGTTTGTCTGTTTGTCCACAGCATTATCTCTGGAATGCAAGGTTTCACTCACTGCTTACTAAGAATCACTGAATTTGGTGCATGCAATAATGCTTAGGTTTCAAGTCACATGATCAAATATCTAGGTGACGGTCACTAAATACATAACAAAATGTACAGATTTGATCATACAGCAGGAATTCAAAATGGTAGAATCACCATATCTGGAACTTATGATCCATTGAAAATATGGTGGGCTAGAAGTACTTTATGTTTCAGGTTAAACGCTCAAATATCTAGGTCACAGGGTCACTAAGTGCATTGGCACAACGGACTGTAAAGGCACGAGCCAGCAGCGTCTCCATGTGCAGTCTAGTTAACTCTTTAATGATCAACCCGGCCAAAACCGGCCTCTGTAGTGGTGTTAGCGAATGTCCATTCGCAGGACAAGAGAAGACAATTTAAAAAAATTTACCACTGGAATGCTTGGCTCGATAACCGAGCCAGTCATTCCACTGGTAAATTTTCAAAAATAATCTCTTGTCCTTCAAATGGACATTCAATAAGCAAATATTTTGAATTTCTTGAGAAAATTTGTCCATTAAAGGGTGAAAGATATATCAATTGTGAATTTTAACACTTGAATTTGTTCAATAAAATTTTAATTTTCTCAAAGAAAATGGCAATTTGCGGACCAAAGAGAAGACTGTTTTTGAAAATTTCCTATTGAAATACTGGCTCAGTTATCAAGCCAGTCATTCCAGTGGTAAATTTTCTAAAATAATCTTCTCTTGTTCTGTAAATTGACATTTCTCAAGACCACTACAGAAGACGTTTTTGGCTGATATGAGGGTTAAAGGGTTAAGGGCACCTCATTGTAATCAGATATATCACCTTTAACAGATTTCTTTCCGTTTCATATTATGATATTAATACTAATACTTAATGTAGTGTGGTAACTTATTTTCTTATTTTTCATTGGTTGTTCAATCATGATTTAGTTATGTAAAGAACAGCGATGCCTATTAATAATGACACCACATGGCTTTCTTTCTGTTTCATGTTATGATATTAATAATAATAAATGGAGTGTGGTAACTTTCCAAATCCTTTAATGGCACCTCATTGTAAACAGATGTATCACATTTAACATGGCTTTCTTTCTGTTTAATGTTATGGTATTACAAATAATACTCAATGTAGTGTGGTAACTTTTCTTATTTTTCCTTGGTTGTTCAGAGATCTGCATGACTTTGTTACGTACGACGATGCCTATTAATAGTGACACCATATGTTGACATGAATGGAATAGGTAAAGAAAGCAGTTCCACACGGTTAGATTTAGTGGATTGTCCATTGTAGAAACTTTGTTTAATACATTCAATACATTTTCATTGTAAATATAGCAGCCTAATTTTGAGATATCACTCTGCAGGCCAATTTAAAGAACACTTGTATTATAATTATTTTTATAGCAATGTAAACAGCTTATGTATGATTACTTTATTCTGTGGCTGTAGTAGTAGCAGAAACATCCTACAGCTGCAATCAGTCCTTCACTTTTGCCCACTGTGTCTTATCCTCAGCCGAAATCCTTAGCTTGCTCAGGTCCATTCTTGACTTGAGTGTACCGAGTCCTGCTTTCTTGAGGTCACCTCGTAGCACGCTTAACAGATTTATGCAATGACGTCGTTTCCTGACTTTGTATTTGCTGGCTCTGAGTAGGGCGAATTCCAAGGCTCTCTGTGCTGGTGTCTCTTCTGGCATCCTTAGCACATGGCCAAACATGGACCATCTTTGCTGGGCGACTTTTACAGATAGCGTCGATTAATTGCACATCTTGTATAGTGTATCGTTGGAAATTATGCTGTCTGGCCATCGTTGTCCAGGGATATGGTGCGTAGGTGTTTGCAGTGGCAGGCATCAAGTTTGTCTAGAGCTGCCTTTGGTGCTGCCCATCTGTTAGCGTTATACAGCATCAAGGATACGCAGGTTGCATTGTATAAACGTAGCCTTTAAGAATGTACAAACAGCGAACTGATTTCAAAAGATTTGATCCGTCCCTTTTATGGTTTTCTTATGCGGAAGAGTTAGCCAAGCCGGTCTCAAAGTTTACGTTATACTGATGGATTTGGGAGACGATTAAGCTTTGTTTTCTTCTTTTTGTTCGCTGATCATACTGCCAGTCCTGTAAGTGACTATCGACATGATCATAAGCATTAAGTGCGTGGATCCATGATTTATTAGAGTGCGCCGTGTGGGCTGGAACCTCCGTCTTCAACACTCGAGGTTTCTGTCAGGGTTACCTCACCCTTACCTCCTTTAGTCACCTCTTACGACACGCAGAGGATACGGAAGGTGTATTCTAAGCCCCACTTACAGGGCAGATTAAGCTTTGTTACGAGATTGCTTCTCCGGAACAAATTAATCTCCCATATTAAAGCTCACGATGATAGAGGGATGGCTTCCTCTTTTGAGCTTTTTGCCGGTTCGTATTTAGATGAAGGCATGCCAGTTGCAGGATGGAAATCTGAATCCTCTTTTGCAACCTTTTATCTGAAAGATCAGGGTGCAGCAGCCTCCTCCTTTCATAATATTACGATTTCAACCAAAATAGCCGAATACCATTTACCAAGCACATCTCGCCATTTTCGTTAAAACTGCATCTGTAAGAAATGGTGAGAGTTTATTTTGTTTTTTATTTATTTCTAAGTTCAAGTTTTCCGTATTTGATAATCATGGTGTGATTGATTTAAATGCACTATTATGTTATGTTATTAACATTTGGATAAGATTGGTTTGATTTTTATCCTTGTTTGTTGATTCTCAAATCGCCTCCCACCTAATGTTTTAAGTGGGGCACTGACCAAATCCACGGGTTTAGCAAGTAGTGATTGAATGGTAATGGATGTTTTTGTGGTGTAATAACAAACCCCCCCCCCCCCCCCCACAGACCCCCCTTTCGGGTTGTCTGTTGTTTTATTAACCACTATAAAAACATACTTACCATTCAATCACTACGACCCAGCCTCAGCCACCCCATGTGGAATTGATTTGAGAATTTGTTTATAATATTTGGCTCTTAAATTCAGAAAAGTTAATCTGTTTCCTATTTGGACTCCAGTGCGCAGGCGCAAGCGCGCTTAGTGATAGGCGTCACTATGGAGTGGGTACAGACTGGTGCCAGTCTATATCAGTTAATATACTGGAGATGGACCTAACCAGTAGCCATATTTATAGGAATAGGCATGGGGAGGAGTGTATGCAAACATAAAAATCTTATTCTGGTAGCTAAATGCAGATAATTGATTTAGAAGTAGTGATTGAACGGTAAGTATGTTTTTATAGTGGTTAATAAAACAACATACCAACCCGCAAGAGGGGGTCTGTGGGGGCAGGTGGGGGGTGGTTTGTTCTTGTGGAACTATGGCAGAGTGAATATGACTGTATATGTTGTTGTTGCTAAAGGTTGTTGCATTGTCATATGGCAACAGTTTACAGCTACACATGTCAAAATAAGCAGCAACGTAAGTGGAACAAATAAAGACAGCTCTAAAAGCCTGAAGGAAAATGTAATAATAAGTTAATTGCATTCTGGGCTAAATTCTACCCAGAGAACATCAAGTCGTGCATGGCTGCATGAACAGAGCATGTGGCTAAGTTCCAGTGTGGTTTGACCAATAGGTGTTAAGAGGAGTTCAACAAGTCATCAGAACAAAGTGACAATCCCTTATGACATGGAGATCTCCAAAGCGTTTATTAGGACATTAACACATTGACACATTGTTAAAACATGTTATAGCTATAGGCTAAATAATTTACTTAATTTGACAAATGTTTATTTCCAATGTGCAGATGACAATTTAAGGTGAGAATGCTTAACAGTCTTAATCCACTTAATCTTAATTGCTTCTACTTGATCCAGTTTAACTTGGTTGTAATTATGTTTCTCTACATTGACATATTATATGAAAGAAAATTTGGGAAAACTGTTGTGAAATGTCACCTGTCACTTGCATAATATATGTTTAATTATTGTATTGATCTTTCTGGAAAATTGTATAAAATGTCAGAGTTGTATATAGAAAACAGACAGAGCTGGTGGGGAATTCCCACAAGAGGCTGTAATTTAAAACTGCTGCTATACCGTTGAGTATACCAGTGAGTCCATTCATGAGTCAGGCAGCCAGCCAGCCAGCCAGCCAGTCAATCAGTTAGTCAGTCAGTTAGTTAGTCAGCCCATCCGTCTCAGTAAATTAGTCCCTTGGTCCGTCCATCCATCAGCCAAGCTGTCAGTCAGTCAGTTCATCAGTCTGTCCATCCATCAGTCAGTTAGTGAACAGACCGGTCACTAAGAACTGTGGCACTCATTCTGTCTATCGATTGGTGTGTCCATCGGTCAATCATTCGGACTAGCGGGAGAAGCTCGACCCACATGTATTCGCCTGGAGCTATAGCAGCGCTTTACCAAAGAACTTTCCCGCACAGATTTCAATACAGCAGCAAGGTAACAGGTGAAAATTGCCAGAGATAGACCATCTGGCTGGTTGGGGGTGGGGGCCAGTTGATGTCTCAAACTCTACAGACTTCACTGACTTGACTCGTACTCTCAGCTTGGTGTCTGCAAGCATTAGTATCACTAGTCGTAGCTCATCTTCATTGCAACTAGCCTGGTGTAGTACATCTAGGATCTTTGAGTGTTTAATTGTGTCGAAGGCTCGTGACATGTCAATGCACATTTTGTGCAAATCCCATGCCTTGAGCCCATACAATGTCTGCGCAGCTGCCTCCACATTTGAAGCCACTTTGACATGATCCGGTGAAGTCATCGATCATGTCTCGGATGCGGCATAGAGTAACATTGGATAGGATTTTCCGTGTGCTGTTGAGGAGCACAATGGGCCGCAGATTGCTGGGTAGTGCGATAAGGGTGCCTTGGCCTACAGCCTTGATGGGAAGGTGGTGCATAAAAGCTGAATTGATTAGGTGCATGATCGGTTTTGAGATAATGTCACTTACATATTTGAATAGATCATTGCTCATGCTATCAGGCCCAGATGCATGTCCATTTTTCATGGCTTTAAGTCCCTTCTCAACTTCTGCTGTTTTAATTGGTGTTACTAATGGCCGGGGGGGGGGGGGGGGTCTCCTGAGAATGGGTGCAAAGGCTCATCATCGTGGTCAGTGAACTGTTCCTTGAACCATTCTCTAATCGCCTCTGCTTTTCCATGGTCAGTCCCGATACAGTGTCCTTCAGAGTTGTGTACAGTGAGCGGCGGTGTGTAGTCAGTAACTCTCAGGGCTTGGGCTGCCTGAAACATTTTGTGACAGTCACCCATGGCAGTGTTTCAGCTGCTACAACTAGGTAGTCTGCTTGTCGAATAGCAAGATCGTTTAAGTGTTCGCTAATGTGGTGCAGAATGTTTATGCGCACCAGATGTAGTTTGTTGCGGTCTTCACTTTGTATACTATTAATGCATACTAATTTTTATTCACAAATTCTGACTGTCACCCATATTTGTTAATATGTTATTGTGTTTCTGGATTAATAGAAGTGTGCACAAAAGTTTCTTACATTTATTTACGGATCACTCAGATGGGACGGAACTAAGAAAATCTTAAATATGTCTAGACCGTCAACGAAAATAGTGGTGCCAGTGTGCCATGAACCGCAGCATAGCCTCAAAGATAAAAGCCTAACAGCTCTGAGCACCGAACAACAATAATTAATAGAGTCAATATCGAATGAATTAATCAGTTGCCGACATCGCTATGATTACGTAATGCAAAGGTGCACGAGCCTACTAAATACTCTGTCATTCTCATGAAATTTGTTAGTTCTGTTTATGTTTGCAATTTTAATGTTTGTGAAATTCATAATTTACCTCATTTGGTCTCATTTATTAGAAACAATGTTCATGTGTGAGTATTTCCACACTAGAGTTATTTTATGCACATGCGTTTGTATACATTTACAAGGTATTGGGTCTTTAAAGCAGAGATTGTTTTTTTATTGATCAATCGTGCCCATAATAGGATCAGAGAATTTTGGTGACCAGACATACAAAGGTCTGACATGCAATTTTCTCAACTGTCCTGAGTATCCCTATTTCCATATTTAATCTACCTTCGACAAGTAAATAGAGGCATCCTCTACCTTAGACTTGCATCCATTTCTAGTTAATATTCCCCAATTTGGTCCCATATTGCTAGCTAATCTCCAACCACTTT
The DNA here is from genome assembly GCA_034401795.1 of Chaetoderma sp. LZ-2023a. Lineage (NCBI taxonomy): Eukaryota > Metazoa > Mollusca > Caudofoveata > Chaetodermatida > Chaetodermatidae > Chaetoderma > Chaetoderma sp. LZ-2023a. Next base: position 15,064,058 of record CM067366.1, on the reverse strand, counting down.
TCTCATGTGATGGATTCGATTTATATAACTCTGAATTCCCAGAATCTGAATTTCAGTGTAACTAATACTGCAGGTAAGCTATTGAATATTTTGAAACTAATTTGACTTGGTGCTGTTGCTGTAAAATTTCTTTTAAAATCTTTAAATAATTTTTTTTAATTGTGAATTTATCATAGACAAACAATTTGTACACTATGGAGCTTTCAATCTTCATGACGGAGCTAGATACATCAGCTGGTAATGTACTGATGATATTGAATATGACGTCAGACTATTTGAGTGACGGATCGGATGGACCCTCAATTATAAATCTTAATCTTCTATTCCCTCAAAGATATTCACCCTTTCACCATTGAATTCCCCATATCTCATTTTCAAGGAAACCAGACAGGACATGCAGGAAAACTGTTCAATAATTTGAAATAAATTTGACTGGAAGCCATTGCTGCCTGAGGCAGCAAAGGCTTCCAGTCAAATTAATTTCAAAATATTAAACAGAATAGGTTTTATATCATAAAGAATTAAATTTTTCATGGATTTGTTGGTGAAAGGGTTCAATCAATGTTATAATAGCTGTCATATTACTTCATGTATTTAAATATTTCAGTTCGTACAGGCACATGATATTATGTGGTACAGAGACACATTATGAATCATTCCTAAATTATTTCCAGTCTATCTCTGTACAGGATCAGTTGCAAAGAATATTGCTTTCTTATTTGAAGAGGCTATGAAAACATTGTTCATCAAATGACATTTTGGATCAGGTGACGTTCTTAATGTCATTTTAGAAAGATTGCTTTTCTTATTCTATCACACCAGTGTTTACTGTGCATAATTATACGCAATTTCTTAATTAAATATGGATATGAATCTAGGATGATGATTTTCCGTTTAAGAAAACTACAAATTCCATTTTTAACACTTCATTATCATGATTTGATAAGAAAATTACAAATGTTGCTTAGTATATATCTTTTCATGCCAAGAGAGAACTATTTTGAAAATCAACCAGTGGAATGTCTGCACTGTGGCCGGTCTGCAGTTGACTGAAGGATTGTCCAAAATTACAGGCAAAGAGAAAATTTTTTTTGACATTTGAATAACCTAGCCAGTCATTCCAGTTGTAAATTTTCAAAAATGGTCTTGGACATTCTGTGAGCATTTTCTTGATCAATCTTGACAAATACAAGATTAAAATTTCTTGACAGCTAAGACTAGTCACTGACATTGCAAACTAAAGGTTTAATTTGCCGAAGCGATGTTAAAAATAAATTTATTAGTTATCTTCAATTGTGATTATAGACAATTTCAAAAAACAACTTACATCTTGTGTCATAAGTTACATAGTCACCTGATTTGGAATATTTTAGGATTCCTGATTTGCCATATTTTAGGATCCCTGATTTGGCATATTTTAGGATCCCTGATTTGCCATATTTTTCGACAATATCATTCAGCATATCAATGTTTCCATGAAATTTCTCTTCAAATCCCATTTTACCTCCTGCATAGCAAAATATGTTACATCTGCATATGTTTACGGAAAAATTAAAAATTATCATCCCTAGATGTAACATTTACTATGGAGTTTGTATCCATCAACCTGCTCATCTGGCATTCTATTTTCATGGGATAATTAACTCGAGTTGAAAATTATATTTCTGGATAATAAATCTAGACCGACTTAAAGCACCTTCACTAAACATAGCACAATGGCCGAATATGGTTGAACCATAATGAGCTGCGCGTGCTTGTTATTCCAATCCAAAGTGAACCAGATTCAAGCTCGTGTTCAGGCATGCGATTTAAAGGTTAAAAACCTGCTCTGATGATGGCATTGTCCTTCAGAGGGGACGTAAAGTCATTGGTCCTGTATAGTGTAGCCAGCTATATAGGAAATGGCCCTTAAAGAAAGTGGTCATATAGACAAGTGGTTCTCTTAAGGAATAGGTCACCTAAGTTCCCCCTGGACATTTTAGCTGACAAATACATTAACCATTTCATTCTGAGGGGCCAGAAACATGAATCTATGAATGATAAGCCTGTTGGTTGTTTTGGAAAGAATATGACTGAAAGCTATGGCAGTCTAACTAAGATAACTTTCAGTCTAGTGGTTTGCAAAATAATCAACAGAATGCTGATGTTTTTGCATAAGAACTGGCAGTAAGAAGTATTCGAATGAAAGGGGTTAATAATCTTATGGTAGATGTCGGCTAACTTTTACCTATGACCATGGGGTAGGCATATCTGAATCAGTACAGTTAATTATTCCATATTATTATTTAAAAACCAAATCAGAAATCGGAAGCATTGATTTTTCACACCTGAGCACATCCTAACACACAATGGCCAAATCCACTGACCAGTCTTGCATGACCCACCACCCACCACCTCTTATTCAATATTTCTAGAACTCAGATATTACCCCCTATTGTCCACACACCACGCCCTGACCCACACCTACTTAGCATATACACAACTGGGTGTTGTACACGTAGTTAACTGACCAGCAACAGACCCACCCATCCCACATCTAATTTAGAACACAAAATATCAAAGTCTCTAGGTTATGTCTGAACCTGTCATGTTTGAGTAGTTACCAGGGTGATAGTGAGAGAATGTCACCTACAAGCCAAAATTGTCATATTGAATTTTGGCTTGGAACAGTAAAGACATACTTATTATTTTACAAGATTTGAAAACTGACTTCTCTCATTGATTTCTAGGAACCCCATGGAGTTAGAGAGCTGAATCCCCATCAGCATAAGAAAGCCATCCCATCACTATAGGCATAACCAAGAAACCTACATAGCACCTGTCTCGTATGGTGTCTGTGTGGGTGACGTAAAAGAACTCACTCTGACTGTCTGGTCATGTATCTGGAGCTCAGTTGTGAATATGCTCTGAGATATGTGTAAGTTAAGTCAATGTCAGTCCTTGTGTCAGTATCTCCATGATAGCTGACACTTACAGTGATAGAAGTACAGCTTGTGACACCATAGCTGATGCTTACAGTGATAGAAGTACAAGTGGCGATGCCATAGCTGATGCTTACAGTGATAGAAGTACAAGTGGTGATGCCATAGCTGATGCTTACAGTGATAGAAGTACAAGTGGCGATGCCATAGCTGATGCTTACAGTGATAGAAGTACAGCTTGTGACGCCATAGCTGATGCTTACAATGATAGAAGTACAGCTTGTGATGCCATAGCTGATGCTTACAGTGATAGAAGTACCGCTTGTGACGCCATAGCTGATGCTTACAGTGATAGAAGTACAAGTGGCGATGCCATAGCTGATGCTTACAGTGATAGAAGTACAGCTTGTGATGCCATAGCTGATGCTTACAGTGATAGAAGTACAGCTTGTGATGCCATAGCTGATGCTTACAGTGATAGAAGTACAAGTGGCGATGCCATAGCTGATGCTTACAGTGATAGAAGTACAGCTTGTGCTGCCATAGCTGATGATTACAGTGATAGAAGTACAGCTTGTGATGCCATAGCTGATGCTTACAGTGATAGAAGTACAGCTTGTGATGCCATAGCTGATGCTTACAGTGATAGAAGTACAAGTGGCGATGCCATAGCTGATGCTTACAGTGATAGAAGTACAGCTTGTGACACCATAGCTGATGCTTACAGTGATAGAAGTACAGCTTGTGACGCCATAGCTGATGCTTACAGTGATAGAAGTACAAGTGGCGATGCCATAGCTGATGCTTACAGTGATAGAAGTACAAGTGGCGATGCCATAGCTGATGCTTACAGTGATAGAAGTACAGCTTGTGATGCCATAGATGATGCTTACAGTGATAGAAGTACAGCTTGTGATGCCATAGCTGATGCTTACAGTGATAGAAGTACAGCTTGTGACGCCATAGCTGATGCTTACAGTGATAGAAGTACAGCTTGTGATGCCATAGCTGATGCTTACAGTGATAGAAGTACAAGTGGTGACGCCATAGCTGATGCTTACAGTGATAGAAGTACAAGTGGTGATGCCATAGCTGATGCTTACAGTGATAGAAGTACAAGTGGCGATGCCATAGCTGATGCTTATAGTGATAGAAGTACAAGTGGCGATGCCATAGCTGATGCTTACAGTGATAGAAGTACAAGTGGCGATGCCATAGCTGATGCTTATAGTGATAGAAGTACAAGTGGCGATGCCATAGCTGATGCTTACAGTGATAGAAGTACAAGTGGTGACGCCATAGCTGTTGCTTACAGTGATAGAAGTACAGCTTGTGACGCCATAGCTGATGCTTACAGTGATAGAAGTACAAGTGGCGATGCCATAGCTGACGCTTTCAGTAGTAGACATACAGATGGCATTTAATCCGGAGTGGACATAGTGAGGGCATAGCTGCCAGCGTGTTCAAAGTCCTCCAACATTGGACTGCAAATATAATACAATACAATACAATAGATTGCCTGCTGGTTTCCCTAGCTTGTGGTGTTATTGAACTCTATTGATTTTGGTGTCAAAACGTCTAACGTCAACATCATTATGAGTCTTATGACACATATAATTTTCAATTTGTAATTTTTTGTGTTTGATGCTTACGTTCGAGTTTAGCCCTTGAAAATTAAAATATTTACTTAAATAGCAAATCCACATTTAAAGACCAAGAGAGTACTATATTAAAAAATTTATCACTGAAATGACTGGCACGGTTATCGAGCCAATCAGTCCATGGTTAAAGATGTATTCTCTTGGCCTGCAAACGGACATACTTCAAGACAATTGAAGAGACAGATTTTAGTAGGCTTGACTATTAACCCTTTAATGGTCACAATTTATCAAAATATTTAAAAATGTACTTAGTAAATTTCTATTTGTAGGCCAAGAGAAGACTTATTTTTTTAATTTACCACTGGAATGACTGGCTCGTTTATTGAGCCAGTTATTCCAGTGGTAAATTTTCAAAAATATTCTTATCTTGGAGTGCAAATGGAGATTGCCGTTTTGGCCGGCTTGAACACTAAAGGGTTAATAATACTGAAAGTTTCTTATTCTGAATACTCAATTATAACGTAGAAAATTGTTTTTGGATGCCAATAATTATAGTCTTCAATCCGCCATTATGCGTTCAGGTCTGACTGTTTAATAACTGCACGCATCTTTACTGAGTGGATTTAACCATTTCACCGACAATTCCCTGAACAAAAAGTTGCCCAATTTAATTAGAGGCACAAGCCCCTAATTCAAATTCACAACTAAACCTACAAAATTTATTTATATGGAATGAAATCATCATATGCTAAGATATATTTTGTTTCATTACATTGAGGTACACAATTTAAGTTTCTAAAAGTATATTAATTTCAACAATTTTATTTTCAAGCATTTTGTTGTGAAATTTTTTAACAGATTTGATGGTTAAAGGGTTAAATAAAGTAAATACCATTAAATTAGTCTCCGAATGACGAGCGGATTTGTCTCATGCGCCTGAGATTTAGTGAACTAATTAATTATATTTTTCCTTATGATACATGTATTGATTAATGCGTATACGAAGTGTGCGTGTGGTACACATGTGGAGTGCGCATGCGCATGTGTGTGTGCACGTTATGAATACATCCTAAATCAGCACTAACCACAAAGCTAACTGGGCTCATAGCTATCTTGAAAATGCTTAAAGTGATTGAATTCAGAAAATGTAAAATAGTGCTTGGATTTATATAACAAATTGATTTGAAATTCATTAGATTTAGCAAAAATCTGTGAGTATGTTTTCCTAAAACTTTTATTACTTGTACTGTCCATTGAAAGCACACAATATCATAATGGATGAACATTTATTTGTTTAACCCTTTAACACTCATATTACCCAGAAACGACTTCTGTAGTGGTCTTGAGAAATGTCCTTTTGCAGACCAAGAGAAGAATATTTTTGAAAATTTACCACTGGAATGACTGGCTCGATAACCGAGTCAGTCATTCCAGTGGTAAATTCTACAAAATTAGTCTTCTCTTGATCTGCATATTGACATTCTCTATGAGAAAATTGAGATTTTCTTGAACAAATTGGGGGGTTAAAAGGTTAACGGCCGAGATTTGTAAAGGAAAATTACAATTCTTGCTGAGTGATTTATGTCCATTATTCGGACCAATAGCAAACTATTTTTGAAAAATTTGCCACTGAAATAACTAATGCTCGGACTTATCCGGCCAGACATTTCAGGTGTAAATTATCAAAAATTAATTCTTCTAATTGGCCTGCAAATGGGCATTTCTCAAGCCAGTATCGGCTGGCTTGGCCATTAAGTTGTTAAAATGAATTTATTCTTCTGTATCCATTATCAAAATTTCTTCTTCTGAAGAGTTAATAGAATACATAGTTGCGGATGTGGCCATTTATCACAGTTGTTTTGCCATATTGCTTTATAGCACTACATTAATGTTTTATTAATGCAGATATGCATCTGGATGGCAAACTTATTGTCTCCGTTCCAAATGGTCAATTTAACGTAACATGATTTAGAGCTTCGAATACTGGTCTGTTATATATCTGTGATTGTTTATTATTAATATGCTATGGTTAGAGTTGTCCTGTAAATTGTGAAAATAAGTTGAACATATTAAATGTGGCAAGAGTCTTTAAAGAAAGCACTTGGTACTGCGAAGCGGTGCATAATTTATGCCCTAGAAAATCTTGTAATATAAAAAAGAATAGATGAATCCATGTCTAGTTAAAAATGTAATAACAACGTACTGGGCATGTCCGCCTATAGTAGGCGTGTTGGTCCAGGTAAAGGGTGTTCCCTAGCCTGCTAGATTGATGCCTATAGGTTCCATCGTGTGGAGCTGGTGTATCCAATGGCATTCCTTTTGTCTCCTCCATGGTGTAGAGTTTTCATCATCGGGGTCTGATGAGAGAACCTGTATGATTCTGAACTGCACATCTGTTCGTGAGTGTCCAGGTTTGTTGAAATGCCTGGCGACTGGGGTGTCGTATCTCTCACTTTTGTGGAGGTTTGATATAGATCTCAGGTGTTCCTGAATTCGGATCTTAAAGGTGCGCAGGGATTCTCCCACGTATTGTTTGTTGCATTTGCTACAAGTTAGGAGGTAGACGATGTTTCTAGTTTTGCAGTTACCTATGATTTTGGCCTTGTAGGTTAGGCCCGTGTGAGAGCTTGTGAAAAATCTGTTTTTCTCCATCCTGTGGCAGATGGTACAGTTTTTTGTTTTGCATGCGATAAACGGGTTTCTGTGCGTTACAGGGGTGTGCTCTGTTGGGAGTTTAGCCCTGACAATCGTGTCTTTGATTGTTTTGTTCTTCCTGTATCCAAACAGCGGTGGTTCTGGAAATGCTAACCTGCATTTGTTGCTGGCTTCCAGAATTGGCCAGTACTTTTTTATGGTTTTCTTCAGAAAAACGCCTGTCCTGGTAAACTCACATACAAAGATTGGTCTTTGTATTTGGGTTTTGGCGCTTGTTTTTGGTGGCGGGTGGAGGATTTGTTGTCTGTCTTGTGATCTGGCTTTGGCCCTGGATTTGTTCAGGATGCCTGTGGGGTAGCCACGTGCTTCAAAATGTCCTTGTAGGAGGATACTGTTTTTGTCATAGTCCTCTATGAGCGTGCAGATGCGTCTCAACCTGAGGAATTGTCCGTATGGGGACGAGTCCTTACAGTTTGAGGGATGGGCTGAATCATAATGCAGGTAGCCGTGGGTGTCTGTCGGTTTTGTATAGAGATCAAAGATGATAGAATGACCCTGTGTCTGTTTGACCAGTGTGTCTAAAAAAGAAACTTGTGTTTCTGAACATTCCATGGTGAATTTGATGCTCTGGTGAGCTTCATTCATGTACGTGACGAACTCTTCTAGGGCTGTTTTGCCGTGCTCCCAGATTATGAATATGTCATCTATGTATCTAACAAACAGTGCAGGCTGGTGTGGTGCAGTCTGTAGCAATCTTTGCTCCAAATCGGCCATGAAGATGCATGCAAAGGTGCAGGCGGCCTTGCTTCCCATGGCGGTTCCTCCTATCTGTAGGTAGTGCTCGCCATTAAACTCGAAGTTATTGCATTCGAGGACAAGTTTTAGAAGGTTTAGTAATCCTCTGATGGAGAGATCGCCTGGTACCCCAAATTTGCTGCAGAATTTGGCCACCGCTCTTAGTCCTTCATTGTTTGGTATGTTAGTATACAGTGATGTGACATCCATTGTTACTAGAAGCGTGCCGGGTTTTGTTGGACCGAATGCTTCTAGTTGGTTGATGAAATCTGTGGTGTCTTTTACATATGATTTGATCTTTGTGACATGAACCTTGATGTGTTCGTCCACGAAACTGCTGATGAGTTCTGTGGGACAGCCTATGCCGCTGATGATCGGTCTGCCTGGGACTAAACCGTTCTGTTTGCTTTTATGTACCTTTGGTAGTAAGTAAAATCTAGCTGTGATTGGCGGTTTTGGTAATAATCTGCCGGCAGTTTGTGCATCAATCTCTTTGTCTCTGACTAGTTGGTCTAGTCTTTTTTCTACAAGGTTAGTATGTTTTAATGTCAAGTCTTGATCGACCTTTTTGTAGAACCTTATGTCCGCTAGTTGGCGGTTTGCTTCTGCTATGTAATCCATTTTGTTTTGGACTACCGTTGCTTGTCCTTGTCTAGTTATGCCGAGTGGCCATTCTAAGTAAGCTCTGCCCACATTTTATATGTGATTCAATTGGAAAATTTGAAGCGTCAAATCACAGAATCTAGCTCACTGGTAATCTTGTACAGGTAAGGTATTGTATATTTTGAAACTAATTTGAATGGCTGCCACTCAAACTAGTTTCGAAATATCGAAGATAATGTTTATTAATCCTCTACCAGTAAAACCAGGGGACTATAGGTTTGTTCTCCATCTGTCCATCCATATATTATTAAAAGGTGGTACATTGCTTTATTCTAAGGAGTTACAGAGCAGGTTGGAGTTTCAAACATTTTCGTAAATTTTTAACTTGTAACTTCACTAAAGATATACAATTCCTATAATTTCATGACAGACTTTTCCAGTTTTATGGTAGACCTATACATCATTACGATTGTGATCTCAGCTTCAGAATATGACAGCAGATACTTGAGTGACAGATCAAGTTGTTCCATATTGCAAGTCTATGTGGGTGGATGATGTAAAAGATTGTGATTTATTATAATTGATCAAATCGCAATATTTAAAAATTGAACATTTTTACCAGAAGCTTTATCCCAATTGTTGGATTCACTTTGGTGATTTAAGTCGCTTACACTTAAAATGTTCAATGGTCAAGTTTTGACAAGAAAATAAAAATATTTGCTTAGTGAATGTACATTTTCAGGCCAAGAGAAGACTGTTTTTTAAAACTTACCACTGGAATGTCTGCAGCTTGGTTTTCCTTTATGTGACTGCAGATTATGGGATCATATTAATTTATAGTGTCAGCTTCGGCCCACTGGAGATCAGAGAGCGAGTCAACAGGTCAAAGTCAAAATATGCCATGGAACATTTATTAATTTGTAAATTCGCCAAAGATGCTTACTTTGCTTCTTTTGTGTCAAATCTATATCATTTGATTGTGACGGCAACAAACATTAAGTGATATGTTTTTATTATGAGATCAATTACTTGAGTGACAGATCGGATCTGCCAATTGAACCCAATAGAAAATATTTTCCCTTTCAGCCCTGTTCTGTACAGATATATGTTATTGTTTCTCACAACAAATCCACATTATTTTTACTCTCTTTTTCTCTCATCATCTCCAAGTAGGATATCCGGTGAAGCAAATAATCCTATCTTGTCCTTAATGCTTGATGAGCTGGCTTATTAACACTGCCTCAATGGGATGTGTGCCATGGAGGAACATCCCTTTTGTGTGTCATGTACAGGATAGCACGTGCCAGTCATCCGTGGAAGCAGAGCATTGTTGTAGTTCATCCATGTGCTGATGAGATAGATAATGGAATCAAGTACAGGAGTCTGACATTCATTTCCCTCACTCATTTGGAATAAAGAATCTTGTCAGGAAATTCTGATATCTCATTTCAGTGATTGGCAGATGCTGAAGATTTGGAGTTTCAGGTCTGTCTATCATGACAATATTGAAACCTTTGGCTTCATTTTTTACTTGCAAACATTGAATAGTAGTAAAATGATATGTTGATATGTTTTGTCTGATGATTCATCTGATCTTGAGGCATGCCCATTTGCAGAACAAGAATTTATTTTTAATTTTACCACTGGAATGACTGGCTTGATTATAGTCATCCCATTGGTAAATTTTCCAAAATATTCCTCTTGGGGTGCAAATCAACATTCATTCACTAAGTAAAACTGTTAATTTGTTTTACCAATCTTGTCCATTAAAAGGTTATACCTATTAATAGCGTAAATTTCTGCATATGCATACACCAGTTCTCTTTAATCCACTGATCATTTGTTACAGAGAATGATGAATAGTTTCGGCACTGAAACTGACTTCATTCCATAATGAGTTCTGTGTCATATTGCATAGTGTTTTCCGAAGTCTCGTATTTTCAATCACGTTCGTATCTGATTCATGGTTCAGGGCCATAACAAAAAATTCTTATATGTCACAAGTCTTAGCAGGAATTGATTTATATTAAGAAACGATGAATGTCGACTAGATTAGAAATTCATCATTCCATATCTTTCTTGTCTGTATGGATATGATCATCGATATGATATTTCCCACAGTTCAACTAATATAAGCAAAGTTTAAAAAAATAATTTGACTGGAAGTCATAATAATAGTGTTAAGACAAAAATTACTTTCAACCAAAGCGAGTTAACATAATAGACCATTCCACCTCTAGCTAAGTTCCACATATGCTTCGCCGTGTTGGGATTGATCAATCCCTGAATCCCCTGACTCAATTTCCTGAAAACTGTGCAGGTAAGCTGTTGAATATTTTGTAACTAATTGAACTGGGCAGCAACAGCACCCAGTCAAATTAGTTTCAAAATATTCAACAGACTATGTATTACATAGTAAAGACATACAAGTCGTACAACAACGCATAGTCTCTCTTCAATTATGCGTATCCAAGTCCTTCATGACATCATTGATTATGATGTCATTCTACACATCATGTAATGGATTATGATGTCATATGATGGATTGATAAAGTGGAACGGTCCATTATGTTGCTCTTTTAAAATAAGGTTTGTCATACTTCACAAGGAAATATCACAGTACCATAGATAAGTGTGAAAGTATGATTTCACTTTTATTACGCAAATGGTATATCAAAACTTCATGCTTAAGATATTAGCTTGTCCTCACATCCATCAACCCCCCCCCCCCCCCTCACCCTCCTGCAAGAATTTTCTCTCCCCAATACTGATGCTTTTGCGAAGCATCATTACGTGATTTTCCTGTAGGGAGAATGGATTAAATTAGCTGTGTGTTTGTAAGCTGCTCTCTGGTTCACAATTTGTTTTATTCTTGACAGCCACAGGGAATACTGAGACGAGGGATGAGAGGAGATTCGATACTATGCTTTAAAACACATCACTCTCAGGATTTTACCTTCTTTCTTGGATTAGTCAGTTCCCTTTAACATGAATCATCCATTTATCTCGGCTATGTCATGTAGCTGAAGTTTATCATCTACTCTCCCTCTCTACCCTATCCATGTTGGTATATGTGTCATGGATAGTGTTCAACGCTTAAAGTTTTCGCATTGTAACAGTCGTATGCTCCTTGCATACTGTCTAGTACAACATTATTGGTAAGTCAGTGCCACAGGTCTGTAAATACCTAATAGATTCTGAATTATAGATGCTGGTCAAATGTTTGACGATGGATAGGTCCTACCATTTTGCAATACCTATAATTAAGAGAAGGGGGGGACGTTCTGGTTACCATAGCTTCTTGCTGATAAGGTTCTTTGTCTGTTTCTGCTGATCTACACAGACATATCAATGAGACAAACATTACTTTAGTGTGAGTCACTCTATTAGTTATAACTTATAGGGAGCCTGTGAGACGATATTAGTTACGACTTATAGGGAGCCTGTGACACCCTATTAGTTAAGACTTATAGGCAGCCTGTGACACGCTATTAGTTTTCGACTTATAGGGAGCCTGTGATACGCTATTAGTTGAGACTTATAGGGAGACTGTGACATGCTATTAGTTATGACTTATAGGGAGCCTGTGACATGATATTAGTTATTACTTACAGGGAGCCTGTGACAAGCTCTTAGTTACGACTTATAGAGAGCTTGTGACACGCTATTAGTTATGACTTATAGGGAGCCTGTGACATACTATTAGTTATTACTACATTACAACCTACCTCCTTGCATTACTATTGCTCTTTCCTTCTCTGAAGGGAAGCGTAGTAGGATGAATTTTTTACAGCCAATGTTTGCTGGGTATTGTGGTTACTGAGTGACTGAAGGCTTCTTCAGGAATCGCCATACTCTCTCTCTCTCTCTCTCTCTCTCTCTCTCTCTCTCTCTCTCTCTCTCTCTCTCTCTCTCTCTCTCTCTCTCTCTAATGATGAGATCCATAGTAATTCGCTTGAATGCTATATCTTAGAATGAGGCAAGAAGAGGGTTAATCCAATACCCATAGCAACTGAGTAGGGCATTAAGGTCAATGACAACCTCATTGGCTGATAGCTGTCACATGACCTTGTTGTAGCAACCAAGACTGCATTCCTTTTCCTACTCTATGAAGGAAGAGGCGTTAAAATTTACAAGCCAATTTAAAAGTTATTTATAACTTGTTAAAATCGCTGTGGATTATTGTAAAGTGAAGTAAAGACCATCAAGATGTCGGATAAAACAAAGAAACCACCCAAGATAAGTGGTTGTAGGGCCTGGTGTTTTAATAATGATTTTTTAGATCATTTCTGTTTTCGTGGTAGGCGCGTTATCAGTTTTGGTTACTTGAGTGTATAGACATTTGAGTTGTATATTTGTGCTTCTTTTTTAACCAGTAGCTTGTAGAGCTATTGATTTAACATGCTTGTAAGGTATTGAGCATGAATCCATGATTATCTCGATAACATACTATCTCAAAGAAACTAAAATAATTTTCAAATTTAAGGATCAGTACGGTCTCTATTTATAAATCTTGGGATTTGTGCTGGCTAATCCTGAGTCATATTGAGAGCTTTACTCTATCGGATCATGCTGTTTTTACGATTCAGATTTGGGAAAGTCTCAGAAGAGGTCCAAGGAGAAGATTAAAGAAAAGAATGTGAACCATTCAATCAGATGTTCTAATGGCAGCTGCCATAGATTTATTAAATCAGATCACGTTGGACGTGTTTGTTCTAAGTGCACGTCGTGTACTCATGAGTCAGCCTGCTTGATTTGCGGCTCATGGTCGCTAGCTACTAGAATGCCATTTTTCAAACCAAATTCTCCTGTGACCTCTAAAACTCCGGGAAATCCACCAATAGGGTCAGCGGTTAAAATAAAGGCTAAAACCGAGGTCAAGACGGATTCAGCCATAATACTTGAAAAAATTGTTTTGTCAATGGAGTGTCTCCAGAAACAAGTCAGTAATATAGATTCGTCTATTGACAGCAGGATTAGTAAAATTATCCTGGACCAGTCACTCTCCAATACTTCATCTCCTGACATAATTGAGGGTGAAGCATTGTTACTGGCTGTTCCTAGAAAACGCTTATTTACCAAATCTAACAAATCACAACTAACTGATTTACACTGTTTCAGGGGTACCACAAAAAACGGAAAGAACAAGAGTATGAAGTCTCGGTTTACGCCTCGTTCACTGTTCATTCAAAAGCCACTCATATCCACACAGAATTCTTCAGTATCATCAGTCAACATTCCACAGCCTGCGCTCTTGCAGACCAAGAAAAGTCTCGGGGCCTAATCAGGTTATAAGTCTGTCCGGTCTGTCTCCTGTCACTACTATGTCTTCACTGGCTGGGCCGAAGGATTTTCTGACCAGAGTGATCTAGGTCATTGCACATCCTCTGTCTTCTACAAAGCCAGTTGCATCGTCCTATATTGTTTCTGCTCTTACTCCGGCTAGACTTCCGGCCACGGGCCCAGGTTTTTTCCCAGATCCGGTTCTGGACATTGACCGGGTTAGGTTACTGATTTCATCCTTGGAACCGGACCCAGATCTTTGTCCGGGTCCGGCCTCTGGGGAGGCATCGGGTTCAGAGGTTGTGCAGGCTCCGACCCCGTGCCCTGGTTTTTTCCTGGCCCTGGGTTGGGATCTTGGCAGGCTTAGGTTACCAATTTCATCTTTGGGTCCGTCCATTAGCGATTCTTCGGGTTCTGTTTTCTTAAAGGCTCGGGCCCCATCCCCAGGGTTTCTCCCGGGTCCTGGTCCTCTTTTCGGCTCTTTCTCCCGGCTTTCCCACCCCAGATCGAGCCCATGTCCGAATTGGGACTGGTCATTCCAATGTGTCAGAAGTGGATTTGCATTGGTCTCCCAGTTTCCCCGCCCCGGCCTGAGTGGGGACTGGTCTTTCCGGCGTGTCAAAATCTAATTTTTTCTTCAGAATTTGGTCAATCCTCATGTGAGTTTTCACATGTTTCCCCAGTCCCGGGGCCTAGTTCGGTTCCGGAGCCAGGCCCAGTACTAAATTCTCAGGCTTCCTCTATTTACTTGTCAAAGGATTTTTCTGGACGGTCGGCGGGTCCTCTCTGTGATACCATTAGTAATCCCAGAAAGGGTCTGGGCCCTCATCCGGGGTTAGTAGATCCATGCCCGGGCTCCCTAGAGGACCTGGGTCTGTCTAGATCTCGTCTTTCTCCCGGCAGGTTAACGTGAAATTCTCAGTTTACCTCTCAACTTGATAATTCTGAGGCTGTTAAACATATCTCAGTCATTAGTAAATCTTTATCGGATAATTCTCGGTCAGATTTCACTGATTTGTTATCTAGTGATAAGTTCTCATTACCTCATTCCAGATCCTTTGTAGGTAGGTCTTCTAGTTGTCAGAATCCTTCGTGTCCTTCAGATCCTATGTCCCAGGATAATCTTTCCCAGGACCTGGTGAGTTGTTATCTTAATGAATCCTTAGTGAATGAAATTACTTCTATTGGCCTGTCAAGCAAAGATTATTCCTTGTCAAAAGATAGTTCTGGGAATTCTATTATCACTGCCTTTAGAAGCTCTATTAATTTCCTTCTGTCTTTTTAATCTAACTTGGTCCCTAGGAGGATTCTTCGTCATTCTCATTTTAAGGTTAAGTTTGTGATTTCCTCATCATCCATTCATCCTTCTTTAGTATCCGATATTTTGTCTAGCGACGTTGGAGTTTCCTCTATTGTGGATGATTCTCAGGATTCTATCCCATCTCAGGATTCAGTTACTCATTCATCTCATGATACATTTCAGAGGAGACCCTCTGATTCCAAGTTTCTATTTCTTAGAGCTGCTGAGAATGATTGGTCTAGTTCACCAATGGGTGTCAGATTCTCTTCATGTTGAATTACAGCCTGAACTTACTAGCCATATTTCGTATGAGTCTCCTTTGGTTCCAGAAGACAATATTTCTTTTAATCGCATTCTTCCGATTAATACATTTTCGAATATCTTAGATCATTTTTCTCAGCAGGCTTGTTTTTCTGAATTCTCACTCGTCCCTCCTGACTTATCTTCGTCCATTAGAGTGCCTCTTTCTGACTGATGCTACTATTAGACCTAAGTCTCTGTTCGGTAATGCATGGGATCTTATTAAAGATACTGTTAAGTCGGGTGTTTCGAATTCAGCCATGATTAGATCCTTAGAACAATCTGCTAGACTTAGATTTAAACTTTCCAATTTTTCGTCTCTTCTTTCAGAAGCTATCTTTACAGTTTCCTCTAGAGACAATTCTATTCCTCAGTCTGCCTTGTCTTGTATGGCTGATATTTCTAGATTTAACCTTAATTTGGATGCCAGATTAGTTGGTTTTGTCAACAACTGTCGTAGGAAGAGAGCACTTAGTTCTTTAGCTATTTCTCAGAAACTTAAGGACACTCTTATTTCCACTTCCTGTTTTGGCAAGGAATTGTTTGGTCCTGACTCTACTAGGCTCATCATGAAAGAGGGGGATAGACTTAAAACTATTCAAAAGATCTCTTCTAAAGTTGGTCTTCCTCAGGTCTCTAGGAAACGTTCTTTCACTCCGGTTTGTTCCTTTCCTCCCTCAGCTCCTAAGAAGTTACCTCGTTCTGATCCTCAAACTTCTTTTCCCTCTCAGACCTTTGTGAATTCCAATAGATCCTTTAATAGATCTAGATCTCCTTCTCCTCCTTCTAGGCCTTCTTCTCGGGATCAGTCTCCACGTAAGTCCCCTTCTCCTCAACGTAGGTCTCCTGTTCAGGATAAATATTCGGATGTGGTTTCCAATAGGTCCAGAGCCCAGATTCCTTTCAGAAAGCACTCTAGAGGTTCTCGTAAATTGGGTGGTCTGTTTCATTCTTGTTTTTGACGTCATGAGTTCAGGAGATGGCCCTTTTTTTAACTCTTCCAGTAGATTTAATTTTTCAGTCCGCTACTATTTCAAGTTTTCCAAGCATCCCAGTAGGCAATCGTCTTTCCAGGTTCAGGGATTACTGGGATCTGCTTATTCAAGACCAGTGGGTGCTAGAAACCATTTATCATGGCCATTATCTTTGTTGGAAAGAAAATCATCCTCTCTGTTGTTCCTCATTGGACCCCTGATCCTTCTTTCCCAGAGAAACTCTTAGCCCTGGAATCAGAGATTCTGTCTCTGATATCAAAACATGCGGTGGAGGAGGTGATGGATTGGCAATGCAATCCAGGTTACTTCTCGGCCATGTTTCTGGTTCAAAAGAAGACTGGTTGGGGGGGGGGGTGTTGGAGACCATTATTAATCTGAAATCCCTCAATCTTCAAATTGTGAGTCCATCTTTCAAGACGGAGACTGTTCAATCCATCATTCAGTCTCTCCAGGTGGATTTGTGGACGATATCCATCGATCTCAAAGACGCGTATTTTCACGTCCCTATTCATCCGACATTCCGCAAGTTCCTTCATTTCATTTACAAAGGCAGAGTTTGCCAGCTTAGCAGTCTCCCCGTACGTATTCACTCGAATAGTATTGTCAGTAGCCTCTTGCCTTCGCCTTCAGGCAATTTCAATTCACGTCTATATAGATGATTGTCTTTTCAAGGCTCCCGATCCTGTATCACTCATTGCGGATGTATCAGATGCCATCCAGGTGTGCCTTCACCTGGGTTGGATTATCAATGTAGAAAAGTCTCGTCTTTCACCAAGCCAAGTTTTTACCCACATGGGGCTCACTTCCGAACTTTCTCAGGGGATTATTCCCCTCCCTTCCCAGTGTCCAGACATTGATATCCACAATTCAAGCTCTCGATGTATGCCAATTAGTTTCGGCCAGATCCTTTCTCAGAATCATAGGCCTCATGGTTTCAGTAGAAAAAGTGATTCCTTGGGCTCCTCTGATGAGAAGACCCTTCCAGTTTTATCTTATGCCCCATTCGAATCAGTCTCTAGATTCTGTGGATCTTCCAATTCTCATCAAGTTCTCTCTCATGACTCATTGCCGGTTTTGGAAAAACCGTCAGTCCCTTTTTAGGGGTTCCTCTCCATCTTCCAACCCCTCAGGCAATCATCTTCACAGATGCATCCCTGGAAGGGTGGGGAGCCATTTGGGATTCCAGGAAGATTTTGGGAACATGGTCCCTCACAGAATCTTCCTACCATGTCAACCTTTTAGAACTGTGGGCTGTTTTCCATGCCGTGGTTCATTGGGAACCCTTGATTCTCGGTATGTCAATCCTTATCAGATCAGACAATTTCACAGTGGTCTCGTTCATCAATCATCAAGAGGGACCAGGTCGGTCTCTCTTTGTCAAGAGTCCATGATTATGCTTCAGTAGTGCAAGTCCCGCAACATTTCTCTTCGAGCATTCCACATCCAAGGCAAACTGAATTTTCTGGCCGACCAGTTATCGCGCCCTTGCAGGATCCCAGAAACAGAATTGGGAGTTGAAAGAGGTAGTAGGCCAGTTGATTTTCCTTCAGTTCAGACGTCCCCACATAGACTTGTTTGCTACCCTCAAGAACAGAAAGATATCCACCTTCATATCTCCCTTCAGAAATCTGCTAAGCATGCTACGAGGTGACCTCAAGAAAGCAGGATTAGGTACACTCAAGTCAAGAATGGACCTGAGGAAGCTAAGGATTTTGGCTGAGGACAAGACACAGTGGGCAAAAACAAAGAAGAACTGATCGCAGCTGTAGGATGTTTCTACTACTACAGTCGCAGAATACAGTAATCATACATACATACATCTCTCTTTCCAGAACCCATGGCTCTTTCAGTAGACGCTCTAGCTCAGTAATGGGACAACATGTTCGCTTACGCCTTTCCCCCTACGATTCTCATTCCTCTGGTACTCAGAAAGATCAGACAACATCCTTGTCTAGTCCTATTAATAGCTCCGTTTTGGACAACAAAATCGTGCTTTCCGGATCTCCTGGACCTTCTTGTAGATCTCCCTCTGCTACTTCCTGTCTCCCACAATCTATTGTCCCAGAACAGAGGCAGGATTCTCCATCAGAATCCAGAAATCTTTCGCCTGTCAGTCTGGAAGTTGTCGAGTTGTCGAGTTGAATTCGTCAATATTTTCAGTCAGATCTCAAGAACTTTTGTAGAAACCCCTCAGATCTTCCACTCATGGAAACATCTATGAAGCTCGATTTGAGTTTTTCAAGGTGTTCAGACCATTCTATCCTGCCCTCTAAGGCCTCTGTAACTCAAGTCACAGATTTTCTGGTTTTCCTCTTTGACCAGAAGAAACTTTCAGTTAATACTATCAGAGTCGAGTACCTATTATTAATAATAATAATAAAAAATAATAATAATAATAAATAATAATAATAATAAATAATAATAATAATAATAATAATAATAATAATAATAAATAAAATAATAATAATAATATTATTATTATTATTAATTATTATTATTATTTATTATTATTTTTTAATATTATTATTATATTATTTATTATTTATTATTATTATTATAGTCTATCGTTTTGGACTGAACTCCTTTGTTCAGTGTCTTATTAATCCTTCGGTACAAGTTCAGAAACATTTTCACGACCTCATTAAAGGTATGGGTAATTCTCGACCCCCCCCCCCCTCCCCTTTGAGAAACCCCTTCCTACTTGGAACCTTTCCCTTGTTCTACAGGTTCTAGCGGGAAAACATTTTGAACCTTTGGGTTCTGTTTGTTTGAAACATCTTACCCTAAAGTAGTCTTCCTGTTAGGAGTAGCTTCAGCTAGCTGTCGTTCTGAAATTCATGCTATTTCTGCTGAATTGGATAGGTTCAGTCAGTTAAATTCTTGGGCAAACCTATTATAATTCATAAACTTTCTTCCCTTTCACCAGATGATTCTGTTTGGTGGCCAGTTAGGGCCCTTAATATGTATAAGCTTCACACTGAATCCAAACGATCTGAGAATAGACATCTTTGGGTTACATTTGCTGAAGGTGTGTAATATTTAATAGTAATGCAAGGAGGTAGGTATATGTAATTAGTAAAACATAAGACCAGACCCTCCGGTCGTCTGGTCATTACGACTTATAGGGAGCCTGTGACACGCTATTAGGTAAGACTTATAGAGAGCATGTGACGCGCTATTATAATAATAATAATAATAATAATAATTTATTTAATGGGGCTAGACGGCTCAGTGACAAAATCCCTGGTCTTCCCTGCGGCCTTCAATATATTTATTATTTACATTTATTTACATAAATATCACATATTTTCTAATATTTTTTGTATTAAACATATATACAGAATGTACAATCTATGTACAATACATGCAAAGGCATCCACATCACAGGCTTACACGCACACACACGCACGAACACACATGCACGAACACACATGCACACCCACGCACACACACACGCATGCACGCACGCACGCACGCACGCACGCACACACACACACACACACACACATGAACACACAAACACGAACACACACACTCACGCACGCACGCACGCATGCACACACACACACACACAGATGCACTAGTTGCATACAGCCACACTCCACATTTTATTTACATAATTACATACATGTATATACAACATTTAAAAATTGTTCATACTCAGACTTAAATGCAGTAAATTAAGGAGCAGTGCGTAATGATACTTTTAAGGAATTCCATAGTTTCGATCCTTTAACTGAGAAGCTGTGGGAATACAACGCAGTTCTCGCTAAAGGAATCTGCAGCTAAAGATTTCCGTAGATTTTGATTATGGGCATCTGAACATTTCATAAATAAATTTGTTAAGTAGTCAGGAGTTTCACTGTTAATAGCTTTGTAAAACCATACATGTAGTCTTATATTTAATGAGTTCTTGGATTGACATCCACTTGAGCTTTTCAAATAATATTGTGGAAGGGATGTCATACTTTACATCTAGAATAATTCTTGCTCCCTGCTTTTGTAATTTTGAAAATCTGGATAATTGTTGCTCGTTAGACACGCTTTAAGACAAATCAAAATGTGGACCGATGTAAGAATTAAAGAATTTTGTTTGAATTTCAAATGGGAAATCTTTTGCATATTTTCTAAATATTCCATTAAGGCATGATATCTTTCTAGCAATGGTTGTAGCATGTTCTGCAAATGTTAGCTTGTCATCAATATCTACTCCCAAAAGCTTTTCACAATTGCTGGTTTTTAAGACTGTACCATTGTATTGAACTTTAATTTCTTTAACATCATTAAGTTTTGTTCTGGAGTCAACTAAAAGACATTTGGTTTTGTCTGTATTCACAATCATTCTATTTTCATTACACTACTGCTCAATTGCATTCATATCGTTGTTTAAGTGTCTTTCTAGTGATGTAGTGCAGTTTGATTTATAATATACAGTTGTATCATCTGCATACATATCTGCATTGCTGTGATGATTGTATGATGGAAGGTCATTAACAAATATTAAGTACAATAAAGGGCCTAAAATTTATCCCTGCGGATTAGTTACGAATTAGTTATGAGTTATAGGGAGCCTGTGACACGCTATTAGTGACTTATAGGGAACCTGGTCAGAAGTATTATTAGATTTGAAATAGCAACATTCAGACCATAGTTGAAAGTTAGAGCTCAAAAGTAACAACAATCAAGAGCAATGTGATAAATAGTCAAATTATTCTCCTGGGGAATACTGTGCATAGGATATCGCTTTCCTATACCTTGTATTGAAATGGATGAATCCAGTTTTAGCTATGCCCCGCCCATTTCTAGCTAAGCTCCACGCAAGCTTTGCCCCTTTTGGGATAGATCGATCCCTACACTCCCTGAATCTCAATTTTCAGAAAATTTGATGTAGGTAAGCTGTTGAATATTTTGAAACTAATTTGACTGGGTGATGTTGCTGCCTAATATCAACATATTCAACTGAATGGTGATTAAATAGCAAGGACATACAATTCAGACGGACTATTAAGAGTATGACAGACTTAATCACTCCATTTATGACATAATTAATTATGATGTCAGCCTACATGTGGCGTTGATTATGATGTTGTGTGATTGACTGAGTGACTCTATTTTTAGTTATGACTCAACTAATAGAAGTCAGTAGGTGATTGTATGTTGGGGTGTCGAGGTCTGTCTAGCTGTCTCTGTCTGTCTGTGTCAAATTTATGATACTTCTGACATCTAATTCACATCTGTATTGTATCAGACTTGTTATATTGCATAATAAATTTTATGGTAATTCTTGCCTCGAGAAGGTCAAAGATCAGTTCTTAATTTTTCCGCAAGTAGGAAAATATCACCATGATCTTTATGCTGCAAGCAGTGTATTGGAAATGGTTAGCATTACCCTCCATGAAGAATATGATGAATCGACAGCATTTCAACATTGTTTATAATCACAGCACTTGTGGCACTTATGGCTGTTCTCGCACAAACATACAACATTTAATCAGCTTGGAAAACATCCAGAACCAAGATCCCTTGATCCTAGCTGTAAGAGCGGATTAGTTGATATTTAATATTATAAACCATTTAGTTTTGGTATTTTATTTCATGCTTCCATGGCGATGATCAGCGGATGATAATGGTAATGCTGGTTTTAATTTCATCCTAACAAGGTTTTCAAAGTTTCTTTCAGATTGGACTTTAGACCTTTCATAGTCAAATTTTGTCAAGAAAGTCAAAATATTTATAAATTGAATGTTAAATTGCAGCCCAAGAGATAGCTATTTTTTTAATGTACCACTGGAATGATATTTTCAAACTTAAAGGTCATTATTTCACCTCCTTCCTCATCCCCTATTCCCTGTTCACTTTTTCCTACGAATAGGGTAAAAGTTTATGTGGATATTGATAGGCTCAAAGCACATTTTTGTGTTGTTTATCATGATTTACAGACATGGTATTTGTTATTTCCAGACAATTTAGCCTCCGGTCTGGATTGTTATATCAAATTTTAACATTCCTAATCAGACCATCTGTAATTTGTTGCAACCGAGTTGAAACTAAATACTAATATCATTGCATAAATATCTTTGTCACGTTTATATTTGGAGAGTTTTTTATCTCTCCACTTGAATATTTTGTGCATCTGAAAATAAAAAGAAGATTTTGTGTGCAGAAAATGTCTCAATATTGAACATTAATGGACCTTTCCAATTTTAGCTAGCGGTGTGCGCCTCCCATTTCTAGCTAACCTCACCCATACCTCCCTCGTATTGGGATCCCTGAACTCCCTGATTATCAATTTCTAAAATGAAGTGGCGAGCGTAGCGTAGCGGAAATGTATGTGGTCATTAAATGAGTAATAAGCGTGGCGTTATCAATATCCAGAAAACTATACAGGTAAGCTATTGAAAATTTTGAAATTATTTGCACAGGTAAGCTGTTGAATATTTTGAAACTAATTTGACTAGGTGATGTTGCTGCCTACAGCGCCTAGTCAAATTAGTTTCAAAATATTCAGCAGCATGTGTGTTAAATAGCAAACACATACAATTTGTATGTGTCGGACTATTAAGTGTTTAAGACAGGCTCTATCAAGTCATTCATGATGTCATGATTATGACATCATCCTATACATCACTTAGTTGCTAATGATGTCATATGATGAATAGATAAACTTGGAAAGGTCAATTATTCTGTGTTCTATCCATCATCCCATATCAAAATAAGCCTTTGCGCTACAATGACATAATTTGCAATGCTGATGCTTTATATGTTTCCTCATGACTCATTATTGTAATTACAACAGCTTGCATGGCAATGTTGATCGTCCATGGAAAATTGCCTGATTTTATGTCAAAATGTTAATTCATTTGATTATATCCCAGGCAATATTCATGTGAGCAAAATTATAATTAGCTAAGCAAATAGCCAGTTCTTTCAGCTTTAAGCACACTCATGCCAATACACAAAGTATTTCCAAAGATAGAGCCTGTGAGACAAAACCTCATGCTGAAATGTACAAAAAAAGAATATAATATTCTCAGGTCGTATCTTAGATGACCAATAGTTATATATTGCAGACTTTTTAACGCCTTGTCCGATATTGAATCCCAACGTCGGCACCTATTTGGCGGTTCAAGAATCATTGAATTTGCTTCAGCGGTTTCGTTGCTATTATCATTTACACATACTTCCTTAAAATATGTACCTGCATCTACTGGCCTCACGCCTCCAGTACATCTCTAGTGGCGGTTATTTTATTACCCGTGTGAAATAAATTTCAAGTTAACTTGGATTAGCTTGGATTTTCTTGAATATCCAAGCTATTGGAAAATTATTCAACCCATACCAGCTTGGATTTCCTTGAATTAGCTTGGACTTTATATAGTTGCTTGAACTTCTTGAAAATCCCCCCTCTCAGAATTCAAGTTAGCTGGGATTTTCTAGGACTTTTTGAATGTCATCATGAAAAAGTGCAAGCTTCATGGATTTGCTTGGACTTTTCTGATTTAACAGAATGCAAGCTAGCTTGGATATTCTAGAACTTTGTTTTGTCAGACATAAAAGAATCCAAGCTACTTGGATATCATTGAATTTGTAGATTCACTTACGCTACCTTGGATTATCTTGAAATAGCTTGCACTAAGGCAAGAACAAGTTCTGTAGTCATGTAGAGCTAACCTTGACCTGGTAAATTGGTGGGAAATTTAAAAAGTCTTTGTGAAGAGCAAACAGTACATTCATTGCATTACCAGCTATGGATATATAGATTATAATAGTTTGGAAACACTGACAGTACTGTTAGACAGAATGCTTAGCATCAGTACCCTTAAATGGAAACAGAACTGTATTTTGAGGTATATATTCTATTGATTTTCAGAGATTTATTCAGAGTTACCAGTTTTGGGATAGCTTTTTCAGTTCTATAGAAATAATGCAGTGCTCATGACTTTCTAAACAATATTGTACATTAACAATCTCTTTCTATAAGAATAACAGACAAATCAGTCAGAACCCCATACATTGTTAATGTCTGGCTGAACTTGTATTTGGTATTGAGTATTACATATAACTCAACTACCATGATGGTGATTTTGGTTTTCAAGCATACCGGTATATATTTATATATAATCTCTGTGTGGCAGCATTTATGTGTACGTGCATGCATTTTATGTTAATCTCTAACCTATTTCAAAAGCTAGGATTAGCTGGGATTTTCTTGAAGTTCTAGATAGCTGGGACTTTCTGGAATAAAATCCAAGCTAGGTGGGATTTTCTTGAACATTCAAGCAAGCTGGGATTTTCTTGAATGTTCAAGTTAGCTGGAATTTTCTTGAATGTTCAAGTTAGCTCGGATTTTCTTGAATGTTCAAGCTATCTGGAATTTTCTTGGATTTTACATTAACTTGGCCTTTCTTGGATTTTCTTGAATTATCTTGAATTTTATGCGGCCAATACCAGCAAGCTAATCCAAGCTATTCCAAGTTATTAAAAGCTTGGATTAGCTGGGAATAGCCGGTATATTCAAGCTCCACAGAACTTAGATATTCATGAATATTCAAGCTTTTTTTGGCCCGGGTGTGGCGCTGACATCACTAGATGCAATAAGATGACAGCGCCCCGATGTGTGAACAATTGTAAATTTTACCTACTTTATCTAGTGATATTTGATTACATTATTTCTATCTGGCTATTATTCTGGCGTAATTTCATTAAAAATGTAAAGATCTTTCAAATAAAGCAAACCTTTTATCATCGCGGAATTGTCATTGAACTTGACTACGTAAATTCACTCTAATTTTTGCAAAGATCTTTGTTTAATGATGTGAAATATAACATAGGCTAAATAATTATGTTGATTACAATTGAATTGAAAGTAATATTATTACTGTCCAATACAGACAAATCTTTATCAGATAAAGCACTTATAATAACATGCGGCAAGTACAGTTCAGTACTATATAAATTTTTCGAACATAATTTGATTGGAAGACATTGTTGCTTCCACTTGAATTAAGCCTTTAATGGCCATGCCAGCAATTTTTGAAAATTGACCACTGGAATGACTGGCTTGATAACCGCCGCCAGTCATTCCACTGATAAACTTTCAAAAGTTGTATTCTCTTGGCCTCTAAATGGACATTCAATAGGCAGATGTTAAAATCTTTTTGGCCAAATTAATTGACCGTTAAAGGGTTTAACACTCATATTAGCCAAAAACAGCTTCTGGAGTGGTCTTGAGAAATGTCTATTTGCAGACCAAGAGAAGGCTTTGTGAAAATTTACTACATGAATGACTGGCTCGATAGCCGAGCCAGTCATTCCAGTGGTAAAGATTCAAAAATAGACTTCTGTTAGTCTGCAAATGGACATTTTCTATGAGAAAATTGAAATCTTCTTGAAAAAATTTGAGGGTTAAAGGGTTAAGTTCAAAACGTTCAAAAGTATGTTTTATTTTGAAAGTTATTTCTGAATTGTACTATAATTCACACTTAGCAGAGATATTAATGGATTTAATGGATTTACTTACTCATGGGGAGTTATTCTAGGTATTTCCTAAGGTACATGGGTTTTTGTTACAAAGATGAGACAGTTTAGCTACAAAGAGGGAGATTTGTTAGAAAGTAGTTTGTTTGGATACAAAGGGTGAGCTTTCATCTACAAAGATAGCTTGCTTGTGCACAAAGGTAATTGTTTTGTCTATAAAGCATACACCTTTTCCATACCTTGATCATCTGTACTGAAGGCGTTGATCTAGATCTTTTAACTGTTTAACTATTATAGGAACTACTCAACTCTTACCACTGTAGTGTCAATATTCTATCTTTTACTGTGTCAATAGCAAAGAAACTGGTGTACATTTTTCAATGATTTTGGTGGATGGTGTTGAAAAACGCTTTATAATTTAATTTGAAAATTTATGAATTTGACATCAGAGAGGTATTAAGGGTTAAAACTGTAAGCACTTATTCAGGTCACACTGGCCAGCACCAGCCACTGAAGTGCTCTTGCAGAATGGATATTTGCAGGGCAAGAGAAGACTATTTTTGAAAATTTACCACTCAAATTACTGGCTCGACTAACCGAGCCGTTCATTCCAGTGGTAAATTTTCAAAAATAAAATTTTTGCCCTGCAAACAGACATTTAAAAGGGAAATATTTAGATTTTCTCGACCAAATTTAACCATTAACCCTTTAACCTTCGAATTTGTTCAAGAAAATTTTGATTTTCTCATAGAAAATGTGTATTTGCAGACCAAGAGAATATTTTTTAAAAGTTTACCGATGGAATGACTGGCTCTGGTATCGAGTCAGTCATTCCAGTGGTAAATTAAAAAAACCAAGTCCTCTTGGTCTGCAGATGACCGTTTCTCAAGATCACTGCAGAAGCGGTTTTGGGCTGATATGTGTGTTAAAGGGTTAAAGACTATATGTCTAGCACTGTAGATATGCATATTATCAGCAGTTGTTTCTTGTTTTAAGTCACTGATCAGAATACATGTACACATATATGGTATGTGATATAATGATCATATTAAATAAATACAGCTTCTAAATATGATAAGTGCAAATAATTTTTTTAAGGAATTTTATTAAGAACAGATTTAATTCTTAATAACCTGAACCATATCATGAATAAACTGACTGCTCATACTGAAATGTAAAAGTCATAATTCTATATTCAATGTTCGTACAAAGTACAGTAGGTGAATCATAAGCTTTTACGAACATCCATGCACAAGATAAATTTAAAACTGCTTTGAGTATTATATGTTAAGTACATAACTTAATTGTCAAAAATTACTTAATTTCCAAGCATCGTTTAGATTATCTGCAATATGGAGAATATTAATGAGAAAAGTCTAAATCTAGATATCATGATCAACTATCTTGACCACTTTCCTAACAATAATGTAACGGAATATGCTAACTTTTTCGATGAAGGATTTAAAAATATAAGTGGGCTCTCATCATCAAATGAGTCCATGAATGCAATCAGTACCTATATGGCAGTCATGGGAGTAATTTTACTCAGCTTGTTTACCCTCGGAGGTAACCTTGTTATTATTCTTTCAGTTCTAAAGTCAACCATTTTGAGCGGTACAAATTACAGTGTGTACATTGTATCATTAGCATTTGCTGATTTCTGTGTTGGTTTGCTGGTAATGCCATTAATGGTCATATATACATACTATGGGTACTGGCCACTCGGAAATGTTCCATGCACTCTCTTCATAATCCTTGATTACGGTGTCTGTACCACTTCTCAGGTACACCTGAGCGCCATTGCATATGACCGACTGCAATCCGTATCACAGCCATTAAAATACCGATCAACCTTCACTAGAGGACGTGCCACAAAGATCTGTGTGTGTCTGTGGGTGGTAACCTTCGTATTCTGGACACCAGGTGTTCTTGTGACGCGTGTTCTGAAAGCCGTAGATGGTACCATGGTTCTTGATCAGTGCTACTACCTACCAAATAAATATTATGCACTTACATCTGTGTTGCTCTATTGTCTTCTTACCGATGCATTAATGATTACACTGTCAATAATGTTAGTCCGTGCTCTCCGGATCAGACAGATTCCAGAGATAGAGACCAAGTCAGCTGAACAACATTCAGTTTCAGCTGGTAATCAGACTGCAATCAAGCAGAAGCAGATGTTGCATTCACGTACAAACGATGGTAATTGTGAGGACATATTGAATACAAAAGTTTCTAATAGTCAAGTTGAGACAGTGTCATCTAAAGAGAGTAGC
Organism: Chaetoderma sp. LZ-2023a; assembly: GCA_034401795.1. Lineage (NCBI taxonomy): Eukaryota > Metazoa > Mollusca > Caudofoveata > Chaetodermatida > Chaetodermatidae > Chaetoderma > Chaetoderma sp. LZ-2023a. The sequence continues at coordinate 15,035,852 of CM067366.1, read as the reverse complement.
AAAGTCAGTGATCAGAATCGTCGAGTCATTCGTACCTTGGTAATTTTGATTACTGTATATGTGATTTGTCTTGCGCCGTGGAAGGTGTGCTTTCCAATACTGCCCTTCTGTAATTCATGTGTACCAGAAGCAGCGTACACATTTGCAAATTGGATGTCCTATGCAAATTCTTTTGTAAACCCATACTTGTATTTATCATTCAACTCTGATTTTCGTGCAGCATTTCGTCAGGTTTTTTGCCATTGTTAGCAGTATTAGTTGGAAATCATATTATCTCCCGTATTTAGTGTTCTTAGAAAATGTTCTTAATTTTGGACATGTGCTGACAAAAATGTGAAACTGAGAATATGACATTTTCACATTCTACGTTTTAACTACATAAGTAAATTAAGAAAGAAACCACAATGGCCAGAGGAATACAAAATAAGTTACACATGAAGTAACTCACAACAATTTAAACCATTTTGTTTTGTACGTGGTACACAGAGAGAAAGCTCACAGGTAGCCCATAATATTATACATTCAAAATGTGTCAACAATTTTGCATGTCTTTAAGTATTTACTACACAGTGCGACCAGCCTGCCAGGGATGTCCTTTCAGACAACTATTATTTAGGGGGTTGGTCATTAGTGCAAGACTCCATACGTTTTCTAGGCCCAGATTTTGTTTAGATAATCCAATATAGGATGCATATATTCTAGGAAAGCAGATGATGTAGACAAGATTTCAGAACTGCCCTTCTTTGTACAAATGTGGAGATCACAGCTAACTAAAGTTAAATATCATATGAAAAGGTTGTGATACTATGTGAAATAGTTCCAGTTTGCAGATTGCATTTGTAGATTAATGAAAATGCAATAATTGTTGACTTGTACATGTATGATTATCAGAGATATATTTCTTGGTTTATTTTAAATGATTCTGGCATGAGCAATTTTACATGAGTTGTAAATATCGATGTGCATGCTGTAGTGTTGAAAATAAACTATAATATGTGAATTTTGACAGTCCACAAAATTAATGTAGCTGAGTATTCACAAAAGTAGATGCACACCAGTGTCACCAGGTGAGGGACAGTCATGTCGATGTGAATCTTAACCCCATGAGCACCGCATGTAATGTGATGGGAAATAAATTTATTTGCACACATGTTTTTGCCTGATGTACTGGCAGTCAAATAGGACAATCACTAGCTTTGAAATTGAATCACCATTACGTTGATTAAGCCATATAGTACAAATAGTTGTTTCGAGATTACATCAAGATTTTCTATTACATATTGGATACTCAGACAAGATAAGCCTCCAAATCAATTAATTTAGGTACAGTTAGTTGAGTAAGATGAGCTTTAAGACAAGCTTTCTTTATACACCTTTTTATTGATGGCTGCATGTTAGTGCAATGGGACTGTGCATTATAGTCAAAACATGGTTTCTGCGCACTATATGTTGACTGGTATTTATACCTTTAAGCAGTCAGTACCATTTAAATTACATAGACGTATTGTGAATCATACACACATTATCTAGACCAATCGAATGATAGGATTAGATTGTGTGGTTATTTGACCTCATTAATTGATAACAATAGAGGGATCTGATGTCTCACTCAAGTAGCTGATGTCATAATCAAAATATCTTAGCTGACATTACAATCAAATGATCTAGTTCTTACATGAAAGGGGCAAAGTAACTGTCTGAATAATGTATGTCTTTGGTGAATTTACAATTTAATAGCCATTCTGGTGAATATTTGTAAAGAAGTTTTACTTTGTATTGTTGCTGTTATAGGAATAGCAGCCTTCCCCTGCGAAACATTCTGGAACTGATCAAGAATCATTCTTGAATTCTTCTGGAATGAATGTTCAAGAACTGTTCTTGAAATGTGTTCCATCTGTTCTCGTCACAGTTCTAGTATAGTCCGTGAATTTTAAATGAGACTTCCTTCTACAATAGTTTGCGAACTATTCAAGAACTTATAGTCAAGAACAGATCTAGGACTAAGTTCAAGACCTTTTCTGGAACTCAAGTCCTAGTATATGAGTTCTAAAGATGTTATAGAACTATTCAAGAACTTATATCCTAGAACATGTCTAGAATTCCTAGTTCTAGAACTTTTCTAGATCACGATTTCCCTCTAGAATATTATAGAACTATTCAGGTTATATTCTGGGACAGTTCTAGAACTTTTCGAAACTATAACTTGAATAGTTCTAAAACAACTGTTCTAGAAAAGTCTTATTTAATTTTCACGGACTACGCTTGAACTGTTCGAGAACGGATGAAGCACAGTTCCAGAACTATTCAAGAATATATATTCTCAAACATTTCTAGAATATAAGTTCTTAAAATGTTAAAAGAACTATGAAACAACTTATATTCTAAAACAACACAAGAACCTATATTCTAGAACGGGTCTTGAACCATGAGTTCTGGAAATGTTCTACATGTAAAATTATTCATGAACTTGGGAGTTCTAGAACTGTTCTAGAATACAGATTCTTGAAATGTTCTTTAATAATATTTTAGAACTGTTCAAGAGCAGTTCTTAAACGACATTTTCAAGAATAGTTCCAGAAGGCTTCTCGAAGACGCCTTTCAAATAAAACGTGGTTGAATTAGCAATTCAACTATTGGTCAGCAATCCAGCTTCATTTTTGTAATAAAGGCAGACTGTTAAGAACTTACATCATGTACACTTTGATCTTAGTCAAAAGGCAGAGAAGCGATGACAACATTATAAACATTGTCATGAGCTACAGTAATACATGTAGTCATCAAGATATAAGATATGGTGTAGCTAGGTAGTTTGGTTTTATTGGCCACTTACACTGAGATGTATTTGAGCCATGTTAACAATGAAGTGAACCCCAGGGGGATTCACATAAATGTAAAATTAAAATAATCAAAAGTAATCGTGTTGCAAAGTATGTTTGCGTTGCCTGTTGCTTTCTAATGAGCTGATTTTGGTGGGTGTACATGTTGGATGTAGTGTAAGGAAGGGTGGGAGGGGGATTGCTTTATTTCACTTGAGGGTTGAATGGGAACTCGAAGGCTTCCACAGTAGGGGTAAGAGATGCAGATTTTATCGACATGAAACCGTAGGGAAATCAATACACACACACACATGCACGCACACACGCACGCACACCCACCCTCCCTCCCGCCTGTTCGCACGCATGCACGCACACACTTTTCCAACCCTTAAAACCCTTTCCCAAATTCTACTCCAAATGTTTTCTCCAGACTTGTAGTCTTTGCAAAATTGGCTGATCAGCCCCCCCCCCCCTCAAACTGCCAAGGAAGTGATTGGGTGTGTGTGTGGGAATTTGGAGTGTGTGTGTGTGTGAGGTGGGATTGCAGGAGGGTACATCCATGTCCAGTTGTGGGGGGATGGACACCCTTGATATTTATGATTTTTTTAAATTCTGATGGTTTCGATATTCTAGATACATTAAGCTTGGTGTTTATCACAACTGTAAGACACCTTCGTACTATAACCCACCACCAGGAATAATTTGTAATATTTATAGTGACATAGACTATGTGAGGTATATTAACCCTTAGCACTGTGATGTCAATATTCAATTTCTTAATGTGTCAATATCAAAGAAACTGGTGAACATTTTTCAACAATTTCGAAAATCTCCCACCAAATTTGTTGAAAAATTAACACCAGTTCATCTTTTAATTTAATTTAAAATTTTTAAATTTTGACACCAGAGTGCTACGGGTTAATTGGAATAATTAACATTTTAATGTATTTACTGGTGATAATTTAAAATTTTTAATATAGCCACATTAGTAGAACTTTCAAAGTTTAGTCTTATTTAACGCATTGGTGTGTGATCCAATCAAATGAAGGATTGTCCAATATACAGAAGAAGAATCAAACTTTGTGATATATATAAGCCCAACCAGCTTGCATACCGCTACAGTTTTTGCATATAAACAAAGATTGTGAACTAGAGAAAATTGATTTTCCACTTGCTTAAAGTCTTTCAACATTATAACCGTAATTTCAAATAATTATTAAATATCTGAAATAGATACTGATCTTCCATATTAATATAATTCTATATTTATTAGCTCACCTGAGCTTATTCCGTGGTGGCTGTCTATCGTCAGTCTGTCCGTCCATCTATCCATCTGTCAAATTGTAACTCCTCATTTATGCTTTGACCGATTTCAACCAGATTTGGCTGGAAGGATCCTATGGTGGTAGGCTCCAGAAGTTCTATACAGAATTTTGATTGGTCAGTTTTTCCGGTGGCTAACTTGGATTTTCTGACTATTTTCCGGAAATCATTTGAAATGCTTCTCCAATATAAATGGCCCGACTTCAATGGAACTTGGGTGGACTACTTCTATCCTGGTAAGCTTCAACTCTTCTAGTGAGAATTCTGATTGGTCAATTTATCAAACGGCCATCTTGGATTTTCTGAAAATTTCTGGAAATTATCTAAAAGCCTACTCATTAACCCCTTGTCCGATTTTAAGCGAACTCGGTTGGAAGTACCCTCGAGTGCTCAGTGGTATGCTTCAGAACCTGTATACAGAATCTTGATTGATCACATTTTTGGTGGCCATCTTGAATTTTCCGAAAAATGGCGGAAAATTGTTTAAAATGCTACTCCTCATTAACATAATGTGGGCAATTTCAACTAGACATGGCTGAAAGGATACTAGGCTGGTAGGTTTCAGACCATGTGCAAAAAATGTTTATTGGTTAATTTTCCCGGTGGCCATCCTGGATTTTCTGAAAATTTCTTGAAATCATTTAAAAGCCTACTCATTAACCACTTGGCCAGTTTTCAAGCAAACTCGGTTGGAAGGACCCTAGAGGGGTATGTTTCAGAACTTGCATTCAGAATTTTGATTGATCAACCTTTGTGGTGGCCATCTTGAATCTTCCAAAAAATGGCGGGAAATTGTTAAAAATATTATCCCTCATTAACTACTTGGCAATTTCAACCAGACTTGGCTGGAAGAAGACTAGCCTGGTACTGGTAGCTCTGTTGGGAGGACCATAGAGTGGTATGCTTCAGAACTGTGTACAGAATTTTGATGATAAATTTTGTTGGCAGTCATCTTGAATGTTCTGAAAAATGGCGGGAAATTGTTTTAAATTCTACTCATTAATTGCCTTGGCAATTTCAACCAGACTTGGCTGGAAATGTACCAGGATGGTAGGATTCAGAGTTTGTATACAGAAATATGATTGACCAATTTGTTGGGCGGCCATTTAGAGTTTTCTGAAAAATGGCTGGAAATTGTTTAAAACGCTACTAGTCATTAACAGCTTGTTCCAGTGATCATCTTGTTTTCGAAAATGACATCGGTCTGACACTCATTAGATTTAATTTCATCAATAGCTAAAGGTGATTAAAGTTTGTTCAAGAGAGCGCAATCATTGATAAAGCGTGGTTGTCATGGACCAATCAAAATTTTGAGTTTGATGGCCATATTGAATTTTTATATTAGCTGGATAGAACCTAAAGTTCAATCTGAGTGTGTGGTCAGCGATCATCATTAACTATTACTGTTACTGCTGAATTAAAAAAATATTGTCTGTTCAAATGCTAATGATTCAAATGCTAATGGTCCAGGTGAGCGTTAAGGCCATTAGGCCTCTTGTTTCAAGTATATATGTACACATATCATCTCAATAAAGGATTGATTGCTTAATAATATTGTATCAATAGTTTGGCCTGTGGTATGCAAACAATGTTTAATCATCTCCCATAGTTCTAATACTGGTTTCATATAATTTGTTGTCAAAATTTCATGTTTTATCCGTCACCGGAGTGTGGTTGATGAGTGTAATTTTGAGATGATATTTAGTAAATTTGTAACTTTGTAAATTCATTTAATATTGTATGTTTTCTGAAAGAAATCACAAGATCGTAGGGTTGGCCGATATTGCTCAAGGCATGACGATATCGGTATTTCATTAAAATACCGCGGTATCACGATATATCATCATTTGGGTGGGGTGTGGAGTTAGGGTGTAAACATAGAATAACATGTATTTCAAATTGGTGGTGTCTACAAGTTATTTTCATTAAATTTGTTGCATTGAAACCGTAAATTGAGATCGCCATGATTGCCATTTCCGCATATTTAATACACGAAATTCCACACTTTGACACCCTTCAATATACAGTTTAAAGCAACGAATGTAATGCAACTAACCGTATTCATCACAAATAAGAAAAATAAAGGATTTTCTTCTGTTCTTGCGTTGTATTTTGTGTTATCTTTACCTCACGACAACTGTCAAAAGATTGATCAAGGAATACGCATTAACTTCATTGCGCAGAAAGGAATTCCGCAGAGCGAAATCTGATTGGCCGCCGTATCATACTTGAGCCAATCAGAATTCACACGGCAGAATTCCGACAGTTGTTATCACGCCCACCGCTAGCGTAGACAATGCAAATTAATCAAATAACACTGCATGATTTTGAACGAGAACCAGCGTGAAGACTGTAAACAATTATATCAGATTTTATTTGGTCTTTAATATTAAATACTAATTTGCCCCATTGTAGACCTATTCAAATTTGCTCACTACTTAGCGGTCCTATCCATTGATCTCAAGGCGTAGCCATGACGTGTGAAATTAACCCAGTTAACACTGCAACCAAAACTGCCATAACAGATCGAAGAAGGAAATAATTAGGCCTAAATTATGTATTTTAACGCTGTTTCTCACTTAGAATAAATCTGTAATGTTATATGTGGAATAAATTTTGATCTGATTCGTTTAAAAATGCTAAATATATTGTATAAAGTTACGTAAAAACGTATAGCGGTAAAGCAACAGATTAACTTCCCCCTCACCCATGGTTCCAAGCTGTGGTATTGATAAGGGATTAAGTGTGTGTGTGGTTTCCTATCGACCTAAATAGTTTTAAAGTTTTAATCTTTCACGGTCAGAAGAATGTTTAACCATGCAGATCAATGACTAATGGATAAATAACTTGACCTGTAGTAATGACGTCATCAGATATGGAATGTGGGTAGTGTAAATGGTATTCCCCACTGACTAACACTCAGAATTGGGCAAGAAAAAACATGGCCTCGTCTATTTATGTAATTATTAACATGTTTTGTGAGTTTTATGAAAATAAATATTTGCGGTTAATGGAGGGATGCATTCTGTCACTCAAGTATCTAACCTCATAACCAAATATGTCAGCTTATGTCACAATAAATTTGATTTATAACTCTGCCATGAAGATTGAAGCACCTGTCACTAATTTGTATCAATTGGATATCTTTGATGAATTTACAATTTAAATAGTCTATTGAATATTTGGAAACTAAATTAGTTTCAAAATATTCAGTAGCTTACATGTACCTGTATATCTACCTTGAAATGTAGAGGCTATGAAATTAGTTTCAAATTTTCAAATTGATTCCTCCATACATAAAGATTTGGTAAGGCGTAGCTAGATATGGATCCCTATATTAACTTGCATGATTCTTCCTAATGTCTTGTGCTGGCAGAACTGTAGATAATACTGAAATTCAGGTTCTGTATAGTGACTGTGAGAGAGTACTGTTTTGATATGATTTGCAATGTTGCTGTGAATAGGATTTGGTAACCAAGACAATACTAGGAGGTAGAAGTTGTCGTTTCTAATCTTGACTTAAGCAGATATGTCTCAGGTCATCGAACAACGGATAAATGTTGATTATGTGTTATAATCTTTATCCATTGAGTAAAATAGTATCTAAAGGGCTTATAATTATTCACAACTATTTTAAATGGTTTACTTATTTACAACAAATCGTCTATGAATATTATATCATGGTGGGTTATTCATCCTATTTTCTGTTGTTTGGACATGTAATTAATAGCCACAGTTATATATTAAGTAACATCATGTTATCTAGTGAATGATTGGCTAAGAAAGGTGATGCCATAACTGAATTGTTGATGTTTCATCATAGATGGCTGACGGTATTAACAGTGAAATTGGCTTGAGACCAATGTTCTGAAATATGAAGCAAATACCAAAAAGTTCATAAAATACTAAGCAGTCCTTATAAATAGAGTGATAAAAGGAAGAAAAAAATAAAGAAAAATCTGAAAAATGTGAAAGAAATTTACAATATGACAAAACTGCTGGTGAGAGGCATCTGCAATCTCTGCAACAGCAGTTGTTATTACACCACAAAAGCATCCATTACTGTTCAATCACTACTTGCTAACTCAATTATCTGCATTTAGCTACCAGAATAAGATTTTTATGCTTGCATACACTATTTTTTTGCGTATTCCTATAAATATGGACCCTCAACCAGGCTACTGGTTAGGTCCATCTCCAGTATATTAACTGATATAGACTGGCACCAGTCTGTACTCACTCCATAGTGACGTCTGTCACTACGCGCGCTTGCGCATGCACACTGGAGCCCAAATAGGAAACAGATTCACTTTTCTGAATTTAAGTGCCAAATAATATAGGCAAATTCTCAAATCAATTCCACGCGGGGTGGCTTAGGCCGGGTCATAGTGATTGAACGGTAAGTATGTTTTTATAGTGGTTAATAAAACAACAGACCAACCCTCGAGGGGGGTCTGTGGGGGGGGGGTGGGTTGTTATTACACCACAAAAACACCCATTAGCGCTCAATCACTACTTGCTAAACCCGTAGATTTGGTCAGTGCCCCACTTAAAACATTAGGTGGGAGGCAATTTGAGAATCAACAAACAAGGATAAAAATCAAACCAATCTTATCCAAATGTTAATAACATAACATAATAGTGCATTTAAATCAATCACACCGTGATTATCAACTAAGGAAAACTTGAACTTAAAGAGATAAATAAAACCAAAATAAACTCTCACCATTTCTTACAGATGCAGTCTTAACGAAAATGGCGAAATGTGCTTGGTAAATGGTCTTCAGCTATTTTGGTTAAAATCGTAATATTACGAAAGAAGGAGGCTGCTGCAATCTGATCTTTCAGATAAAAGGTTGTAAAAGAGGATTCAGATTTTCATCCTGCAACCTGCATGACTTCATCTAAATACGAACCGGCAAAAAGTGCAAAAGAGGAAGCCATTCCTCTAACATCAAATCTTTTGAAATCAGTTTGCTGTTTGTACATCTTAAGGCCCTAACAGGACACCAGAGTTTGTCAAAGGCGAAAAAGACGATAATGATTTTTAAATGATCAGACTAGCAGGAAACCAGTTAGACTGAGTTTTAGATAATAAATCCCTTCTGGGATATAAAACTAAACCGTCTCCTGAAACTATAAATCTCTCCCTTTCAGCAGAAAAAGCATGAATTCTGAACGCCTTCTAGCAGAGGCCATTAATACTAATAGAGGAAAGAGGTTCAAAATGACTGCCTGCCAGCACTTGAAGAACCAAAGCCAAGTTCCATGAAGGTAAAAGCGTAGCTATCGGAGGACGAATATTGCCTAGACCTCTAATAAAAACTATTAACGGTCTTAGTGTCCTTGACATCGGCATACAGAAAGCTAGGAAAAGAAGATGCCAGAGAAAATCTATATCCCGTAACCGTATTAGCTGATAAATGTAAGGAGATATTTTAAAAAGTCTAATACTTGGGGAAGAGAAACAGAATCTGGCACGAGACCTTGGTCTGAACACCATTCTCCAAAAATTTTAAGTCGACACTTGTAAACTCTGCGGGTCGACTCTCTTCTGGAAGAATCGATAATTACTGAAGATCTTGAAGAAACTTTATTTTCGTAGACTTTAGTTTCGATATTCTCCAAACACACAGACGGAAGATTTCTGGGTTTTGATGAAGAAAAAGACCTCTTACTTGAGACCGAAGATCCTGGGAGACTGGAAGAAGACGAGGGAAGTCTACCAGGAGAACTAGAAAGTCTACAAACCAAATCCTCTTTGACATTCTTCAACATTAACCAGAGGTCTAGATAAGCTTTTCAATAATTGGGTGATTCACTCTTAGAAATTTTGTAAATTGAGTTTCTTTGGAATTTAATTGGGTTATTATACATTATTAGCAAGAGAACTGAAAATAATTGGGTGATTTTCTATTTCAGTACTCATGATGTTAAAAATTAATTAATTAGGTTTGCGCTCCATCTATCCGTCCATCCGTCTGTATGTCCATCTGTCGCAGTTGGTTTTCAGCACGTTTTTTCGCAGTCCTTCAAGGTATTCAACTGAGAATTGGGATATTGCTTTGTTATGATAAGTTACAGGCCAAGTTCGAGTTTCAGGCGTATGCGTCAATTTTTGATGGAGTTAGTGTAATGCCCCACGTTTTTTCGCACTCCGTCAAGATATTTAAGCGAAAATCAGTGCATCGCTTTACAATAAGGAGTTACAGAGCACACTCGAGTTTCAGACATTTTTGTCAATTTTTCATGGAGTTATACCCCCTTATGACTTATGAAATACAAAAAATATTAGCTTTCCGCACTTTTTTTCGCAATCTTTCAAGATATTATACTGAGAATAGCTACATTGCTTTGTTATGAGAAGTTACAGACCAAGTTCGAGTTTCAGATGTATGCGTCAATTTTTGATGGCGTTATGCCTTCCCCCCCCCCACCCCCCCCCTTTCGACTTAAAAAAATACAAAAAATATCAGCTTTCCGCACTTTTTTTCGCACTCCTTCAAGATATTTAGGCGAAAATCGATGCATCGCTTTAGTATAAGAAGTTACAGAGCAAGTTCGAGTTTCAGACATTTGCATCAATTATTGCGGCAATAACCACCACTCACTGTACACAACTCTGAAGGACACTTTATCGGCACTGACAACTGGGAAAAGCGAGAATGGTTCAAGGAACAGTTCACTAACCACGATGATGTGCCTTAGCAGCAGTTTTCAGAGGACACCACACTTATTACTAACACCAATTAAAACAGCAGAAGTTGCGAAGTCACTCGAAGACCTGAAAAATGTATGTGCATCTGGACCTGATGGCATGAGCAATGAACTATTCAAATATGCAAGGGACATCTCAAAACTGATCATGCACCTAATTAATTCAGCTGTATGCACCATCTTTACATTGATACTGTAGGCCAAGGCACTCATATCATGCTATCCAAGCCCAGGAAGCCACCCCCCAACCAATCTGCAATCCATTGTGCTCCTCAACACGATACAGAAATCCTATAAAATGTTACGCAGTATGTCGCATCCATGACAAGATCGATGCATTCATTGGATCATGTTGAAGGGGCTATAAATGTGGACGGAGCTGCACAGATATTGTGTGGGCTAAATACATGCTTCTGTCAGTAGTGATGTCTAAACACTGAGATTTCCACAAAATGGGCACTGACATTTCACGGGCCTTCGACATCATTAAATACTCGGATCCTAGATGTACTACACCAGGCCAGTTGCAATGAAGATGAGCTGTGACTAGTGAGACTACTACTTGCAGACACCAAGCTGAGAGTATGAGTCAAGACAGGGAAGTCTGCAGCTTTTGAGACATCAATCAGCTTCCTACAGAGAGATGGTCTGTCCCTGTGTTTTTCACCTGCTGCCGTGCTGCACCCTTGAAATCTGTGTGTAAAAGTCACACAAGATACACCCCTCCAGTTCCTATACTGGCTCATGCTGCTTGAGATGGAATATGCTGATGATGTGGACTTCAAGGATGAGGAAAAGAAATGACTTGGCGAACTACTCCCATTGCTACAAGCAAATGAAAAAAAGGGAATTTCTTTATGAATGAATCCAAAATAGTCAGTGCACCCACATATACATATCAACAAAGCATGAAGCTAAAGAAAATGATGATCCACTTTGTGGTGGCAAAACATGGAGGCAATTATAATCCTGGCCTCGCTGCTCTGCAGTACTGATGACATTGCTGCACCCTGCGCCGTGGGAAAGCTAGCTTTCCAGACCTTGTGGAAGCTGTGGTTTCGTAAATCAAAGATACCATTGACAAAAAGACTATGTTTGTACAATGCAACCTAAGTCAAACTTAATGCTTGTCACAGTAAACACCTTCACAGCATCAGTGAACACCGATGGCCCGACAGCATAGTTTCCAACGATGCATTATACAAGATGTGTAATACATCGCCACTGTTCATAAAAGTCACCCAGCAAAGATGAGCCATGTGCTAAAGACTCCAGAAGAAACGCCAGCACAGAGAGCCTTGGAATTTGCCCTACTGTAGCCAATAAAAATAAAGCCAGGAGAGGACGTCGTTGCATAAGTCTCTTAACCATGCTGCGAGGTGATGTCAAGAAAACATCACTTGGTACACTCAGATCAAGTATGGGCCTCAGGAAGATAAACATTTTAGCCAAGGACACAACACAGTGGTGAACAAGAGTGAAATTGCAGTTGTAGAATGTTTCTACAACTTGTTCTACTACAGTCGCAGAATACAGTAAGCATCACCATCTAAGTTTGTGGATCTTATGTGAGTGCTAATGCATGCCTTGTTAAAGTTATGGAGGGATCTGATCTGTCACTCAACTCTCTGTCAATTACTTCACTTGTTAGCTGATATCGCAGTCAAAATTATGTAACATTTTTACAAAAATCGAAAAGTCTTTCACAAAGGTGTAAGAATTGTATATCTTTGATGAATTTACAACTTCATAGACATTTTTTATACCCTGCCAAAAAAATTGGCCGGGTATTATGTCTGGCCAGTGGTTTCAGGATGATAATTCCATTACCATTTATCGAATCGCTTTGAAACGTCATAAACCTATTGAAATTTACAATGATCCGAAATGCAACATGGCCACCAGCCACCAGTGGCCAGCTTGAAAATTGGTTTCCAGATGATAACTTTGTTACCATTTATCCAATCGCTTTGAAATAGGCTGTTGTACTAGGTCTGGGCAAGAAATCCATTGAACTTGATGTTGATCTGGCATCCAAGATGGATGACAACCACCTGCATCTATTTGAAAATTTGTTTCCTGATGATAGTTCCGTTACCGTTTATTGGATCACTTCATAGGGTTGTTGGACTAGGTCTGGAGAGCAAAGTTTTGAAATTGACAATAATCTGAAATCCAAAATGGCCACCAGTCAAGGGTGGGCATCATGAAAATTGGTGTCCAGACGATAACCATTCATTGGATTGCTTTTAAACTTCAAAGGGTGGTTGGACTAGATTTCTTGAAATTGACGATGATCCTAAATCCAATATGGCTGTCGGCTACTGACGACCATCTCGAAAATTGCTTTCTGGACGATAACTTGTGGAGCTGTTGTTTAAAACTAATTTGATGGGTGCGGTTGCTGCTATAATAAGAAGCAATGGCCCCCGGCTAAAATAATTTTAAAATAGTCAACCACTTATCTGAGTGTAATAGTGTACCTTGAGAAATTTAAATTCTAGGAAATCATGTTTCAAATCGATTACAATGTGCAGGCAAAAGGTGGACGGAGCTTGGCTAGAAATGGGAGTGGATCATAGCTAGAAATGGCTTCATCTATTAAATACTAGATCACGATGACTTCTGTAGGTGTCATATGATATTTCCAGGTAGGTTATAAGCGAATATGTTAAAACAATGTCGATAGAATCATCAGTAACTGTGGGGAAAGCCTAGAAAGTAGGTCATCCGACCATAATTTGATTAAAGCTATATACTTTAGGACTACAATGCATGCATTCACCAAATTTGATTGCTGTATGTGAAAAACTCGAAACGACTGGCAGACTAAACTAACGAGTTAACTTAAGTATCTCGCCACCGCAAGCCACAAGACAGTATTTTCAATGCGCAGTAACTCTGGACCAGTTGAATATTTTGAAAACAATTTGACTGAAAGTTGTTGGTGGCTTAACCACCAATAACTTTCAGTCAAATTGTTTAAAAAATATATAGCAGGTCCAGAGATACAATCCCTGGAATATGTTGTTTGCAAAAACTCAGCAACCAGGCGGTTAAAGAGACATAGGTTCTATTGAGAAGATACAAATTAACACAACTATGAGATTTTCTTTCTTACATAATGTTGTCTAAAACAGTGACAATTAATCATAATTCTCATTAGCTGAATCCATGTAACGCAATGGTATTATGACATAACTGTATAGTCTGAAAATGTTTTTGCAGCTTTCAATTAATTGTCCGACTGCAGAGTTTTTGCAGATGCCATATTCCAAGGATTATATCTTGGGACCTGTTAAATAGTTTGAAAACAATCTGACTGAAAGTTGTTGGTGGTTAACTTTCAGTCAAATTATTTTCAAAATATTCAGCAATTGATGTGTTTTTGCTCTTTGAAATTATTTATATATTATATTTATCATTACAATTTTGCCATGAGCTATGGTTATAATTATTTCACATTACTCAGTGTATATATGTCACTGCGATGTCTGGAGTCTTATTTTAAATTGGAAACTAGCAAGAATCCTACAAATGTCATCACTTTTGTAACTTCAGCCTACTTACTTGCAGCACATTGAATTATATATCAATTTCTGATATGTATATGTATATAAGTACAAGCCTTTTCAAGTCTATAACTAGCAGAGTATGTTCATTAGACAAAATATACTTTATATTGTGCTTGCATACAAAAATGTAGTTTATTCTTTTATTATTAGCAATAAAATTATATGTATTTGAACCATTTTAGACCCTCATGTTTCTAGCTTCGACTCGCAATAGCATTACCCAAAAAGTCCCAGACTTACTGTATTTAGAAGCTTGTTGAAACCCTGGTATGTGTGTATGTATATGTATGTGTATGTTTGTATGTATGTATTGTACATTATAAGTCTGAGGCGAGACTCATATCCTTTCTAACCAAAAATCTGTATGGCTAATAAAATCACGAAATAGGTTAATTTACTGGCTAATAATCCCAGAAAGGTAGTCAAGTCCCTGTATAAGTGTTCATATCAAGGTAGCTTTTTAGCATTCTGTCACTGTGCCACTGTCTTGTGTGTCATATATATGTTAATGTATAAATGTTTTGTAATGTGTGTAAGGAGTCCATCACTCAATCAGTCATGCCTTTGATGGACTGCCTGTTTAGATTATATTTACATGTATAGAAAAAACATGAAATAAAGCAACTTTGAACTTGAACTTGAACTCGAGTTGATAGAAGTGCAAACAAATCCAATCATTACTGGTGAAGCTTGTTTATCCACAAAGCTGTGTGTTTAATGATAATTTCCTATCACACACGCTTAGGGTATGTTCTCCATTCATACAAGCAATCGACAATATATTACTTTGATCATCTATCCTGAAGGTGATAATTATAGATCTTATGGCTGTATATGATAAATAAACTCTCTCAGTATCAGATTACAGAGAGCATCTTTCTGCTTTGTTTTGATTCCATGATTGTATAGAGCTCTGAATGTGTGCAATAAATTGTTCATATAAATGCAGGTTCCACATATGATATGTGCAAATTAGTTTTGTGCAACTTTATAGTATTAGTCAGTTTGAATATTAAATTTTCTGCTCACCTGTGTGTAGAACTTGTGGAAATGCAGTTTAAAGGCAGCTGTGATTATAATAAAGGTTGCTTTCATACTGACAGAAATAATATCATTATTTTATATCCAATTTTCTTAAACAAGTTGTAGATGTTGTAAAGACTTATGAAAACATCTTTGTAATGATTTAATTTTCCAACTTGATTTTGGATATTGTATATCTAAATCTGGATTAGTATAATTTTACTTTTTATAGTAGACAAGTTCACAATATATGCCTAATGGAAAATCTAGACATAATTGTTAACTTTGATTTCCGGTTTCCTAGCAATAATGAGACTATATATGCTAATGATCTCGCTAAAACTTTTCAAAACAAAAGTGCTCTGTCACCATCAAGCGAGAGAATGGATGCAATTGGTAGATATGTGTCAGTCCTGGGTGTGGTCTTGGTCAGTCTGCTTACCCTTGGAGGTAACCTTGTCATCATGCTTTCAGTTGTAAAGTCAACCATTTTGAGCGGTACAAATTACAGCGTGTACATTGTATCATTAGCATTTGCTGATTTCTGTGTTGGTTTGCTGGTAATGCCATTAATGGTCATATACACCTACTTTGGATACTGGCCACTCGGAAGTGTGCCATGCACTCTCTTCATAAGCTTTGACTACGTTGTGTGTACCACCGCTCAGGCACATTTAGGTGCCATTGCATATGACCGACTGCAATCCGTATCACAGCCTCTAAAATACCGATCAACTTTCACCCGAGGACGTGCCATGAAGATGTGTGTTTTTCTCTGGATGGGTCCTTTCGTATTCTGGTCACCAGGAATAATTGTTACTCGTGTTCTGAAAGCAGTAGATGGTACAATGTCTACCGATCAATGCTATTATTTACCAAATAAATATTATGCGCTTCTTTCAGTTTTGGTATTTTTCATTTGTACTGATGTTTTATTGATTACTCTGGCAACATTGTTAGTTCGTGCTCTCAGGACAAGACAAATTCCAGAGTTAGAAGCCAAGTCTACTGAACCACATACAGCTTCAACTGCGCATACAACCAGAAACGATACTAAGCGTGGCAACATATCTAATATAAACACATCTAGTAGTCAAGTTGAGACAGTATCATCTAAAGAGCTTAACAAAGTCAGTGATCAGAATCGTCGTGTCATTCGTACTTTGTTCATTCTGATTACTGTATACGTGATTTGTCTCGCGCCATGGAAAATATGCTATCCTATCATGCCATTTTGCAATTCATGTGTACCAGAGGCTGCTTACAATTTTGCAAACTGGATGTCTTATGGAAATTCTTTGGTAAATCCATATCTATATTTCTCCTTAAACTCTGATTTTCGTGCAGCATTTCGTCAGGTATTTTGCCATCGCTAGTTAGCTTCGATGGAAATCCTATGACCTATTTTAAGTTTTCATTAACATCATAACTGATAGAGTTACTGTTCAAATAATATTTGGTTCCTTTTTCATGACTCTGACCGTTTATAGAATATATGTCATGAGAATTATGGCCCTCTTAGTGCGTGTGATGATAGAGAGGTAAAAATACAATGATATATTCCAGGTTAATTAAGCCTAGTTAATTAACAACTTTCTTAGTTAATAATATGCGAGTTTCTCAGTTGTATCGAGAAGTTTTGAAACTCAAGCTTTATGCCACAAGGATATAACATGTAGCAGATTAAACACTAAATAACTAGAAAACAATTTAAATCATTTTATTTTTGCATTGTCGATCCTGAGGAGGAAATGGGTATGCATAGATGTCATATCTGTACCACATCTCACCTTAAAGAGCTTATGTTGCTAAATGTAGGGTATAGGTCATAGACCCAGAGGTGGGAATATACTACTAGTACAAACGATAGCAAACCAATCTTAAAGCACCCCTACATTTCAGTATGAAGTAAAAAGTCTGAAAGTCTCTTTGCAGCAAATTATGATATACCAAACCTAGTTCAAATATGTTGAAAATTTCTACGGAACTTAGACCTTTGGCCTAAATGGGGATAGGATATCATGACAGTCAGTATGTTCACTCATGTTTGAACCAATGTCAAATAAGTTTAATATAAGATTATGTATCCAATGCTAATAACGTTTTTATTTATGTTATTCTCAATTAACTGTATTAATTTTTGGAACAATTTGTATATATCCATGAGAACGGATGTTTCATTTCTGAAGCCAGTAGTCAGTTGGCTTCATCCACACCTCATCTCATTCCCCATTTCGGTGCACGTTAATAGCACTCACCAACCGGTATAAACTCCAGTAAGCATGAACTCCTGTTTAATAAAACCCACACACTTAACTATATCCTGTGGTAAAGACCTCAATTTAAGAAACATTTTCTGCTAAATCAAATTTAATTAAATCCGCAAGAAATTAATGATCAAACTTGGGCTCTTCAATCTTTAAGATTAGGCAAAATGTTTGCCAGGGAATTTTAACTACGTGCTCACCATGAAAATTCATGCACTGTGAGGGAATACTTAAAGTAACAAGTACTCCATCTCTGTCCATATTCTGTTCTCTTTTAGTTATTGGTATGTGAACATAGAACAATGAAAGTACATTTTTGTCCCAATAAGATATATTATAATTGTGAATCAACAACATCAAGATCTTGGAAGATTTCTAATCTATGTTATCTGACCTGGTTGATGTTCTAACCATTGAGTGTTAGTGTGATTTGATATTGGTCATGTTTATTGGTGAAGCATACATATAATAGCTGATACTATCTTAATGGTAGTAAAGCAACATAAACATGCAAATTTAATTCCATTGATTCATTAGATGATGATATACTAAGTGTAAGTAGATCAATTGATCTATCAATTCTACCATCCATCAAGTACTTATTAGCAGGTGTTGATTTTGTACACTATCAATTGCCATTATGGCAGTGCACAACAAGTGATGTCATGAATAGATGGAAAACATGATGATGATTGTGAGAATATTAGGGGAAAGTAAAAACATTAACTCACTGTAACATAGGAAGAACTTTAAGAACTCTACCAGGTATTATTTCAGGATAGATCCATGACTCAGGAATTAGCTAGAGCCACTTTGAATAGGATATGCTACATGACTAAAATCACTGTTGTTATTCCACCACAAAAAATATCTATACCATTCAATCACTACTTGTCAAATCAACTACTCTGCATTTAGCTACCAGAATAAGATTTTTATGCTTGCTTACATACCCCCATATGCCTATTCCATTTAATATACCCTCAACCAGGCTACTGGTAGGATACACCCGAGCATATGCCCTGATGGAGACTGGCACCAGTCTGTACTCACTCCTTGGTGACACCTGTCACTAAGCATGCCCGCGCATGCACAATGGAGCCCAAATAGGCAACAGATCCACTTTTCAAATATTCTGCAACCAGTCCAGTCTGCCAATATTCCAGCTTAGTTTTTATACTTTGCGCTGTGTTCAGCTTACGTTTTTTAGAGTTCTTCTATTCAGGATTATGCCTAACATGAAGTCCATTCTCCCTAAGTTATGTTTATTGTGTATTTCATGGTGTTATTACTCTTTTATGACTGTGTTACCGGTTTTCGTGGTAGTTAACTATTTTCGTGGTAGTCAATCATGCCTAAAGTCATCATCATCATTTGAAATCCCTAAATTACTTATCCATTATATTCACTTATATCTACATGTTTCAATACCATGGCTATCAGGATTTTGACAGCCGTTCGCATGGACAGGAAGAGTAATCCGAGTCAGACGATAACCAGAATGGAGGAAAGCGACTTCCCTCACATCCAGACTAGAGGTTCGGTCCCCGAAACCGAAACCCAAAGACTAAGGAAAAGCCCATAAAGGGGGTTTCATGTAAGTCACCGAGCAAAACCCACCTAAGCCTTGAGGAGGGGCATTACCCTCAGGCAGTGGTGTCGGCAACGGAAGTCCCCAATTCAGCTGCCTATGCCAAAGTTCAATTTTCTGTGATTCCGGTAGCCAGAAACGTCAAGAGATCACATGTTCCTTTCTTAGTAAAAAAAATAAAAAAATAAATAACTTCCGGTTTGACAAGCACTTCCGGTAGGTGCTTGGTCGATTCGGATCGGCAAGACTCTGGGATACTTCTTGTTTCCGTTTCCTGTCCTTCCTCTTCCGCTTCCAGTTCTCTTCCGATTTGCGTATTTCTGGTTCCTATTCTACTTCTGGTTTTTTTACTGTACATCCGGGTCTGTAGGATCCTGTTCAGTTTCCGGTTGTCTACTTCCGGTTTGCACATTTCGGTTTCCTATTCCACTTCTGGTTGACGTATTTCCGGTTAAAAATATTTCCACTTCCGGATTTCATACATCCAGGGATAGGGTAATTTCCGGTTTTCATGGATCTTTCTGGTGTTTCAGGATTGACTTCCGGTCTGGTCTTCCTGCTTTGGATTTCCGGTGATAGAGAACTTCCTGGGGTTCCAGGTTTGTTCTTCAGGTCCGGTTTACATGTTCGCTTTCCTAGGATCTAGTCATTATCTTGCCTAAGAATTAGTCTTATTTTCGTATTTGTTTTTAAAAACGGAATGTTTAATGGCTGAAAATCTTCGTACCGAGACATTGCCGGTCTTGAAGACTCTTGAAATTATATAGATCTTCAGCATTTATTCTTTTATCAGTATTTCAACATAATTAAAGACGCTTCCGACTGGTTGCCGTATGGGTTTTTTGTTGCAGCTTATTTCATATGGGCATATCAAAGCTTAATTTTGAATGGTCCCACTCAGCCAATAAGTCAGTCTATTCTACGCATTATCTCTAAATACGTAATTTGTCCTTTCATCCAACTTTAGATGGCCAGTTGTCTTCAGGCCATTCAGCCGTTTCTCTCGCTCTTTTTTCCTCTTATGTCGGCAGGTTGACATATTTATTTTAACCAAAGGGTGTTAATTTGTTGCCCTGATTCTAGCGTAATTCTTATTCTAAATCTGACAGTCACTGAAATGAAATCGAATCAGAAGAGGATACATAGGAAAGAGAATGGCACCAAGAATAATGACCACAAGAATAAAAAGACACTAAGAAAGGAGAAATAACCCAATAAGGGAAAAGGAAGAAGGAATAAAAGCCGAGTTTTCTTCTCTGTTGTCATGGTTTCGGCGAGTCATTTCGCCATGGTTTCATATTGCCTCTGTCTTTTCAGCGTTTTTCTGACTTTTTCTCTATAAGTTTTCATCTTTTTGGCTCTCTTTTAATTTTATCCTTTTACTTCAAAGCTTGTTCTTTCCTTACATCTCGGCGTCAGTTCTCTCGGCTAGTAAATTTTTAAAATTTTGTTGTTTTCCTTCTTCCGGTAGCTGTCGATCGTCGTCGATCTTATCTGCCAGTTTGATCCTTTTTTTTCTCTTTTTTTTTTGATTTTATTTCAATGTGGCAGTTGAATTTCATTCTATGGGCATGATTAGGTATGACGTCTCTGCGCGTGATTCAACCCTGAAGTGTTTATTTCTCTTTATTTCATCATAAATGCATATCTATGACATCTTCATTTGTTGTTAATCAAAAATCAGTGTTTTCTGTATTTAACATTCGAGTTGATCCCAGAGATTCATTATCAATCAATCAATCCTTTTATTGACATACGCCATGGTACAAACATTTAACTACATTTTACAAAGATGAAAATATAGGTTCTAAGACAATAAATATAAAAAAATAAATAAAAAATGTACAGGTGTAGGGCTATGATTTAAGTTTACTGCCACTAGGCATAAATATCGGATTGTTTGGGATATCTGATTAAACAATATATCAAATACAGTGAGGTGTGGCGAATTTACAAGGACTCATGAAGTTGGCGAGTTTCCCAATGGAATTGATATGGATGTTGATTAAAATATTGGACACAGCTAGGCAATCATTATATGACCCTGCCTCATGTACAGGATGACAATCTAACGAATTGTGTCATTGCATAGGATTTAAAGTACACGCCCGAGCAGCTAGGCAAACGTTGATGTAATCAATAACAATTTTCATTATATCACTATCTCCATTATTATATGACATTAAAAATTTTAATTGGCTACACATATCAAGCGAGACAAAATATGTATCACATTAAGCTTTTTAAAGAGCGTTTGTCTCTCCTGATCTTAATGTGGACATTCCATTATAAAGTGTTTCATCCTCGATTCGGTTCTGGTTGCAAAGCTTACAGAATCGGAGCTGAGCAGGTATTAGTGGTGTTTTGTGCCTATCTTCCTCAATTTGTAAGGTGTGTGCGCTTATCCTGAGTTTTGTAAAGTTTCTGCGTTTTGTGAAATTCTTTTCAAAATGAAGATAATTTTCACTGGCAAAGCTTTGTTTATATTTTGAACCCTGGTTAAGCCAGACTCCAAGATAGTCTTAGGATTGCCATAGTTCACTTAACAGGCCCATATCATGCATTCAATTCATAGTCGCGATGACGTCATTACAATTAAATTTCCCTTAGTTCCCTGGAGCGACGTCATTTCTGGAGGGACTAATTTAACTTTTCGAGCAGTGGTTTGGGAAACCCTAATTACATTTTCCTTACTATCTTGCTAAATTTAGTCATGATTTGATGTTTTCGAATACCAGATGGGATTATTGCAGATTCTCAGATACAGGATTTGGCTATATCCTGATTCTAACGCCTCCCATAGGCTTACTATGGGTTTTCGATTTGCCATGAAATCTAGTTAAATCACTATAAATAAAATTATTTATAATGTTTTCAGGGTCTTCAGCTTTTTAATAAGTAGGCCTATACTTCTATGATTCTTTTTTCTCCATGCAAAGTAAGCGGTAAAATTAAAATAACCAAAATAAACACGAGTTACCACTTTTCGTGATGGCTAAGAATAAGGATATAGCCCAGGATTTTATGGTTTGAGCTTCATGGCATATGTAAACTATGTGTTTCTATAAGTAGTCCTCTTTAGCATATAGTAAGTTTGGCCCAACTTTAAGGGCAGCCCTTATCAAAAGGGTCGGATGTTCTTCTTGGATCTAGGACCCTTCTCCGCAGTCTATTCTCCCAAATGGTTTTCGGTTCCATCAAATCAGAAGCTGTTATCATTAGAGGGTGTGCTGGTTTTCTATGATTGTGAAGGAGACTATAGAAGAGGATATACCTTGGAAAGTCGACCCAAGCTTCTGTTCAACGATCTTCATAGTATCCAATTTATAGAAGACTCGTCCTTTTATCTTCCTGAAGAAGTTATATCTTCTTTCTTTATCTCCTAAATTCAGGATGGAGTCCTCCCTTATCGCAAGTCTATTTTTCAAGCATGTGATCCTTTTCTATTGATCGTTAGGATGCCTATTTCGTGTGCCTTTTTTACCTTTCCTTCCGAAGGTACATAACTTTTTCTTTCACGGGTAGGGTATGGCAGTTCGAGTCATGTCCTTCGATCTGACATTGACACCTTTCTTTTCACATGTCTGGTCTCAGCTGTGGCAGGTGTCTGTCTTGCGGCATCATCTTATTCTTCAGTCTTTATAGATGATCGGTTAATAAAAGCTAGGTCTTTCTCAATTCTTTCAAGAGGAGTCATTTTCTCACATCAATTTAGTGGAGTTGTGACTTGTCAAGAAGCCTCTCCACTTTTGGTCGGATCGAGTGATAGGCATCAAGATCTCGATTCGATCAGTCAATGCCACGGGGTTTTCTTTCATTTTCAGATGGAGGAACGAGGTCTTTCCTTCTTTATATGGGGATTTTGGACCCTTTTCTTGGGATGTCACTAGATCCAAATCTTGCTAGTTCCCAGTCATGTTCCAGACAGACAGATATTTCTTGCGGACCAGTAGTTCAGTCCTAGCAAGTTCTCACTCACTGAGTGGCGGTTTAAGGGGTTGGTTGCCAAAAGCGTTTTCAAGCTTCTGGGTTTTCCCCATGTAGATCTTTTTGTGACATGTTTGATTGCCCAGATCTCATCTTTCATGTTTCCCTTTTCGGACAGTCAGGTTTGGGCGATGATCACACTGTCTCAGTTCTGGACAGGATTGTTTGATTTCATGTTCCTTCCAATATTCCTGATTCTAATGGTTCTAAAGATAGTCATGGACCAGTTTAAAGAATTTCTTCTAGCAGCTTCCTTTTGGTCAAAGAGGATCTGATTGATAGCCTTTCTCGATCTTCCGGGTAAGATTTTGCTAGCCTTCTAGTACCATCAGATCTCGCTCAAGTAAGGGGCTTGCATCTTCATCCAATCCAGAATTCTTCATCCTGTGTTTGGAGAATTTTCGAGTGTCCGGTCTTTGAGATCAACTTTTCTTCAAGATCTCAGAAAATCATTGTCTCTTCCAGGAGGGAGTCGACCTGTCAAATTTGTACAAAGGTAAACTATTAAATCTTTGGAGAATGATGTTTAAAACATGGTTTCTTGCCTAATTCCGTTTCTATTTCCTAGTTGTTTGATTTGAAATCATATCTATTCGATTCATTTCATTTATCAGCTATCACCGTTAGGGGTTATAGATTTCATTGACTTCTTCTCTTCCTTGTCTTCTGAATGCTGATGTCAATGATTTGAAGATTCTCAATGGTTTTATTAGATGATTGGGCAATATTCATCCTCCAGTGGCTAAGCCTTTTTCTTCCTGAAATTTGGCCTTGATTCTTCAAGTTTTGGTAGGGCACCATTTTGAGCCAATTGAATCTATGAGTCTCAAACTATTGACTCTTAAGGTTGTTTTCCTTGTTGCTTCCACTTCAGCTAGAAGATCCGAAATTCATGCTCTTTCCGCAAAAAAATACAGATTTATTGAATCTGGGGACGGTCTAATTTAATATACCAGAAGGGATATTTTTTTTATCGAAGACCCAGGCTAACCGTTACTCAGCCAAACCTATTATTCTTAAATCTTTCATCTTTTTCGCCGTCCGACAGATTCTGGTGTCCTGTCAGGGCCAGATGGGTCTGTGAGACCATAAAATTATGTTATGAGATTGCCTCCCCAGGTGAGATCAATTTAGCCCATGTCAAAACTCTCGCCCTTCGTGGTATGGCGACCTCCTTCGCTCTTTTCAGCGGCTCATCATTGGACGACGTCTTGCAAGTCACAGGTTGGAAATCTGAATTGACTTTTACCTCTTTCTATTTAAAGGGTCAGAGCCCAGCTGCCTCCTTTTTTTAAAATATTGATTTTAACAAAACAGGCCAAGGACCATTTACCAAGAAGATCTCGCCAATTTCGGTAGTCAGATATGGTGAGAATATTCTTTTTTTTTTTATTTCATTGAGTTGACAATTTTCCTTGTTTGATAATCAGTGTGATTTGTTACGGATGCACTATTATGTTACTTTATTAACATTTGGATATGAGTTGTTTAATTTTTATCCTTGTTTAACAATTCTCAAATCTCCACCCACCAAAGATTTTTAAGTGGGGCACTGACCAAATCTACGGGTTTAGCAAGTAGTGATCGAATGGTATAGATGTTTTTGTGGTGTAATAACAGCCCCCCCCCCTTGTGGGTTGGTCTGTAGTTTTATTAACCACTCTAAAACATACTTACCGTTCAATCACTATGACCCGACTTCAGCCACCCCACATGGGAATGATTTGAGAATATGTTTATAATATTTGGCACTTAAATTTAGAAAAGTGAATCTGTTTCCTATTTGGACTACATTGCGCATGCGTAGGCATGCTTAGTGGCAGGTGTCACCAAGGAGTGAGTACAGACTGGTGCCAGTCTATCAGGGCATATGCTGGGGGTGTGCCCTACCAGGTGCCTGGTTGAGGGTATATTGAAATGGAATAGGCATAATGGGGGGTATGTAAGCAAGCATAAAAATCTTATTCTGGTGGCTAAATGTAGGGTAGTTGATTTAGCAAGTAGTGATTGAATGGTAAAGTGTTTTATAGTAGTTAATAAAACTACAGACCAACCCGCAAGGGGGTGTCTGTTGGGCGATAGCACTTTAATCCTCCAATCTGTTCTAAAAAATAAAAAAAATTTCATACAAATAGAAAATAGTCACTGGAATGACTCAGTTGCTCAGTTTTTAGCCGGTCTTTTGAGTGGTATAGTATAAATATTAGTCTTCTTGTTCTGCAAATGAACATTTCTAAAAACCACTGCAAAGGCTGATTTTGGCTGGCATTAGGCTAGGGTTAATTTGTGTTTAGCAGGCAAATATTTTGCACTAGATGTTTTTTAATTTCTGATAATGCTAAATATGTACATGAATTGCGGTGGTTAAGTTGATGAAGTTAACCCAGATGACCCACTAGAGAGCTTGACTAGTAGTCACTAGTTTCTACTAAGCCATACTGATTATTTACTAGCCCTTACTGGGAAGATATGGCGATTATTCTTAACGCATATATTACAACATTTGGTACTTCTTCCTTATTCAGTTCTGTTTTGTATGAAAACTGGTATAATTTAACAGTAATGGTCAGATTTGTTCAAGAAAATTCCAATTTTTTCACTAAAATTCTCCGTTTGCAGACCAAGAGAAAGGTATTTTTCAAAGTTTACTACGGCAATGACTGGCTCGATTATCGGGCCAGTTATCAGTGGAAAAATTTTAAAGAATCCTAATTTCAAATCCTGATGCATCCGGCCAAATGAGAAGTAAATTATAAGAACAGTGTGAGGTCACTATGCAGTATGGTTTATCAATACCTGTTGCTGAGGTGTTTAATAATTGTTGGTAGTCAACAGGGCTGGGGTCAAATACTTTCAAAAGTATTTAAATACAAATTATACAAATACTTTGAAATTCTTCAAATACAAATAAAAATACTTGTTTCTTGCACAATTTTTTCGATAAAATTCTCCATTTGCAGACCAAGAGATAAGTATTTTTAAAAGTTTACCACAGCAATGACTGGCTCGATTATCGGGTCATTTCTCAGTGGTAAAATTTTAAAACATCTTAATTTGAAATACTGATGCATCGGGCCAAATGAGAAGTTAATTATAAGAACATTGTGAGGTCACTATGCAGTATGGTTTATCAATACCTGTTGCTGAGGTCTTTAATAATTGCTGGTAGTCACCAGGGCTGGGGTCAAATACGTTCAAAAGTATTTAAATACAAATTATACAAATGCTTTGAAATAAACAAAATAAGACATAAATCTTGCTTTGCTGGTGAGGCTTTCATGATTGTGGGCCTTTGTCTAACTGAAAATTATAGTAGCAAAATTGCAATTCCTAGGGGAGAGTATAGAGAATACATATTGATACAAAATCATGCGATTACTTTGAAAACAAAACAATTTGACTGAGAGTTGTTGCTGCCTATGACTATAACACGCCCAGTCAAATTATTTTTTAACTACTTAATAATTTCATATGTATTACCTTTTAACCTGTTCATCGACAAATCCCTGAAAAGTAAATGCTTTACAGTATAAAACTTATTCTGTTGAATATTTTGAAATACATTTGACTGGAAGAATTAATTTCAAAATATTCAACAGTTTTTCTATATGGTTGTCTTCAAAATGGGAAATGGGGAATTCATCGGTGAAAGGGTTGAAGTTCAGACAGAAATGGAATAATATTAAACAAGGTTTATTTATTAATATTGTTTATTTATTTAGACTGTCTCATTTAAAAACTTGCATTCAAATTGTTGCCAAAGATATTCCGATCTTTGTTTAATTTGAAAACCAATGTTGCTGTATCCTGCTGCTGTCTAAGAAAAGCAATAATATTTCCACAATGTACACCAGTATTTCTTCTACAATTAATCTTTTAACATCATTATGAAAAGGGATAATTAACCGCCATCTAAATGAATGCTATAAATATAAAATTCATGATGAACTAGTACAATGGAGATGTTGTTAATACCTGACCCGAGCTCTACCTACGTTTGCTTTGAAAGGAAATAATTGCCCAATCCATTACTGATAAGACATGTGAGATTTAGTCCAGCTAAACAAGTTTCTTATTTAGACTCAGTTTTCTATCACAGTTTTATTCTGTTCACACTTTAATGGTCAAGCCAGCCCAAACGGGTCTCTGCATTGGTCTTCAGTATTGCCCATTTACAAGCCAAGAGATTATTTTTACAACTTTACCACTAGAATGACTGGATTTATAAGCAAGCTAGTCATTCCAGTGGACTTGGATATATTCATTATCTTCGAAACAAGGTTTTTAAGATTTTTGCATGATTTATTTATTTATTTAGATGTGATAAAACTGACTCAAAGTTCTTTTTTGAAATTATACCCAAAAATATTCAGAGTTTAATTTTTTTTGTAAGTTTCTGAAATTTCAGATTCCTAAGTTTCATTCCTTTTGAACACATGACATCTGGTCTTCATACTGAAAAGCAATGCTTGTAGGCTGCTGCTGAAGAAACCAGCACTCCTTTCTTATACAAATTTTAATCATTTGACATAAGTGGGCAAGAAAGGGTAATTAACCCCACTGCCACCCACCCACCCGATCTAAATGAATGATTTGAATATAAAATTCATGGTGAAAAGGGTTAAGACTCTGGTATGAGTCCTGCAAGCTGGTATAATGGAGGCTTTGTAACTTGACCAGCTCTACCTACCTTGCTTTGAAAGGTGATAATTGCCCATTCTATTACAGATAAGAATTTGATAATTAACCCAGCTTTACAAGACTCAGACAGTAGGGTTCAGTTAGAGAGCAGTACAGTACTATACATGTTGGCTTGAGGAATTGGGATGTAACAGCAAGCAAAGCCCAAACTGGAAGCAAAGCTCATTTTATTCTATATATGCATTGATAATGTGTGTTACATAAAACAGAGAAAATCATGTGAATATTTTGAAAACCAGGTGACTGAAAATTGTTGCTGCCTAAGACCACACCACATTCAGCTAAATTATTTTCTAAATATTCTAAGGATTTCATTTCCAGCTTCTTTAAAATCAGGCTGATTGAAACTGAGGATAACATCTGTGAAGTGTATGAAAAAATTGTTTAAAAATAATTTATAAGGCAATTTGAAAAGTTCTATTTAGCTCTATTCTTATTGGGTCATATTTTTAACACTGACGCCCTAGCAACTATATTTCAAGACAACCATGTATGATTACTGTATTCTGCGGCGGTAGTAGTAGATACATCCTACAGCTGCAATCAGTCCTTCGCTTTTGCCCACTGTGTCTTGTCCTCAGCCGAATTCCTTAGCTTCCTCGGGTCCATTCTTGACTTGAGTGTACCGAGTCCTGCTTTCTTGAGATCACCGTAGCTCGCTTAGCAGATTTATGCAATGCCATCCTCTCCTGGCTTCGTATTTGCTGACTATGTGTAGGGCAAATTCTAAGGCTGTCTGTGCTGGTGTCTCTTCTGGCATGCTTAGCACATGGCCAAACATGGACCATCTGCTGGGCGACTTTTACAGACAGCGGTGACGTATTACACATCTTGTATAGTGCATCGTTGGAAATTATGCTGTCTGGCCATCAGTGTCCAGTGATGGTGCGTAGGTGTTTGCGGTGGCAGGCATCAAGTTTATCTAGTGCTGCCTTCTAGATAACCATACTGTTGATTATTTTGACAAAGATTTCACTGGAGGTCGCTGCATCTTATTGCAACAACTCTAACGGTCAAATTAATTAAAAAATATTCAGAGCATGACATGCAAAGAGTTACAGAAGATGTGAGAAATCTATATTAAATTTTAATTTGCACTGCGCATGTACAATTGAATGTAAGAAATAGACAGAAAAGTATTTTGAAAAGTATTTGAAAATACTCAAATACATTGACAATATATTTAAATACAAATACAAATACATTTGTCCTGAATACTTTTCAAGTACAAATACTTTCAAATACCTTAAAAATGTATTTAAAGTATTTCAAATACAAATACTTTAGTATTTGACCCAAGCCCTGGCAGTCACCTGCTTGTCATAGTACATGTACATAGCATTCTTGATCAGTCACCCTGTGATCTGCCAGGTCATATTTCCCAATGTTTACCTTTGTGAGGTTATCCACTCGAAAGATGTGCAACACAATCTAAACCAACTTGACAGATGCATTTAACAGTGACATAGTTTTGTGGATTGGTGAATGTCCTAAAGTTCAGAAATAAATTATTCACAGAATCATGACAACACACAAATCTGATCGATTAAATATTCTTACTCACCAGAGACAATCCTATTCTCGTGATTTCCACGCATGAATACACGATCACAGATTGCATATAGAAATGGATTACTGTGTGTGATCACAGAGGCAAATTTTCTAATACATCGTCAATCTGGTAACCTTATTCTTGCAGTAACTGTAAATGTCATATTAATTTTATATTATAAAGGTGGGACAGTGATTTAGATTCATAATTTTTAGCTCAGCTAGCCTAAAAGGCTTCCTGGCCCCCCCCCCCCTCTCCATGCCACCCCATCATCCCTTTCATCCACACCAGACAGTGCCAGCTCAAGAAAAATGTTGAAAGTATTGCAACCCCCAGATGAAGACTGAAAAGGGTCTCCATATGAGTCCATTATCAGTCCCTTTTTAATAAGTCTGGTTGTAGTACAGGGATCTTCTCCAAACCTGGCTGCCACCTTGCCTGTAGGGTACCAAAGATGCATCCCAATTTTTTGGGGTCAAAATCTAATATGCAACAGCTTTCAACAACATTGTTTTCACATTTTTCAATTAGGCTGATTCTACTTAAAGGATCTTCTCGAAACTTTGGTGAAAGCTTGTCCATGGCATACCAAAGACGTATGTCAGTTTTGGGGTCAAAATCTAAAACACAATGGCAACAGCTTTCAACAACATTGTTTTCAAAATAGACATTTTTCAACAAGGCTAGTTCCACTGGAGGGATTTTCTCCAAACATGGGTGGACGCTTTCCCAGAGCATCCAGAAGACATATGTTAATGCTGAGATTCAAAGTTAAATGCAACTGCTTTCAGCAACATTAATTTCAAAATAAACACTTGATCTCATGGTTTAAGGCCTGATTGAAAAATATATCAATGACGAGGTTGTTGGACAAATTTATCCGTGTTATAGTAAAATTTGTCCCAAACTCGTGTTTTATAAAAGCTATATTTTACCAGGCATTTACAGTATCTGACTACAATAAAAAGCAATGTTTCCGTAAGGTACGCGAGAAATTCTGGATCCATCAGCTACACAACATGGACCCAATTGGTATTAACCACGCTGATTGGTGACATCCCCTACCTGAAAGTAGTATAATAAACACAATTTATGCCGAGTAAGCTCGTGTTAGTTTGATTTTTTTTAAATCAGTCAAATATTAAAGAAATTTAAGTTGGACATAATATTATGTTGCATATTTTAAGAATAATTTGACTGAGAGTTGTTGCTGCCTATCTCCACCTAAGCTTCCAGTCAGACTAGTTTCAAAATATTCAACAGCTTTGTTGTAGTTTCGAATATCTGAAATTCTTTTAGATAAACCTCTATGTAATATATGTACCCTG
Organism: Chaetoderma sp. LZ-2023a; assembly: GCA_034401795.1. Lineage (NCBI taxonomy): Eukaryota > Metazoa > Mollusca > Caudofoveata > Chaetodermatida > Chaetodermatidae > Chaetoderma > Chaetoderma sp. LZ-2023a. The sequence goes on along the minus strand of CM067366.1, from coordinate 15,004,972 downwards.
AGACATGAGAATCTGACAAAATTGTAAAGAAAGGACACATCATCTTAAAACATATGACATGATTTACCAAAGGGGTGTCCTTTTGAACCCCACAGTCATTGGTGCGTGTGCCTGGGTGGGTGTGGTATGGCTCACACCTATGGCAGGAGAGATTTTAATATGCATGGAAAATAATAACATTTAGGAGGGAATCTGTAAGCCATGCCCGTCCAATCATGATATCATAGGCGGCCAAGAAGTATAAATCCTTGATAAAACACTAAGTGCCACAATCAAGCTATACATGAACGACAACAACAGACGTCTTGTGATTAGTGACAGTCAGCAAGTCTTGGGAAGTCTGAGCCCATTGACGCATGCCGAAATAGTATAACAAAAGACATCTAATTACAAATTTTCTGCTTTAAATTGATAGTAGGCATGTGTGTACATTGACAGATTGTATGAAAGAAAATTTGGAAAAACTGTTGTCAAATGCCACCTGTCACTTGCACTATCGATATTTAATTATTCTCGTGATCATTGTGGAAACTTGTATAAAAATGAAGGTTTTATATTGATTGAGGAGATCGTTGGTGTGTGATGCCCATGAGAATACTGTCTGTATGCTGTTGTTATATTTACATGAAGAAGAAAGATATATGATAGAAAAACTTACAGAATGTACAGTTGTCAACTTGTTATTATGTTAAAAGTTAAAGTAAATCCTATGTCTGAAAAGCTGTATGCTAGTCAATGAAGACAATTGTGCAGTCAGTCATCAGTCAGTCAGTCAGTCGAAGTCAATCATTTAGCCAGTCAGTTTGTTTGTTAATTAGTGAACTGACCCATCCTGGAATATCCAAGTCCGGCAGTCAATCTGTCACTTATCACCGGTAATAGACAATTATATTCATCCATCAGTCAATCATTCCATCGTCAGCCTGTTCTGTAGCTTTATCGCTTGAAGCCGTAGACACTTATATACATCTGTCCGACGATCATACCACCATCTCTAGGAATAGACTATCTGCTACTAAGCTATATAAGAAACACCCAAAGGGGCATCTGAGATAATTTTGTTAAAACCTCTGCCAAGAATTTAGACAGTTAGGGGGATAGGTGGATTTGTGTGTGCGTGCATGTGCTCATGCACCCCTTGCCTGCCTTCACACCCCGCAGATGTCCTGACGCAGAAAATAATATCTTTATATATTGAATTGTTTTCAGACAAATCAGTAGTATAGTCTCTACACATTATTAAGTCTATTGTAATGGCCTAGCTGTAACCATTGAGTCCACATTTTGTATCTTTACTCAATCCTGCAATGAATGATGATGAGCCCATGAATAAATCATACATATTCTTATAGACTAAAGATTGCTGACATTTCAGAAAGAAGTATCTTAATATAGTCACATAGGTAAGGTAATAAATAGATATTTCCTGTTATGTGCGGGTCACCAAAATAGTAACTGACAATCAGTTGGTGAATTACCTACACTGTATATATGCTAATCAGACAGTCAATCATACAATCAGTCTATAATAAGTTAACTAATGTTCATGCCATCTAAAAAAGTCACTTCATTCGTCTTGAGTATTGTTCATGCATTTAATTGAACACGGAATACCTTTTCATTCCAAATGTAAATTTGCGAACAGCCTCTCTTGGCATGCAAATTGTATATTGACCATTAAATGATTATTCAGTTACATTCAGACAGACAGATACTAGTCTTTTTGTGTGTTCACCCACCAATCCATCCATCCGTCCATCAATATGGACCAGCTAAGTGAACCTGTTTTCCAGGAAGAAAGTCTCATTTACAACTGTTCCGAGAATGAACACTGCATGCAGCATTAATAATAGCTTATGCAACACAACCTACAGGCTACAGGGTGTTCAGCTGAATTACAGCTTTAATATCTTCTCAGTATAGATGATTTTGTAGATCCAATTGACAATGTAACATTGATCATCCTTGATGCTGTTACCCAATTGTTTGCATTGATCATATACACAGAGGTGTGATGCTTAGGATTATCCATTTAAATCCTCAGGAATAACTTAGTCTTTCAGCATTATAATATTAATCTCAAATAATAATTATTTTGATCTTGCTCTTCCATGCCAATATAATAACAATATATCATCAACAGTTGGGCCTGTGGTGTGCAACAATGATTTCTGTCCACCTATAGAACGAAGTAAACCAGCTTCATATACTTCATGTACAAACTTCATTTTTTAACAAACACTGGTGTGTTTACAGTTGGCGTTGCGAGTAGGATTATCTTGAAAATGCACTATAGGTGACTGTGTTTTGTCTTATTGATCATATAGGTTGGAATTGGTCTGCATATTTTCATTTAATGAGTGGAGAACTTTGGAATACACAAAATGTAAATTAAACCAATTGCTAACAGGAGAGAATGAGGCTAGCAACATGCAGTGAACTTAGTAATTGTCTGGATTTATTTTCTCAGATGACATTAGATGATATATATTTGTGTATGATGGTTTGTTATTAGATGGGGCACTAGTGCTGTCCCCTGGTGACCTAAGTAGGCTTCATAGATCTGTGCATGCATATAGTTGCATTTAGAGTTGAAGTTTAAAATTTGATACATCATCATCTGCCTTATGACAACTGCTCACTTAGGATTGTATTTCAGTCATATCTATCCGTATAAAGTCCAGAATGGATTATCGTCAGATTTCGCACAAGTATACCCCATGACCAGAGACTATATGGAATTGCTTTTTCACGAAAATTGGTATTTGCCTCTGAGTAATTTTTTACATAAATCAAATTTCTAACGCATTATTTAAAAACTATGTATGAATGAAATTGTCTATGACAAGATCTCAACTGTTATTGCATTTTACTGAGAACCGTCTTAGTAATAAATTCCATCTAACGTAAAATGTCAAAAAGCTGTGTGGAAAATTCTTAAGGACAAGGGAACAACACTGGTCTAGCTTTTATTGTAGCATGATATATCATGGACCGTTTAGTGCATTTAGGAATTATTTGAAAATCAAGATTAAACTAAGCATTAGGTCTGTTGATGATAGAATCCTACAATTTTGTTTTTAAATATTAAATTTCTATAAAATTAATGTATATAAATTAAACTATAAGTAATTGTGACATAGCATGTATCACAATTAGAACAAGTTATAATTTTTGTCGTTTGTCAAAAAACAGACTTCTTATCGAACTATTACACCATTATAGTGAGATAATGATATAATATGTAGTGGAATTTTAATCATGCTTTTGTGATACATTGACTTATGAATTAGAATATACAGCATGAAGTGTGTATATCGGAAGTACAGGTTAACGTCTTTGTGTAGAGAATCTTATGTACCTGCTTTTGTACTCGACATGTCCTCTTAAATAATGATACTTGTAGGACTTGCTATGCATGAAATTCATCAATCCAAGTTGTGCCAACAAGATACCCATGCTCCACACTTGATTTTACACAATTGTGAGATGCTATTGTTAAATATGATTATTTACCTGTGCAACTTTGTCGTAGGAAACGGCAAACAATTTGCCAGGCAGACAAACCAACAGACTTATTTGGGTTAAGTATTGTTGTAAGTCAAATCTCGCTCTGTACTGTAGTTGGTACGTGATTCCTAAAATAGGTGTATGAAGTGTCAACGAGATTGAATATGAACTGAATGAGGAGTAGTAAAAAAAAAAAAATTTCCTTAGCAACAACTGACTTACACTTTTGCCCTCTACCTTAGCAATGCACTTAATGACCCCTGTGATGTAGGTAGTAGATCTGTCGACCTCAAACTCAAAGCAGTGATAAACTGTTAAATATGAAGTTGACACTGTGCTAAATTTGGTGATTTTACATTCTTGCATGCCAGAGAATGACCTAGATATTTGATGCTTTGTCCTGAAACTCATAGAACTTCCAGCCACCTGTTATATGAATGGATGTGCCCAATTTGGTGATTCTACCTTCTTGCTTTCCTGATTTGTGTCTAAAAATGTATATTTCTGGATGCACTTAGTGATGCTGTGTCCTAGATATTTTACCATTTGACCTCGGGCTCATTTTTTACCTAGCCATTTACAATTTGAATTGATATGCTAAATGTGGTGATTATAACTTCTTAAACCCCAGAGATATTGCTCAGATAAACATTTAGACAAACAGAGAGACAAACAAACTCTAGAGATCCGTTTCAGGTCTAAAAATAGGACTAGCAGTAGTGTAGATGTTCTACTAGCTCATCTGTTTGTTTAAAGTAATCCTGACGCATCAAGATTAAAAAATATTTAGAAAAATTCAGTCATGATCGTCTTCTGAGCCGCCATTTTACTGTGATATTTGCAGGCACGATTATTTGGGATTCTATTGTTCTCACTTCTTCCCAATGCTCGGTATAAAACTATTCCCATAATGCTAATGCTAGTCATTGTTCTATTGGCCTCGGGGGTGAGCTCATCTATCTGTATAGCATGTATTAAGCATATAGTAGTTTGATTCTAATCATGTGTTTCCTATGGCAGACTGTAAACGTGCTAGGCTAGATTTTTTTTTAACAATTTGACTGATAATTCTTGCTGGTAATAGCTGCAACAATTTTCCTTCCTTTTAATTATTTGCCAAATAATCAGCAGAAAATGTAAGTGCTACTATGTAACGTTTTGAAAATGTTTGGACTGAAAGTCATTGCTCCAAAAACTCTCAACAAAGGCGCAACATGGACGAGTACAATAACAATCAATATTAGACACTAAATTGCAATTTAAGAAAACAAATTCTCCAGTGTATTTATTGCCTTTATTAATTACTGATAATCAATAAAATGTTTAGCAAAAACAAAGCATGTTAGCAATCTTCAGGAAGCCACCTGATAAAAATGCTGAAATTTCATTGGCTAATATATATAGATGTATAATTAAGTGTTCTAAATCAATCAGTTAGCCTCTGTACAAGAACTACACGCTTTCTGTACTCATTACCTATTTTGTATTTAGCCAGTTATTGACAAACTCGGGATCGTTCTACACAGATATTTCCGTCCGCTTTCGTATATTATTTTGTCATCATTGGTGAATGACTAGATACATGTAATTGAAACTATTAACCCTCTATTCTATGAAATGTAGTTATTAAATACACTGATTCTGTGTATATAATATATATATTCATGTCATGATTTAAATGACTAAGCCCCTTATCATGGTTTTTGTGCACAATCCTAGGATTTTCCTAGCATTCAAAATGAAATAAGTCATATGTATGAACTATGGATTACTGAGAATTCCTAGGATAATTCTGGAATTTATGCCTAGGAATCCTAGGGAGTATATTATTGGAACAGGAATATAATGAATGAATGAATGAATGAATCTGAATATTTCGTTCTTCTCCAACTTTCCACTACTCAGCCATCTTTACCTCGCACACCCTCCCTCAAAATGGTATAATGGTATTGAATGGATAAATTAAAACAAGATTTACCAGATGAGTTGTATAATTCTGTTATTAAATACCGTAATTTCTCGACTAAAGGCCGCCCTCGAATATAGGACGCTGTCCCAAATTTGACCAAAATCCGCCCAAAAACTCTTGTATTCAAGTATAAGACGCTGTTAAATTTAGAAAAAACGTACCTTTAAAAAATCGAAAATTGGTATCAAAAATAACCATCACTCCGCGTCATGTTTAGTGCATGACTAAAAATTATCATGATGTTAGAGAAATTATTAAATAGGACCGCCTAAATATCGTGTATCTTCAATAAAGATTGTTTATTACATCAAAATCAATCTAATTTTGGCATAAAATGTCTCCTTGAAAACATCGAAATCGCGTGATATAAACAGATTGTAATGGCTCTTTTGCGTTTTGGAGGCGCTGTGTGATCTTATGCGCTAACGGGAGTTGGTTATCTGGCTCTTGTGATTGGAGGCGCTGTGTAATCTTATGCGCTAATGGGAGTTGGTTATCAAACAGGTACGGGAACATTCAGTTCCTATCGCGCAATGATGATATATAGCAATTTCCGAGTTCCGAGTCCAGAATATTTATATCCGAGTACTCGCTCTAATTAGAATAAAGATCTTTTGCGATTGGAGACGAATCACGTGATTTATACACGTATCTTTTCTCGACGCCATTTTATGTCAAATTCTGGATTAAGTTTGATGTAATAAGTGATATGTATTAAAGAATAGGCAACATTTAGGCGCCCCAATTTAATAATTTCACTTCCGCATGGTGTTTTTGGAGTATACATTAAACATAGTCGTCAGGCGGCGCAAATTGGCTAGGGTAACATTTAGTTCAATTTCCGTGGTATAATCTGTGACTTTTTAAGAAAAATTTTGACCCAAAAATGTGCGGAAGGAATGTTCTCGATTATAGTACGCACCCCCCTTTCTAGTACATGTGTTTTGACCAAAAAACAGCGTCCTTTACGTCTTGAGCAATATCCATTTGCAAGATAAGCGATTGTTTCTGTCTCGCATGCGAAGCAGAAAGCGATACATATGTTGCACTTTGGACTGCGGCAACGACGACGGCATCAACAATATTAAGGTTTTGGGTTTAGCAAAACTTCAGCTTATATTTCAGGATCAGTTATTCCTATTGCAACTAAACATGGCTATGTTGTTGCCTATACGGTTAGGAAGCAGCATGATGATACTGAGGTCACACGGTCAAGGTCACTGTGACCTTGATACAAAACTGTTTTTTCACTATTAAGTTTTTGCTTTTAGCAAAACTTCTTATCTTTCAAAATTTTTTATTCCTATTGGAACTAAACTTCGATACATTGTTACCTATAATGTTAGGAAGCAGCATGCTGACACTGAAGTCACAATGTCGAAGGTCAAAGTCATTCTGACCTCTACAAAACTTTGTTATTTTTCAATTTTAAGTTTTTAGGCTTAGCAAATCTTATCATATTATGTTTCTAATGGACCACAACTTTGGTATATGGTTGCTTATGCCAAGAGGATACAGGATGGTGACATGGATGTCACCAGGTCAAAGGGCAAGACCATTCTAATATTGCTATTTGACCTCTACTTTTTCAACCATAAGCTTTTCCATTCAGCAAATCATTTATATTTCAGAATTGGTTAATCCTACTGGAACTAAGCTTGAATACATGGTTAGCAATAATGTTAGGAAGCAGCATGATAACACGTAGATCACAAGTCAAAGGTCAATACCACTGTTACAAACAGGAGACATTTAATTCCGCAGAATTCTTGTTTTTTAATTTACCACTGGAATAACTGGCTCAATAACCCATCCAGTCCGATTGCAGTGGAGGTAAGTTTTGGAAAATTATTCTTGGCCTGGAAATGAATGTTCACTGAGTAAATCCTTTGATTTTCTTAGTCAAGTAAACCATTAAAGGTTTGAGCTGAAGGTATTACAGACAATTGTGAAAAATGGTGCATCATAACTATGACAACAGCAGTGTTATTAATTTGTCAACAAGCAGATCATTGTTCAATGACAATTAAATAGCTAGAATTATTTTGATTGGTCAGCTCCAAAAATGTGAAGTATTAAAATATTTCATGGGTATCTAAAGTTAAATGTATAGAGTCATCTGCTACCATCACCATATGTCAGTTCTTAAAAACAACAGAGCAGAAAGGATTATGACTGCACATCTATCAAAGTGAAGACCTCACCAAACTAGGCAGGGAGCGCAATAACATCTTGCGCCCCATCAACGAATGCCTAAAAGATCTTGCTATTGAACAAGCAAACTCCGTAATCAATGACACAGATGAAATCAAGGACACAGATGACTCATAAAATGACTCAGGCAGCCTGAGATAGTGAGAATTACTGACTACACACCACCACTCACTGTACACAACTCTGAAGGACACTTTATTGGCACTGACAGCTGGGAAAGGCGAGAATGGTTCAAGGAACAGTTCACTGACCACAATGATGTGCCTTAGCAGCAGTTTTAAGGTGACACCACGCTATTACTAACACCAATTAAAACAGCAGAAGTTGCGAAGTCACTCGAAGACCTGATAAATTTATGTGCATCTGGACCTGATGGCATGAGCAATGAACTATTCAAATATGCAAGGGACATCTCAAAACTGATCATGCACCTAATCAATTCAGCCTTATGCACCATCTTTACATTGATACTGTAAGCCAAGGCACTCATATCATGCTACCCAAGCCCAAGAAGCCACTCCCAGCCAATCTGCAATCTGTTGTGCTCCTCAACAGGATATGGAAATCCTATAAAATGTTACGCAGTATGCCGCATCCGTGACAAGATCGATGCATTCATTGGATCATGTTGAAGGGGCTATAAATGTGGATGCAGCTGCACAGACATTGTATGGGCTAAATACATGCTTCTGTCAGTAGTGATGTCTAAACTCTGGGATTTCCACAAAATGGGCACTGACATTTCACGGGCCTTCGACATCATTAAATACTCAGATCGTAGATGTACTACACCAGGCCAGTTGCAATGAAGAGGAGCTGTGACTAGTGAGACTACTACTTGCAGATACCAAGCTGAGAGTATGAGTCAAGACAGGGAAGTCTGCAGCTTTTGAGACATCAATCGGCTCCCTACAGAGAGATGGTCTATCCCTGTGGTTTTCACCTGCTCCCGTGCTGCACCCTTAAAATCTGTGTGTAAAAGTCATGCAAGATACACCCCTCCAGTTTCTATACTGGCTCATGCTGCTTGAGATGGAATATGCTGATGATGTGGACTTCAAGGATGAGGAAAAGAAATGACTTGGCGAACTACTCCCATAGCTACAAGCAGACTCACAAATGGGAATTTCTTTATGAATGAATCCAAAATAGTCATTGCACCCACATATACATATCAACAAAGCATGAAGCTAAAGAAAATGATGATCCACTTCGTGGTGGCAAACCATGGAGGCAATTATAATCCTGGCCTCGCTGCTGTGCAGTAGTGATAACATTGCTGCACCCTGCGCCATGAGAAACCTAGCTTTCCAGACCTTGTGGAAGCTGTGGTTTCGTAAATCAAAGATACCATTGACAAAAACACTGTTTGTACAATGCAACCTAAGTCAAACTTAATGCTAGTCACAGTAAACACCTCCACATCATCAGTGAACACCGATGGCCCGACAGCATAGTTTCCAATGATGCATTATACAAGATGTGTAAACATTGCCACTGTTCATAAAAGTCACCCAGCAAAGATGGGCCATGTACTAAAGACTCCAGAAGACACAACAGCACAGAGAGCCTTGTAATTTGCCCTACTGTAGCCAATAAAAATGAAGCCAGGAGACGATGTCATTGCACAAGTCTCTTAAGCATGCTGCGAGGTGATGTCAAGAAAACATCACTTGGTACACTCCGATCAAGTAGGGCCTGAGGAAGATACAAATATTAGCCGAGGACACGACATAGTGGTGAAAAGTGAATAAGGGTGAAATTTCAGTTGTAGAATGTTTCTACAACTTGTTCTACTACAGCCACAGAATACAGTAAGCATCACCATCTAAGTTTGTGGATCTTACGTGAGCGCTAATGCATACCTTGTTAAAGTAATGGAGGGATCTGATCTCTCACTCTACTCTCCGTCAATTACTTCACTTGTTAGCTGATATAGTCCAGTCAATATAGGGATATACCTAGAACAAATTGCAACAAAAGCTTTTTTGGTTTTATGTAATGCTACTGGTCCTCACCTACCAGAAAATAAAAAATTCCTAAAAATTCTATCCCGGTAAAGGACTATTTCACAGAATTTAATAGGACCACTTAAAACCAATTATTAAGCTGAATATCTTACGTATCTTTGACTGGAGACCCATAAAATGTCTTAACTACATAAATAAAAGTGATAGCAAAGAACTGTTATTTTGTGATATGATCGCTATATGACATCCCGCTAACAGTAGATCCGTTACTACGTCTCTTGATGACGTCATCATGACGTCAATTATCAGTCTTCCAATATTCAAGTAAATTTAATCCAAGTTTTATGATTTGTTGAATCACTATGATGAATTTAGTATTGGTTTATTATATACAAACAGTTACATCCGTCATTTTCTCAATGGACGGCAAGGTCCAACATACTCATAGTATCTTTACACAAGACCAACGTCTATGTCGTCAAATTCTGCAAGATCTACAGCTTGACAACTTGGAATGTTGCTGCAGTTGGTACCCTTGCATTCACCACATGCATATGTACAATGTAGGCTATGCTTTCTGCAGCTGCATCGCAATGTCGCACATTCTCCTCGGCACTGGCATCGAATAACTTTCAGAATGCAATCAGGAGCTTATCCATTGTTCTGGGAATAAATTTCCCCTGGTGAATCTGCCATCCGAAATCCTCTGGCTTTAAGATCTCTTGCTCCTTCGTCCATAACTTTACTTGGAAGTAAACGCGAAAACTATGATACTTGGCTGCATCAGACGTTGTTGGCAGATTTTGAATCTGCAGAGATGAAATACTCTTAACCACTTTTTCTCGAAATTTTCGAAGTCTCAATGCGTCCAATGTATCAGTTTCACTACCACAATACATACATACCAATAGCTTTTCACCAGACACCTGAATTCCGACCTTAGTAGATGTGTGGCAAAATTCCTTTGCATGATTCATGAATGAAGAATTGGACTGCATCTTTCTAAGAGGAACACCTTTGCCTATGCCAAGTAAACGTGATGTTGTGTCACATCCACCTGTTGCATGAATTAAAGGTAGGTATCGAGCAACATCATCGCCAATTTCAGCTCGCAGAAAATTGATGTCCCAAACGATGCATTTTCCAACCCTGTCTGGCTTCTCTGGCTTATCCGATCTGTAGATAAGTTTGTGGAGACCAGGATCGGCGAAATGGCACAACAACACTAATATGTCTGTGTCTTCCCCAATAACGTGAGTTATGCCTGATGTGGCACACTCAACCCCCGTCAATGTAATCAGAACATCTGCATCATCGACAGCATTCAAAGTTTTAGCATTATTTTCTTGGAGTTTTTTGGACAACATATCAATGAAGTTTTGTTTATTGGCTGAATTTGCCAGGAAATGATCCTTCTTTGACTTGAGTGTCATGTTACTTGAGAAAATAACTTTTGGCCCCACTGCACCTTTTGTCTGTCTTAGATGAGTCATATCCTTAATCGATGGTACTGAAATATATCCATCAAACACAACAGTTGGGTGGTTGAATGTTTTTACATACTCCACGTACATCGCGGCAATGCCATTGAAGCTGCTACCTTTCTTCCAAAGAAATCGGTGGATTAATGATCCGCCATCAAAAACAGTGTATTCTGGTGTTATTTCATGGCATTTGGTGCTGCTCGTAGTGGAGGTTGCAGAATTCAATGCCTCTGCTAGCTGCGGCTTATTCGCTTCTCGGAGATGTCCATGTTTGTCAAATAGAGATGGTGGATATGTAGACAGCTCGTGCATTAAAGCAGTGTCTAGATTGCATTCACTATTATTTGCTACAATTAAAAGGCGCTGAAAAAGGAGCTGTGGGTCAAGAGAAAGCTTATCACCATCACTCGATACGACATGTCCTCCCATACATACCACTTGATCTTTTTTCCTGAATGAAAACTCGAATGCATCGTGGCCTTCCATTTTCTGTATTATGGCATTTCCAACTTCCAATGCCTTGTGTTGATTACAAGTGGGATCAGCTGTAATTCCAGTGGCAGTATTATATAATTCATCATTTGACATAAATGGACAGTAATCCTGAAAATATTGTAAAATAGTCAAACAATCTGTGTGATCCCGAACTTTCCTGGCTTCAGACATGTCTTTATGTTGTTCCGAGACTTGGTATTCTGCTTCTGTTAGCTCCTGCATGGCCTCGTTGATTTCTGCACACACAGGGTGTGCTAAAAGCCAATGTGTCCTTTGTAATTCATCCATCCCCCGCCCACGAGTGAGGCCCCCAGTGGTCTTGATGGTCCGCATCAATGACTGTTCTATGACAAGGTCACTAGGAAGACCAGCCCAGTACCTATCAGATCTTCGCACTACAAATAGTCCGGTCATGAACTTCTGATAAATGTCTGGCCTTGTACTCTCTAGTTGTTATTACACCACAAAAACATCCATTACCGTTCAATCACTACTTGCTAAATCAAATATCTGCATTTAGCTATCAGAATAAAGTTTTTATGCTTGCTTATACTCCCTAATGCCTATACCATCACCATGTAGACCCTCCACCAGGCTTCTGGTAGAGGGACCCCCTGCATTAGCCTTACAATAGACTGGCACCAGTCTGTACTCACTCCTTGGTGACGTTTGTCACTAAGCACGCTCGCGCATGCGCAGTAGGTCCCACTTGTGAAAACTAAAGCACTTTTCAAATATTCTGCTAGCTATACAGTACTGTCAGCTATCAAATCGATATAAAAGTTTTAGCTTGCTAACTAGAAATTTTCCAGTTATCACGAGTTGACTCGGGAATGCCTACCATGAAGTCTATTCTTCCTAAGTTATGTTTAACTTATATATCATGGTGTTTTAGAGGTGTTTGTAACTCTAACGTTTGGAGTTACCAGTTTTCGTGTCACTACTCCCGTTTTCGAGGTTAGAGTAACCATGCCTATTATATACCATCAAGAGTAACCATGTAGTAATAATAATAGCCAGTACCACTCCTAGTAACGTAGGTCCTAGTGCTCTCAAACATATATCAGAATCTTTACTGATTCTTTCTTCAAACACTTTATTTAAATAGGCCAAGGCGTAGCGTCTGTGATATCTCAGTTTGCTTAAAGCTAGTTGCTTTATTTCGCATCATTTCTTATTTTTTATAGGAAGTGTCAGTATCTTCTGAGAAAATAAAGTGTGCGTCGAATAAGTGTGATCGGGTTCACGCTAAGGATTATACGGGGCATGTTTGCCTGAGGTGTACCACCTGCACCCCTTTAAAAATGTGTGGAGTGTGCAAGGGTTGGCCATTGGTCGTATCTAAAGCGTTTTTTAAGGATTTCGTGGTTAAGCCTGCATTGCCCTCAGGTCGCTCTCCCTCCGTTGTTGAAGGTCCTAAAGCAGTATCATCTGCTTCCACCTCTATTAATACGTCGGTTTCAACAAAGGAGGGGGGCAGCTCCTCTATCACAGATCCGGTTATGGCATTATTCGCCAGATTTGAATCCTTCGCAAATGTATTGACGAAATCTTTAGACGAGCGTATTACATCTGCTATTAAGGCCGCTAAAGAGGAGTCATCAGACTCCGAATTTAGCCCTCAGTCGCGATCTCGTAAATGGGGAAAGCCGGTTTCCTTAACATCAAGACAACAAATCAAGTCTCCCAAAGGAAAGTCCGGCGAGACAAGAAAGAAACCTGGTAAGGCATCCTCCGGTAGGAGCCAGGTCAAAGACCATGTTAGACTTGAGGACCAGCTTAAGTCTCAAGCGGTAGTATTGGGGGCGGAAGCTTCCGATGTGTCACCTCAAGCTAAGGTCCGGTTCACAGTGATACCAATTGCAAGGAAGGTGGTAAGATCGCCGATCGCCTCTAAGGAAGCACCCGTCTATGCTCCTGGCTTGTCCGGGCAAGCGGGTTTGCTGTCCGGAATGTCTTCTGGTTTTACCGGGCATCCGGAAATGAGCACCGTGATTGTTTCTGGCTTGGCTGAACATCCGGTGACTCATGAGAATATGGCTTATGCGTCAACATCCGTTTCCGGTTCTTCAGTATCCGGCTATAGAGTTTCCGGTTCCGGGAGGAACAATGTAGTTCCGGGTCTGTTAGACCCGGCGGTGCATCATATGGCGTCTTCCGTTTCCGGTTCGTCGACTTCCGCTTCCGGTAGTAGTGCTGCTACTTCCGGTAGGAAGAATGTGCATCCGGGTCTGTTGGACCCGTCTATGCACCGTTCAGTGTCCGGATTGTCAGGCTCTTCTTCCGGTAGTAGTGTGACTACTTCCGGTGGGAATTATGCTTATCCGAGTCAGTTGGATCCGTTGTTGCATACATCCTCCTTTTCCGGCCCAGTTTTGGTTAGTTCCGGTTCCGGCGGTGGTGTAGACACTTCCGGTTCAACTTATGCATGTCCGGGTCGGTTTGACCCGTCCTTGCAAGCGACTTCCGGTTCCGTTTCGGGGTTTCCTATTTCCGCTTCTGGTGACAGTTTTTCTACTTGCGGATTAGGAGATATGAAGCGTTCTATTTCCGGTCTCGGTGTTTCAGTTCCGACGGGAACTTCTGTTTATGCATCAAGTTATGAGCTGCCGAATAACTCAGATTCCCAGTCCAGTAATAGGTCTGTTAATTCCGATTCTAGTTATTTTCGCGCCGGTCCTCCCGTTTTTGATAGACATTATTCTGATCGTTCTTCTAGTGCTCAGTCTGTTTCGGCGTCAGATTTTGGTCAGCATTCCTTTCGAGAGTTAGTATCTCTCTCTCGTTCTTCATCTCCTTCCTTGTTCTCTCAAGCAGGTTCTCAGAAGAGTAGTAGTCATCCATCCTCTTCGTCTGTATCTGGCTTGTCTGCTAGGGATTTTTCGTCTTCTCATGTTTCTAATTCGTCTTCTCTTTTTCATCCATCATCTATATCTCCGCCTCCAGGTTTTCTTCATATTCCGGCTTCCCTTCAGCAGAATTATTCTGCGGCGTCCCACATACCTTCTTCTTCTGATACGGCTGTTCCTACTTTGCCTTCTTATTCTTCATCTTCTCCGGAGTTTGATCATTCGGATCCTATTGTTTCGGTCGTTCTGTCTCCAGAATTAGAGTTCCAGATAGTTGATTCGGGTTTAGATTTTTCCTTGTTTTCAGTAAGCCGCGATTCCTCTCTTCACCGATCTGTTATTTCAGCTAGATTTTCAATTTTGTCCAGATTTTCAGCTAGTGAGTTGGATCCTTATTTTTTCAGTTCTAGTCAGCCTGAGGCCCGTGTTGCTAGTGCTTATCAGTCTCCATTGACGTTGGACACTCTCTCGGACGCTCCTTCTAGAGCTTTAGCTTCTCCTTCCTCTCTGAGGATCGTTGATGCTTCTGTTTCGCTAGATTCAGACATCTGTCCTCCTCCTTCTTCTTCTTCTTCTTCTTCTCCGTCTCACTTTTCTGTCAAGGCTACTCAGAGATCAGTCAGGGCCAGGGATCTGAAGAGGTTCTATCACGAGAGGGCCTCGCCAGATGACTGGTCTAGGGCTCATCAATGGATAGCTTCGTCTCTATCTCTTCCTCTTCAGGATGAATTTTCGCTTGATCCTCCGTCGTTTGGTTCTGCGCTGTCATCTTCAGTCTCTTCAGCTAATGTTCCTTCTGTTCTTCCGGTAGATAACTTGGTAGTAGACATGTTAGATTTTTACATTAACGATGTCCAACTGAAAGATTTTTCTCTTACTCCCAAGGTAGATGCTCCAGTTCAGATTCCGAAAGAGGATTACATTAGATTGGCTTCTACTCAATCTCTGAATGGTCCGACATGGGATGTTCTTTCATCGCATCTGAAGGAAGCGGCTAAGGTAGAATCTTCATCAGACCTTTTTAGATGGGAGTCTGTCTGTCGGGCTCAGTTGAAGTCAGCAAACTTTTTGGCCCTTCTTTCAGAGGCTATGCTCAAAACTCACGAGAAAGGGGGTCAGGTTCCTCCGGAGATATTTCGTTCGTTAGTTGACCTGTCAAGAGGTTCGTTGAATTCAGTTTGCCGTTCACTAGGTTTCATCACCTCTAAGAGAAGGTCAAGGAAGCTTGCTGAGGTGAATATTTCTGATTCCCTCAGGAGTAACCTGATATCTGCTCCGCCTTTCGGATCAGATATTTTCGGTCAGGATTCTACATCTATCCTTAGGGCGGAGTCTGATCGTCTCAGATCAGATAAGGATCTGCGGGATCAGATTTCGGTTTTGAGGCCGTCAGTTAAAAGGGACTCTTCTGCGGTGAAGAGTCCCTCCTCCTCTCCCAGGAGGAAGAGTCTTAGGCCGGATGAATATGGGGCTTATCCGTCAAGGGTGTTTACGAACTCTAATCGGTCCTCTCCTTCCCATTCCAGATCTGCGGAGGAGGATCGTTTTAAATCCATTTCATCTCATAGACCTAGAGTCCAGGTTCGTCAAGCCCCTCCTCAGGTGAGAAGGGGTCAATTTTTCTCTCGAGGTTACAGGTCTAGTTCTAGAGGACGCTCCTCTAGAGGTTTTCAACCTAGACGGGTTTGAAGGGGTGGCCTCAGCCCGGGTAGGCCTTTCCCAATCTCATTTACCAGTCCTTCCTCCTCTTCTACAACTTTTGGATCTATCGGTGCAATCCCTTCTTCCCAGCGTGCCAGTAGGAGGGCGCTTGTCTCTGTTCTGGGAGACATGGAAAGCCCTTGCTCAGGACTCCTGGCTGTTAGATCAAATCCGCTGGGGTTATGCTCCGTCTTGGATAGATCTGCCTCCTCCTCTGTCTTACCAGCCCAAATGGACTCCAGTTCCATCCAATCTGGAGAAGTTGGAAGACGAATTGGAGTCAATGTGGTTGAAGAAGGCTATAGAAGAGGTTCCATGTTGGAGAGTAGACCCGGGATTCTACTCAACTCTATTTCTAGTCCCCAAGAAATCAGGTGGATGGCGTCCAATCATCAATCTGAAGAGATTAAATCTGCATATATCCACCCCAAAATTCAAGATGGAGACGGTATCTCAGATTATCGCCGGTCTGAGTCCAGGCATGTGGACAGCGTCCATAGATCTCAAGGACGCCTATTTTCACATTCTCATCCACCCTCCATTCAGAAAATTCATGAGATTCGCGTTCAAGGGGAGGGTATGGCAATTCAGAGTCATGCCGTTCGGCTTGACCACGGCCCGTTTCTTCTTCACCCGCCTAGTGTCAGCAGTGGCAGGTTTTCTGCACAGTCGTTCTATTCCCCTTCACGTTTACATAGACGACTGGTTGCTAAAAGCAGAATCTGCCTCAATTCTGGCAAGCATCATTCCAGAGGTCTGCAGTCTGGCTTCCAGTCTAGGATGGGTTTTAAATCTAGAAAAATCATCTTTGTTCCCGTCTCAGGTTTTCACCCACCTAGGTGTGGCTTTCGACCTTGGTCAAGGCTTAGTCTTCCCTTCAGAGGTAAGAGTAGAAGCAATCCTAGTAGCCATGGAAATTCTGGCTTCCTCTGCCGTGGTCAGAGCAATATTCTTTCTCCGGGTGATAGGCTTGATGGTCAGCGTCGAGAACATCATTCCGTGGGCGGCGCTGATGAGGAGACCTTTCCAAATGTATCTAATGTCCCTGTGGAAACAGTCGACCCATTCAGTGTACCATCAGATCCCGGTCAGAGATCATTTGAGGCCCCATCTAGATTTTTGGAAGGATCGCTCTCTGCTGATGATGGGTGTTCCTCTGGTCAAGTCTTCTCCTCAGGCGGTCATTTTTACAGATGCTTCCCAGGAGGGATGGGGAGCGGTCTGGGGTTCCCTTTCGGTCTCAGGCCTGTGGTCCCGAGAGGAGTCGTCAGCCCACATCAACATTCTGGAATTGTGGGCTGTCAAGAAGACTCTCCTTGCCTGGTCGGATCAAGTGCAGGGCCTCAAGATCTCGATTCGATCAGACAATTCCACAGTAGTCTCGTATATCAACAAGCAAGGAGGCACGAAGTCGTCTCGCCTGTGTTTGGAGGTGTGGAATCTCCTCATGTGGTGTCGTATGAAGCAGATTTTCCTGGTGTCCTCCCATGTACCAGGATGTCTGAATTTTCTGGCGGATCAGTTGTCTCGCCCTTCCAAATTCGCCCACACAGAGTGGCAGTTAAAGAGGTCGGTTGTCAAAGCGATCTTCAACCTCCTGGATCGTCCCCATGTAGACCTGTTCGCGACCTCTCTGAATGCCCAGATCTCCTCTTTCATGTCTCCTTTTCCGGACGATCAGGCGTTGGCGGTGGACGCCCTGACTCAGTCCTGGACAGGAATCTTCGCGTATGCGTTCCCTCCGACTATCCTGCTTCCCCTGGTTCTGAAGAAAGTCAAGGATCAAGTATGCGAGATTTTGTTGATAGCTCCATTTTGGCCAAAAAGGATCTGGTTCGTAGACCTTCTCGATCTTCTAGTAGACTTCCCTCGTCTGCTGCCAGTGTCCCCAGATCTGTTATCCCAAGTAAGGGGAAGGTGCCTTCATCCAAACCCAGGAATCTTCAGTCTGTGTGTTTGGAGAATATCGAGTGCTCGGTCACTGAGAATAAATTTTCTGCAAGGTCTCAGAAAATTATTGATTCGGCCAGGAGGGAGTCGACCCGAAGAGTTTACAAGGGTCGACTTAAGATATTCGGAGAATGGTGCTCAAATCATGATCTCGTGCCCGATTCTGTTTCTATATCCCAAGTGTTAGACTTTTTATCTTATCTGTTCGATTCCCTGCATCTGACTGCTAACACGGTTAGAGGATATAGATTTTCCTTAGCATCTTCTCTTCCTTGTTTGTTAAATGCAGATGTTAAGGATACTAAGGTGCTGAATGGGTTCATCAGAGGTTTAGGTAATATTCGGCCTCCTATTGCTAAACCGTTACCTTCCTGGAACTTGGCGCTGATTCTTCAGGTTTTGGCAGGGCATCATTTTGAACCTATCGCCTCGATTAGCTTAAAGCTTTTAACTTTTAAGGCGGTTTTTCTAGTAGCGGCTGCTTCTGCTAGAAGACGATCTGAGATCCATGCATTTTCCGCTGAAAAGGATAGATTTATTGAAGCTGGGGACGGTTTGGTATTATATCCTAGAAGGGATTTTTTGTCAAAAACGCAATCAAACCGTTATCCAGCTAAGCCGATTATTTTAAATTCTTTATCTTCGTTTTCTCCGTCTGACAGATTTTGGTGTCCAGTCAGAGCTCTTAAGGCTTATAAGCGTCGTACCGATTTTAAAAGATCCGATCCGTCTCATTTATGGGTTCCCTACGCGGAAGGGGTAGCCAGACCGGTCTCTAAAGCTTCCATCGCTAGATGGATTTGTGACACCATTCAACTATGCTACGAGATTGCTTCTCCTGAGCAAGTCAATCTCTCTCACATTAAGGCTCATGATGTTAGAGGGATGGCTACCTCTTTTGCTTTGTTTGCTGGCTCTTCTGTAGACGAAGTTATGCAAGTTGCAGGATGGAAATCTGAGTCTACTTTTACCTCTTTTTATTTGAAAGACCAGAGCGCAGCGGCATCTTTCTTTAGGAACATTACTATTTTAACCAAGAAGGCTGAAGACCATTTACCAAGCACATCCCACCATTTTCGTTAGGACTGTGCGTCTGCGGAGAATGGTGAGAGTTATTCCTTGGTTGTTGGTTTAAATCTTTATGTTTAAAGTTTTATTTGGTTGTTAATCACTGTGTGATTGATTAGGATGCACCATTATGTTATGTTATTAACATTTGTTTATGTTTGGTTTGATTTTTATCCTTGCTTATGGATTCTCAAATCACCTCCCACCAAAGTTTCGTAGTGGGGAACTGACCAAATCTACGGGTTTAGCAAGTAGTGATTGAACGGTAATGGATGTTTTTGTGGTGTAATAACAACCCCCAACAGACCCCCCTTTAGTGGGTTGGTCTGTAGTTTTATTAACCACTATAAAAACATACTTACCGTTCAATCACTACGACCCGGCCTCAGCCACCCCGCTGGGTATTGATTTGAGAATCTAGGCTGGATGTACAGCACTTAAATTTAGAAAAGTGATTTAGTTTTCACAAGTGGGACCTACTGCGCATGCGCGAGCGTGCTTAGTGACAAGTGTCACCAAGGAGTGAGTACAGACTGGTGCCAGTCTATTGTAAGGCTAATGCAGGGGGTCCCTCTACCAGAAGCCTGGTGGAGGGTCTACATGGTGATGGTATAGGCATTAGGGAGTGTATAGGCAAGAATAAAAACTTTATTCTGATAGCTAAATGCAGATATTTGATTTAGCAAGTAGTGATTGAACGGTAAGTATGTTTTTATAGTGGTTAATAAAACTACAGACCAACCCACTAAAGGGGGGTCTGTTGGGGGTTTTTCGGTTTTCCGACTTCCGTTTCCGGTAGTAGTGTTACTACTGCCGGTAGGAAATAAAGAAGCACCCGCCTCTGCTCCTGGCGTTGCCAGACAAGCGGGTTTGCTGTCCGGAATGGATTCTGGTATTACCAGGCATCCGGAAACAGGGTATGAAATAACGGTCGGACATCGGTCATGTCCGATCAAATCTGGATGGGTAAAAATATTTTACTGAACATGAATTTTGGGGAAATTTTGGAAAAAGAGAACAAGTGAACAATGTTGGTATCGCACTCAAATACGATAGATCGATCGAGCGCGCGTTTGTGCGTCATTTGCACATTTCTAAGTGAAAACGATATTCACCTTGGTTACCAGTATTCGTGATCTGTCAAAACGCGTCATACCGGCAAATTCATCCTAGAGGGTGGTCTTACAATAGCTAATTGTCCCGGGAATAGTGTAAACCTTTTATACTGGCGAATTTTCTGATTTCTAATGAGGGATATAGACCGTGAGTGACTTGAAAATTAAGTCATACGGCGAATAAATGACAGATAAAATTGCATAGAACATCTGATAAATGATACCACTCAAAATCTTGTCATTTAGCTAGTCTGAAAATGATCGAGTCGATGCAAAATTAGCAATGGCGGATCTACAAAATCGGCCACTGCGCACGAGTGAGTGATGTGTTCTTACACACCTTCTGTCATGAGAAGAGAATTTGGTCTCGCGATTTCATTGGTTGTTGGACATAATTATATCTAGAAAATCCAATGACATTACGTGAGAGATTTTCACAGAAGTTTGAGACGCGTTCGTTCACACCTTCGATACTGAAGAAGCTAATTCTTCCTCGCGATTTCCTTGTTAGCTGTATATAGAAAATGAAATAGCGGGCGAGTTTTCTCACAATAGAAGTGAAGAAAGCAAGTTCATAAATAATCGCACTGTAGAAGACACTTGACAACACGCGCGTTACCATTATATTCGCGTTCTACAATTAACCATTTAATGGTCAAATTTGCCTAAAAATTTTATTTAAAAATAGTTAATGGCCATTTGCAGGTCAAGAGATTATTTTTGAAAATTTACCACAGGAATGACTGTCTCAGTTACTGAATAAGCCATTTCAATGGAGAATTTCAAAAGTGATCTCGACCTGCAAGTGAACATTTATCAGGAAAACTATCACACGCCTTCTTTGACAAATGTGTTCTAAAGTTGTTGTTTTTTTTTTTTGTTTTTTTTTTTTGTTTTGTTTTTTTACATTTAATTGTACATGACTGTGACTACAGTTGATGTGTTGCTAAAATGGCATCTGAGCGAAAAGTGCCCAAAGGGGCAACCCTTTCTAAATGGAGGGCCGAGTATAAGTGGTTATGTCCTCATTTTCTGGGTCCTACAGTTGACTATGAAATTGTTCTATCTTTATGCATTTTCTCCTGAAAATGTCTTAGTCAAAGTTGACTCGGACATCTGTCCTCCTTCGCCGTCTCCATCTTACCTTTCTGTTAAGGCTACTCAGAGATCAGTCAGAAGCCAGGGATCTGAAGAGGTTCTATCATGATAGGGCCTCTCCGGATGACTGGTCTAGGGCTCATCAATGTATAGCGTCGTCCCTATCTCTTCCTCTTCAGGATGAATTTTCGATTGATCCTCCGTCGTTGGGTTCTGATCTTGCATCTTCAGAATCTTCAGGCAATGTTCCTTCTGTTCTTTCGGTGGATAACTTGGTCGTAGACATGTTAGATTTTACATAAACGATGTCCAACTTAAAGTTTTCTCTCTTACGCCCAAGGTAGATGCTCCAGTACAGGTTCCCAAAGATGATTACATTAGATTGGCCTCTACCCAATCTATTAATGGTCCGACATGGGATGTTCTGTCATCACATCTGAAGGAAGCGGCTAAGGTAGAATCTTCATCAGACCCTTTTAGATGGGAGTCTGTCTGTCGGGCTCAGTTGAAATCAGCTAATTTTTTGGCCCTTCTTTCGGAGGCTATTATCGAAACTCAGGAGAAAGGGGGTCAGATTCCACAGGAAATATTTCGTTCTTCAGCTGACCTGTCAAGAGGTTAGTTGAAATCAGTTTACCGTTGGTTTGGTTTTCATCACCTCTAAGAGAAGGTCAAGGAAGCTTGCTGATCCCTCAGGAGTAACCTGATATCTGCTCCGCCTTTCGGATCAGATATTTTTGGTCAGAATGCTACCTCGATTATTAGGGCGGAGTCTGATCGTTTTTGATCAGCTAAGGATCTGCGGGATTAGATTTCGATTTTGAGGTCTTCAGCAAAAGAGAATCTTCCGGGGTGAAGAGTCCCTCCTCTCCCAGGAGGAAGAGTCTTAGGCCGGATGAATATGGGCATATCCGTCAAGGGTTTTACGAACTCTGATCGGTCCTCTCCTTCCCATTCCAGATCTGCGAAGGAGGATCGTTTTAAATCCATTTCCTCGCATAGACCTAGAGCCCAGGTTCGTCAAGTCCCTTTTTTTCTCTCGAGCTTCCAGGTCTAGAGCTAGAGGATGCTCCTCTAGAGGTTTTCAACCTAGACGGGGTTGAAGGGGTGGCCTCAGCCCGGGCAGGCCTTTTCCCGTTCTCATTTACCAGTCCTTCCTCATATTCTACCACATTTGGATCTATCGGTGCAGTCCCTTCTTCCCAGCGTGCCAGTAGGGGGCGCTTGTCTCTGGTCTGGGAGATTTGGCAAGCCCTCGCGCAGGACTCCTGGCATTTAGAGCAAATCCGCTGGGGGTATGCACCGTCTTGGATAGATCTGCCTCCTCCTCTGTCTTACCAGCCCAAATGGACTCCAGTTCCATCCAATCTGGAGAAGTTGGGAGCCCTGGAAGACGAATGGGAGTCAATGAGGTTGAAGAAGGCTATAGAAGAGGTTCCTTGTTGGAGAGTAGACCCGGGATTCTACTCAGATCTATTTCTAGTCCCCAAGAAATCAGGTGGATGGCGTCCAATCATCAATCTGAAGAGATTAAATCTGTATATATCCACCCCAAATTCAAGATGGAGACGGTATCTCAGATTATCGCCAGTCTGAGTCCAGGCATGTGGACAGCGTCCATAGATCTCAAGGACGCCTACTTTCACATTCTCATCCACCCTCCATTCAAGAAATTCATGAGATTCGCGTTTAAGGGCCGGGTATGGCAATACAGAGTCAGGCCATTCGGCCTGACCACGGCTTCTTTTCTTCTTCTCCCGCCTAGTGTCAGCAGTGGCAGGTTTTCTGCACAGTCGTTCTGTTCCCCTTCACTTTTACATAGACGATTGGTTGATAAAAGCAGGATCTGCCTCAATTTTGGCAAGTATCATTCCAGAGGTCTGCAGTCTGGTTTCCAGTCTAGGATGGGTTATAATTCTAGGGAAATCATATTTGGTCCCGTCTCAGGGTTTCACCCACCTAGGTGTGGCTTTCGACCTAGATCAAGGCTTAGTCTTCCCTTCATATGTAAGAGTAGAAGCTATCTTAGTAGCCATGGAAATTCGGACATCCTCTGCCGTGGTCAGAGCAATTTTCTTTCTCCGAGTGATAGGCTTGATGGTCAGCGTCGAGAACATCGTTCCGGGGGAGGCGCTGATGAGGAGACTTTTCCAAATGTAGCTCACGTCTCTATGGAAACATTCTGTGTACCATCAGATTCCGGTCAGAGAGCATTTAAGTCCCCACCTAGAATCTGGGAAATGTGGGCTGTCAAGAAGACTCTCTTTGCTTGGTCCTTGTTTGGTCGGATCAAGTGCAGTGGATCAATATCTCGATTCGATCGGACAATTCGACAGTAGTTTCGTATATCAGCAAAGCAGGGAGGCACAAAGTCGTCTCGACTTTGGAGGTGTGGAATCTCCTCACGTGGTGTCGTATGAAACAGAGTTTCCTGGTGTCCTCACATGTACCAGGATGTCTGAATTCTCTGTTCCCCTCCTGGATCGTACCCAAGTAGACTTGTTCGCGACCTCTCTGAATGCCCAGATCTCCTATTTCATGTCCCCTTTTGCGGACAATCAGGCGTTAGGGGTGGATGCACTGTCTCAGTCCTGAACAGGAATCTTCGCATATGCGTTCCCTCCGACTATCTTGCTTCCCTTGGTTAAGAAGAAAGTCAACTATTAATCTGCGAGATTTTGTTGATAGGTCCCTTTTGGCCAAAAAGGATCTGTTTCGTAGACCTTCTCGAGCTTCTAGTAGACTTTCCGCGTCTGCTGCCAGTGTCCCCAGATCTGTTATCCCAGGTAAGGGGAACGTGTCTTCATCCAAACCCAGGAATCTTCAGTCTGTGTGTTTGGAGAATATCGAATGCTCGTTCACGGAGAATAAATTTTCTGCAAGATCTCAGAAAATCATTTATTCGGCCAGGAGGTAGTCAACCCGACGAGTTTACAAGGGTCGACTTAAGATTTTCGGAGGATGATGTTCAGCTCAGGATATCGTGCCCGATTCTGTTTTCTATATCCCAAGTGTTAGATTTCTTATCCTATCTGTTCGATTCGCTTCATCTGACTGCTAACAGGGTTATAGGATATAGTTTTTCCTTAACATCCTCTATTCCTTTTTTCGTTAAATGCGGATGTTATAGATACTAAGGTGCTGAATGTTTTCATCAGAGGTTTAGGTAATATTCGTCTTCCTATTGCTAAACCTTTACCTTCCGGGAACCTGGCATTGATTCTTCAGGTTGTGGCAGGTCATTATATTTGATCCCATCGCTTCGATTAGCTTAAAGCTTATGGGTTCCCTACGCGGAAGGGGTAGCCAGACTGGTCTATAAAGCATCCATTGCTAGATGGATTTGTGACACCATTCGACTCTGCTACGAGATTGCTTCTCCTGAGCAAATCAATCTATATCACATTAAGGCTCATGATGTCAGAGGGATGGCTACCTCTTTCGCTACGTTTTCTGGCTCTTCTGTAGACGAACTTATGCAAGTTACAGGATGGAAATCTGAGTCTACTTTTACGTCTTTTTATTTGAAAGATCAGAGAGCAGCGGCATCTTTCTTTAGGAACATTACTATTTTAACCAAAAAGCCTGAAGACCATTTACCAAGTATATACCACCATTTTCGCGAGGACCGTGCGTCTGCGGGTAATGGTGAGAGTTATTACTTGGTTTTTAATTTAATTCTTTATGTTTAAAGTTTTATTTGGTTGTTAATCACTGTGTGATTGATTAGGAGGCACCATTATGTTATGTTGTTAACATTTGGTTATGTTTGTTTGATTTTTATCCATACTTATGGATTCTCAAATCACCTCCCACCAAAGTTTCGTAGTGGGGAACTGACCAAATCTACGGGTTTAGCAAGTAGTGATTGAACGGTAATGGATGTTTTTGTGGTGTAATAACAACCCCCAACAGACCCCCCTTTAGTGGGTTGGTCTGTAGTTTTATTAACCACTATAAAAACATACTTACCGTTCAATCACTACGACCCGGCCTCAGCCACCCCGCTGGGGATTGATTTGAGAATCTAGGCTGGATGTATGGCACTTATATTTAGAAAAGTGATTCAGTTTTCACAATTGGGACCTACTGCGCATGCGCGAGCGTGCGTAGTGACAAACGTCACCAAGGAGTGAGTACAGACTGGTGCCAGTCTATTGTAAGGCTAATGCAGGGGGTCCCTCTACCAGAAGCCTGGTGGAGGGTCTACATGGTGATGGTATAGGCATTAGGGAGTATAAGCAAGCATAAAAACTTTATTCTGATAGCTAAATGCAGATATTTGATTTAGCAAGTAGTGATTGAACGGTAAGTATGTTTTTATAGTGGTTAATAAAACTACAGACCAACCCACTAAAGGGGGGTCTGTTGGGGGTTTTACCATGTCCTGCAGATGCAAATATACCGATTTTGTGTAATGGCAATGCCCGGCAGCAGCAAAGAAGGGCAGCATATCTGACAGTGACTTCAAGTACAACTTAAAGTCACCCGTCCTCTGAGCTCTGAGAAAAATCTTTAGCAGGTCTACCATATGCATGTACTGCACCCATAAACGTCCTGTTGGACTACTTACAATCATTGACTTCTCTGATTCTAACTTCTCATTTATCCGCTCAAACACATCATCGGATATCACTGATTCAAGTCTAGAGTCATATTTGATAACAACATCAAAATGGCGTAGGGCTGCTTCAATATCATCACACGTCACTACTGCATTATCTATATTTCCTTCACTCACCTCTAAGATAGGAATGCCATACGCCGTTGACAGAACCATTGCATTAAGTGCTGCATCAACCAGGAAATGTCCACGTACAGCTCTGGCATACGCTTTTCCAGTCAACATGTGCGTTATAGCATTTTCAGCATACACCAACTCCAGTACGTCTGTTAACCCCAATGACTGCATGAGGTGACCAATGCAACCAAGGTAACTCATTGTTGTGTGGAAGCCACCTAGAATCAAGATTATTTGCAGTAAATCACTTCTCTCGCCTTCATGAGCCATGATTGTCTTGGCCTTCCACCAAAGTGGCTGATCGAAGGTGACAATGCGTGTTGAACCATGACGTTGGTTTTCCGAAGCAATGAAGTGCAAGGTTGAATAAATACAACTCATATCAGTTGGATCCATATCTAGCATTTGGAGAAAGTGGATTGATGCTTTTCCCGGATGAACTCCTTTGCAAATGGCTTGCATGGTTCCAGACCAACCGGGGCGATTAGGACGCAACGGCCAGGACACTTTCCACATTACGTCCAGGTGTTTCCAAATGTCAGCCACACTAACAACAGGTAGTTTATCATAAACCAAAGGTACCCTATTGCCCTTTACTGCTTTGTAGTAGTGAATAGCAATTTTTGCATTATGGACATTATTACTGGCTAACTCTAGCCATGGAATGACATGTTGCTGTGCTAACTCAGGGGTAACGGCTACGACCATGCCCATGCCATGGAAGGTACCATGTCCATCCAACGTACACAAGTTGTGGTCAACATTATCTGCAATATATTGTCCAAAATGTCCAGACATTGGGATATCAGTCCCTGGAAAGCATGCTGCACTTTTTGAGAAATTGACCACCTCTGAATATGAAACACAAAAGCCATGACTTGCCAAGCATTCAATCAAAAACCTTGACCCAAACTGATGATGCATTTGTACTCCAAGTCCTAATGGTATTGGTGCAATGACAACCCTCGGTCTGGTCATCTGTATCATGCACTGACCAATAGAAGCAACTTTCACATCCTTTGATTCCCCACTTAAAAGGTTTTCTAGGAGGACGCGAAGTGTCGTTGGCAGATATGCCAAATTATGTTCCAAGGATCTGATATCAGTTGCCCCTGGGTAGACATCTTTTGATGTCTGCATACATTTGATGTCATTTTTTATGAGCGCAGCTGCCGTTCTAATGATCTGATGCTTTCTTATCTCCTCGTCGTCCACCTTTGGTGCATCATGAAATGTCTGCAATATCTTTGCAGCAGTTGTTCGAAAGGTTACAACATCTGGACGACCGTTAATATTAGTTATTACTATGCTTTCCCCTACATGATTCTCAAGCTTTTGTCGCATAAATTTTACACTGTACGGTTCAGTGCAGAATTCTGACATTTTGTTAACCAGGTCAACTACAGTTGTCTGTTCATCATCGATTTCCCTCAGATAATTGACTACCTTCAGGAAAGCGTCCTCCCTCGATGTATCTACTGGTCTGCCCAAACGTGGAATTTTGGGTTCATCTACTGTGGTTCTTCTATATCGCATGGGAATCTGTTTGCCAGTTCTAAAATCAACGCTGCACACTTGGTGGTATACAGCTTCCACCGCAAGAAGATCCCTAGCGTATATGACCCGTCCTCGAACCTCTTCTGTCCAACTATCGTCTTCAGGCCTTTCAGCACATGCAGCAATAATTGATTTCTGGCAATCCCATGTGCATACCTTGAAAACATCATCATTCTCATCACACCTACTATTTGTCTCAACTGCCGTCCCACATAGAAAGCAGTGGTCCTTGAATCGGAATTCAGGTACCTGTGAGCGAGAATGGGTGATGGGGTATTTCACCGGTTGCTTTCTAATTTTCTTTTTCTGGCTGCTTCGACCTTAGTTCTATCAATGTGATCTCTCCTACAGGAAACATGTAATCTTTGCCCTTTTACAATAGTCATAGGTGCAATCTCATGGGTCAAACTGGCTTCATTTATTCCAGCAATACCTTTTGATGATATCACAAATGTGGGTTTGCCATTGTCAAGACTCTCCCCACAAATTGCACAGCATGCTACATTTGCTGTTTCGTCCATGACGTTGAAATGGTGAAGTAAAACAATGTAATTAATGATTAACTATCATGGGACACAATGACATACATATTTCAACAGTAATTCATATATGGTAATGGGTAAAGTGTTGTGAATTAATGTATGTGTAGGGTTTTCATATATACATGCGCTCTGGACACCAGGTCCTTGAAAGCTCTCTATAGCGGTTCTGTGTGCATAAAGTAAACAAACACTGTTTGTTTCAGCCGATTTGATGAAGAATGACTTGATAAAGCCAAAGCTTGACAAAGAAAAGCTTGACGAAGTGAAAACTTTACAAAATGTGTGGAGAAAACAGAAATGAATACGGAAAACAAGTTTATAGAAAGTTCCGCCCGGAACGTACATTCACGGAAAATAATAGTCAGAAAGTGTTAAATGTCCCTCTGCTCGTTATAAAGGACCTGCTGACAATAAAGAGCACATATGAGACATTCTGCGCATAAATTCCGCCGTTAGCTACAATTTAGCCATAGACTTCCTACAAATGGATGCTTCTAGCGTAATGTATAAATACTTCAATGCCTCCTGTCTACATGTGACGTCACCATTAAGGGCTGGTGACGTAAATACACTAGCAATGAGACAGCACATCACTTTTACTAGTAGATTCAATCACTTAGCATCACATTCTACCATTTCTTACTTTTTAGAAATACATTAGAAATGTAATCCTTAGCTTGCAACAAAAATGTGGCAGCCATTTTTAATCACATTAATTAGGACCTTTCCCGGTGTGGGATTTTTAAGAATTTTTTTTTTTGTGGTACTTGAAGACTAGTAGTATCAAATAAAACCAAAAAAGCTTCTGTTGCAATTTGTTCTAGGTTAACCTTATTTAAGCGTAGATTGACTGGACTAATATCACAGTCAAAATTATGCAACATTTTTACAAACATCGAAAAGTGTCACAAAGGTGTAAGAAGTGTATATCTTTGATGAATTTACAACTTCATAAACATTTTTTATACCTTGCCAAAAAAATTGGCTGGGTATTATGTCTGGGCAGGCGGGCGGCGGAGTGGTTTCCGGATGATAACTCCATTACCGTTTATCAAATCGCTTTGAAACGTTATAAACCTATTGAAATTGACAATGATCCGAAATCCAACATGGCCACCAGCCACCGGTCGCCATTTTGAAAATTGGTTTCCAGATGATAACTTTGTTACCATTTAACCAATCGCTTTGAAATAGGCTGGTTGTACTAGGTCTGGGCAAGAAATCCATTGAACTTGATGTTGATCTGGCATCCAAGATGGATGAAAACCACCTGCATCTATTTGAAAATTTGTTTCCTGATAATAGTTCCATTACCGTTTATAGGATCACTTCATAGGGTTGTTGGACTAGGTCTGGAGAAGAAAGTTTTGAAATTGACGATAATCTGAAATCCAAGATGGCCACCAGTCAAGGGTGGGCATCATGAAAATTGGTGTCCAGACGATAACCATTTATTGGACTGCTTTGAAACTTCATAGGGTGGTTGGACTAGATTTCTTGAAATTGACAATGATCCTAAATCCAATATGGCTGTCAGCTACTGATGGCCATCTCGAAAATTGCTTTCTGGACGATAACTTGTGGAGCTGTTGTTTAAAACTAATTTGATGGGTGCGGTTGCTGCTATAATAAGAAGCACCGGCCCCCGGCTAAAATAATTTTAAAATAGTCAACCACTTATCTGAGTGTATAGTGTACCTTGAGAAATTTCAATTCTAGGAAATCATGTTTCAAATCGATTACAATGTGCAGGCAAAAGGTGGAGGGAGCTTGGCTACAAATGGGAGTGGATCATAGCTAGAAATGGCTTCATCTATTAAATACTAGATCACGATGAATTCTGTAGGTGTCATATGATATTTCCAGGTATGTAATAAGTGAATTTGTTAAAACAATGTCGATAGAATCATCATTAGCTGTGGGGAAAGCCTGGAAAGTAGGTCATCCGGCCCTATTTTGATTAAAGCTATATACTTTAGGACTACAATGCATGCATTCACCAAATTTGATTACTGTACATGAAAAAAACTCGAAACGACTGGCAGACTAAACTAACGAGTTAGCTTAACTGTCTCGCCGCCGCAAGCCACGAGACAATATTTTCAATACGCAGTAACTCTGGACCAGTTGAATATTTTGAAAACAATTTGACTGAAAGTTATTGGTGGCTTAACCACCAATAACTTTCAATTAAATTGTTTTCAAAATATATAGCAGGTCCAGAGATACAATCCCAGGAATATGTTGTTTGCAAAAACTCAGCAGCCAGGTGGTTAAAGGGACATAGGTTCTATTGAGCAAATACAAATTAACACAACTATGAGATTTTTCTGGTATTATGACATAACTGTATAGTCTGAAAATATTTGTGTAGCTTTCAATTAATTGTCCGACTGCAGAGTTTTTGCAGATGCCATATTCCAAGGATTATATCTTGGGACCTGTTAAATAGTTTGAAAACAATTTGACTGAAAGTTGTTGGTGGTTAACTTTCAGTCAAATTATTTTCAACATATTCAGCAATTGATGTGTTTTTGCTCTTTGAAATTATTTATATATTATATTTATCATTACAATTTTGCCATGAACTATGGTTATAATGACGTCACATTACTCAGTGTATATATGTCACTGCAATCTCTGGAGTCTTATTTTAATTGGAAACTATCAAGAAACCTACAAATGTCATCACTTTTGTAACTCCAGCCTACTTACTTGCAGCACATTCAATTATATATCAATTTCTGATATGTATATTTTATTTTTGTATATAAGTACAAGCCTTTTCAAGTCTATAGCTAGCGGAGTCTGTCCAATAGACAAAATATACTTTATATTCTGCTTGCATAGAAAAATGTAGTTTGTTCTTTTACTATTAGCAATAAAAGTGCAAACAAATCCAATCATTATTGGTGATGCTTGTTTATCTACAAAGTTGTGTGTATAATGATAATTTGCTTTCACACAAGCTTTAGTATGTTCTCCATTCATACAAGCAAATATTTTGATCATCAGTCCAGAAGGTGATAATCATAGATCTTATGGCTGTATATGATAAATAAACTCTCAGTATCAGGTTACAGATAGCATCTTTCTGCTTTGTTTTGATTCCATGATTGTATAGAGCTCTGAATGTGTGCAATAAATTGTTCATATAAATGCAGGTTCATATGTGCAAATTAGTTTTGTGCAACCTTATAGTATTAGTCAGTTTGAATATTAAATTTTCCGCTCACCTGTGTGTAGAACTTGTGGAAATGCAGTTTAAAGGCAGCTGTGATTATAATAAAGGTTGCTTTCATACTGACAGAAATAAAATCATTATTTTATATCCAATTTTCTTAAACAAGTTGTAGATGTTGTAAAGACTTATGAAAACATCTTTGTAATGATTTAATTTTCCAACTTGATTTGGATATTGTATATCTAAATCTAGATTAGTACAATTTTACTTTTTATAGTAGACAAGTTCACAATATATGCCTAATGGAAAATCTAGACATAATTGTTTTCCGGTTTCCTAGCAATAATGAGACTATATATGCTAATGATCTCGCTAAAACTTTTCAAAACAAAAGTGCTCTGTCACCATCAAGCGAGAGAATGGATGCAATTGAGAGATATGTGTCGGTCCTGGGTGTGGTCCTGGTCAGTCTGCTTACCCTCGGAGGTAACCTTGTCATCATGCTTTCAGTTATAAAGTCAACCATTTTGAGGCGTACAAATTACAGCGTGTATATTGTATCATTAGCATTTGCTGATTTCTGTGTTGGTTTGCTGGTAATGCCATTAATGGTCATATACACCTACTTTGGATACTGGCCACTCGGAAGTGTGCCATGCACTCTCTTCATAAGCTTTGACTACGTTGTGTGTACCACCGCTCAGGCACATTTAGGTGCCATTGCATATGACCGACTGCAATCCGTATCACAGCCTCTAAAATACCGATCAACTTTCACCCGAGGACGTGCCATGAAGATGTGTGTTTTTCTCTGGATGGGTCCTTTCGTATTCTGGTCACCAGGAATAATTGTTACTCGTGTTCTGAAAGCAGTAGATGGTACAATGGCTACCGATCAATGCTATTATTTACCAAATAAATATTATGCGCTTCTTTCAGTTTTGGTATTTTTCATTTGTACTGATGTTTTATTGATTACACTGGCAATATTGTTAGTTCGTGCTCTCAGGACAAGACAAATTCCAGAATTAGAAGCCAAGTCTGCTGAACCACATACAGCTTCAACTGCGCATACAACCAGAAACGATGCTAAGCGTGGCAACATATCTAATATAAACACATCTAATAGTCAAGTTGAGACAGTGGCGTCTAAAGAGCTTAACAAAGTCAGTGATCAGAATCGTCGTGTCATTCGTACTTTGTTCATTCTGATTACTGTATACGCAATTTGTCTTACGCCATGGAAAATATGCTATCCTATCATGCCATTTTGCAATTCATGTGTACCAGAGGCCGCTTACAATTTTGCAAACTGGATGTCTTTTGGAAATTCTTTGGTAAATCCATATCTATATTTCTCCTTAAACTCTGATTTTCGTGCAGCATTTCGTCAAGTATTTTGTCATAGCTAGTTAGCTTAGACGGAAATCCTATGACCTATTTTAAGTTTTCCTTAACATGATAACTGATAGAGTTACTGTTCAAATAATATTTTGTTCCTTTTTCATGACTTTGACCCTTTATACAATATACGCCATAAGAATTATGGCCCTCTTAGTGCGTGTGATGATAGAGAGGTAAAAATACAATAATATTTTCCAGGTTAATTAAGCCTAGTTAATTAACAACTTTCTTAGTTAATAATATGTGAGTTTCTCAGTTGTATGGAGAAGTTTTGAAACTCAAGCTTTGTGCCACAAGGATATAACATGTAGCAGATTAAACACTAAATAACTAGAAAACACTTTAAATCATTTTATTTTTGCATTGTTAATCCTGAGGAGGATATGGGTATGCATAGATGTCATATCTGTACCATATCTCACCTTAAAGAACTTATGTTGCTAAATGTAGGGTATAGGTCATAGACCCAGAGGTGGGAATATACTAATAGTACAAACCATAGTATCACTGGGTAGAAATTATATACATATAACCTGTCTTGAGGGACCACCTATGGGGCACATAAATTAGCCACTAACAAGACAGAGTTTCTTATAAGAAGGGACCTGCTATAGAATGGTTTGCTTGGAGCCAAGAGATGGGGGTTCGTTAATACAGGTGGTCAAAATGTCACTGTCTTAAGGAACCACCCCGCTATTGGTCCAAAGTGTAGGTGGTTGTTCAAGCAGTTTGAAATGTATTTGATTTCCAATATTATGCGGAATAAGCTGGTACATGCTATGGAATTATATAAGTAACTCCATACGCCCAAAAGCCTAGCCAAGCTAGAACTTACCAAGTGCGCCGATAAGCATTTGTCAAATTAACCATTATAGCGCTAAAGTCAAATGTAGTGATTTTATGTAAATCTACTATTGGCTCAAGTAAAACTGATTTTCATATTGAAAACAGTATTGTTGAAGTTGTTGGTGTCATAGACATCAACAGCTTACGACAACATTATTTTCAAAATAAACATCAGTTAGCATGTTAGAAAAACTGAAGAATGTGAACTAACAAAATTCAGCATAAAAATGGTTAATAATAATCCAATATCATAACCCTAGTACATCAAGCTCAGAACATGAAAGAATAAGTTTCCGACTTTATTCCATGATTTTGAAATTTGGATAATCCCCCCTCACCCCCTCCCACCCAATGTAAATAGTAGATTGTAAAATGAGCCTCTATAGGTAACACAGCCCCCCCCCCCCCCCAACCCCTCTCTCTCACCACCACCATAAGCACAAAATCATCTTTGTATTTAAGATTATTTCCATGAAGCGACATGTTATGCCGGTTTCTTGTTGTAGAAATATTCCCTGGTAACAATGTATTTTAGCCTGGAAACGTCAACAAGAAACCAGTATAAATGTCACCTTTTTCAGCATATTCAGGGAACTAGGTGTGGTCAGTAGACCAGTCAGGCTGTGCGGTTCGGTCACAAAAATAAGACCACAACAAATAGAATAAGATTTCTAGCATACCTTTAGTTAGGGAGTAAGCGTCTTAGTTTAATATTTGATTTATATAGTCAAAGTCAGTATTTAAAGTCTATTATTTTTACAAGTGTAGTTATTATTGTTCAAATGAAACTTATTATCTAGTTAACTGTGTTAATAGATGATTAAACTAAAGTGTATCATGGACAAATAATGCTCAGCGAATAAAAGAGGAATAATGTTTAATGAAGTCTTTTGTGTTGTTAACTAATTATTGACTGATGGTGAATCTGCCATTAAGACTGTCATCAACGGAGTCATAAGCAGTGTCACTGAGTGTCAAAGTAAGTGAACTATGCACCACTTATCAACCAGCCTGTCTGTCCTAAGAGCTGTCTTGAGATTTGTGATACAACAAAGATAGCCTGTCAGTCCATAGTAGGCAAAAGTTAGCAGTTTGTACAGCTCTCCGGCCCTGGTCATAAATTAGACGGGTCACAACCGTGGCACCACTGCTGGGCAGCTACATGTCAGTCCAGCCTGCCTAAGCTTGATATTAGGACCCGATCCTGTCGGTAAAACCTCCATAGCAAACCAATCTTAAAGCACCCCTGCATTTCAGTATGAAGTAAAAAGTCTGAATGTCTCTTGGCAGCAAATTATAATATACCAAACCAAGTTCAAATATGTTGAGAATTTCTACTGAACTTAGACGTTTTACCTAAATGGGGATAGATTATCATGACAGTCAGTATGTTCACTCATATTTGAACCAATGTCAAATAAATTTAATATAAGATTATGTGTCCAATGCTAATAACGTTTTTATTTATGTTATTCTCAATTAACTGTATTAATATTTGGAACAATTTGTATATAACCATGCGACTGGGTGTTTCATTTCTGAAGCCAGTAGTCACTTGGCTTCATCCACACCTCATTTCATTCCCCATTTCGGTGCACGTTAATAGCACTCACCAACCAGTATAAACTCCAGTAAGCATGATTTCCTGTTTAATAAAACCCAAACACTTAACTATATCCTGTAGTAAGGAACTCAATTCAAGAAACATTTTCTGCTAAATCAAATTTAATTAAATCCGCAAGAAATTAATGACCAAAATTGGGCTCTTCAATCTTTAAGTTTATGCAAAATGTTTGCCTGAAAATTTTAACTACATGCTCACCATGAAAATTCATGCACTGTGAGGGAATACTTAAAGTAACACATACTCCATCTCTGTCCATATTCTGTTCTCTTTTAGTTATTGGTATGTGAACATAGAACAATGAAAGTACATTTTTGTCCCAATAAGATATATTATAATTGTGAATCAATAACATCAAGATCTTGGAAGAAGATTTCTAATCTCTGTTATCTGACCTGGTTGATGTTCTAACCATTGAGTGTTAGTGTGATTTGATATTGGTCATGTTTATTGGTGAAACATATATATAATAGCTGATACTATCTTAATGGTAGTAAAGCAACATAAACATGCAAATTCAATTCCATTGATTTAGTAGATGATGAAATACTAAATGTAAGTAGATCAATTGATCTATCAATTCTACCATCCATCAAGTACTTATTAGCAGGTGTTGATTTTGTACACTATCAATTGCCATTATGGCAGTGCACAACAAGTGATGTCATGAATAGATGGAAAACATGATGATGATTGTGAGAATATTAGGGGAAAGTAAAAACATGAACTCACTGTGACATAGGAAGAATTTAAGAACTCTACCAGGTATTATTTAAGGATAGATCCATGACTTTCAGGAATTAGCTGGAGGCACTTTGAATAGGCTATGTTACATGACTAAAATCACTGTTGTTATTCCACCACAAAAAACATTTATACCATTCAATCACTACTTGCTAAATCAACTACTCTGCATTTATCCACCAGAATAAGATTTTTATGCTTGCTTACATACCCCCCATATGCCTATTCCATTTCAATATACCCTCAACCAGGCTACTAGTAGGATACACCCCCAGCATATGCCTTGATAGAGACTGGCAATCAGTCTGTACTCACTCCTTGGTGACACCTGTCACTAAGCATGCCCGCGCATGCACAATGGAGCCCAAATAGGAAACAGATCCACTTTTCAAATATTCTGCAACCAGTACAGTCTGCCAGTGTTCCAGCTTAGGTTTTTATACTGTGCGCTGTGTTCAGATTACGTTTTTGAGAGTTCTTCTATTCAGGATTATGCCTAACATGAAGTCCATTCTCCCTAAGTTATGTTTATTGAGTATTTCGTGGTGTTATTACTCTTTTATGACTGTGTTACCAGTTTTCATGGTAGTAAACATTTCGTGGTAGTCTATCATGCCTAAAGTCATCATCACCTTTTGAAATCCCTAAATTACTTATCCATTATATTCACTTATATCTACATGTTTCAATACCATGGCTATCAGGATTTCGACAGCCATTCGCGCGGACAGGAAGAGTAATCTGAGTCGGACGATAACTGGAATGGGGGAAACCGACTTCCCTCACGTCCAGACTAGAGGTTCGGTCCCCGAAACCGAAACCCAAAGACTCTAAAGAAAAGCCCATAAAGGTGGTTTCATGTAAGTCACCGGGCAAAACCCACCTAAGCCTTGAGGAGGGGCATTACCCTCAAGCAGTGGTGTCGGCAACGGAACTCCCCAATTCAGCTGCCTATGCCAAAGTTCAATTTTCTCTGATTCCGGTAGCCAGAAACGGCAAGAGATCACCTGTTCCTTTCTTAGTAAAAAAAATAAAAATAAATAACTTCCGGTTTGACAAGCTTTTCTGGTAGGTGCTTGGTAGATTCGGGTCGGCAAGATCCTGGACTACTTCATGTTTCCGTTTCCTGTCCTTCCTCTTCCGCTTCCAGTTTTCTTCTTCCGGTTTGCGTATTTCTGGTTCCTATTCTACTTCTGGGGTTTTTTACTGTACATCCGGGTCTGTAGGATCCTGTTCAGTTTCCGGTTGTCTACTTCCGATTTGCGCATTTCCGTTTCCTAT
Source organism: Chaetoderma sp. LZ-2023a (assembly GCA_034401795.1). Taxonomy (NCBI): domain Eukaryota; kingdom Metazoa; phylum Mollusca; class Caudofoveata; order Chaetodermatida; family Chaetodermatidae; genus Chaetoderma; species Chaetoderma sp. LZ-2023a. The sequence goes on along the minus strand of CM067366.1, from coordinate 14,967,626 downwards.
TCCACTTCTGGTTGACGTATTTCCGGTTAAAAAATATTATGGATAGGGTCATTTCCGGTTTTCATGGATCTTTCTGGTGTTCCAGGATTAACTTCCGGTCCGGTCTTCCTGTTTTGGATTTCCGGTGATAGAGAACTTCCTGGGGTTCCAGGTTTGTTCTTCAGGTCCGGTTTACATGTTCGCTTTCCTAGGATCTAGTCATCATCTTGCCTAAGAGTTAGTCTTATTTCCATATTTGTTTTTAAAAATCGGAATGTTTAATGGCTGAAAATCTTTGTACCGAGACATTGCCGGTCTTGAAGACTCTCTTGAAATTATATAGATATTCAGCATTTATTCTTTTATCAGTATTTCAACGTAATTAAAGACGCTTCTGACTGGTTGCCGTATAGGTTTTTTGTTCCAGTTTATTTCATATGCGCATATCAAAGCTTAATTTTGAATGGTCCCACTCAGCCAATAAGTCAGTCTATTCTACGCATTATCTCTAAATACGTAATTTGTCCTTTCATCCAACTTTAGATGGCCAGTTGTCTTCAGGCCGTTCAGCCGTTTCTCTCGCTCTTTTTTCCTCTTATGTCGGCAGGTTGACATATTTATTTTAGCCAAAGGGAGTTAATTTGTTGCCCTGATTCTAGCGTAATTCTTATTCTAAATCTAACAGTCACTGAAAAGAAATCGAATCAGAAAAGGATACATAGGAAAGAGAATGGCACCAAGAATAATGACCACAAGAATAAAAAAGACACTAAGAAAGGAGAAATAACCCAAAAAAGGAAAAGGAAGAAGGAATAAAAGCTGAGTTCATCTCTGTCGTCGGCGAGTCATTTTGCTCTGGTTTCATATTGCCTCTTTGTCTTTTCAGCGTTTTTCTTACTTTTTCTCTATAAGTTTTCATCTTTTTGGCTGGCTTTTAATTTTATCGTTTTACTTCAAAGCTTGTTCTTTCCTTACATCTCGGCGTCATTTCTCTCGGCTAGTAAATTTTTTTAATTTTGTTGTTTTCCTTCTTCCGGTAGCTGTCGATCGTCGTCGATCTTATCTGCCAGTTGGATCCTTTTTTTTTCTCCTTTTTTCTAGCGTAATTTTTTACTCTAAATCTCAGTTTTTATTTCAATGTGGCAGTTGAATTTCATTCTATGGGCATGATTAGGTATGACGTCTCTGCGCGTGATTCAACCCAGAAGTGGTTGTTTCTCTATTTCATCATAAATGCATATTTATAACATCTTCATTTGTTGTTAATAAAAAATCAGTGTTTTCTGTATTTGGCATTCGAGCTGATCCCGGAGATTCATTATCAATCAATCAATCCTTTTATTGGCATATCAAACACAATGACATATGCCATGGTACAAACATTTAACTACATTTTACAAAGATGAAAATATAGGTTCTAAGACAATAAATATAAAAAAATAAATAAAAAATGTACAGGTGTAGGGCTATGATTTTAAGTTTACTGCCACTAGGCATAAATATCGGATTGTTTGGGATATCTGATTAAACAATATATCAAATACTGTGAGGTATGGCGAATTTACCAGGACTCATGAAGTTGGCTAGTTTCCCAATGGAATTGATATGGACATTGATTAAAATATTGGACACAGTTAGGCAATCATTATATGACCCTGCCTCATGTACAGGATGACAATCTAATGAATTGTGTCATTGCATAGGATTTAAAGTACAAGCCCGAGCAGCTAGGCAAACGTTGATGTAATCAATAACAATTTTTATTATATCACTATCTCCATTATTATGACATTACAAATTTTAATTGGCTACACCTATCAAGCGAGACAATTAGTAAACACATTAAGCTTTTTAAAAAGCATTTGTCTCTCCTGATCGTAATGGGGACATTCCATTATAAAGTGTTTCATCCTCGATTAGGTTCTGGTTGCAAAGCTTACAGAATCAGTGCTGAGCAGGTATTAGTGGTGTTTTGTGCCTATCTTCCTCAATTTGTAAGGTGTGTGCGTTTATCCTGAGTTTTGTAAAGTTTCTGCGTTTTGTGAAATTCTTTTCAAAATGAAGATAATTTTCAATGGAAAAGCTTTGTTTATATTTTGAACCCTGGTTAAGCCAGACTCCAAGATACTCTTAGGATTGCCATTGTTCACTTAACAGGCCCATATCATGCATTCAATTCATAGTCGCGATGACGTCATTACAATTAAATTTCCCTTAGTTCCCTGGAGCTACACCATTTGTTGAGGGACAAATTTAACATTTCAAGCAGTGGTTTGGGAAACCCTAATTACATTATCCTTACTATCTTACTAAATTTAGTCACGATTTGATGTTTTCGAATACCAGACGGGATTATTGCAGATTCTCAGGTACAGGATTTGGCTATGTCTTGATTCTAACCCCTCCCATAGGCTTACTATGGGTTTTCGGTTTGCCATGAAATCTAGTTAAATCACTATAAATAAAATTATCTATAATGTTTTCAGGGTCTTCAGCTTTTTAATAAGGAGTTCTATGATTCTTTTTTCTCCATTCAAAGTAAGCGGTAAAATTAAAATAACCAAAATAAACACGAGTTACCGCTTTTCGTGATGGCTAAGAATAAGGATATAGCCCAGGATTTTATGGTTTGAGCTTCATGGCATATGTAAACTATGTGTTTCTATGAGTAGTCTTCTTTAGAATATAGTAAGTTTGCTCCAACTTTAAAGGCGGCCCTTATCAAAAGGGTATGATGTTCTTCTTGGATATATGGCCCTTCTCCGCAGTCTCTTCTCCCAAATGGTCTTCTGTTCCATCAAATCAGAAGCTGTTAGTATTAGAGGGGTGCTGGTTTTCTTTGATTGTCAAGGAGACTATAGAAGAGGATATACCTTGGAAAGTAGACCCAGACTTCTGTTCAACGATCTTCATAGTCTCCAATTTATAGAAGGCTGGCATCATTTTATCTTCCTGAAGAAGTTATATCTTCGTTCTTTATCTCCTGAATTCAGGATGGAGTCCTCCCTTATCGCAAGTCTATTTTTCAAGCATGTGATCCTTTTCTATCGATCGTTAGGATGCCTATTTCGTGTGCCTTTTTTACCTTTCCTTCTGAAGGTACATGAGTTTTTCTTTCAAGGATAGGGTATGGCAGTTTGAGCCATGCCCTTCGCTCTGACCTTGGCACCTTTCTTTTCACACGTCTGATCTTTATAGATGATCGGTTAATAAAAGCTAGGTCTTTCTCAATTCTTTCAAGATTTATTCCAAAGGTGTGGAGTTCGCCTTGCAGCCTAGGTTGAATTTTATTTAAATTTTATTTTTCAATAAATCAAGCCAAGTTCCTTCTCACGTTTCTCCCATCTAGGCATCTCCCTCGAGCTGTTTTCAGGGTCCAGTTTTTTCCTTCAGAGAAAAGGGCAGAGCAAATCTTCTTGACAGGGGGCACCCTGACATCCTCTTTCTATGTCAGGGCAAGAAGGATTCTAGGCTTGCTGATCAGCGTTGAGAATGTCATTCCCAGGGTGACGTTGATGAGAAGACTTTCTAATGTTCCTGATCTTCTACTAGAAACAGTTAGTACATTCTAGTTCTCTCTGATGGGTGTTCCATTAGTCAAGACCTCCCCTCAGGTGATTATTTCATGGGTTTTTTCACAGGAGGGGTGGGGAGCAGTTTGGGACTCCCTGATTTTGCCATTCTTTGGTCCCTGGAGGAGTGATTTTCTCACATCAATTTAGTGGAGTTGTGACTTGTCAAGAAGCCTCTCCACTTTTGGTCGGATTAAGTAATAGGCATCAAGTTCTCGAATCGAGCAGTCAATGCCACGGGGTTTTTTTTCATTTTCAGATGGAGGAACGAGGTCTTTCCTTCTTTATATGGGGATTTTGGATCCTTTTCTTGGGATGTCACTAGATCCAAATCTTTCTAGTTCCCAGTCATGTTCCAGACAGATAGATATTTCTTGCAGACCAGTAGTTTAGTCCTAGCAAGTTCTCAGTCACCATGTGGCAGTTTAAGAGGTTGGTTGCCTTAAGAGGTTGGTTGCCAAAAGCGTTTTCAAGCTTATGGGTCTTCCCCATGTAGATCTTTTTGTGACATGTCCAATCATGATGTCATAGGCAGCCAAGAAGTATAAATCCTTGATAAAACACTAAGTGCCACAATCAAGCTATGCATGAACGGCCACAACAGACGTCTTGTGATTAGTGGCAGTCAGCAAGTCTTGGACAGTCTGAGCCCATTGATGCAGGCCGAAATAGTATAACAAAAGACATCTAATTAAAAAATGTCTGCTTTAAATTAATAGTAGGCATGTGTGTACATTGACAGATTGTATGAAAGAAAATTTGGGAAAACTGTTGTCAAATACCACCTGTCACTTGCACTATCGATATTTAATTATTCTCGTGATCATTGTGGAAACTTGTATAAAAATGAATGTTTTATATTGATTGAGGAGATCGTTGGTGGGTGATGCCCATGAGAATACTGTCTGTATGCTGTGGTTAAATTTACATGAAGAAAGATATATGATAGAAAAACTTACAGTTGTCAAGTTGTTATTATGTTAAAAGTTAAAGTAAATCCTAGTCTGAAAAGCTGTATGCTAGTCAATGAAGACAATTGTGCAGTCAGTCAGTCAGTGGAAGTCAGTCATTTAGCCAGTCAGTCGGCCCGTCAGTTGGTTGGTTAATTAGTGAACTGACCCATCCTGGAATATCTATGTCCGGCAGTCAATCTGTCACTTCTCACCGGTAATAGACAATTATATTCATCCATCAGTCAATCATTCCATCGTCAGCCCGATCAGTAGCTTTATCGCTAGAAGCCATAGACACTTATATACATCTGTCCGACGATCATACCACCATCTCTAGGAATAGACTATCTGCTACTAAGCTATATAAGAAACACCCAAATGGTCATCTGAGATAATTTTGTTAACACCTCTGCCAAGAATTTAGACAATTAGGGGGATAGATGGATTTGTGTGTGCGTGCATGTGCTCATGCACCCCTTGCCTGCCTTCACACCCCGCAGATGTCCTGACGCAGAAAATAATATCTATATATTGAATTGTTTTCAGACAAATCAGTAGTATATTCTGTACACATTATTACGTCTATTGTGATGGCCTATCTGTAACCATTGAGTCCACATTTTGTATCTTTACTCAGTCCTGCAATGAATGATGATGAGCCCATGAATAAATCATACATATTCTTATAGACTAAAGATTGCTGACATTTCAGAAAGAAGTATCTTAATATAGTCACATAGGTAAGGTAATAAATAGATATTGCCTGTTATGTGTGGGTCACCAAAATAGTAACTAGCAATCAGTTAGTGAATTACCTACATGGTATATACGCTAATCAGACAGTCAATCATACAATCAGTCTATAATAAGTTAACAAATGATCATGCCATCTAAAAAAGTCACTTCATTCGTCTTGAGTATTGTTCATGCATTTAATTGAACACGGAATACCTTTTCATTCCAAATGTAAATTTGCGAACAGCCTCTCTTGGCATGCAAATTGTATATTGACCATTAAATGATTATTCAGTTACATTCAGACAGACAGATACTAGTCTTTTTGTGTGTTCACCCACCAATCCATCCATCCGTCCATCAATATGGACCAGCTAAGTGAACCTGTTTTCCAGGAAGAAAGTCTCATTTACAACTGTTCCGAGAATGAACACTGCATGCAGCATTAATAATAGCTTATGCAACACAACCTACAGGCTACAGGGTGTTCACCTGAATTACAGCTTTAATATCTTCTCAGTATAGATGATTTTGTAGATCCAATTGACAATGTAACATTGATCATCCTTGATGCTGTTACCCAATTGTTTGCATTGATCATATACACAGAGGTGTGATGCTGAGGAATATCCATTTAAATCCTCAGGAGTAAATTAGTCTTTCAGTATTATAATATTAATCTCAAATAATAATTATTTTGATCTTGCTCTTCCATGCCAATATAATAACAATATATCATCAACAGTTGGGCCTGTGGTGTGCGACAATGATTTCTGTCCACCTATAGAATGATGTAAACCAGCTTCATATACTTCATGTACAAACTTCATTTTTTAACAAACACTGGTGTGTTTCCAGTTGGCGTTGCGAGTAGGATTATCTTGAAAATGCACTATAGGTGACTGCATTTTGTCTTATTGATCATATAGGTTGGAATTGGTCTGCATATTTTCAATAATGAGTGGAGAACTTTGGAATACACAAAATGTAAATTAAACCAATTGCTAACAGGAGAGAATGAGGCTAGCAACATGCAGTGAACTTAGTAATTGTCTGGATTTATTTTCTCAAATGACATTAGATGATATATATTTGTGTATGCGGGTTTGTTATTAGATGGGGCACTAGTGCTGTCCCCTGGTGACCTAAGTAGGCTTCATAGATCTGTGCATGCAGATAGTTGCATTTAGAGTTGAAGTTTAAAATTTGATTCATCATCATCTGCCTTATAACAACTGCTCACTTAGGACTGTATTTCAGTCATATCTATCTGTATAAAGTCCAGAATGGATTATCGTCAGATTTCGCACAAGGATACCCCATGACCAGAGACTATATCGAATTGCTTTTTCATGAAAATTGGTATTTGCCTTTGAGTAATTTGTTACATAAATCAAATTTCTAACGCATTATTTTAAAACCATGTATGAATGAAATTGTGTATATCTCTATGACAAGATCTCAATTGTTATTGCATTTTACTGAGAACCGTCTTAGTAATAAATTCCATCTCATGTAAAATGTCAAAAAACTGTGTAGAAAATTCTTAAGGACAAGGGAACAACACTGGTCTAGCTTTTATTGTAGCATGATATATCATGGACCGTTTAGTGCATTTAGGAATTATTTGAAAATCAAGATTAAACTAAGCATTAGGTCTGTTGATGATAGAATCCTACAATTTTATTTTTAAATATTAAATTTCTATAAAATTAATGTATATAAACTTAACTATAAGTAATTGTGACATAGCATGTATCACAATTGGAACAAGTTATCATTTTTGTCATTTGTCAAAAAACAGACTTCTTATCGAACTATTGCACCATTATAGTGAGATAATGATATAATATGTAGTGGAATTTTAATCATGCTTCTGTGATACATTGACTTATGAATTAGAATATACAGCATTAAGTGTGTATATCGGAAGTTACAGCATTAAGTGTGTATATCGGAAGTACGGGTTAACGTCTTTGTGTAGAGAATCTTATGTACCTGCTTTTGTACTCGACATGTCCTCTTAAATAATGATACTTGTAGGACTTGCTATGCATGAAATTCATCAATCCAAGTTGTGCCAACAAGATACCCATGCTCCATGCACTTGATTTTACACAATTGTGAGATGCTATTGTTAAATATGATTATTGACCTGTGCAACTTTGTCGTAGGAAACGGCAAACAATTTGCCAGGCATACAAACCAACAGACTTATTTGGGTTAAGTATCGTTGTAAGTCCCAGCTAACAATATTTTCTTACAGTAATTGACTACAATAAAAAGCAATGTTTCAAAGTAATATTGATTTCTAAAATTACTAAGATCATATATTGATAGTTTAGCATTTGCTTTTAATCAACTTCCATGAAAATATTATTATTGATCGATTGACTAATGAATTGTTGCTTATTAAACTACATTGACAAATAAGGAACATGAAATATGACTATATCTCATTTTCTGTACATTGAGAAATTTTCATTGAAATAAGCAGATTACTGTCATTGTAAGCATAGTTACGCATTGGAGAAAGTATTTAATAATAATTATTCTGCTTTTAGTATTGAACTTTAATTTGTTAATCAATACACTTACAGCTAAAAGCTCATTCATTTATTTATTTTTTATATTGTATTAATGATATTAATTTAGTAACTAATCACCACACATCCATCGCCTCTACCTATTGCCTCCACACATCATGCACTCTATAAGTCGATAATCCCAATTTGCATCGTATGTAATAAAATATGTTTAAACCAATGACAAATTTTGAAGGCGTTACTTCTATTTATAAAATAAATAGCTTTCAACAACAGTCAGTCTGTGCAGGTAAGACAGACATCGAAGCACTTGGCGACATGAAGCGGTGAATAATAATGCCCTAGAAACTTATGATTGTGATTTAAAAAGAATATATGAATCCATTTCTAGCTATGCCCTGCTCATCTCTAATATCTAAGCTCTGAATGTCTTTTATACATGTTGGAATCAATTGGAAAATATGAAAATGAATCCACAGAATCTAGCTGAGGTATTCTGGTGCAGGTAAACTATTAAATATTTTGAAACTAATTTGAATAGGTGGTGTAATACTGCTGCCTAAAATTATGGCAGTAACAGCTCCCAGTCAAATTACTTTCAAAATATTCAACAGATTGTTTACTAAGCTGTAAATTCATCGAAGATAAACAATTCAGATAGTTTTGGACATACTTGTCCAGTTCTTTGGAGGCCATATACATGATTACGATTCTGATTTCAGCCACCAGGTGATGTAGTTCAGATTATGACATCAGATACCTCAGATCAGGTTATTCCATTCTGGAAGACATTGTGGGTGAAATTGATCAAATCGCAATGGTTAAAATATTGAAGATTTATGAAGCTTTATACCAATTATTGGATTCACTTTGGTGATTTAATTCGCTTAAAATGGTTAAAATATTGAAAATTTGTAACAAAAGCTTTATACCAATTATTGGATTCACTTTGGTGATTTAATTCGCTTCCGTTTTAAATGTTTCAAGGACCAAGTTTTGTCAAGAAAATACAAATATTTGCTTAGTAAATGTACATTTTCAGTCCAAGAAAATACTATTTTAGAAAATTTGCCACTTGAAATATCTGGTTTGGTTTTCATTTAAACATGACTGCAGATTATGAGATCACATTTATAGTGAGCTTGGCCCTAATTTGTAAATCCACCAAAGATGCTTACTTTGCCTCTTTCGTGTCAGACCTACATCATTTGATTGTGATGTCAACAGACAATAAAATAAGTGAGACTCAATTTGCTTTGCAAATCTTGGTCAGTAAAGAGTTAAACCTATTAATAAGGTCAATTTCTGCGTATGCATACACCATTTCTTGTTAATCCACCGATCATTTGTTACAGAGTATGATGAAGCAATTCGGCGCCGATACTGACTTCATTCTATAATGAGTTCTGTGTCATGTTGCATAGTCTTTTCCGAAGTCTCGTCTTTTCAATCATGTTTGTATCTGATTCATGGTTCAGGTCAACAGCAGCACAATTCTCATATGTCACAAGTCATATCAAGAATTGGTTTATATTAGGAAATGTTGTAAACTACCGGTATATAAAATTCATCATTCCATATCTTTCTTGTATGTATGTACATGAGCGTTGATATGATATTTCCCACAGTTCAACTTCGGTTGAAGTTTTAAAAAATAATTTTGCTTGAAGTCATAATCATTATGGTAGTTTTAATGCAAGGATTTATTTCAACCAAAGCAAGTTAACATAATGATTAATTAACCCCTGTAAGAATTTCTCAACCCAATACAGATGCTTTTACGACGCATCATTACACGATTTTCCTCTAGGAAGAAAGGATTAAATTAGCTGTGTGTTTGTAAGCTGCTCTCTGGTTCACAATTTGTCTTATACTTGACAGCCATGGGGAATGCTGAGACAAGGGATGAGGGGACATCCGATACTACAGTGTAAAACACATCACTCTCAGGGTTTTCCCTTCCTTCTTGGATTAGTTAATTCCCTTTAACATGAATCATCCGTTTATCTCGGCTTTGTCATGTAGCAGAAGTTTATCCTCTCCCTCTACCCTATCCATGTTGGTATCTGTGTGTCAAGGAGAGTATTCAACACGAGCTATCAACATTTTGTAATAGTTAGAGTAAATGTTTTCGCATTGTACCACATATGCTCCATGTATACTGTCTAGTAAAACATTATTGGTAATTTAAGTCAATGCCACAGGTCTGTAAAAATCTAGTAGATTCAGAATCATAGATTCTGGTCAAATGTTTGAAGATGGATAATTGCTACCATTTTGCAATACCTATAATTAAGAGAAAGGGAACATTTTGGTTCCCCTTCTCTTACCGTAGCTTCTTGCTGATATTAGGTTGTTTCTCTTTTTCTGCTGATCTACAGAGACATATTAATGAGACAAACATTAGTGTGATACCATATTAGTTGTGACTTATAGGCAACTGTTTCAGAAATGTTATTAGATTTGAAAGTGCAACTTTCAGACCGCAGACAGTAGTTGAAAGTCGTAGCTCAAAAGAATCAAAGATCAACGGCTACGTGATAAATACTCAAATTATTGCCCTGCTGCATGTTGTGCATCAAATATCATTTTCCTATACCTTGTATTGAAATGGATGAATCCAGTGTTAGCAATGCCCCACCCGTCTAGCTAAGTTCCACCCACGCTCTGCCTATGTTGGGATTGGTCGAGTCCTATACTCCCTGAATCTCAATTTTCAGAAAATTTAATGTAGGTATTATAAGCTGGTGAATATTTTGAAACTAATTTGACTGGGTGCTGTTGCTGCCTAGGGCAGCAACAGCGGCCAGTCAAATTAGTTTCAAAATATTCAACAGAATGTTTATTAATCATTTAACACTCATCAGCCAAAAATGGCTTCTGCAGTGGCCTTGAGAAATGTCCATTTGCAGACCAAGAGAAGCCTATTTTTTAAAGTTTACCAGTGGAATGACTGGCTTGATAACTGGCTCGATAACCGAGCCAGTCATTTCAGTGGTAAATTGTCAAAAATAGGCTTCTTCATCTGCAAATGAACAATTCTACAAAAAAATTAAAATTTTCTTAAACTAATTTTTTTAAAGGGTTAAATAGCAAAGCCATACAATTCTTATAACTTGACAGACTATTAAGCTTTTATCACAGACTTAATCACTCCATTTATGACGTAATTGATTATGATGTCAGCCTACATGTGGTGTTGATTATGATGTTGTATGATTGACTGAGCGATTGGATTCCTCTATTTTTAGTTATGACTCTCAACTAGTATAAATAGTAGGAGATTGCATGTTGGTCTGTCGGTCAGTCAGTCTATCTGTCAAATTTATGATACTTTTGACAATGCTGCCTAATTCACAACTATATTCTGTCAGACGTGTTTTATTGAATAACATTTTGGTATTAATTCCTGCCTCAAAAAGGTTAAAGCGTTGTAAGTTTTTAATTCTTTGCGCAAGCAAGAAAATGGACAATAATATCAGAATGATTGCAGATTTTGATGCTGCAAGCAGTGTATTGGAAATGTGTAGCAATATAGCGTCCACGAAGAATATGAAGAATCGGCGGGATTTCAGCATTGTTTATAATCACAGCACTTGTGGCCAGTTATGGCTGTTCTCACACAAACATACAACATTTAATCAGCTTGGAAAACATCCAGAACCAAGATCCATTGATCCTTCAAGAGCGGATTAGTTGATATTTAATATTATAAACCACTTAGTTTTGGGTTTTTATTTCATGCTTCCGTGACTGATCATGGGATGATGATGGTTAAATGCTGGATTTAATTTTATCACAGCTCCGTTTTCAAAGTATCTTTCAGATTGGATTTGAGCCCTTTCATTGTGAAATTTGGTCAAGAAAATGAAAATATATACCACTGGAATAACATTTTCAAAGTTGAGGGTAGCATCCCCCCCCTTCCTCATCACTTATTCCCTGTTTGCTTCTGCCTCAGACCAGGGTCACTGGTTTAGTGGGTATTGATTCGTTCAAAGCACATTGTCGGTGTTGTTTATCATGTTTTACAGACATGGTATCTTTTAGTTCCGGGCAATTTAGCGTCTGGTCTGAATTACTATATCAATATTTTATAAGCTGGGCTTACCAGACCCTCTCAAATTTTCTCCAACAGAGTTGAAAACTAAATGCTAACTAATATCATTGCATAAATATATGTCACATTTATATTTCTAGAGTTACATATTGCTTCACTTAACATTTGTTTCTAGAGTTATATATTGCTTCACTTAACCTTTTAATGGTCAGATTTGGTCACGAAAATCAAAACATTTCTTTATTGAATGTTCGGTTATTGAGCCAGGCATTCCATTGGTACATTTTCAAAAATAGTCTTCTCTTGGCCTGCATGATGATACTGAGGTCACAAGGTCAATGATCAAGGTCACTGTGACCTTGTTAGCTCGCTTGGCCTGAGCTTATGCCGTGGCGACCATCCGTCGTCCGTCCGTCATCTGTCAACTTTTCCTTTAAACAACTTCTTCTCACGAGCCACTAGGCTGATTTCAAATATATTTGGCAGGAAGCATCCTTAGGGCATAGGGATCCAAGTTTGTTGAAATGAACCCGATCGGCCAATTTGGCCGGTGGCCATCTTGGATTTAGGCCAATTTTAGGAAACGTCTTTAAAAATCTCTGAAACCGCTTAGGAGATTGATGCAAATCTCTTGAAATATGATCTAGGGCAAGAGCTGAACCAAGTTTGGCGGCCATCGTGGATCATTTTCCCGCCAAAAGCTCCCATACTAAAGCAATGGGAAATTTTTACTGTTTTCTTCTCGAGAACTACCTGGCCGATTTCAAATATATTTGGCAGGAAGCATCCTTAGGGTGTAGCAATTCAAGTTTGCTCAAAGGAAGCCGATCGGCCATCTTGGATTTTGGCCAATTTTTAGAAATGTCTAAGAATCTTCGCCGAAACCGCTTATGGGATTGATGCAGCAAAGCTGATGAAATATGATTTAGGGCAAGAGCTGAACCAAGTTTGTTCAAGGGATCTTGATTGGTCAAATGGTTTAGCGGCCATCTTGGTTGACCTAGTTGTAGCGAAAATGACTTCTCCAGAACCGCCGAAGGGATCAGGCCGAAATTTGGCAGATATTATTAGGGACCAAGGGCCATTGAGGTTTGTTCAAGGGAATTTGATCCATCAAAAAACTTGGACACCATGGGCCAATCAAAATATGGCATGTTTGGCATTCATATTGGATTTTTTTATTTGATGGATTTTGAGGCTGAATTTGGTTTTATATGTGTTTTTGGGTATTCTGATCTCAAATTTGCAATTTTCGAACCTGTCGGATAAACGGTTTGGTGGCCATCTTGTTGATAAAGAGCATTCTAGTTGAAATGCCTATGGTCCAGGTGAGCATTTTTTAGTATTGAACTAAACTTGGATACATTGTTACCTAGAATGTTAGGAAGCAGCATGCTGACACTGAAGTTGCAACATCGAAGGTCAAGGTCATTCTGACCTCTACAAAACTTGTTTATTTTTCAATGTAAGTTTTTAGGCTTAGCAAGTTTTATCATGTTATATTTCAGGATTGCTTAAGCTTAATTGAACGCAACTTGGGTATGTGGTTGCTTATGCCAAGAGGATACAGGGGGTAACATAGAGGTCACCAGGTCAAATGTCAAGGTCATTCTATTATTGCTATTTGATCTTTGCTTTTTCAACCTGAAGTTTTTAGCTCACCTGGCCTGAAAGGCCAAGTGAGCTTATGCCATGGCGACCATCCGTCGTGTGTCCGTCATCCATCTGTCCATCCATCGGTCAACTTTGAACGACTTCTCAAGAACCACTGGGCCGATTTCAATTATCTTTGGCAGGAAGCATCCTTAGAGAATAGGGATCCAAGTTTGTTCAAAGGAAGCCGATCGGCCAATTTGGCCGGTGGCCATCTTGGATTTTGGCCGATTTTAGGAAACATCTTTAAAAATCTTCTCAGAAACTGTCAGGGGAATTGATACAAAACTCTTCAAATATGATCTAGGACAAGAGCTGAAACAAGTTTGTTCAAGGGAACTTGATTGGTCAAGTGGTTCGGCGGCCATCTTAGTTGACCTAGTTTTAGCAAAAATGACTTCTCCAGAACTGCTGAACGGGTCGGGTTGAAATTTGGCAGATATAATTAGGGACTAAGGGCCATTAACGTTTGTTCAAGGGAATTTGAACCATAAAAAAACATGGCCACCGTGGGCCAATCAAAATATAGCGTGTTTGGTGGCCATACTGGATTTTTTTATTTGATGGATTTTGAGGCTGAAATTGGTTTTATGTGTTTTTTGGTATTCTGGTCTCAAATTTGTAATTTTCGAAATGGTCGGATTAACGGTTTGGCGGCCATCTTGGATCATTTTCCCACCATAAGGTCCCATACTAAAGCAATAAGAAACTTAAAAATGTCTTCTTGAGAACTACTGGGACAATTTCAATTATATTTGGCAGGAAGCATCCTTGTTCAAACGAAGCTGATCAGCCAATTGGACCGGCTGCCATCTTGGATTTTGGCCAATTTTTAGAAATATCTTCTCCGAAACCGCTTGTGAGATTGATGCAAACCCCATGAAATATGATCTAGGTCAAGAGCTGAACCAAGTTTGTTCAAGGGAACTTGATTCATCAAATGATTTGGTGACCATCTTGGTTGACCTAGTTTTAGCGAAAACGACTTCTCCAGAAGCGATGAATGGATCAGGTCAAAATATGGCAGATATGATTAGGGTCTAAGGCCATTAAAGTTTGTTCAAGGGAAGTTGAACCGTAAAAAAACATGGCCACCATGGGCCAATCAAAATATAGTGTATATACGCCATATTGGATTTTTTTTTATTTAATGGACTTTGAGGCCGAAATTGATTTTATATGTGTTTTTGAGTATTCTGATCTCAAATTTGCAATTTTCGAAACAGTTAGATAAATGGTTTGGCGGCCATCTTGGATCATTTTCCTGCCAAAACCTCCCATACTAAAGCAATGTGAAATTTAAAATGTCTTCTCGATAACTACTGGGACAATTTCAATTATATTTGGCAGGAAGCATCCTTAGGGCATAGAGATTCAAGTTTGTTCAAACGAAGCCGATCGGCCAATTGGGCTGGCGGCCATCTTAGATTTTGGCCGATTTTTAGAAATTTCTTTTAAAATCTCCGAAACCGTTTGAGGGATCAATTCAGATCTCATGAAATATCATCTAGGGCAAGCGCTGAACCACATTTGTTCAGTTGTTAACTTGATTGGCCGAATCATTCTGTGACCATCCTGGATGACCTAGTTTTCGAGAAAACAACTTCTCCAGAACTGCTGAAGCGATTGGACCAAAATTTGGGAGATGATATTGATGACTATGGGCCATAAAAGTTTGTTCAAGGGAAGTTGATACATAAAGAAACAATGCCTCTGTTTTCTTGTTACAAATCTGCTCAACTTATTAGAGTTCTACTTATTGTTAATGATCATTTTAGTTGAGATACCTATGGTCCAGGTGACTGATGTTTCATTCAGCAAATCATTTATTTTTCAGGATTGGTTAATCCTATTGGAACTAAACTTGAATATATAGTTTAGCTATAATGTTAGGAAGCAGCATGATAACACGGAGGTGAGAAGGTCAAAGGTCAATGGTCAATGCCACTGTGACAAACAGGAGACAGGCGAGACATTTAATTCCGCAGAATTCTTGTTTCAACATTAACATTTTCTGTTTAGCTTGGCTTTTTTGTCAAGGATCTCAGGATTGGTTAATCTAACTGGACCCAGACTTGGACACATGCCTCCTTATAATAACCTGACATGACACAATGAGTTTGAGGTCCAACGGTCAAGGTCACTGTGACCTTGGTAGAAACCTTGTTCTTTCAACATTAACATTTTCCGTTTAGCACAACTTTTCTGTTTATATTAATCATACTGGATCCAAACTTGGACACATGGTTCATTATAATAACAGGGTATGATACAATGACCTTGGGTTCAAAGGTCACGGTCACTGTGACCTTGGAAAAAATATTGTTTTTCCAACATTAACAGTTGTTATTACACCACAAAAACATCTATACCGTTCAATCACTACTTGCTAAATCAACTACTCTGCATTTAGCCACCAGAATAAGATTTATATGCTTGCTTATAAACCCACATATGCCTATTCCATTTCGATGTATACCCTCAACCAGGCTACTGGTAGGGTACACCCCTAGCATATGACCTGATAGAGACTGGCAGAAAGAAAATAGAATCAGAAGAGGTTTCATAGGGAAGAGAATGGCACCAAGAATAATGTCCACTAGAATAAACTGACACTAAGAAAGGAGATATAACCAAAAAAAGGGAAAAGGAAGAAGGAATATAAGCCAAGTTTTCTTGTCTGTCGTCATGGTTTCGGCGAGTCATTTCGCCCTGGTTTCATATCTTTTTGGCTCGCTTCTAAGTTTATCCTTTTACTTCAAAGCTTGTTCTTTCCTTACATCTCGGCGTCAGTCTCTCGGCTAGTAAAATTTTAAAATTTTGTTATTGCCTACTTTCGGTATCTGTCGATCGTTGTCTCTGCACGTGATTCAACCCAGAAGTGTGTATTTCACTTTATTTCATCATAAATGCGTATTTATGGCTTCATCATTTGTTGTTAATCAAAATCAGTGTTTTGTGTATTTAATATTCGAGCTGATCCCAGAGATTCATTATCAATCAATCAATCAATCAATCAATACTTTTATTGGCGTATCACACACAATGCCATACACCATGGTACTATCATTTAACTACATTTTACACAGATGAAAATATAGGTTCTAAGACAATAAATATAATAATAAAATAAATAAATTAAAATGTACAGGTTTAATGTGTAGGGCTATGATTTAAGTTTACTGCCACTAGGCATAAATATCGGATTGTTCTGGATATCTAATTAAATAATATATCAAATACAGTGAGGTATAGTGAATTTACCAGGAATCATGAAGTTGGCTAGTTTCCCTATGAAATTGATATGGACGTTGATTAAAATATTGGAAACAGTTATGCAATCATTATATGAACTTGCCTCATGTTCAGCATGACAATCTGACGAATTGTGTCATTGCATAGGATTTAAAGGGCAAGCCCGGGCAGCTAGGCAAACGTTGATGTAATCAATAAAAAAATTTATTTGATCACTATCTCCATTATTTCCGACACAAAATTTAAATTGGCTACACCTATCAAGCGAGACAAAATTAGTAAACTCATTAGGTTTTTTAAAGAGCGATTGTCTCTACTGATCGTAATGTGGACATTCCATTATAAAGTGTTTTCATCCTCGATTAGGTTCTGGTTGCAAAGCTTACAGAATCATAGATGCACAGGTATTAGTGGTGTTTTGTACCTATCTTCCTCAATGTGTAAGGTGTGTGCACTTATCCTGAGTTTTGTAAACGTTTCTGCGCAAAGCTTTGTTTATATTTTTTAACCCTGGTTATGCCAGTCTCCAAGACAGTCAACGTATTGCCATAGTTCACTTATCAGTCCATATCATGCATTCAATTCATAGAATCACGATGACGTCATCAAAATTTAATTTCCCTTAGTGATGGCTAAGAATAAGGGAAGCCCAGGATTTTATAGTTGGAGCATCATGGCATATGTAAACTATGTGGTTTCTATGAGCAGTCCTCTTTAGCATATAATAAGTTTGCACCATTTTTAAGGGTGGCCCTTATCAAAAGGGCAAAATGTTCTTGGATCTAGGACCCTTCTCTGCAGTCGCTTCTCCCAAATGGTCTTCTGTTCCATCCAATCAGAAGCTATTAGCATTAGAGGGGTTGTTGGTTTTCTATGATTGTCAAGGAGTCTATAGAAGAGGCTCTACTTTGGAAAGTAGACCCAGGCTTCTGTTCAACGATCTTTATAGTTTTCAATTCTTATAAGGCTGGCGTCCTTTTATCTTCCTGAAGAAGTTATATATTCTTTCTTTATCGCATAAATTCAGGATGGAGTCCTCCCCTATCGCAAGTCTATTTTTCAGGTATGTGATCCTTTTCTATGGATCATTAGGATGCCTATTTCATGAGGCCTTTTTACCTTTCCTTCCGAAGGTATATGAGTTTTGCTTTCAAGGATAGGGTATAGACCTTGGCGCCTTTCTTTTCACACGTCTGGTCTCAGCTGTGGCAGGTATCGTGCGCCGTTGTTTTATTCTTCTTTGGTCTTTATAGACGTTCGGTTAATAAAAGCTAGGTCTTTCTCAATTCTTTCAAGATTTATTCCAAAGGTTTAGAGTTCACCTTGCAGCCTACGTTGAATTTTATTTTTCAATGATCAAGCCTAGTTCCTTCTCAAGTTTCTCCCATCTAGGCATCTCCCTCGAGCTGTTTTCAGCATCCTCTTTCTATGGCAGGGCAAGATTTTTTCTTAGTATTCTAGGCTTGATGATCAGCATCGAGAATGTCATTCCCAGGGTGAGGTTGATGCGAAGACTCTAATGTTCCTGATCTTCTTCTAGTGGCAGTCAGTACATTCTGGTTCCCTCTGATGGGCATCCCATTAGTCAAGACCTCCCCTCAGGTGATTATTTCATGTTTTTTTCACAGGAGGGGTGCGGAGCAGTTTGGGTCTCCCTGATTTTGTCAGTCTTTGGTCCCTGGAGGAGTCATTTTCTCACATCAATTTAGTGGAGTTGTGACTTGTCAAGAAGCGTCCACTTTTGGTCGGATCGAGTGATAGGCATCAAGATCTCGATGCCACGGGGTTTTCTTTCATTTTCAGACGGAGGAACAAGTTTTTTTCTTCTTTTTATGGGGATTTTAGATCCTTTTCTTGGGATGTCACTAGAACGAAATCTTTCTAGTTCCCAGTCATGTTCCAGTCAGTCAGATATTTCTTGCGGACCAGTAGTTCAGTCCTAGAAAGTTCTCACTCACTAAGTGGCAGTTTAGGAGGTTAGTTGCCAAAAGCGTTTTCAAGCGTCTGGGTCTTCCCCATGTAGATCTTTTTGTGACATGGCTGATTGCCCAGTTCTCATCTTTCATGTCTCCCTTTTCGGACAGTCAGGTTTGGTCGATGATCGGAGTTCTGGACAGGATTGTTTGATTTCAAGTTCCTTCCAATATTCCTGATTTTAATGGTTTTGAAGATAGTCATGGACCAGTCTAAAGAATTTCTTCTAGCAGCACCCTTTTGGTCAAAGAGGATCTGATTGGTAGCCTTTCTCGATCTTCTGGTAAGGTTTTGCTAGCCTTCTCCCAGTATCATCAGATCTCGCTCAAGTAAGGGGCCTACATCTTCATCCAATCAAGAATTCTTCATCCTGTGTGTTTGGAGAATTTTCAAGGTGTCCAGTCTCTGTGATATCAACTTTTCTTCAAGATCTCAGGAAATCATTGTCTCTTCCAGGAGGGAGTCAACCTGTCGAATTTGTACATGTCTAATTTAATCTTTGGAGAATGGTTTTAAAACATGGTTTCTTGCTTGATTCAGTTTCTATTTCCTAGATCGTATATTTTTAATAGTATCTATTCGATTCATTTCATTTATCAGCTATCACCGTTAGGGGTTATAGATTTCTTTGGCTTCTTCTCTTCTTTATCAAGGATTCTCAATGGTTTTATTAGAAGATTGGGCAATATTCGTCCTGCAGTGGCTAGGCCTTTGTCATCCTGAAATTTGGCCTTGATTCTTCAAGTTTTGGCAGGTCACCATTTGTGCCTATTTAATCTATCAGTCTCAAACTATTGACTCTTACGGCTGTTTTCCTTGTTGCTGCCACTTCAGCTAGGAGAAAATCCGAAATTCATGCTTTTTCCACAGAAAAAGACAGATTTATCAATTCTAGGGATGGTCTGGTTTTATATCCCAGAAGGGATTTTTTTATCGAAGACCCAGTCTAACCGTTACTCAGCCAAACCTATTATTCTTAAATCTTTATCATCTTTTTCGCCGTCGGACAGATTCTGGTGTCCTGTCAGGGCCTTAAAAGGGTATTAACATTGTACCAATTTTAAAAAGATCTGATTCTTCGCACTTATGGGTACCATATGCAGAGGAGGTGGCTAGACCAGTTTCTAAGGTCACAGTTGCCAGATAGATCTGTGAGACCATAAAATTATGCTATGAGATTACCTCCCCAGGTGAGATCAATTTAGCCCATGTTAAGGCTCCCGACCTTCGTTTTATGGCTTCCTCCTTCGCTCTTTTCGCCGGCTCATCATTGGACGACGTCATGCACGTCGCAGGTTGGAAATCTGAATCAACTTTTACCTCTTTCTATTTAAAGAATCAGAGCCCAGCGGCCTCCTTTTTTTAGAAATATAATGATTTTAACAAAACAAGCCAAGGCCCATTTACCAAGCACATCTCACCAATTTCGTTAGTCTGTATGTCTGTCAGATATGGTGAGAATATTCTCTCTTGTTTATTGCATTGAGTTGACAATTTTCCTTGTTTGATAATCACTGTGTGATTTGTTATGGATGCACTATTATGTTGATTTATTAACATTTGAATATGATTTATTAACATTTGAATATGAGTTGTTTAATTTTTATCCTTGTTTAACGGTTCTCAAATCTCCACCCACCAAAGGTTTTTAAGTGGGCACTGACCAAATCTACGGGTTTAGCAAGTAGTGATTGAACGGTATAAATGTTTTTGTGGTGTAATAACAACCCCAACAGACCCCCCTTTAGTGGGTTGGTCTGTAGTTTTATTAACCACTATAAAACATACTTACCATTGAATCACTACGACCCGGCCTCAACTACCCTATGCGGAAATGATTTGAGAATCTATTTGACACTTAAATTTAGAAAAGTGAATCTGTTTCCTATTTGGGCTCTGATGCGCATGCGCGACCGTGCTTGGTGGCAGGTGTCACCAAGGAGTGAGTACAGGCTGGTGCCAGTCTCTATCAGGTCATATGCTAGGGGTGTACCCTACCAGTTGCCTGGTTGAGGGTATACATAGAAATGAATAGGCAAAGGGGGGTTTGTAAGCAAGCATAAAAATCTTATTCTGGTGGCTAAATGCAGAGTAGTTGATTTAACAAGTAGTGATTTAACGGTAAGTATGTTTTATAGTGGTTAATAAAACTACAGACCAACCCACTAAAGGGGGTGTGTGTGGTCTGTTGGGGGTTTCCGTTTAACTCAACAGTTTATATCTAATCTTTGATTTATCATACTGGACCCAAACTTAGACATATGCTTCCTTATAATGACCCACCCCGAAGAGTCAAGTGAGCTTATGCCATGGCGTCCATCTGTCACCCGTTCATCATCCGTCCGTCGTTATATCGCTTCTACGATTTCAACCAAATTTGCCTGGAAGAATCCTAGACTGGTACCAGTCCTGAACATCTATTCAGAATTTTGATTGGTAATTTTTAGCTCACCTGACCAGAATGGCCATGTGAGCTTATACCATGGTGACCATCCATTTGTCTGTCCGTCCGGCCGACATCCATCAACCTTTTCTTTAATCGACTTCTCAAGACCCACTAGGCCAATTTCAATTATATTGGGCAGGAAGCATCCTTAGGGCATAGAGATCCAAGTTTGTTCAAGCGGAGCCTGTCGGCTGGTGGCTATTTTGAATTCTGGCCGATTTTTAGAAATGTATTTAAACTTCTTCTGAAACCGCTTGGGGAATCAATTATAAACTTATGAAACATCATCTAGGTAATGTAGTCAAATTTGTTCAAGAGAACTGGATTTACCAAATGGTTTGGTGGCCATCTTGGATGACGTAGTTTTCACGAAAATTACTTCTCCAGAACCGCTAAAGGGATCGGACCAAAATTTGGGAGCTATAATAGGGACTATGGGCCAATAAAGTTTGTTCAAGGGAAGTAGATACATAAAAAAAACCTGGCCGCCGTGGACCAATCAAAATGTAGCGTGTTTGGTGGACAGTTTAGATTTTTTTATTTGATGGATTTTGAAGCGGAAATTGTTGTTTTTACAGATTTTGGGTATGCTGATTTCAAATTTGCCACTTTTGGAACTGTGGGATATACGGCGTGGCAGCTATTTTGGATTGTTTTCCCACGCAAACTCCCATACTATTCAAGCAATGTCAAAATTAAAATGTCTTCTCGAGAACCGGAGGGCAGATTTAAAATATGTTTGGCAGGAACCATTCTTAGAGTATAGAGATCCAAGTGTATTCAAATGAAGCCAATCAGCCAATTTAGCCGGCAGCCATCTGGGATTTTGGCCAATTTTTAGAAACGTACCTCTCAAAATTTTCTCCGAAACCGCTTGGGGGATCGAGTCAAAATTCATGAAACAACATCTACATGTAGGATGAAAGCTGAACCAAGTTTATTCAATGATCTGAATGGATCTGGTCAGAATTTGGCAGTGATGTCCCTGGGGCACGAGTTCACACCATTTTCCCACTAAAACTGTCAGTGGTCGCATTTTTATCCAACCCTTGCGCTGTTGTCTCGCACATTTCACACATGCTGAACTTTAACCATAATTTTCACCCTATATCAATATCAGCAGAGCACATACAATACATTGTATCTATAGAAACTACTAGTCATAAATAAACCTCAAAATCTGGAATTTAAAACGGGATAATCAATTATAATTTAAGAAGAATCTCAACTTATAAAGAGAGAATGCTTTCACATTTGAAAAACAACCAATTTGCAGAGAATGGCAAATCCATAACGCTATAGACTTTAGATAGCATACAATGTATATATATATATATATATATATATATATATATAAAGTATAACTATCAGCATTGCATATTTAAGAAAATATCTAACAGAAGGTTGTTGCAGCCTAAGGCAGCAACAACCATATGTTAAATAGTTTCCAAAATATTGACCAGCGATCCTTTGATGTGTGATAAAAATTAAGGACGACCTGTCACAGTTACTGTAGTAATATTGCGCCACATAGTCGCTTGTCTAAATATAGCTCTCCTATTTCCTTGAAATTGGTGGCGACTTGAGGGAAATCCCCTAGCACATTGTCGGCTGCAAAATGAAACTGAACACAAACGTGAAAGGTTGGCTGCCTCATTACCTGGAAACCCCTGACCATGTGGTCTGCAAGCTATCCAATACAGTCAAACCTGTGTATAGTGGACACTTGTTTCGGGGACCAGTAAGATGGTAGTTCTTTTTGATACATGCGGAATTCTTTACAAATTAAAACATATTCTGTTGAATATTTGGAAAATAGTATGACTTGAAGCCTGAATTATTGATGTACACATACCACAATAGAAAGCTTCGTGGGAAAACCTGAGTAATAAGTATGCTAATTCAACGCGATATCGTAACCCAAATCGGTCACAAAATCAAAATGGCCACACCCGCTAAAAAACTAAAGTTACGGTAGTGCGTAAGGTCCAGAATGAAGGACTAAAAAAGTGGCATGTTGAATTTTCATTATTAAGTTGCTGTCTCACTTTGTTGGGCAAATGTCTCAGATTTTTTTGGTCTCACTTGACTTGTGCCCCAGGGACATCACTGAATTTGGGAGATATGGTAAGGGACAAAGGGTGATTAAAGTTTGTTTAAGGGAAGTTGGTAAATCAAAAAACATGGCTTCCATAGGCGATGCAAAATGTAGCGTGTTTGCTGGCCATAATGGATTTATTTATTTGATGGATTCTGAAGCTGAATTTGGTTTTAGCGTGGAGTATCCAGTTTCGGGGCACCTAAGCAGAAATTGATAATAATTGAATTTAAATTAATAATTAATTAATAATTTTAAAATAAATTGCCTTAGTTTGTTAGTGACATTATCCCTTATCCAGGGCCAAGTTAGAAGAAAATCACCCAAAACGAAATGTCAAAGCGCAGCGCCATTAGGCGATGATGTACTTCGAATTAAACAAAACAAGTGGTGTCTTGTTTCGCTGATATTACACACCGGCTCGCCCAAATGACTATTTCTGGTCAATACAGCTACCATATGGAACAAAAAATGCTGAACGTTCGAAGTTGTCAGAATGGGGAACTGTTTCATTGTAATTTTCTTGTTTTTTCTCGGCCGATGGTGGTGGAAAGTTTCCTCAGAATGGAGCTAGTTGTGAAGACTTAATTACTGAAACATCAAATGGAAATATGCATAAGTTATTGAATAATACTATGCATATACTCATTGACTTTGATAAAAATGTGCTAAGAACAGGCACTGCGCTATTGACTTTTGAACCACTCTGTCCTGGAGTATGGATTTTGGCATTGTTCATGTGGTATAAATAAAATAGACTACGGGGAAGAATTTCCAATATTTGAAACACTGAATTTACGTTGTGTATTTAAAATACAATGATTTAAAGGCATATAATAAAAAGTAATAAGAAAATCAGCCATTATAAATGTTTAGGATTATACGCCTAACGGTTAAACACTTCAGTAACCATAATATTAAATAGTTTTGATAAACTTTAAAATTTAACCTAAGTGACAGATTTTTTAGGTATCCTGAGTCTGACTGTAGCGGGTCAGTCAGAATCAGGGTACCTAAAAAAATCTGTCACTTAGGTCAAATTTTAAAGTTTATCATAACTGTTTAGTATTACGGTTACTGAAGTGTTTATGCATTAGGCATATAATCCCAAATATCTGTTAGCAAATCTCAAATAGTTTTGCTGTAGTGACTATTTCTTTCAGAGTGCCCTTGTATCATTTTAGGTTGTCAGGGACAATACAATATAATAATATAGTACTAAAATGTATATAGATACTCAATAACATCAGTGATCAAAACTTTCATCCATAATTTCTCAAGCGTTCTCTCATACACATTTGAGGGAAGAAATGTGCACTTAGATTTATTTCTAAATCAAGAATTTGTCAGTTATACATTTTCATTTCTAATGCAAAGAATGAAATATACCAAATAAATCATTTACTATGCAGAATATGTATGTGACACCAGTTCTAACCAAAGGAGGTGTTTTGGGTTGTATTTTTCTCAATTTATCTCCTTTATTGCCAGTTGTAAGTTTTGCTCGTTTGCGTCACGGACACTACAAATGTTACATAATAAATAATTTGCAAATCTGTTTGACCGGCATTATAATTTGTTCACGCATAGCTTACAATTACCCTTTATGCATGCCATCTTTGAATACACTACATGATTGCACACTGCCTTATCAGCCAGTTGGAATTTGGTGATTACCGACAGTCTTAAATTTGCTGTCTGGCTTGAGTTTTCCTTAATCAGTGCTGCAGCAGATGTCCTGATAGCGTCTGTTTTCAGTTCCACTTTGGCAAATGCAGTAGAGGCAAGTGTGCCCGCTGGTTTCAGACACTTTTCAAACATTCAATGGCTTCTGTTTCTTGAAGGTTCTCAAGGCAATAGTTTTAGTAAGGTAGCTAAGCTTGTACTCAGTAAGCGCCTCTGGAATAGTCAAAGCCATCACATTCCTCTTGGCCAAATGACTATCTGTTTTCTTCATCTTTATCGCATCTTTCTTGCATGGAACTTCATGACTGATTTATGGAGACAGAAAGAACTCTTACAGAAATTTAACCATGCAGTAAGTGAATGATGTTAGCTTGCAGTGTTAGTTTGTGCAAGCTATCCATAAGCACACAGTGTTAGCTTGCGCAAGCACCTGATAAGCTCATATTTGAAACATCGCGAGGTTGCACGAAGCTTGCACAATCATAACATTTGCCTAACAAAATTTGTATGAAATCTGTAGTAATGTTGCCATCGCATTACCTACTAATGATTCTGATAATAATTTGACTGATGATGTGGCTTTTCTTGATAACAAGAATTTTCATGTAAGTTATTGTAAATGTATTAAACAAATTTTTCGTATTTTCTCCTAGAAATTGACACACATGCTCTAAACATTGTTGAAATACAGGCTGTCGAATGTACTGCTGTGAATATGTGCTACGCGCATGCCTATGCTTCCAGAGTTGGGTGACAAATGACCATTTGCATTTACAGGCCATGTCTTTTTGTTTTCCTGGCTTGTACAGACAATAGACTCAATGAATATGGCGTAGATAACGTCATCACAAATGCTTAATTCATGATGGATTAAGCGCTGTTGTACGAATTGTATAGGCAGCAACAGCACCCAGTCAAATTAGTCTCAAAATATTCAACAACTCACCCGTTTAGTTTTCTGGAAATTGAGATTTAGACAGTGCAATGATCGATTGATTCAAACACGGATGAAGCATTGGTGGAGCTTAGCTAGAGAGGGGCAGGGCACAGATAAAACTGGATTCTTCAATTATGTAGCCGAGTCCCAGGTGTTGGCAGTGCATAAATCGCTCGATGTATGCACAGTGCTCAGTTTCTCGAAGGCAAATTGAATTTATTTGTTGAAATTGCTGCGGGGTGAATTGTTTGACGAACACATTCGGAATGATTGAACCAAAAAATATGCGGGTACTGATGCTCGTGTGCAGTCAGTAGCGATGACAAATGAAGAAATTTATCTCAAGGCATATGATGATTTTTCCTGTGAAGTCGATTCCTGGCAGAACACACAGTATGCTCTGCTGGCCGTAGATAATATACACAAAAAATTCAATTATGTTTTCCACCCACATGGCAGTTTTATTGAATTGCTTTATCGTATTGCCATTGCTGTCTTTGTTATTTCTCGTATTCAAGGGAGGTAATGTCGGTTGTCACTACTTACTATGATAATACTACACATAGTTATTATGTCCTTGTTTCTCTAATATTAACAGAAATAATTTTTTAGCAATTGTTTCGGACAAAAGTCTTTTCAATATCTTGAAGTAATTAACATGAGGATTGGGATGGAGAGTTGGAAATGAGTGAGCTGGTACATGCTAAAAAATTTTAATTGGCTAATAAAATTCTAATCAGATCTCTTTTGAGAAGAAGAGAAAGGAACGCAATGGAGACCGGAACAGCTTGCAGCTCAACTGTTACAGGAGAGAAATGACATTTGTTATAATGTACGATAAGGATTATGCAGTTGTATATTTCAAAACTAATTTGACTGGTGGCTATGCTGCCTTAATGCCACAAACAGGTGAACTCCAGCGAAATTAGTTTCAAAATATTCAATAGAAGGTTTATTACCTAAGTTGTAAATTCAACAAAGACATGTAATTCATGCACATTCTTGATTGACTTTTCCATTTTCGTGAAAGAGTTTTTGCAAATGACATTTCACGGGTTATATCGCCGGACCTGCTAAATATTTTGAAAAAAATTTGACTAAATGTTGTTGGTGGCTAAGCCACCAACATCTTTTAATCTAAATTGTTTTTGAAGTATTGAGCAAGTCAAGAGGTTTTGTTCATCTAACTGCAGCAGCAAAACTGATACAAGTTATGACCCATTTCCTGCTTCAAATAGCCCATGCCCAAGGCATATATTTCGTGGCATCATTATACTCATCACATACGTACGATCCAGTTTAATCTTATAGAATATAAGTACGGCATGACTGTCTTCACACGACGGAAATGTTTTCACAGAGCCGTCTTCACTCTGGGGTTCTGTTTGATCTTGACAGAATTATAAGAGACAGTAAATTTCCTGTCGTTAACCCTTAGCACTCTCATGTCAATGTTCTATATTTTACTGCGTCAATATCAAAGAAACTGGTGTATATTTTTCAATAATTTTGCTGGAAGATGTTGCTGTCTAGGACAGCACCATCTCCCACCAAATTTGTTGAAAAATGTACACCAGTTGATCGTTTAATTTCATTTGAAAATTAAAAATTTTGGCACCAGAGTGGTAAGGGTTAAATCGGGAAAAGCGTTTAATTATTCTAATTTAAAGTCGAAAAATATATTTACTATATACGACTTCATTTTTATTGTACTGTAAAAATAGCAGAGCGTCGGCACATTTCATCATATAGATTATCTATTTGCGGTAATTTGCTATAATGCTATGACAATGGAGGATTCCAGTTTATCCGTCAATCATATGACATCATAATCAACTATGTGATGTGTAGATGAGTTCTTAATCAATTACGTCATAAATGATGTAGCTAAGTTCGCCACAAACGCTTACTTGATGACTGACTAAGCGTTGTTGTACGAATGGTATGGCTTGTCTATTTAATAAACATTCTGTTAGATATTTTAAAATTAATTTGAATGTGGGCTGTTGCAGGCATCAATAGTACCCAGTTAAATTAGTTTCAAAATATTCAACAACTTACCTGTGTAGTTTTCTGGAAAAGTATAGTTTAATTAATATAATAACATGACTGTCAATTCGTCATGGAAGAAGCTCATTGATACGAAAGCGGGTCACAGGTCGGAAGAGCTGGGTGTAATTAGGAATGTGAGTGAGTGGTAATTAGGCGTATGAAATAAAATTCAAGTTATCTTGGATTAGCTTGTTTTTTATTGAATATCCCAGCTACTGGAAAATATTTCAGCCCATACAAGCATGGATTTCCTTGAATTAGCTTTGACTTCATGTAGTAGCTTGAACTTCTTGAAAATCCCACCTCTCAGAATTCAAGCTGGCTTTTCTAGGACTTTTTGAATGTCATCATGAAAAAGCGCCAGCTTCTTGGACTTTCTCGGATGTTTCTGATTTATCAGAATTCAAGCTAGCTTGTATTATCTAGGACTTTGTTTTGTCAGACATAAATTAATCCAAGCTATTTGAAATTCACATATACTACCTGGGATTATATTGAAATAGTTTGGATTAAGGCAAGAATAGGTTCTGTAGTCATGTGGAGGTGACCTTGACCTGGTAAATTAGCGAGAAAATTTAAAAATTCTGTGAAAGAGCAAAAAAGTGCATTCATTGCATTGATCATTACCAGCTATGGATATATAGAATATGGTAGTTTGGAAACACTGACACTACTGTTAGATAAAATGCTTAGCATCAGTAACCATAAATGGAAACTGCTTGCATCTGGAGGTATTTAAATTTGATAATGATATTTATTCAGAGGTACCAGTTTCGGTATAACTTTTTCAGTTCTATAGAAATAACGCAGTGATCATGACTTTCTAATTAATATGGTACATTAACAATCTCTGTCTATAAGAATAACAGACAAATCAGTCAGAAACTCATACATTGTTAATGTCCCGCTGAAATTGTATTTATTATAATTGAGTATTATATGTAGCTCAACTACTACAAAGGTGATTCTGTTTGCAGGCATATATAATACTTCTGTGTGATAGCATTTATGTGTAAGTACATCCATTTTACGTTAATAGTCTGGTTGACAAACCTGGACTTTGTGTTTAATGGACATAATCAGACTCAGTGCCCCTGAAACCCTACTTTTAGGCTCCGAGATTATCATTGTATGTGCTCTAGCATGTGAAATATAGCTTATCATTATTTTGGCAGCCATCTTGACCGTTTATTAATTACTTAGTTATCTCCATTGGTAGTGACATCATATGACATCATAATCAGCTAAGAAGTGTGTAGGATGATGTCATAACCATTACGTCATAAATGATTCTATACGGCCCGTCTTTAACTCTTAATAGTCCGACACGTTGTACGAATTGTATGTCTCCCAGCCAAATTAGTTTCAAAATATTCAACATCTTACCTGGGGTTTTTTAAATGGATAATCAGGGAGTTCAGAGATTTATCGATCCCAACACGATCGAGGTGTGGGCAGAGCTTAGCTAGAGGTGGGCGGGGCATAGGTAAAAATGAAATGGTCCATTCCACTCTATGAACCTGAAAACATACAGTTAGGCAACAAAATCATTATTGTGCATGTCCAGGAAAGCATCATATAGCTGACAATGTATTTTGGCAGCCATCTTGGATTTTCAAATTCCTCAAGGGTGCTGGCGGGGCATCATCCAGATACTTAATCAGTAGGGTTTGACAGGTCAAAAAACACCAAAAACCATGGGGGGGTCCAATTTTTATAGGTTCTTGCTCTGGAAACCAGACTATAATGTCCAAGCTATTTCAAGAGCTAGGATTAGCTGGTATTTAGAAAAAATAAAATTCAATCTAGCTCAGATTATCTTGTAGGTCAAGTTAGCTGGGACATTCGGGAATAAAATCCAAGCTGACTCAGAGTATCTTGAAGTTCAAGCTAGCTTGGATTTTCTTGAATGGTCAAGCTAGCTGGGATTTTCTTGGATTTTAAGTGGCCAATACCAGCAAGCTAGCTCGGATTATCTTGAATGCATGTTCAAGCAATCTGGGATTTTCTTGAATGTTCAAGCTAGCTCGGAGTATCTTGAATGTTCAAGCTAGCTGGGATTTTCTTGAATGTTCGAGTTAGTTCAGATTTTCTTGAATCTCTCTGGAATTTTCTTGGATTTTACTTTAACTAGGCCTTCCTTGGATTTTCTTGACTTATCATGAATTTTATGTGGCCAATACCAGCAAGCTAATCCAAGCTATTCCGAGGTATTAACTCTTTCATGATGAAACCAGCCCAAACCGGCCTATGCAGTGGTCTTGAGGAATGTCCATTTACAGGCCAGTTAAGACAAGACCATTTTTGAAATTTTACCACTGAAATGACTGGCTCGGTAACTGAGACAGCCATTCCAGTGGTACATTTTCAAAAATCCTCTTGACCTGTGGATAAACATTGAATAATGAAAATTATGATTTTCTTGACAAAATTTAGACATAACGGGTAAAAGCTTGGATTAGCTGTGATTAGCTGGTTTATTCAAGCTCCACAGAGCTTAGATATTCAAGAATATCCAAGCTTTTTTGCCCTTAGGTAGGCGAATATGATGTTATATACTGATTTTCACACATTCTTATTTATAGGTGTTCTTTAACCCTTTAGTTGTCAAGCTGGACAAAACCGCCCTCTGCTGTGGTCTTGAGGAATGTCCATTTGCACTCCATACACTAGAAGAATTACAATTTTCTTGAATAATCTTGACCATTAACCCTTGTCATTCTGATGTCAAATTTTTTAATTTTCAACTTAAATTAAAGGATGAACTCGTGTTTATTTTTCAACAAATTTGGTGGAAGATGTACACTAGTTTCTTTGATATTGATGCTGTAAAAGATAGACATCAGGGGCCGTATTCACGAAGAGGGCATACGCCCTAGAAAAGGCGTAACTAGGGCGTAAGCCCCCAAAGTGGCATATGTCGGTATTCACGAAAGGGGTGTAACTTACGGCCATGCATAAAATCGGGTGTAACTTATGCTCTCCAACTACAAGGCATAAGTCATTATTTACAGCGTTTTTGGCGTGGTCTTGAATTTTAGTCGAATATCAGATATGCATTTGCATTTAGCCGACTTTTTGTAAATATTACGTGTTATTTAATGTGAAGACAGCAGCGTGTTAAAAAAAAAATATTTGAGCTCAATACTTTTCCTATTTCTGTATTCAAAGCACCCACAGTGTGCTGAATGTGAAGCTGAAACAATTTGGTAAATACGGTAGAGCAATACGTCATTGCCTGGCAACGAGGGCGCGTGAACGGCCTGAATGGCGCACTACGCTCAAGTCAAGTTTCCCCCAAAAGGCTTTTAGAATGCTAAAGAAAAGTTGTAATAACATAAAAATTACATGTTTTCGCAGCACTTAGTTTTTAGGGCAACTGGCCTGAAAGGCCAAGTGAGCTTATGTCGTGGTGACCGTCCATCGTGTGTCCGTCATCCGTCCGTCAACTTTTCCTATAAAACGACTTCTCAAGAACCGCTGGGATGATTTAAATTATATTTGGCAGGAAGCATCCTTAGGGCATATGGATCCAAGTTTGTTCAAACGAAGCCGATCGGCCAATTTGGCTGGTGGCCATCTTGGATTTTGGCCAATTTTTAGAAACGTCTTTAAAAATCTTCTCCAAAACTGCTTGAGGTATTGAAGGAAACCTCATGAAATACGATCCAGGGCAAGAGCTCAACCAACTTTGTTCAGGGGAACTTGATTGGTCAAATGGTTCAGCGGCCGTGGGACAATGAAAATATAGCATGTTTGGCGGCCATATTGGATTTTTTTATTTGATGGACTTTTTGGGTATTCTGATTTGAAATTTGCAATTTTCGAAACTGGCGGATAAATGGTTTGGTGGCCATCTTGGATCATTTTCCCGCCAAAAGCTCCCATACTAAAGCAATGGGAAATTTAAAATGTCTTCTTTTCGAGAACTGCTTGGCCGATTTCAATTATATTTGGCAGGAAGCATTCTTAAGGCATATAGAATCAAGTTTCTTCAAACGAACCCAATAGGCCAATTTCGCCGATGACCATCTTGGATTTCGGCCGATTTTTAGAAATATCTTTAAAAATCTTCTTCTCCAAAACCGTTTGAGAGAGCGATTCAGAACTCACGAAATATGATTTAGGGTAAGAGCTGAACCAACTTTGTTCAAGGGAACTTGATTGACCAAATGGTTCAGTGGGCATCTTGGATGACCTAGTTTTCGCAAAAACGACTTCTTCCCCAGAACTGCTGAAGCGATCAGGCTGAAATTTGTGATATATGATTAGGGACTAAGGGCCATTAATGTTTGTTCAAGAGAAGTTAATCCTTAAAAAAACATGGCCGTAGTGGGCCAATCAAAATATAGCGTGTTTGGAGGCCATTTTGAATTTTTTTTATTTGAAGGCCGAAATTGGTTTTGTATAGGTTTTTCGGTATTCTGATCTCAAATTTGCAATTTCGAAGTTGTCGGATAAACGGTTTGGGGGGACTTCTTGGATCATTTTCCCGCCAAAAGCTCCCATACTAAAGCAATGGGAAATTTAAAATGTCTTCTCCTCGAGAACTGCTGGGCCGATTTCAATTATATTTGGCAGGAAGCATCCTTAGGGCATAGAGATTCCATTGAGTTCAAACGAAGCTGATGGCCAATTTGGATGGTGGCCATCTGTGTTTTCGGCTGATTTTTAGAAATGTCTTTAAAAATCTTCTCCAAAACCGTTTGAGGGATCAATTCAGACCTCATGAAATATGATCTATGGTAAGAGCTGACCCAAGTTTGTTCAAGGGAACTTGATTGACTAAATGGTTCAGCAGCCATCTTGGACGACCTCGTTTTCGCAAAAAACGACTTCTTTCCCAGAACCGCTGAAGCAATCAGACCAAAATTTGTGATATATGATTAAGGACTAAGGGCCATTAAAGTTTGTTCAAGAGAAATTGATCTGTCAAAAAAAAATTGGCGCTTTAAAATGTCTAAAAATCTTCTCCAAAATCGCTTGGGGGATCAATTCAAAACGCATGAAATATCATCTAGGGCAAGAGCTGCACCAAGTTTTTTTCAAGGGAACTTGATTGGCCAAATGGTTTTGTGGCCATCTTGGATAACTAATATTTTCCAAAATGACTCCCGAACCACGGAGCGGATTGGGCCAAAATTTGGGAGATATGATTAGGCACTAAGCGCCATTAAAGTTTTTTCAAGTCAGAAACATGGCTCCAGTGGACCAACCGAAATGTAGTGTGTTTGGCGGCCATATTGGACTTGCAAAAATGTACACAAACTCATTTAGAAGACTACTCCTAAACCGCCCACCAACAATTGTGACAAAAATGCATAATGCTGCAGGTGAGCGACACAGGCCCCTGGGGCCTCTTGTTGTAATGACAAGCATCTTACGAATGAATATGATAGGTTAGTCAGACTCGATAGAATAAATATTATTTATTTATTTATCTATTTGTTAATATTATAGCGACAGCGTATATACTAAATTTTGAGTCAATGATAGCTAGCCTGTTCAGTATTCCATGTAGTGAAGACTACAGATTTTGACAGCCGTTGATGCATATGGTACTACGTCAATAAGCAGCCTATATGACCAACAAATTCTGGCCTACATGCATTACCGTGACACATTTATTTAAGCCCCTCTTCGTGAATACAGCATAACTATGAAGCGTAGCTCTAGGGCGTAAGTTATGACAGGCTTAAGTTACGCCCTCTTCCTGAATACGGCCCCTGTTTGCTAATGGTTAAAGGGTTAAATAACAGTTACTGTTAACTACAAGAAATTTATTACTGCTAATGTTGAACAATAGGCTCCATGAAAATCTTTCAGTCAGATTATGTTCTCAAAATCACTCTCATAGCCGTACACTGATTCTCTTGGACCTGCTGGGAATTCAGTAACAAAAGCGTGCCATTCACTGACCGCAAAAAACTACTACTAATAATTTAACAAGTCACATTATTTCTCAAGACTAGCCGCTAACCTTCCGCTTGAAAATATATTAATGTGTATTAATCTCCTTGATGTAAATTGCCCATCGATGTCATTACATCTTGCAGAGCTGTTAAATTTCATCATTCGTGTCTGTCATTTTATGACAATAATTTCGTCCTGATGTGTAGTTTTCGTCCGAGTGGACATGTATGGGGCTATCGTTTGATAACTACTTGACTGATTGAGCGGTGTAAAGGTGGCTGAATTTGCTCTAATATGTAATAACGTGATTACATCATCTTCGCTGTTCAGAACTCATTGCATTCTAAATAGTTGTTTTTTTTAGGTTAAAGTTTTTTTTATTGGGCATATTACACAACAACTAGCCTTGCTAGTTCTTCCAGTTCCGTTGTGGTGAACTCAGGTCCTCGGGACTCAGGTTTACTTCCGTTTTCCAGTGCTTCTTCCATTCCGTCCATTTCCGGTATGTCTTCCGGTTTTGCAAGACATCCGGGTCTTCAAGATCCGGTTCTTACTTCTGTTCCGTCCATTTCTGGTTTGACTTCCGGTTTTGCAGGAAATCCAGGTATTCAAGATCCGGTTATTACTTCCGTTCCGACCGTTTCCGGTATGACTTACATTTTTGTGGGACATCCAGGTCTTCAAGATCCGGTTCCTAATTCTGTTTCCGGTTTTAGCAGCGCTTACCGGATATCCGGGGTCTGTGGATTATTTTTCGTCTTCCGGTAGAAGTGCTTCCGCTTCCGGTTTGGACTCCTGTCTGTACACTTCCGCTTCTGGTTCTAGAGGTGTACTTCCGGGTCATTCAGATCCGGATAGACTTTCGTCCTCAGGACAGGGGTTACTTCCATTTTCCGGATCTACCTCCGTTTGTTCCATATCCGGTCTGACTTCCGGTTTTGCGTATTTGCGGTTCCTATGCTTATTCTGTTTTTTTACTGTACATCCGGGTTCAGTTTCCGGTTGTCTTCTTCCGGTTTGCTCATTTCCGTTTCCTATTTTTTCACTTCCGGATTCGTACATCCGGGGATTGGGTCATTACCGGTTTCATGGTGTTCTATGATTAACTTCCGGTTCTGTTTTCCTTTTTTGGATTTCCGGTGATAGCTCTTACTGAGATTCCACGTTTGTCTTTCCTAGGATCTAGTCATCATCTTTACTAAGAGTTAGTCTTATTTCAGTAAGTGCTTTTAAATTTGGAATGTTTAATCGCTGAAAATATTAATTCCGAGAATTGCCAATCTTGAAGTCTCTCTTGGAGTCATAGATATTCGGCATTTATTCTTTTATCAATGAAACATTTCAACGTAATTAAAAACTCTTCCGACTGGTTGCTGGATGGGTTTTTTGTTGCAGTCGATAAGTCAGTCTATTCTACGCATTAGCGCTAGATACATAATTTTTAATTTCATCTAACTTTAGATGGCCAGTTGTCTTCGGCCCATTCAGCCTTTTTTCGCGCTCTTTTTTCCTCTTATGTCGGCAGGTTGACATATTTATTTTATCCAAAGGGATTAATTTCTTGAAGAAAATCCCTGTTTCTAGCGTAATTCTTAGTCTAATTCTGACAGGCACTGAAAGGAAAAGATTCAGTAGTGGATTCATAGGGAAGAGAATGGCTCTAAGATTAATGATTACAAGAGCTAGAAAACGCTGAGAATAGAGAAATAAGATTAGGTTGAAGGAAGAAGGAATAAAAGCCGAGTTTTTTCTTCTGCGTTGTCACAGTCATCGTTTAGGTGAGTCTTTTTGTTTTGATTTTATATCGCCTCTGTTTTTCAGTGGTTTGTTTCGTGATTCATCCCGTAGTGTTTAATCATAATCAAGTATTAGTGTTTTGTGTATTTAACATCCAGTATTTGTGTATTTAACGGAGACTGTTCAATCCATCATTCAGTCTCTCCAGGTGGATTTGTGGACGATATCCATCGATCTCAAAGACGCGTATTTTCACGTCCCTATTCCGCAAGTTCCTTCATTTCATTTACAAAGGCAGAGTTTGCCAGTTTTGCAGTCTCCCCGTACGTATTCACTCGAATAGTATTGTCAGTAGCCTCTTGCCTTTGCCTTCAGGCAATTTCAATTCACGTCTATATAGACGATTGTCTTTTCAAGGCTCCCGATCCTGTGTCCCTCATTGCGGATGTATCAGATGCTATCCAGGTGTGCCTTCACCTGGGTTGGATCATCAATGTAGAAAAGTCTCATCTTTCACCAAGCCAAGTTTTTACCCACCTGGGGGGTCACTTTCGACCTTTCTCAGGGGAGATTATTCCCCTCCCTTCCCAATGTCTAGACGTTGATATCTACAATTCAAGCTCTCAAGGTATGCCAATTATTTTCGGCCATATCCTTTCTCAGAATCATAGGCTTCATAGTTTCAGTAGAAGAAGTGATTCCTTGGGGCTCCTCTGATGAGAAGACCCTTCCAGTTGTTATTACACCACAAAAACATCCATTACCGTTCAATCACTACTTGCTAAATCAAATATCTGCATTTAGCTATCAGAATAAAGTTTTTATTCTTGCCTATACACTCCCTAATGCCTATACCATCACCATGTAGACCCTCCACCAGGCTTCTGGTAGAGGGACCCCCTGCATTAGCCTTACAATAGACTGGCACCAGTCTGTACTCACTCCTTGGTGACGCTTGTCACTAAGCACGCTCGCGCATGCGCAGTAGGTCCCACTTGTGAAAACTAATTCACTTTTCAAATATTCTGCTAGCTATACAGTACTGTCAGCTATCAAATCGATATAAAAGTTTTAGCTTGCTAACTAGAAATTTTCCAGTTATCACGAGTTGACTCGGGAATGCCTACCATGAAGTCTATTCTTCCTAAGTTATGTTTAACTTATATATCATGGTGTTTTAGAGGTGTTTGTAACTCTAACGTTTGGAGTTACCAGTTTTCGTGTCACTACTCCCGTTTTCGAGGTTAGAGTAACCATGCCTATTATATACCATCAAGAGTAACCATGTAGTAATAATAATAGCCAGTACCACTCCTAGTAACGTAGGTCCTAGTGCTCTCAAACATATATCAGAATCTTTTCTGATTCTTTCTTCAAACACTTTATTTAAATAGGCCAAGGCGTAGCGTCTGTGATATCTCAGTTTGCTTAAAGCTAGTTGCTTTATTTCGCATCATATCTTATTTTTTATAGGAAGTGTCAGTATCTTCTGAGAAAATAAAGTGTGCGTCGAATAAGTGTGATCGGGTTCACGCTAAGGATTATACGGGGCATATTTGCCTGAGGTGTACCACCTGCACCCCTTTAAAAATGTGTGGAGTGTGCAAGGGTTGGCCATTGGTCGTATCTAAAGCGTTTTTTAAGGATTTCGTGGTTAAGCCTTCATTGCCCTCAGGTCGCTCTCCCTCCGTTGTTGAAGGTCCTAAAGCAGTATCATCTGCTTCCACCTCTATTAATACGTCGGTTTCAACAAAGGAGGGGGGCAGCTCCTCTATCACAGATCCGGTTATGGCATTATTCACCAGATTTGAATCCTTCGCAAATGTATTGACGAAATCTTTAGACGAGCGTATTACATCTGCTATTAAGGCCGCTAAAGAGGAGTCATCAGACTCCGAATTTAGCCCTCAGTCGCGATCTCGTAAATGGGGAAAGCCGGTTTCCTTAACATCAAGACAACAAATCAAGTCTCCCAAAGGAAAGTCCGGCGAGACAAGAAAGAAACCTGGTAAGGCATCCTCCGGTAGGAGCCAGGTCAAAGACCATGTTAGACTTGAGGACCAGCTTAAGTCTCAAGCGGTAGTATTGGGGGCGGAAGCTTCCGATGTGTCACCTCAAGCTAAGGTCCGGTTCACAGTGATACCAATTGCAAGGAAGGTGGTAAGATCGCCGATCGCCTCTAAGGAAGCACCCGTCTATGCTCCTGGCTTGTCCGGGCAAGCGGGTTTGCTGTCCGGAATGTCTTCTGGTTTTACCGGGCATCCGGAAATGAGCACCGTGATTGTTTCTGGCTTGGCTGAACATCCGGTGACTCATGAGAATATGGCTTATGCGTCAACATCCGTTTCCGGTTCTTCAGTATCCGGCTATAGAGTTTCCGGTTCCGGGAGGAACAATATAGTTCCGGGTCTGTTAGACCCGGCGGTGCATCATATGGCATCTTCCGTTTCCGGTTCGTCGACTTCCGCTTCCGGTAGTAGTGCTGCTACTTCCGGTAGGAAGAATGTGCATCCGGGTCTGTTGGACCCGTCTATACACCGTTCAGTGTCCGGATTGTCAGGCTCTTCTTCCGGTAGTAGTGTGACTACTTCCGGTGGGAATTATGCTTATCCGAGTCAGTTGGATCCGTTGTTGCATACATCCTCCTTTTCCGGCCCAGTTTTGGTTAGTTCCGGTTCCGGCGGTGGTGTAGACACTTCCGGTTCAACTTATGCATGTCCGGGTCAGTTTGACCCGTCCTTGCAAGCGACTTCCGGTTCCGTTTCGGGGTTTCCTATTTCCGCTTCTGGTGACAGTTTTTCTACTTCCGGATTAGGAGATATGAAGCGTTCTATTTCCGGTCTCGGTGTTTCAGTTCCGACGGGAACTTCTGTTTATGCATCAAGTTATGAGGTGCCGAATAACTCAGATTCCCAGTCCAGTAATAGGTCTGTTAATTCCGATTCTAGTTATTTTCGCGCCGGTCCTCCCGTTTTTGATAGACATTATTCTGATCGTTCTTCTAGTGCTCAGTCTGTTTCGGCGTCAGATTTTGGTCAGCATTCCTTTCGTGAGGTAGTATCTCTCTCTCGTTCTTCATCTCCTTCCTTGTTCTCTCAAGCAGGTTCTCAGAAGAGTAGTAGTCATCCATCCTCTTCGTCTGTATCTGGCTTGTCTGCTAGGGATTTTTCGTCTTCTCATGTTTCTAATTCGTCTTCTCTTTTTCATCCATCATCTATATCTCCGCCTCCAGGTTTTCTTCATATTCCGGCTTCCCTTCAGCAGAATTATTCTGCGGCGTCTCACATACCTTCTTCTTCTGATACGGCTGTTCCTACTTTGCCTTCTTATTCTTCATCTTCTCCGGAGTTTGATCATTCGGATCCTATTGTTTCGGTCGTTCTGTCTCCAGAATTAGAGTTCCAGATAGTTGATTCGGGTTTAGATTTTTCCTTGTTTTCAGTAAGCCGCGATTCCTCTCTTCACCGATCTGTTATTTCAGCTAGATTTTCAATTTTGTCCAGATTTTCAGCTAGTGAGTTGGATCCTTATTTTTTCAGTTCTAGTCAGCCTGAGGCCCGTGTTGCTAGTGCTTATCAGTCTCCATTGACGTTGGACACTCTCTCGGACGCTCCTTCTAGAGCTTTAGCTTCTCCTTCCTCTCTGAGGATCGTTGATGCTTCTGTTTCGCTAGATTCAGACATCTGTCCTCCTCCTTCTTCTTCTTCTTCTTCTTCTTCTCCGTCTCACCTTTCTGTCAAGGCTACTCAGAGATCAGTCAGGGCCAGGGATCTGAAGAGGTTCTATCACGAGAGGGCCTCGCCAGATGACTGGTCTAGGGCTCATCAATGGATAGCTTCGTCTCTATCTCTTCCTCTTCAGGATGAATTTTCGCTTGATCCTCCGTCGTTTGGTTCTGCGCTGTCATCTTCAGTCTCTTCAGCTAATGTTCCTTCTGTTCTTCCGGTAGATAACTTGGTAGTAGACATGTTAGATTTTTACATTAACGATGTCCAACTGAAAGATTTTTCTCTTACTCCCAAGGTAGATGCTCCAGTTCAGATTCCGAAAGAGGATTACATTAGATTGGCTTCTACTCAATCTCTGAATGGACCGACATGGGATGTTCTTTCATCGCATCTGAAGGAAGCGGCTAAGGTAGAATCTTCATCAGACCTTTTTAGATGGGAGTCTGTCTGTCGGGCTCAGTTGAAGTCAGCAAACTTTTTGGCCCTTCTTTCAGAGGCTATGCTCAAAACTCACGAGAAAGGGGGTCAGGTTCCTCCGGAGATATTTCGTTCGTTAGTTGACCTGTCAAGAGGTTCGTTGAATTCAGTTTGCCGTTCACTAGGTTTCATCACCTCTAAGAGAAGGTCAAGGAAGCTTGCTGAGGTGAATATTTCTGATTCCCTCAGGAGTAACCTGATATCTGCTCCGCCTTTCGGATCAGATATTTTCGGTCAGGATTCTACATCTATCCTTAGGGCGGAGTCTGATCGTCTCAGATCAGATAAGGATCTGCGGGATCAGATTTCAGTTTTGAGGCCGTCAGTTAAAAGGGACTCTTCTGCGGTGAAGAGTCCCTCCTCCTCTCCCAGGAGGAAGAGTCTTAGGCCGGATGAATATGGGGCTTATCCGTCAAGGGTGTTTACGAACTCTAATCGGTCCTCTCCTTCCCATTCCAGATCTGCGGAGGAGGATCGTTTTAAATCCATTTCATCTCATAGACCTAGAGTCCAGGTTCGTCAAGCCCCTCCTCAGGTGAGAAGGGGTCAATTTTTCTCTCGAGGTTACAGGTCTAGTTCTAGAGGACGCTCCTCTAGAGGTTTTCAACCTAGACGGGTTTGAAGGGGTGGCCTCAGCCCGGGTAGGCCTTTCCCAATCTCATTTACCAGTCCTTCCTCCTCTTCTACAACTTTTGGATCTATCGGTGCAATCCCTTCTTCCCAGCGTGCCAGTAGGAGGGCGCTTGTCTCTGTTCTGGGAGACATGGAAAGCCCTTGCTCAGGACTCCTGGCTGTTAGATCAAATCCGCTGGGGTTATGCTCCGTCTTGGATAGATCTGCCTCCTCCTCTGTCTTACCAGCCCAAATGGACTCCAGTTCCATCCAATCTGGAGAAGTTGGTAGCCTTGGAAGACGAATTGGAGTCAATGTGGTTGAAGAAGGCTATAGAAGAGGTTCCATGTTGGAGAGTAGACCCGGGATTCTACTCAACTCTATTTCTAGTCCCCAAGAAATCAGGTGGATGGCGTCCAATCATCAATCTGAAGAGATTAAATCTGCATATATCCACCCCAAAATTCAAGATGGAGACGGTATCTCAGATTATCGCCGGTCTGAGTCCAGGCATGTGGACAGCGTCCATAGATCTCAAGGACGCCTATTTTCACATTCTCATCCACCCTCCATTCAGAAAATTCATGAGATTCGCGTTCAAGGGGAGGGTATGGCAATTCAGAGTCATGCCGTTCGGCTTGACCACGGCCCCTTTCTTCTTCACCCGCCTAGTGTCAGCAGTGGCAGGTTTTCTGCACAGTCGTTCTATTCCCCTTCACGTTTACATAGACGACTGGTTGCTAAAAGCAGAATCTGCCTCAATTCTGGCAAGCATCATTCCAGAGGTCTGCAGTCTGGCTTCCAGTCTAGGATGGGTTTTAAATCTAGAAAAATCATCTTTGGTCCCGTCTCAGGTTTTCACCCACCTAGGTGTGGCTTTCGACCTTGGTCAAGGCTTAGTCTTCCCTTCAGAGGTAAGAGTAGAAGCAATCCTAGTAGCCATGGAAATTCTGGCTTCCTCTGCCGTGGTCAGAGCAATATTCTTTCTCCGGGTGATAGGCTTGATGGTCAGCGTCGAGAACATCATTCCGTGGGCGGCGCTGATGAGGAGACCTTTCCAAATGTATCTAATGTCCCTGTGGAAACAGTCGACCCATTCAGTGTACCATCAGATCCCGGTCAGAGATCATTTGAGGCCCCATCTAGATTTTTGGAAGGATCGCTCTCTGCTGATGATGGGTGTTCCTCTGGTCAAGTCTTCTCCTCAGGCGGTCATTTTTACAGATGCTTCCCAGGAGGGATGGGGAGCGGTCTGGGGTTCCCTTTCGGTCTCAGGCCTGTGGTCCCGAGAGGAGTCGTCAGCCCACATCAACATTCTGGAATTGTGGGCTGTCAAGAAGACTCTCCTTGCCTGGTCGGATCAAGTGCATGGCCTCAAGATCTCGATTCGATCAGACAATTCCACAGTAGTCTCGTATATCAACAAGCAGGGAGGCACGAAGTCGTCTCGCCTGTGTTTGGAGGTGTGGAATCTCCTCATGTGGTGTCGTATGAAGCAGATTTTCCTGGTGTCCTCCCATGTACCAGGATGTCTGAATTTTCTGGCGGATCAGTTGTCTCGCCCTTCCAAATTCGCCCACACAGAGTGGCAGTTAAAGAGGTCGGTTGTCAAAGCGATCTTCAACCTCCTGGATCGTCCCCATGTAGACCTGTTCGCGACCTCTCTGAATGCCCAGATCTCCTCTTTCATGTCTCCTTTTCCGGACGATCAGGCGTTGGCGGTGGACGCCCTGACTCAGTCCTGGACAGGAATCTTCGCGTATGCGTTCCCTCCGACTATCCTGCTTCCCCTGGTTCTGAAGAAAGTCAAGGATCAAGTATGCGAGATTTTGTTGATAGCTCCATTTTGGCCAAAAAGGATCTGGTTCGTAGACCTTCTCGATCTTCTAGTAGACTTCCCTCGTCTGCTGCCAGTGTCCCCAGATCTGTTATCCCAAGTAAGGGGAAGGTGCCTTCATCCAAACCCAGGAATCTTCAGTCTGTGTGTTTGGAGAATATCGAGTGCTCGGTCACTGAGAATAAATTTTCTGCAAGGTCTCAGAAAATTATTGATTCGGCCAGGAGGGAGTCGACCCGAAGAGTTTACAAGGGTCGACTTAAGATATTCGGAGAATGGTGCTCAAATCATGATCTCGTGCCCGATTCTGTTTCTATATCCCAAGTGTTAGACTTTTTATCTTATCTGTTCGATTCCCTGCATCTGACTGCTAACACGGTTAGAGGATATAGATTTTCCTTAGCATCTTCTCTTCCTTGTTTGTTAAATGCAGATGTTAAGGATACTAAGGTGCTGAATGGGTTCATCAGAGGTTTAGGTAATATTCGGCCTCCTATTGCTAAACCGTTACCTTCCTGGAACTTGGCGCTGATTCTTCAGGTTTTGGCAGGGCATCATTTTGAACCTATCGCCTCGATTAGCTTAAAGCTTTTAACTTTTAAGGCGGTTTTTCTAGTAGCGGCTGCTTCTGCTAGAAGACGATCTGAGATCCATGCATTTTCCGCTGAAAAGGATAGATTTATTGAAGCTGGGGACGGTTTGGTATTATATCCTAGAAGGGATTTTTTGTCAAAAACGCAATCAAACCGTTATCCAGCTAAGCCGATTATTTTAAATTCTTTATCTTCGTTTTCTCCGTCTGACAGATTTTGGTGTCCAGTCAGAGCTCTTAAGGCTTATAAGCGTCGTACCGATTTTAAAAGATCCGATCCGTCTCATTTATGGGTTCCCTACGCGGAAGGGGTAGCCAGACCGGTCTCTAAAGCTTCCATCGCTAGATGGATTTGTGACACCATTCAACTATGCTACGAGATTGCTTCTCCTGAGCAAGTCAATCTCTCTCACATTAAGGCTCATGATGTTAGAGGGATGGCTACCTCTTTTGCTTTGTTTGCTGGCTCTTCTGTAGACGAAGTTATGCAAGTTGCAGGATGGAAATCTGAGTCTACTTTTACCTCTTTTTATTTGAAAGACCAGAGCGCAGCGGCATCTTTCTTTAGGAACATTACTATTTTAACCAAGAAGGCTGAAGACCATTTACCAAGCACATCCCACCATTTTCGTTAGGACTGTGCGTCTGCGGAGAATGGTGAGAGTTATTCCTTGGTTGTTGGTTTAAATCTTTATGTTTAAAGTTTTATTTGGTTGTTAATCACTGTGTGATTGATTAGGATGCACCATTATGTTATGTTATTAACATTTGTTTATGTTTGGTTTGATTTTTATCCTTGCTTATGGATTCTCAAATCACCTCCCACCAAAGTTTCGTAGTGGGGCACTGACCAAATCTACGGGTTTAGCAAGTAGTGATTGAACGGTAATGGATGTTTTTGTGGTGTAATAACAACCCCCAACAGACCCCCCTTTAGTGGGTTGGTCTGTAGTTTTATTAACCACTATAAAAACATACTTACCGTTCAATCACTACGACCCGGCCTCAGCCACCCCGCTGGGTATTGATTTGAGAATCTAGGCTGGATGTACAGCACTTAAATTTAGAAAAGTGATTTAGTTTTCACAAGTGGGACCTACTGCGCATGCGCGAGCGTGCTTAGTGACAAGCGTCACCAAGGAGTGAGTACAGACTGGT
Source organism: Chaetoderma sp. LZ-2023a (assembly GCA_034401795.1). Classification (NCBI taxonomy): domain Eukaryota; kingdom Metazoa; phylum Mollusca; class Caudofoveata; order Chaetodermatida; family Chaetodermatidae; genus Chaetoderma; species Chaetoderma sp. LZ-2023a. The sequence goes on along the minus strand of CM067366.1, from coordinate 14,923,626 downwards.
GCCAGTCTATTGTAAGGCTAATGCAGGGGGTCCCTCTACCAGAAGCCTGGTGGAGGGTCTACATGGTGATGGTATAGGCATTAGGGAGTGTATAGGCAAGAATAAAAACTTTATTCTGATAGCTAAATGCAGATATTTGATTTAGCAAGTAGTGATTGAACGGTAAGTATGTTTTTATAGTGGTTAATAAAACTACAGACCAACCCACTAAAGGGGGGTCTGTTGGGGGTTTTATCTTATGGCCCATTGGAATCAGTCTCTAGATTCTCTGGATCTTCCAATTCTCATCAAGTTCTCTCTCATGACTCATTGCCGGTTTTGGAAAGACCGTCAGTCCCTTTTATTAGGGGTTCCTCTCCATCTTCCAACCCCTCAGGCAATCATCTTCACAGATGCATCCCTGGAAGGGTGGGGAGCCATTTGGGATTCCAGGAAGATTTTGGGAACCTGGTCCCTCACAGAATTTTCCTACCATGTCAACCTTTTAGAACTGTGGGCTCTTTTCCATGCCGTGGTTCATTGGGAACCCTTGGTTCTCGGTATGTCAATCCTTATCAGATCAGACAATTTCACAGTGGTCTCGTTCATCAATCATCAAGGGGGACCAGGTCGGTCTCTCTTTGTCAAGAGTCCATAGTCATGCGTCAGTGGTGCAAGTCCCGCAACATTTCTCTTCGAGCATCCCACATCCCAGGCAAACTGAATTCTCTGGCCGATCAGTTATCGCGCCCTTCCAGGATCCCAGAAACAGAATTGGAAGTTGAAGGAGGTAGTAGGCCAGTCGATTTTCCTTCAGTTCAGACGTCCCCACATAGACTTGTTTGCTACCCTCAAGAACAGAAAGATATCCACCTTCATATCTCCCTTCAGAAATCTGCTAAGCGTGCTACGAGGTGACATGCGGCAGGTACAGTTCAGTACTTTATAAATATTTTGAACATAATTTGATTGGAAGACATTGTTGCTTCCACTCGCATTGAGCCTTTAATGACCATTGCAGGAATTTTTGAAAATTGACCACTGGAATGACTGGCTTGATAACCGAGCCAGTCATTCCAGTGATAAATTTTCAAAAGTTATATTCTCTTGGCCTCTAAATGGACATTCAATAGGCAGATGTTAAAATCTTTTTGACCAAATTAATTGACCATTAAGGTTTAACACTCATATTAGCCAAAAACAGCTTCTGGAGTGGTCTTGAGAAATGTCCATTTGCAGACCAAGAGAAGGCTTTGTCAATAACCAAGCCAGCCATTCCAGTGGTCAATTTTCAAAAATACACTTCTTTTAGTCTGCAAATGGACATTATCTATGGGAAAATTGAAATCTTGAAAAAATTTGAGGGTTAAAGGGTTAAGTTCAAAACTTCCAAAAGGATGTTTTATTTTGGAAACATTCTAAGTTATTTCTGAATTGTACTATAATTCACACATAGCAGAGATATTAATGGATTTACTTACTCATGGGGAGTTCTTTGTTACAAAGATGAGACGGTTTAGCTACAAAGAGGGAGATTTGTTTGAAAGTAGTTTGTTTGGATACAAAGGGTGAGTGTTCATCTACAAAGATAGCTTGCTTGTGCACAAAGGTAATTGTTTTGTCTATAAAGCATACACCTTTTCCATACCTTGATCATCTGTACTGAAGGCATTGATCTAGATCTTTTAACTGTTTAACTATTATAGGAACTACTCAACCCTTACCACTGTAGTGTCAATATTCTATCTTTTACTGTGTCAATACCAAAGAAACTGGTGTACATTTTTCAACGATTTTGGTGGACGATGTTGAAAAACGCTTTAAAATTTAATTTGAAAATTTATGAATTTGACATCAGAGTGGTATTAAGGGTTAAAACTGTAAGCCCTTATTCAGGCCAGCACCAGCCACTGAAGTGCTCCTGCGGAATGAATATTTGCAGGGCAAGAGAAGACTATTTTTGAAAATTTACCACTCAAATTACTGGCTCGACTAACCGAGCCGTTCATTCCAGTGGTAAATTTTCAAAAATATAATTTTTGCCCTGCAAACAGACATTTAAAAGGGAAATATTTAGATTTTCTCGACCAAATTTGACCATTAACCCTTTAACCCTCGAATTTGTTCAAGAAAATTTTGCTTTTCTCATAGAAAATGTGTATTTGCAGACCAAGAGAAGATTTTTTAAAACTTTACCAATGGAATGACTAGCTCTGGTATCTCAAGACCACTGCAGAAGCGGTTTTGGGCTGATATGTGTGTTAAAGGGTTAAAGACTATATGTCTAGCACTGTAGATATGTATATTATCAGCAGTTGTTACTTGTTCTAAGTCACTGATCAGAATACATGTACATATATATCGTATGTGATATAATGATCATATTAAATAAATACAGCTTCTAAATATGATAAGTGCAAATAATTTTTTTAAGGAGTTTTATTAAGAACGGATTTAATTCTTAATATCCTGAACCATATCATGAATAAGCTGACTGCTCATACTGAAATGTAAAAGTCATAATTCTATATTCAATGTTCATACAAAGCACAGTAGGTGAATCATAAGCTTTTACGAACATCCATGCACAAGATAAATTTAAAACTGCTTTAAGTATTATATGTTAAGTACATAACTTAATTGTCACAAATTACTTAATTTCCAAGCATCGTTTAGATTATCTGCAATATGGAGAATATTAATGAGAAAAGTCTAAATCTAAATATCATGATCAACTATCTTGATCACTTTCCTAACAATAATGTAACGGAATATGCTAACTTTTTCGATGAAGGATTTAAAAATATAAGTACGCTGTCATCATCAAATGAGTCCATGGATGCAATCAGTACCTATATGGCAGTCATGGGAGTAATTTTACTCAGCTTGTTTACCCTCGGAGGTAACCTTGTTATTATTCTTTCAGTTCTAAAGTCAACCATTTTGAGTGGTACAAATTACAGTGTTTACATTGTATCATTAGCATTTGCTGATTTCTGTGTTGGTTTGCTGGTAATGCCATTAATGGTCATATATACATACTATGGGTACTGGCCACTCGGAAATGTTCCATGCACTCTCTTCATAATTCTTGATTACGGTGTCTGTACCACTTCTCAGGTACACCTGAGCGCCATTGCATATGACCGACTGCAATCCGTATCACAGCCATTAAAATACCGATCAACCTTCACTAGAGGACGTGCCACAAAGATCTGTGTGTGTCTGTGGGTGGTAACCTTCGTATTCTGGACACCAGGTGTTCTTGTGACGCGTGTTCTGAAAGCCGTAGATGGTACCATGGTTCTTGATCAGTGCTACTACCTACCAAATAAATATTATGCACTTACATCTGTGTTGCTCTATTGTCTTCTTACCGATGCATTAATGATTACACTTTCAATAATGTTAGTCCGTGCTCTCCGGATCAGACAGATTCCAGAGATAGAGACCAAGTCAGCTGAACAACATTCAGTTTCAGCTGGTAATCAGACTGCAATCAAGCAGAAGCAGATGTTGCGTTCACGTACAAAAGATGGTAATTGTGAGGACATATTGAATACAAAAATTTCTAATAGTCAAGTTGAGACAGTGTCTTCTAAAGAGAGTAGCAAAGTCAGTGATCAGAATCGTCGAGTCATTCGTACTTTGGTAATTTTGATTACTGTATATGTGATTTGTCTTGCGCCGTGGAAGGTGTGCTTTCCAATACTGCCCTTTTGTAATTCATGTGTACCAGAAGCAGCGTACACATTTGCAAATTGGATGTCCTATGCAAATTCTTTTGTAAACCCATACTTGTATTTATCATTCAACTCTGATTTTCGTGCAGCATTTCGTCAGGTTTTTTGCCATCGTTAGCAGTATTGGCTGGAAATCATATTATCTACCATATTTAGTGTTCATAGAAAATGTTCTTAATTTGGGACATGTGCTGACAAAAATGTGAAACTGAGAATATCACATTTTCACATTCTACGGTTTAACTACCTCAGTAAATTAAGAAAGAAACCAGAATTGCCAGAGGAATACAAAATAAGTTATACACTAAATAACTCACAATATTTAAATCATTTTGTTTTGTACATGGTACACAGAGAGAAAGCTCACAGGTAGCCCATAATATTATATATTCAAAATGTGTCAAAGATTTTGCATTGCTTTAAGTATTTACTACACAGTGTGACCAGCCTGTCAGGGATGTCCTTTCAGACAACTATTATTTAAGGGGTTGGTCATTAGTGCAAGACTCCGTACGCTTTCTAGGCCCAGATTTTGTTAGATAATCTAATATTGGATGCATATATTCTAGGAAAGCAGATGATGCAGACAAGAGTTCAGAACTGCCCTTCTTCGTACAATTGTGGAGATCACAGCTAACTAAAGTTAAATATCATATGAAAATGTTGTGATACTATGTGAAATAGTTCCAGTTTGCAGATTGCATTTGTAGATTAATGAAAATGCAATAATTGTTAACTTGTACATGTATGATTATCAGAGGTAAATTTCTTGCATTATTTTAAATGATTCTGGCATGAGCAATTTTACATGAGTTGTAAATTTCGATGTGCATGCTGTAGTGTTGAAAATAAACTATAATATATGAATTTTGACAGTCCACAAAATTAATGTATCCGAGTATTCACAAAAGTGGATGTACACCAGTGTCACCAGGTATGGGACGGTCATGTTGATGTGAATCTTAATTCCATGTAATGTGATGGGAAATAAATTTATTTGCACATATTTTTTTTGCCTGATGTACTGGCAGTCAAATAGGACAATCACTAGCTTTGAAATTGAATCACCATTGCGTTGATTAAGCCATATAGTACAAATTGTTGTTTCGAGATTACATTGAGATTTTCTATTACATATTGGATACTCAGACAAGATAAGCCTCCAAATCAATTAATTTATGTACAGTTAATTGAGTAAGATGAGCTTTAAGACGGGCTTTCTTTATACACCTTTTTGTTTATTGCTCCATGTTAATGCAATGGGACTGTGCATTATAGTCAAAGCATGGTTTCTGCGCATTATATGTTGACTGGTATTTATACTGCATATGAAATAAAAATACCACATTTATGCAGTCACTACGATTTAAATTAGGTAGACGTATTGCAAATCATACACAGATTATCTGGACCAATCGAATGATAGGATTAGATTGTGTGTGGTTTTTTACCTCATTAATTGATAACAATAGAGGGATCTGATGTCTCACTCAAGTAGCTGATGTTATAATCAAAATATCTTAGCTGGCATCACAATCAAATGATGTAGGCCCTACATGAAAGGGGCAAAGTAACCGTCTGAATAATGTGTCTTTGGTGAATTTACAATTACTAGCCATTCTGTTGAATATTTTTTAAGAAGTTGTTATTACACCACAAAAACATCCATTACCGTTCAATCACTACTTGCTAAATCAATTATCTGCATTTAGCTACCAGAATAAGATTTTTATGCTTGCATACACTCCTCCCCATGCCTATTGTGGGCTTTGCATAGCGTGGTCTGCGTTCGTATCTAAGGTTTTCTTTAAGGATTATTCATCCTAACAGGGCTGCCCTTTGGTCGTTCTTCCCCCACCCCCATTGCTGTTAAGTATACGCTGTGTCTTTTGTTAATCTAATGTATCTAAACCATCAGCAATGGAGGGGGGTGTGGGGGGCCTTCTTCGGCGAATTCTGAAGCCGGTTTGGTTTTGTATGCAAGATTCGAGTCATCTGCGTCTCATCTGCTCAAATAAGCTCTTCTGACTTCTGCTTCTGGTTGGGACGTACCTTCCAGTATAGCGGATGTAATAAGAAGAAAAGGCATGACCCTCTAGCAGTGGTGGCGGCGGCGGCGGCGGAAGCCCCTGTCCTAAACTCATATGCCAATGTCAAAGAGCAAATAACTAGAGCAAATAAGCTCTCGAAGGTGAACTCGAGCAGGTCACCGGGTCAAACCCATGTGAGTCTTGAGGTTGAAAAAGAAGAAAAGGCATGACCCTCAAGCAGTGGCAGCGGCGGCGGAAATCCCTGTCCTAAACTCGTATGCCAATGTCAAAGAGCAATAAATTAGAGCAAATAAGCTCTCGAAGGTGAACTCGAGCAGGTCACCGGGTCAAACCCACGTGAGTCTTGAGGTTGAAAAAAGAAGAAAAGTCATGACCCTCAAGCAGTGGTGGCGGCGGTGGAAACCCCCGTCCTAAACACATGTGCCAATATCAAAGTCTTGGTCATTCCGGTTGTCAGAAATGTCCACAGATCGCCTTTAGCTAGTGTTCATCAGTTCCAGTCTGACTTCCGGTTTGCGTATTTCTGGTTCCTATGCTTATTCTGGGTTTTTACTGTATATCCGTGTTCAGTTTCCGGTTGTCTTCTTCCGGTTTGGGCATTTCCGTTTCCAATTTTTCCACTTCTGGATTTCGTACATCTGGGGATAGGGTCATTACCGGTTTTTCATGGTGTTCTATGATTAACTTCCGGTTCTGTTTTCCTTTTTTGGATTTCCGGTGATAGCTCTTACTGAGATTCCAGGTTTGTCTTTCCTAGGATCTAGTCATCATCTTGCCTAAGAGTTAGTCTTATTTCAGTAAGTGCTTTAAAAATCGGAATGCTTAATCGCTGAAAATATTAATTCCGAGACATTGCCAGTCTTGAAGTCTCTCTTGGAATTGTAGATATTCAGCATTTATTCTTTTATCAGTGAAACAATTCAACGTAATTAAAGACTCTTCCGACTGGTTGCTGGATGGGTTTTTTGTTGCAGCTGATAAGTCAGTCTGTATTCTACGTATTATCGCTAGATACATAATTTTTAATTTCATCCAACTTTAGATGGCCAGTTGTCTTCGGGCTGTTCAGCCTTTTTTTGCGCTCTTTTTTTCTCTTATGTCGGCAGTTTGACATTTATTTTAACCAAAGGGCGTTAATTTGTTGAAGAAAATCCCTGTTTCTATCGCAATTCTTAGTCTAATTCTGACAGGCGCTGAAAGGAAAAGATTCAGTAGTGGAATCATAGGGATGAGAATGGCTCTAAGATTAATGATTACAAGAGCAAGAAGACGCTGAGGATAGAGAAATAAGACAAAACGGGTGAAGGCAGAAGGAATAAAAGCTGAGTTTTTTCTTCTGCGTTGTCACGTTCATTGTTTTGGTGAGTCATTTCGCTTTGATTTTATATCGCCTGTCTTTCAGCATTTTGTTTCGTGATTCAACCCGTAGTGTTTCATCATAATCAAGTATCAGTGTTTTGTGTATTTAACATTCGAGCTGATCCCGGAGATTCATTATCAATCTATCAATCATTCCTTTTATTGGCATATTAAACTCAATGACATCCGTCTTTACAAGATGATAATATTGGTTCTACTTCTTTAAATATAAATAAGTAAAGATAAGTATAGGTCTCTTCCTTCATCCTCTGCTCCTTCTCCATCTAAAGTTTTCTTCTGGTCATGTTCTCCTTCCTCTCTCTTTCAGTCTTCCTCCTTTTCCCCTCCTCTGGGGATTTCCTGTATTTCATCTTCTATCAATCCTCTCCAGGGATCTTCTGGTCCTGTTCTTTCCTCTTCATCTTCCATTCTTCTTAATTCCTCTCTTCTTCCTTCTTCCTCGTCTTCCTCCTTTGATCATCTTGATCCGATTGTTTCTGTCATTCTCTCTTTTGAGCTTGAGTTTCAAATTATTGATTAAGGTCTGGTTTTCTCATTGTTTTCTGTGCTTAGGGATTCGTCCCTTGTTCGTTCTTTCATGTCAGCTTTTTTCTGTATTCTTTCAAGGTTTTCCGCTAGTGGCCTGAATCACTTTCCATGTCCTGTGGTCATGATGTTGTATCTGATCACATTCCTTCTGATCAATCTTATTCCTTTTCTGATTCTTTACAGTTTTCTTCTCTTCAAGCTTCCAGGAGGCCTTGCTCTTCTCTTTCCATTTGAAGTGTTGATTCTATGGCCTCTGGTGACTCTTCTCATCATTTTCCTTCTCCATCTCCTAATCCTTCTTCTAATTCTTCAATTCCCAAGTCGGTCAGGGTTGAGGAGATTTTGTCCAGTCAGGGTCTCTTCGGATGACTGGTCCCTGGCTCACAGGTGGATTGCTTAGACTCTTTCTCTTCCTTTTAAGGACAAGTTTTCTATAGACCTTCCTTCTTTTGTGTCGGCGCTTTCTTCTAATTCTTCTTTCTTGTCTCCTCAGGTCCTTCCAATTGACAATTTGGTCATTAACATGTTAGTTTTCTTTGTGAATGATGTTAATTCTAAGGAATTTTCTCTTACCTCTAAATATGATGCTCCTTTTTCAGATCCCAAACGATGATTTCTTACGAGTTGGCACTTTTCTCTCTCTCTGGATCTTCCTGGAAAGTTCTTTCCTTTCATGTTAAAGATTTTTCTACGGTTAGTCAACCCGCTGCTCTTAGAGCGAGAGGGGCCCAGGCTTATTTTTACAGACCTAGTTCAAGGTCTAGTGGTAGGTCTTCACACAGAGGTTTTTCAAGCTAAGAGAGTGAAGGTGTGGCCTCCGCCCTGGTAGGTCCAACCCTTTCTTCTATTTTATCTCTTCTCTTCCTCTTCTTGGGTCTTTGGATCCGTCGGTCCAGTGTCTTATACATACATAAGAGCGTTCAGCTTAGGGTAGGAATTCCTACCCTGTCATTAAATCTTAGTAAAATGATCTCTATTCACTCTGAAACATTCAAATCTGCATTAATTTTAATTTAACAAGGGGGTATGACATGATTAAATCTCATGATTCTTACTCCCTAGTCAACATGGAGACCATCTCCCAGATCATTTCCAATCTAGATTGTGGTATGTGGTCGTTTTCCATCGACCAAAATGATGCCTTCTTTCATGTTCTCATTCACCCTTCCTTCAGAAAATTCCTGAGATTTGCTTACAAAGATCGAGTTTGACAGTTTCGCGCCATACCTTTTGGCCTGACCATGGCTCCTTTTCTTTTTACTCGCTTAGTCTCAGCCGTGGCAGGAATTTTACAAAGTCATTCTATCCATCTACACGTTTATATAGACGATTGGTTAGTAAAGCAAATTCTTCCTCAATTCTCTCAGGAATTTTCCCAGCAGTTTGCAGTCTGGCATGCAACCTAGGGTGGATTTTAAATCTAAAGAAATCAAGCCTAGGTCCCTCTCAAATCTTCACGCATCTAGGCGTTTCTTTCGATCTGTCCCATGGTCTAGTCTTCCCCTCAGATCCAAGAATAGAGGCTGTATCAGTGGCAATGGAAATCCTGTCTTCTTCTTCTTCCATGGTCTGAGCAAGATTTGTGCTAAGAGTGATATGTTTGATGGTCAGCGTAGAGAATGTTATTCCATGGGTGGCGCTGATGAGAAGACCCTTCCAAATGTATTTAATGTCCCTTTGGAAGCAGTTGGTTCACTCTATTTACCATCAGATTCCCATCAGAGAACACTTGATTCCTCATCTAGATTTTTGGAAAGATCGTTCTCTGCTTCTGATGGGTGTTCCACTGGTAAAGTTCTCCCCTCAGGCGATTATCTTCACAGACGCTTCTCAGGAGGGATGGGGAGTGGTCTGGGACTCCTTGTCGGTTTCCGGTCCTTGGTCCCTGGAGGAGTCGACAGCTCATATCAACATTCTGGAATTGTGTGCTATCAAGAAGGCTCTCCTTTCATGGGCAGACCGTGTGATAGGTCTCAAAGTCCCGATTCGGTCGGACACTTCGACAGCGGTCTCTTATAGCAACAGGCAGGGGGTACAAGGTCATCCCTCCTTTGTCTAGAAGTGTGGAACCTTCTCTTATGATGTCGCAAGTATCAGATTCTTCTAGTGTCTTCTCATGTCCCAGGCCATCTGAATTTTCTTGGGGACCAACTGTCACGTCCCAGCAAATTCAACCACACAGAGTGGCAGTTAAAAAGGTTGGTTGTCAAAGCGATTTTCAGTCTTATGGATCGTCCTCTGGTAGATCTGTTTGCGACATCTCTGAATGCTCAGATCTCCTCTTACGTGTCTCGTTTTCTGGACAGTCAAGCCCTGCCGGTGGATGCCCTGTCTCAGTCCTGGACAGAAATGTTCGTCTATGCGTTCCCTCCAATGATTTTGATTCCGTTAGTGTTGAAGAAGGTCAAAGAACAAATCTGCAAGATTCTTTTAATAGCTCCTTTTTGGCCAAAGAGGATTTGGTTTGTAGACCTTCTAGATCTCCTGGTAGACTTCCCTCGTCTTCTTCCATTCTCCCTGGATCTTCTGTCTCAAGTAAGACGTCTTTGTCTTCATCCAAACCCAGAGATCTTCAGTCTGTGTGTTTGGAGAATATCGAAACTAAAGTCTACGAGAATAAAGTTTCTTCAAGATCTCCAGTAATTATCGATTCTTCCAGAAGAGAGTCGACCCGCAGAGTTTACAAGTGTCGACTTAAAATTTTTGGAGACTGGTGTTCAGACCAAGGTCTCGTGCCCGATTCTGTTTCTATTCTCCAAGTATTAGACCTTTTAAAATATCTCTGATTCCTTACATTTATCATCTAATACGGTTAGGGGATATTGATTTTCTCTGGCATCTTCTCTTCTTTGCCTTCTGTATGCCGATGTCAAGGACACTAAGACCTTTAATAGTTTATATTAGAGGTCTAGGAAATATTTGTCCTCCGATAGCTAAACCGTTACCTTCATGGAACTTAGCTTTGGTTCTTCAAGTGCTGGCAGGCCGTCATTTTGGACCTCTCCTCTATTAGTATTAACGGCCTCTGCTAGAAGGCGTTCAGAATTCATGCTTTTTCCGCTGAAAGGGAGAGATTTATAGTTTCAGGAGATGGTTTAGTTTTATATCCCAGAAGGGATTTTTTATCTAAAACTCAGTCTAACCGGTTTCCTGCTAATCCGATCATTTTAAAATCATTATTGTCTTTTTCGCCTTCCGACAAACTCTGGTGTCCTGTTAGGGCATTAAGAATGTACAAACAGTGAACTGATTTCAAAAGATTTGATCCGTCCCTTTTATGATTTTCTTTTGCGGAAGAGTTAGCTAAGCCGGTCTCAAAGTTTACGATATCCTGATGGATTTGTGAGACGATTAAGCTTTGTTACGAGATTGCTTCTACGGAACAAATTAATCTCTCCCATATTAAAGCTCATGATGTCAGAGGAATGGCTTCCTCTTTTGCACTTTTGCCAGTTCGTATTTGGATGAAGTCATACAGGTTGCAGGATGAAAATCTGAATTCTCTTTTACAACCTTTTATCTGAAAGATCAGAGTGCAGCAGCCTCCTTCTTTTGTAATATTACGATTTTAACCAAAATAGCTGAAGACCATTTACCAAGCACATCTCGCCATTTTCGTTAAGACTGTGCGTCTGTAAGAAATGGTGAGAGTTTATTTTGGTTTTTATTTATCTCTTTAAGTTCAAGTTTTCCTTATTTGATAATCACGGTGTGATTGATTTAAACGCACTATTATGTTATGTTATTAACATTTGGATAAGATTGGTTTGATTTTTATCCTTGTTTGTTGATTCTCAAATGTTTTAAGTGGGGTACTAACCAAATCTATAGGTTTAGCAAGTAGTGATTGAACGGTAATGGATGTTTTTGTGGTGTAATAACAACCCCCCACAGACCTCCCCCCCCCCCCCCCCCTTGCGGGTTGGTCTGTTGTTTTATTAACCACTATAAAAACATACTTATCATTCAATCACTATGACCCGGCCTCAGCCACCCCACGTGGAAATGATTTGAGGATTTGCCTATAATATTTGCCACTTAAATTCAGAAAAGTGAATCGGTTTCCTATTTGGGCTCCAGTGCGCATGCGCAAGCGCGCTTAGTGACAGGCATCACTATGAAGTGAGTACAAACTGGTGCCAGTCTATATCAGTTAATATACTGGAGATGGACCTAACCAGTAGCCTGGTTGAGGGTTCATATTTACAGGAATAGGCATGGGGAGGAGTGTATGCAGGCATAAAAATCTTATTCTGGTAGCTAAATGCAGATAATTGATTTAGCAAGTAGTGATTGAACGGTAAGTATGTTTTTATAGTGGTTAATAAAACAACAGACCAACCCGCAAGATGGGTCTGTGGGGGGTTTTACTTTGTATTGTTGCTGTTATAGGCATAGCAGCCTTCCCCTGCGAAACATTCTGGAACTGTTCAAGAATCATTCTTGAACTGTTCTGGAATGAATGTTCAAGAACTGTTTTTGAAATGTGTTCCATCTGTTCTCGTCACAGTTCTAGTATAGTCCGTGAATTTTAAATGAGACTTCCTTCTACAATAGTTTTGAGAACTATTCAAGAACTTATAGTCAAGAACAGATCTAGGACTAAGTTCAAGACCTTTTCTGGAACACAAGTCCTAGTGTATGAGTTCTAAAGATGTTATAGAACTATTCAAGAACTTATATCCTAGAACATGTCTAGAATTCCTAGTTCTAGAACTTTTCTAGATCACGATTTCTAGAATATTATAGAACTTTTCAGGTTATATTCTGGGACAGTTCTAGAACTTTTCGAAAATATAACTTGAATAGTTCTAAAACAACTGTTCTAGAAAAGTCTTATTTAATTTTCATGGACTACGCTTGAACTGTTCGAGAACGGATGAAGCAGTTCCAGAACTATTCAAGAATATATATTCTCAATCATTTCTAGAATATAAGTTCTTAAAATGTTAAAGAACTATTAAACAACTTATATTCTAAAAAAATACAAGAACCTATATTCTAGAATGGTCTAGAACCATGAGTTCTGGAAATGTTCTACATGTAAAATTATTCATGAACTTGGGAGTTCTAGAAATGTTCTAGAATACAGATTCTTGAAATGTTCTTTAATAATTTTTTAGAACTATTCAAGAGCAGTTCTTAAACGACATTTTCAAGAATAGTTCCAGAAGTCTTCTCGAAGACGCCTTTCAAATAACCATGGTTAAATTAGCAATTCAACTATTGGTCAGCAATCCAGCTTCATTTTTGTAACAAAGGCAGATTGTTAAGAACTTACATCATGTACACTTTGATCTTAGTCAAAAGGCAGAGAAGCGATGACAACATTATAAACATTGTCATGAGCTACAGTAATACATGTAGTCATCAAGATATAAGATATGGTGTAGGTAGGTAGTTTGGTTTTATTGGCCACTTACACTGAGATGTATTTGAGCCATGTTAACAATGAAGTGAACCCCAGGGGGATTCACATAAATGTAAAATTAAAATAATCAAAAGTAATCGTGTTGCAAAGTATGTTTGCATTGCCTGTTGCTTTCTAATGAGCTGATTTTGGTGGGTGTACATGTTGGATGTAGTGTAAGGAAGGGTGGGAGGGGGATTGCTTTATTTCACTTGAGGGTTGAATGGGAACTTGAAGGCTTCCACAGTAGGGGTAAGAGATGCAGATTTCATCCACATGAAACCATAGGGAAATCAATACACACGCATGCACGCACTCACGCACGCATGCACGCGCGCGCACACACGCACGCACGCACGCATGCATGCATGCACACACTTTTCCAACTTCTCATAACCCTTTCCCAAATTCTACTCAAAATGTGTGTGTGTGTGTGTGTGTGTGTGTGTGTGTGTGTGTGTGTGTGTGTGTGTGGTGTGTGTGTGTGTGTGTGTGTGTGTGTGTGTGTGTGTGTGTGTGTGTGTGTGTGTGTGTGGATTGGAGGATGGTACATCCATGTCCAGTTGTGAGGGGGATGGACACCCTTGATATTTATGAATTTTTAAAATTATGACGGTTTCGATATTCTAGATAAGCGTGATGCGTATCACAACTGTTAGACACCTTCGTACTATAACCCACCACCAGGAATCATTTGTAAAATTTATAGTGACATAGACATAGAAATTTGGGAGATATGATTAGGCACTGAGCGCCATTAAAGTTTTTTCAAGTCAGAAACATGGCTGCAGTGGACCAATCAAAATGTAGTGTGTTTGGCGGCAATATTGGACTTGCAAAAATGTCCACAAACTCATTTAGAAGACTACTAAACCACCTACCAACAATTGTGACAAAAATTCATAATGCTGCAGGTGAGCGACACAGGCCCCTGGGGCCTCTTGTTGTAATGACAAGCATCTTACGAATGAATAGTTATATGCTAGGTTAGTCAGACTCGATAGAATAAATATTATTTATTTATTTATCTATTTGTTAGTATTACAACGACAGCATACATACTAAATTTTGAGTCGATGGTAGCTAGCCTGTTCATTGTTGCATGTTGTAGTGAAGACTACAGATTTTGACAGCTGTTGATGCGTATGGTCAATAAGTGGCCTATGTGACCAATGAATTCTGGCCTACATGCATTACCGTGATGCATTTATTTACGCCCCTCTTCGTGAATACGGGATAACTATGAAGCGTAGCTCTAGGGCATAAGTTATGACAGGCGTAAGTTACGGCCTCTTCCTGAATATGGCCCCTGTTTGCTAAGGGTTAAAGGGTTAAATAACAGTTACCGTTAACTACAAGAAATTTATTACGGCTAATGTTGAACAATAGGCTTCATGAAAATCTTTTCAGTCAGATTATGGTCTCAAAATCACTCTGATAGCATTACACTGATTCTCTTGGACCTGCTGGGAATTCAGTAACAAAAGCGTGCCATTCACTGACCGCAAAGAAACTACTACTAATAATTTAACAAGTCACATTATTTCTCAAGACTAGCGGCTAACTTTCCGCTTGAAAATATATTAATGTGTATTAATCTCCTTGATGTAAATTGCCCATCGATGTCATTACATCTTGCGGAGCTGTCATATTTCATCATTCGCTTCCGTCATTTCATGACAATAATTTTGTCTTGATGTATAGTTTTCGTCCGAGTGGACATGTATGGGGCTATCTTTTGATAACTACTTGACGGAATGAGCGGTGTAAAGGTGGCTGGATTTGCTCTAATATGTAATAACGTGATTACATCATCTTCTCTATGCAGAACTCATTGCATTCTAAATAGTTGTTTTTTTAGGTAAAAGTTTTTGTTATTGGGCATATTATACAACGATGACTTTTCCATTTCAATGAAACATTATACAAAGCAGTTCTATTTTATCTAGGGGTATGATTGGCATCATTACTAGTATGATTTTGGAGGATTTTGCCTACTTTATTCACAGTTTTAGACATACACATACATGTTTTTATGTACCATTCTCTTTCAACAATGGCTCACCTGATTATCAACAAAATTGTACAGTACTTATATACTATACATGGGTACTATCATCACTGTTGCTAATTTAATGTAAATTTTCAAAAATAGTCTTCTTGGTCTGCAAATGGACATTTCTCAAGACCACTGCAGAAGTCGTTTTTGGCTGATATGAGTCTTAAAGGGTTAATCTGGTTCATGGTGCCGCTTCAGTATGAATCAGCTTTGATGGTAGCCAACATCGTTTGTTGTGTCAAGATTTGAGTCAAATCAAATCAGAAGCATTGGACACACAGACAAATGGACACTTGGAAATCTAAATGTGAATACTGTCTCTTTTCCTTACATGGCTTTATCGCTGTATCAAGAAAGGGGAAAAGTTCCGACAGTAAACTATGCCTTTGGTGACTTTACAATTTGGTAAGGATTCTGTTGAATATTTTGAAAATAATTTGACAGGCAGCAACAGCTCGCAGGTAAATAATTAAAAAATATTCAACAGCTTACCTGTATCATTTACCGTAGACATTTCCTGGTCACGCCGGCCAAAACCAGCCGCTGAATTACTGTTGAAGAATGGATATTTGCAGGGCAAGAGAAGTGTTTTTGAAAATTTACCACTGGAATGACTGGCTCGGTAACTGAGCCGAGCCAGTCATTCCAGTGGTCTATTTTCATAAATGGTCCTCTCTTACCCTGCAAATGGACATTCAAAAAGGAAATATTTAGACTTTCTTGACCAGTAAAGGGTTAAAATTGATATTCCTGGTTCAAGGGATTAAGTTGTTCAAATGCATGTTCAAAGTAGGCCATCAGCTTAGATAGAAATGGGAGGGACACGGCCAGAAATGAATCCTTTCTATTCTTGAGCGTCATAAACTGATAGAGGATTAAAAAAAAAATTTATATCAATGGAGGAATCCAGTTTTAGCTATGACTCACCCATCTCTAGCTAAGATCCACCCATGTTTTGCCCATATTGGGATCAATCGATCCCTGCATTCTCCAATGGCAGCAACAGCACCCAGTCAAATTAGTTTCAAAATATTCAACAGCATGTTTATTAATTGGTAAAGACATACAATTCATACAACTTGACAGATTATTAAGCAAACTACTAAATCCTGTCATTCATGACTTAATTGATTATGACATAGTTGATTATGACATCATATGATTGACTGAGAAATTGGATACATTGCCCATTGGCACACATCACTGAAGTTTGAGCAGGAGTGTCTAAAACAGAAAGGACATGAGTGAGTGAGGGTGTGAAGCCAGCTGTTCTAATTAGGGTGATGATATCACTACAGGGATCCATTTTTAGCTCACATGGCCTGAAAGGCCAAGTGAGCTTATGTCGTGGTGACCGTCCGTTGTGTGTCCGTCGTCCGTCCGTCGTCTGTCCATCCGTCAACTTTTCCTTTAAACGACTTCTTTTCAGCTGGGCCAATTTCAATTATATTTGGCAGGAAGCATCCTTAGGGCATAGGGATCCAAGTTTGTTCAAATGAAGCCGATCAGCCAAAATCCAAGATGGCCACCAGCCAAAATGGCCGATTCTTAGAAACACTTTAAATTGCCGATTCTTAGAAACGCTTTAAAAAATCTCCGAAACCACTGGAGGAATTGATTCAAAACTCATAACACATCATCTATTGCAAGGGTAGACCTAAGTTTGTTCAAGGCAACCTGATTGGCCGATTTGCCTGGCGGCCATCTTGGATGACCTAGTTTTCGCGAAAATGACTTCTCCCGAACCGCTGAAAGTATAGACCTGAAATTTGGTAAATATGCTTAGGGACCAAGGTCCTTTCAAATTTGTTCAAGGGAAGGGCGTACGTTAAAAAACATGGCCACCATCAACCAATAAAATTTAGCGTTTGTTGGTCATATTGGCTTTTTATCCCCCCCCCCCCCCCGGTCTGTAGGATGGGGGTGGGGGTGGGGGGTGGATATAGCGATCAGCATGTTCGTCCGTCTGTCTGTCCGTCTTGTCAACGCAACTCCTCCTAGAGGTCTCAATGGATTAACCTAAAATTTTGTCCACATTATCAGTATCATGTGCGGATGTGCATGTGCTTTTTTCGCATTGTTCATTACAGAGTTATCCCCCTTTATATATCTTAAAGCCGATACATAAATTGCATTGCCAATCATTTCTTGTCAACGCAACTTCTCCTAGAGGTCTCAATGGATTAACTTAAGATTTTGTCCACATTATCAATATCATGCGTCCGAAATGTTGTTCATTACAGAGTTATCCCCCTTTATACATCTTAAAGCTGATACATAAACTGCATTGCCAATCATTTCTTGTCAACGCAGCTCCAACAGTTTAGCGCCGATTCTTTTGAAAATTGGTGCGTGTTATCATTACGACGTGTAGGTGTGCATGTGCTATCCGTGTATCTGTACATCCATCTGTCTGTCCAAAATGTATGTATGTTCATCTGTCAGTCCATCCATCTCTGACAATCATTTCTTGTTAACACAACTCCTCCTGGAGGTCTCAATGGATTAACTTAAAATTGTGTCCACATTATCAGAATTATGTGGATATGTGCATGTGTTTTTTTCGCGGGCCAAAAATTTTTCATTACAGAGTTATCCCCCTTTAAATATCTTAAAGCTGATACATAAACTGTAATGCTAACCATTTCTTGTCAACCAACTCTTCCTACAGTTTGGAGCTGATTCTTTTGAAAATTGGTATGTGTTATCATTACCATAATTATGTAGGTGTGCAGGTGCTATCCATGTACCTGTATGTCCATCCGTCTCTCCAAAATGTATGTATGTCTGTTTGTCACTCCATCCATCTCTGACAATCATTTCTTGTCAACGCAACTCCTCCTAGAGGTCTCAGTGGATTAACTTTAAATTGTGTCCACATTATCAGTATCATGTGTTATCCATATACCTGTACATCCATCCATCTGTCCAAAATGTATGTATGTCCGTCTGTCACTCCATCCATCTCTGACAATCATTTCTTGTCAACGCAACTCCTCCTAGAGGTCTCAGTGGATTAACTTTAAATTGTGTCCACATTATCAGTATCATGTGTTATCCATATACCTGTACATCCATCCATCTGTCCAAAATGTATGTATGTCCGTCTGTCACTCCATCCATCTCTGACAATCATTTCTTGTCAACGCAACTCCTCCCAGAGGTCTCAGTGGATTAACTTTAAATTTTGTCCACATTATCACTATCATGTGCAGATGTGCATGTGGCCAAAAAATTATTCATTACAGAGTTATCACCATTTAAATATCTTAAAGCCAATACATAAACTGCACTGCCAATCATTTGTCAACGCAACTCCTACAGTTTAGCTGCGATTCTTTGAAACTTGGTAAGTGTTATCATGAAGATGTGCATGTGCCATCCGTATACTTGTACATCCATACATCTGTCCAAAATGTATGTTCTTCTGTCGGTCCATCCTTGTCAATGCAACTTCTACAGTTTAGTTAGAATTCTTTTGAAACATGGTAAATCTAGTCATTACCATCCGAAGATGTGCATGTGCTTTTTTCGCGGACAGAAAATTATTCATTACAGCGTTATCTCCCTTTAAATACCTTTAAGCCGATAAATAAACTGCAGTACCAATCATTTCTTGTCAACACAACTCCTACAATTTAGCTGTGATTCTATTGAAACTTAGTAAGGAGTCTCATTACCACTTGAAGATGTGCATGTGCTATCCATTTGCCTCTACATCCATGCATCTGTATAGAATGTATGTGTGTCAGTCTGTCGGTCCATCCATCTCTGGCAATCATTTCAAGATGTTAACACCACTACAGTTTAGCTACGACGTATGTTTATCTGAAATGTTTGGATCCGGGGGTGATGGCTCTTGTTTGTATTTGATGTATTTTGATGGCGAAAATTGCTTTATATATGCTTATCAGTGTGGCGAGTTCAAATATGCCACTTTTGAGACTGTCGGATAAACGGTGTGGCTGCCATCTTGGTTTGTTTTCCCGCCATAGGCTCCCATAGTAAAGCAATGGGCCCATAGTAAAGCAATGGGGAATTCTTTAAATGACATCTTCTCAAGAACCACTGAGCCAATTTCAATTATATTTTGGAAGAAACATTCATAGGGCATAGAGATCTAAGTTTGTTCAAACAAAGTGGATTGGTCAAAATCCAAGATGGCCACCGGCCAAAATGGCCGATTTTTAGAAACACTAAAAATCTTCTCCGAAACCGCTGGAGGAATTGATTCAAAACTCATAACACATCATCTGTGGCAACGGTAGACCCACGTTTGTTCAAGGCAAACTGATTGGGCGATTTGCTTGGCGGACATCTTGGATGACCTAGTTTTCGCAAAAACAACTCCCGAACTGCCGAAGGGATAGAGCTGAAATTTTTTAAATATGCTTAGGGACCAAGGGCCTTTCAAGTTTGGTCGAGGGCAGTTTGTTCGTTAAAAAACATGGCCACCATCAACCAATAAAAATTTAGTGTTTCTTGGTCATATTGGCTTTTTTGTATTTGATGTATTTTGATGGCAAAAATTGCTTTATATATGCTTATCAGTGTGGCTAGTTCAAATATCTCACACTTTCGAGACTGTCAAATAAACAGTTTTCCTGCCATCTTGGTTTGATTTCCCACCATAGTCTCCCATAGTAAAGCAATGGGCCCATAGTAAAGCAATGGGAAATTCTTTAAATGACTTCTTCTCATGAACTACTGGGCCGATTTCAATTATATTTGGGAGGAATCATTCATAGGACATAGAGATCTAAGTTTGTTCAAACGAAGCGGATCGGTAAAAATCCAAGATTGCCGCTGGCCAAAATGGCTGATTTTTAGAAACACTTTAAAAAATTTTCTTCTCCGAAACCGCAAAAGGAATTGATTCAATACTCATAACACATCATCTATGGCAACATTAGACCCAAGTTTGTTCAAGCCAACCTTATTGGCCTATTTGCTTGGTGGCCATCTTGGATGACGTAGTTTTCCCGAAAATTACTTCTTCCCGACCCGCTGTAGGGATAGAGCTGAAATTTATTAAATATGCCTAGGGACCAAGAGCCATTCAAATTTGTTCAAAGGAATTTCGTACGTTAAAAAACCTGGCCGGCATCAACCAATCAAAATTTAGCATTTGTTGGTCATATTGTTTTTTTGTATTTGATGTATTTTAATGGCAAAAATTGCTCTATATATGCTTATCAGGGTGGTGAGTTCAAATATGACACTTTCGAGACTGTCGGATAAAAGGTTTGGCTACCATCTTGGTTCGTTTTCGATGGGCCCCGTAGTAAAGCAATGGGGAATTCTTTAAACGAGTTCTTCTCAAGAACCACTAGGCCGATTTCAATTATATTTGGCAGGAACAATCCTTAGGGCATAGATATTCAAGTTTGTTCAAGGGAAGGTGATCCATCAAAGAATATGGCTGCTGTGGCCCAATCAAAATGTAGCATGTTTGGTGGCCATATTGAAATTTTTTATTTTGACGAATCTTGAAGCCGAAATTGTGCCATTTTCGAAACTGTCGGATAAACATTTTAGCAGCCATCATGGATCATTCTCCAACTAGAACCAATAGGAAATTTCAAGTGTATTTGGCAGTAAACATACTTAGGGCATAGAGATACACATTTGTTCAAATGAAGTTGGTCTGTAATTTGCCTGGCAGCCATCCTGGGTTTTTGAAATGCCTTTAAAAATCTGCTTTTCCGAATCCGCATGGGGGATTGATTCAAAACTCCTGACAGGTTATTTACGGAAACAGCTGAATCCAGTTTGTTCAATGGGACTTGATTGCCTAATGCTTTAGCAGTCATCTTGGATGATCTAGTTTTCATGAAAACAACTTCGTATCCAGAATCGCTGAATGGATTGGGCCGAAATTTGGGATATATGATAAGGGACTAAGGGTCGTTAAGTTTTTTTCCAAAGTAGTTAATACATAAAGAAACATGGCTTCTGTTTTCTTGTTATAATTCTGCTCAACTCTGTAGGGTTTTACTTATTGTTGATGTCCTTTCAGGTTGAAATGCCTATGATGCAGGTGAGCGATACAGGCCCCTTGGGCATCTTGTTTTATTAACATTTGGATATGAGTTGTTTAATTTTTATCCTTGTTTAATGATTCTCAAATCTCCACCCACCATGGGTTTTTACGTAGGGCACTGACCAAATCTACAGGTTTAGCAAGTAGTGATTGAACGGTATAGATGTTTTTGTGGTGTAATAACAACTCCCCCCCCCCCTTGCAGGTTGGTCTGTAGTTTTATTAACCACTATAAAACATACTTACCATTCAATCACTACGACTCAGCCTCAGCCACCTCGCGTGGGAATGATTTGTGAATCTGTTTATAATATTTGGCACTTAAATTTAGAAAAGTGAATATGTTTCCTATTTGGGATCCATTGCGCGCACATGCTTAGTGGCAGGTGTCATAAAGGAGTAAGTACAGACTGGTGCCAGTCTCTATCAAGGCATATGCTGGGGGTGTACCCTACCAGTAGCCTGGTTGAGGGTATATTGAAATGGAATAGGCATATATATGGGAGTATGTAAGCAAGCATAAAAATCTTATTCTGGTGGCTAAATGCAGAGTAGTTGATTTAGCAAGTAGTCAGTGAACGGTAAGTATGTTTTATAGTGGTTAATAAAACCACAGACCAACCGGCAAGGGGGGGTGGGTCTGTTGGGGGATTTAAGTTTTCTTGATCAATCCTCATAATAGAGGAATCCAGTTTTAACTATGCCTCGCCCATCTCTAGCTAAGCTCTGCCAATGCTTTGCCCATGTTGGGATCAATTGATCCCTGTGTTACTAAAAAAACTAGAAAATTGAAATATTCGTGAACAAATTCAACGGTTTAATGGTCAAGATTTTTCATAAAAATTTTAACTTTTCCTTAGTGTATATCCATTTGCAAGCCAAGATAAGGCAATTTTTTTTAATTCATCACTGTAATGAATTGCTCGATTATCTAGCCAGTCATTCCAGTAGCAAATTCTCAAAAATTAGTCTTATCTTGCTCTGCAAATGGACATTCCTCAAGACCACTGCAGAGGCCGGTTTTGGCCGGCTTCACCATTAAAAGGTTAAGCTGCTAAAAGTATACAATTTTAACAATTGTATTTTCAAGCATGTTGTTGTGACTATTCACCTTTAATATTTCTCAAGGTCACCTCAGAAGCTTTTCTTTAATGAGTTAACCATTAACCCTGTAATGGTTAAATTTGGTTTTAAAATGTGTGCTTTCTAAGAGATATTTCTATTTGCAGACCAAAAGAAGTTATTTTTGAGAATTTACCACTGCTTGCTTATCCAGAGAGTTATTCTAATAGTAAATTTTCAGAAATTGTCTACTTTTGGTCTGCAAATAGATTTTTCTCAACACCACTGGTCCACTGCAGAGCCTGCTTTTAGTCGGCTTGATCTTTACCCTTTTAACCATCAAATTTGTTTAAGAAAATTTGCAGACCAAGAGAAGACCTCTTTTGAAAATGTACCGCTGGGTCAGTTATCGAGCCAGTCACTACAGTAGTAGATTTTCAAAAATAGTCTTCTATTGGTCTGCAATTGGACATTTCTCAAGACCACTGCAGAAGCCATTTTTGGGTGATATGAGTTTTAAATGGATAAATGGTGTGTGGCAATTAATACAAGTTAATTTTCAGAGAATTAAAAAAAAACCCGTGTAAATAATCCTGAAATTTAGTAAAAAAATCTTTAAAAAAGATTTAATAGAATAAAAAATTAACAACGGTTATTGTGCAGTTTTCAAAACGGATGTAAACAAAGTTATTAAGCAATGGTTCAGTGAGCTCTGCCATGAAGCCATATATGGCCATAGCGGAGTTTGCATTCCCCCAGACAGCAACGTTGCATGTGTTGACGCGGCATAATACAAGTATACTGTGCCTGTTCTGTCTCTGAATACACGATGAATCCAATAGCTCGTATTGTTACTTAAGCCGTCGTTTCTCATTTATGGCATTCTTCACTACGGCAACGCTGTGTCTCTGTCTGCCTCGAGCCTCTTGTGTGTCTCTTTTGCCATATTGCATATTGATCGGTCAGGCTCTACATCAGTTGTGCGCTATTGGAGATCGGTGGATGCTGAATAAGCTAGCCATACCATGCTGTTCTATAGCAGCCAGCTCCTCCTAAGGCAGAAGCTCTTGGTGTGTACTCTTTTAGACTTGTCAAGGCTGCACAGCGGGGCAGACTAACCATAATAGCTGGATGAATATACGGCTGCACTCGCTACGTCGTTGACATCATTGATGCCGTCACTGTCGCTGCCGCCATTCAACCTGGACAAAATAATCAGGTTATCTTTCTAAGATTGTATCATCGTTCCATCAGTTTGTATCATGTCCTGAAGCTAACGAAGCGTGTACAGGTAGTACTACTTACATGTATAGTAATTTTGTCTTAACTGTCACATGACTCATAGAGAAGGCTGATCAATTTTTCGCTCCGTTGTCTGCGCATAATGTAATTTATTAAACTCTCGACCACTCGAGTCTTCGGCAGGAGGTCTCATCCGGTGGCTCACGGTCAGCCGATCACATTTAAAATTATTATCTATTCTGATGTCATTCTCTAGACTATGGTCAAAGGTCAGATAATGACTTATGATACTTATTTGTGATAATTATACATGTTCTTAATTAATTCTCATTAATATTATTAGCTCATCTCTCATTTTCCCCAATTTCATCTTTGTAGCATTCACAGTTTAAACAAGGTCTCTGTCTGTCTGTCTGGCTGTCTGTCTGTCTGTCTGTATGTCTGTCTGCCTGCCTGCCTGCCCGCATGCCTGTCTATCTTAATCTGTCTCCATACAATATTAGTCACATTGTATTCTCTGGTTTCGCTATGTATTTCCATCATTCAATCTCTATATTTTTCATTCTCTCCAAAATACTTTGTCACAAGTGCCATGTTATCCACCTGCACTGATTCTCCCAAGCTTCACTTTCTATTCCGCTGGTAAATGTATTCTCATATAATAATCCTCTGTGACCTCCAGAAGGGAATTGGGATTGGGTGGGGTGGCTTGTCATCTTTAGCCTTGTTTCAAATAACCATCTGGATCTGGGTCAGTTCATCTTTCCAGTTTATCCATCAATCACCTGACATCATATGATGTCATAGTTGACTAAGCAACGTGTATGATGATGTCATAATCATTATGTCATGAATGATTCGATATAGTCTGTCTTTAGCACTTAATAGTCCGACATGTTGTACGAATTGTATGTCTTTACCATTTAATAAACATTCTGTTTAATTTATTCTCAAAGTATTCAACAGCTTATCTGCATAGTTTTCTGGAAATTGATAGTCATGGAGTTCAGAGGTCGATTGATCCCAACACGAGCGTGGTGTAGGTGGAGCTTAGATAGAGATTGGCAGGGCATAGCTAAAATTGGAATGGTGAATTATCTGTATATATGTAAAGCTCAATGGTAGGAGCAATTAATATGTTCCTGTTCTATCAAAAGACATACAAATAGTACACATCATGATAGACTTAAAATTTTTGTGATTGAGTTATACATTATTTTGATTGTAATGTCAGCCAATTAACATATGATATATTTAATTATGACGTCATATGCCTGAGTAACAGATCATGTCCCTCCATTGCCGTTGCTTCATATATTCTGTCTATCTAAATGCCCTGTCTCAGTGTACACTAGCATTCAGATAATAGCTATGTTGTAGTGACAGATTTTGAAGTGTTGTAGCTGATTTTGAGGTGCATGAGATGTGGTGTGATCTAGGGCTCCATTTGTGAGGTGCTGGAGGAGTTGGCTCTACCGTACCATGGTAGCTCATCTGTGTGTGTGTGTGTGTGTGTGCGTGCGTGTGTGCGTGCGTGCGTGCGTGCGTGCGTGCGTACGTGCGTGCGTGTGGGCATGTGCGCGCCTGCATGCATGCGTGCGTTTTTATTTTACCTTTCATCATGTTGTAATTCATTATTCATTTCCATTTTGCAAGTTCACATTGAAAACAAAGCAATATTGTAAGCTGTTGGTTTTAAGAACTGCAAACGCTTTAACAGTATAAGACTATGCCAAAAAATGAGTAAGATTTCATCTATCACATGCAATTATTTCATTAAAAAAACGTGTGCATCAAATGCGCAGTAAATATTCATGTACGCTAAAAATGTTGTAGATTACTTCATATTATCACATGTCACGATGCTCAGTAAATGTTGGTAACCGACATAATGATTGTGCAAATGTCATTTTAAAAGACATCGTTTGAAATAAATATATCGAGTTATATTTTTTGTCATACCATTTATTGCGAATAAGTCCAATATAAAGACAAGGGTTTTTCGTTTCTGTGATCGAAATCTTCCAAAATCATTATAAGACTCATGTTTTTGACGTTGATATATTTTTGCTATCTTATGAAACAAGGACATTGTGCAGTGTCCAACTGCGACAGTGACAGATGGATTGCCATAGAATCTTGACAGAAAATAAATCAAGAATTTTGTACAAAGCGTTGTATGAATGAATATAGGAACAGATATTTGATCATATCTGTTGAAATGGAGAAATAGGATGTATTATCTCTGTACGTATCTGGAAATAAGCGGAAATTATTCTTCGTTTGTCATTCTTGCTAATGTCAGAGTTATGTAATCGCCAAATGTATTGACATTTTAGTACAGACATTGATAAATACGTTTAAGTAACAAGGCCTTTAACAAAACCAGTCCATAAATGAGTGGACACCAAGAAGAGACCGAGAGGCACAGAAAAGGAGTAAATGCACCTAACTATCCATGGCCGCAGGGGACATATCCAGAGACATTCACTCAAATTAAATTTGTTTCTAACTTATCTCGGTTCAATCTATTCAACTTTCTGGCTCGTTCACTTCTTAGAAACATTAATAATATTAATAATAATAATAATAATAATAGTGATGACGAGAATAAAGATCGTCCCAAAACTTACATATCTAAGTTTATTGTCAACCTTTATAGTCATCATGTGGATGACATCACAATCAAAACCATTGGAAAAGGCTTGAGTTACAATTCACCTTTCCAGAGTATCCATCTATCATCTGACATTATATGATGTCATTATGAGCTAAGCGGCGTGTAGGATGATGTCATAATCATTACGTCATAAATGATTCTATTTGGCCCATCTTTAACGAATTGTATGTCTACTATTTAATAAACATGCCGTTGAATATTTTGAAACTAATTAGACTGGACGCTGTTACTTCCATAGGCAGGAACAGCTCCCAGTCAAATTAGTTCCAAATATTCATTAGCTTACCATGGCAAATTGATAGTCAGGGAGTTCAGAGATCGCTCGATCCCAACACGGATGTGGTGTGGTCGGAGATTAGATTGAGATTGGTGGGGCATAGCTAAAGGTGGAAAGGTCCATTTCAGTGTAGAAGAACCCGATATGGGTAAGCTTATGCAGGACCTAAATTGGATCTTCAGAAATCTTCGATTGAAACTTCATTTTACCCCATACCCGTTTGTCTCACATTACCGGCTAGCACAGCCAGATGTTTCAACTGGCACATTGCCAGCCACACCGGTACCTGCGGTACCACCTGAGGAAGCCTTCACTGCGCTGATAAAAAACTTGGTGCACCGAAGACCAAATCCAGGTGCAGGTAACCCCCTTGACAGTTTCATTAGAACCTTCAAGAATGAGATCTTGCAACATGTCCATTATAGATGCAAATATGGCAACACTTCTCAAGAAGAGAAGTTAGCCATATGCAATGTCATGGATAATCCAGGTTTAGTCATCAAGAAAGGTCACAAAGGACAAGCCACAGTCATCCAAGCTTGTGATGACTACAGTATGAGGCTGAGGTCCTAAGACTGAACTCTCAGACACAATGTTCTACTTAAAATTAGACACTGATATGTCACAACACCATGTCAAGCTAATAGAAAAAAGACTAGACAACTGATGGATAGTCATGAAATAAATCCTGGGATAGCCAGGCCCTGGTACCGGGTCGACCAATCATAAGAGGAAATGGTTGTGCCACTGAACTCATCAGCAGCTTCATGGATGAACGTATCAAGTAGAATGTAACCAAAACTAAATCATACCTGAAAGACACCACTGAGTTCATAAAAAAGTTGAAGGATTTAGTAACATTTTGCCGGGTGCCCTCAGTCGTAATGGATGTTACACCACTATACACCAATATCCAGAACACCGGGGAAGGACTCACAGCAGTTGCAGATTTCTCCGTAAACACAGACTGATGGGAGAAATTTCAGTGAGAGGTCTTCTCAATCTCTTAAAACCCAGGTCCTGTAACAACTTTGAATTCCATGTCGAGAACTACCTACAAATAGGTGGCACCACAATATAATGTCAATTGTGATACACTTGGAGGTGCCGATACATCATACATGTACACATATCGTCTAGCTTTAGTATCGTGATACAGGATACGTATTGCATGTTGTGACACTCCTAATATATACACGCAACTTTTTGATCAGGGTGGGTGTTGACACATAGCATAATAACTCCTGACTTTTCAGAGATATTATTTAATACTAAATGCTATAAATATGTTAAGACATAGTAAATCTACCTGTTGCTTGCTCGGAATGCTACTCTAATGTATAATTTATGAAAAATCTTACTTTTCGGATCTTCGCTATAAATCGTAAAAGCTTGTAAAACAATTTCAATTACAGTAAATGGTTTTTTTGTACTCAGAATGCAGGAGGTTTTTCCTCGGCACATCTAATTTTTTTTAATTTTGTTTGGGCGAATCCCTGAACCCCTTGTCACTTGGTCATCTGATTATTAATAACTCCTACCAGACCCTATGCAAAATCGCTACTTGTACAGTCATGTACTAGTAACAACCCCCTAGTTTTTAGAACTCTTCTCCGAATACTCACTTGTTAGATGATCCAAAGATATGGTCAGCGAATTAGCTAGATAATGAAAAGTATTTGGACTAAGAGAAAAATATCATGACTTATCTGTTTAACTGTGTAGCTGCTGCAAGCCACCAGACAATAATTTCAATGAGATAAACTCTTGACTGAATATTTTGAAAACAATTTAACTGAATGTTGTTGGTAGCTTAGCCATGGAATCCATGGAATATGTCATCTACAAAAACTCAGCAGTCAGCCAGTTCAATGGCCATAAGGTCTTCATCTCATCTGGAGTGGGCTTGAGAAATGCTCATTTGCAGACCAAGAATGTATGCAAATCTATTACAGGAATGACTAGCTAACTGATGCAGTCATTCCAGTGATACGTTTTCAAACTAATTCTCTTGGCTTGCAATAGAGGGATCCATTTCTAGCTATACCCTACCCATTTCTAGCTAATTGCCTCTTCACCCATGCTTTGCCTGTATTGAATCGATCGTACGCTGAATTCCCAGAATCCCAATATCAAGATAAGTTTACAAATACGGTGTTGAGTATATTGAAAGTAATCTGACTAGGTGCTGTTGCTGCTTAGGGGATCAACAATGCCCAGTCAACATAGTTTCATAATTTTCAACATAATGTTTATTAAATACTAGTAAATCCATCAAAGACATACAGTTTGTACACTTGACAGACTATTCCAGCTTCATGCCAGAGTATTTCTGTTAATTATGATTGTGACTTTACCGTACATTGTGACCTAATTAATTATGACATCATATCTATGAGTGACAGATTGGATTCATCCATTGGACGTACACTGCAAAAATGTGTATTTTCTTGATTAACTACAGAGTACAGTCATGATCATTAACTGATTTAGCGGTACCTGGATTCGCGACATGTTTATATATCTATTTTATCTATAATATTTTTTCAGAGATTGATAACCCACCAGCTGCCGCGATGACGACCACATTCACAAGCTTCTCAAATCCAAATTATCGTCTCGAAGATCGTATAAATTCCAATGACATTTTGTCTCCGGACTATGAGGGAACAAACTTTTATGATTCCATCAACTTACAATCACCAACGGAGAATGTAAGAGACACAAATGGCTCTGCACGAACACGGAGGAAGAAATATGGTGAGATTGACTTAGTTTCCATGGGACTTTGTGATGATGTGACCCCGGTAGACAGTCCTTATAACAGTAGTAGTGAACCGTCAACTTTACAGTCCCCGAGCAGTGATGAACGTGATAGTTTGAGTGGACAGGATGATGTGGTAAATGGTGAATCAGAAGGCGGTATTAATTGCTTTACCGATACGGAACTGGTTATTTGTGATGATGACGTTTATGAAGATGTTGGTCCAGATGTAATACCTAAATCGAGACATAAAAATACAAATACTAGCAATACAGTTACAGAAAGTAAAACATTGACGGAAAGCTCGAAATCATCGCGGGGCTTTCTTGGATATTACTCCATGTTGGAAGCTAAAGCAAGGGAATTTTCAGTTCGCAATACCATGGAGAGTCCAGCTAGTGATGATCATACAGATTATGAGGAAGAGGAGACAACTCCGTCCAGTAGTACATCAAAGCAAGAAAGGTAAGAGAACTAGTACATGTACATTGTGTGTGCAGTAGTTTTAGTGAAGCTCACTGTTATTACTACATTACAACCTGCCTCCTTGCATTACTATTGCGCTTTCCTTCTCTGAAGGAAAGCGTAGTAGGATGAATTTTTTACAACCAATGTTTGCTTGGTATTGTGGTTACAGAGTGACTGAAGGCTTCTTTAGGAATCTCCATACTCTCTCTAATGATGAGATCCATAGTAATTCGCTTGAATGCTATATCTCAGAATGAGGCAAGAAGAGGGTTAATCCAATACCCATAGCCACTGAGTAGGTCATTAAGCACAATGACAACCTCATTGGCTGAGGGCTATCACATGACCTTGATTGTAGCAACCAAGACTTCATTCCTTTTCCTACTCTTGAAGGAAGAGACGTTTAAAT
The DNA here is from genome assembly GCA_034401795.1 of Chaetoderma sp. LZ-2023a. Classification (NCBI taxonomy): domain Eukaryota; kingdom Metazoa; phylum Mollusca; class Caudofoveata; order Chaetodermatida; family Chaetodermatidae; genus Chaetoderma; species Chaetoderma sp. LZ-2023a. Next base: position 14,893,531 of record CM067366.1, on the reverse strand, counting down.
TTACAAGCCAATTTAAGTTATATATTAACGTGTTAAAATCGCTGTGGATTATTGAAAAGTGAAGTAAAGATCATCGAGATATCGGATAAAAGAAAGAAACATCCCAAATGGTTGTAGGTCCTGGTGCTTTAATAATGATTTAATAGATCATTTCTATTTTCATGGTAAGCGCGTTACCAGTTTTGGTTACTTGCGCCCAGAGTGTATAGACTGAGTTGTCTATTTGTGCTTCTTTTTTAACCAGTGGCTTGTAGAGCTATTGATTTGACATGCTTGTAAGGTATTGAGCATGAATCTACAATTATATTGATAACATACTCTCAAAGAAACCAAAATAATTTTCAAGTTTGAGGTCGTTAAGGTCTCTATTTATAAATCTTGGGATTAGCGCTGGCTAATCCTGAGTCATATTCGGAGCTGGACTCTATCAGATCTTACTGTTTTTATGATTCAGATTTGGGAAAGTCTCCGAAGAGGTCCAAGGAGAAGAATAAAGAAAAGAATATGAACCATTCAATTAGATGTTCTAATAGCAGCTACCATAGATTTATTAAGTCGGATCACTCTGGACATGTGTGTTCCAAGTGCACTTCGTGTACTTTGAGTCAACCTGTTTGATATGCGGGTCATGGTCGCTAGCTACTAGAATGTCTTTTTTCAAACCAAATTCTCCTGCGACTTCTAAAATTCCTGGAAATCCTTCTCCATTAGGGCGGAGGTTAAAATAAAGGCCAAAACCGAGGCCACGGCGGATTCAGCCATAATACTAGAGAAAATTGTTTTGTCAATGGAATGTCTCCAGAAGCAAGTCAGTAATATAGATTCGTCTATTGACAGAAGGATTAATACAATTATCCTAGACCAGTCAGTCTCCAATACATCATCTACTGACATAGTTGATGGTGAAGCATTGGAGCTGGCTGTTCCAAGAAAGCCCTTATTTACCAAATCTAACAAATTACAACTAATTTGCACTGTTTCAGGGGTACCACAAAGAATGGAAAGAACAAAAACACGAAGTCTCGGTTTCCGCCTCGTTCACCGCTCGTTCAGAAGCCAGTCATATCAACACAGGATTCTTCTACATCATCAGTCAACATGCCGCAGCCTGCGCCCTTGCAGACCAAGGAAGGTCTCGGGCCTAATCAGGTTATAAGTCGGTCCAGTCTATCATCTCCTGTCACTACTACTTCTACGGCTGGGTCGAAGGATTTCCCGACCAGAGTGGTCCAGGTGATCTCACATCAGCTGTCGTCTACAAAGCCAGTTGCATCTACTTATTTTATATCTGCTGTTACTCCAGCTAGACTTCTGGCCCCGGGCCCAGGTTTTTTCCTGTCCCCGAGTCTGGATATTGACCGGCTTACGTTACCAATTTCATCCTTGGGGCTGGACCCTGATTTTTGTCCGGGTCCAACCGTTAGGGATACTTCGGGTTCTGTTTTCTTGCAGGCTCCAGCTCCCCCCCCCCGAGTTTCGTCCAGGTCCTCTCCTCTCTGGTCATATTCCCGGCTTTCCCGCTCCGGACCCAGCCCAAGTCGGGACCGGTCATTCCGGCATGTCAAAATTAAATTTTAATTTTTCTCCCGGTTTTCCCGCCTCGGCCTGAGTCGGGACCAGTCATTCCGGCATGTCAAAATAAAATTTGTAAATTTCGTCCGCTATTTTGACATTTTTTCTTATGTTTCTCTGGTCCTGAACGGCCTACGATTTGGGACCGGGTTTAGTGGATGCGCACCCTGGTCCCTTTTGTGGACCCGCGTTCGGCTCATTTCTTTGGATAGGGGTTCGAGCCTCCTATCATCTTTTTGGTTTTGAATTTTTATTTTTCTTAGTTAAATAAGTTATTCCTTTTTTCAATGGGATCTTTTTTCAACTTATTACATATGTGCATATCATTATCTTATCTAGCAGTACTCTCATGCAATATCTTGGTAGTTCAGGCTTCTTTCTCCCCTTTTTCTGCGTGTTATCTCGCCTTGCATTCTCACATTTTAAGTTATAGTAATTTTATTCATTCTCAACCTATTCTTCTCGCACTCTCCTATCTGTCAGATTACTGCGCAATTCTAATTAGCTATGTTTTGGTCCTTTTTTCGTCCCGAGTTAGAGGCACAGTTCAATTCGGGCCGTTCATTTCATATAGTGCACCTCCTCCCTTCTATGGTGGCATGTTGACATATTTACTTTCATAACTTTAGGAGAATTTACATTCTATATTTATCGTGAATATTTTGTTCTTTTAAGGCTATTCTTCCCTATTTATCACCCTTTTGTTTTATAAATATTCATTTCCTAAAAGTCCGATTAGATTTGCGCTCATGGTATTTTGTGATTTTCTTTCATATAAGTTTCTTTGCCGTATTTAGTCATTTTTAGTAGCTGTTAGTATTATTGTCCACACTCCTAGTTCGGCAGTCTATTCGTCCTAGTCTCATTTCGTCTCGGCGACATTATCGCTTTTTTCTCTTCTAGGTACCCTTTTTTCAATGCTATTTTCTTATTTTTAGCTAAAACTTTTTATTTAGTCATGTTCTTTCCCACCAGTTCGGGATTGGTGATTTTGGTCTCGAAACTTATCCTTTTTCATTGCCTTCTCCGGTAGCTGTCAGATTGTCATCATCGTTCCTGTCACTTTTTATAAATGGTCATTGACAATTCACCCCGTATGTATTTTGCTCCCTTTTGGTTTACATGGAGTTTTTCTTTTGGTTATTATATAGATCCTATACATAGATCAGTTTATTTTAGCTAATTCTATCTGGCTATAGCTGGACTCTTTCCCCTCCCATAGGTTTACTATGGGATTTCTAGGCCTGTGGTTCGTGAAAATTTTCATGAACCGAACCGGTTTGCGATACGCTAGTCCCATTCACGAACCGGTTCATGAACCATTTAATATTCAAAATCTGAACTGATGACATAGAATTTGAAATATTGTGACACACAAAATCATTTGCAAATTCCAAGTGGCTTTAGTGACAAAATACACAACAAATGGTTAGTATATAACAGCCAGATAAGTTCAATACACTCAAATAAGTTTCATTGCATGGTTAGTTGGTTACTTCTTACCATTTTATAGACGACACTAGTTAAATAAATCGATACAGGGAACCAGGCTAGTACGGGAACCTCATCTCGACAACACAGATATCTAGATCTGATAGATCTCCTTGAGTTTAAACAGCTAAAATAGTTTTGCTGAATACAAATTCTCGGCTACTTTGAACTGGATTTTGTATCAAGATATTACTAGATAATTAGAATGCATAACATTTTGCAAAGAAATGCGCCCATATAAACGCAATTGGTCGAGAAAACTGTTCTAAACAGCTGTTTTACTGGTAGTTCATTTAGTGCGATCTATGCTGTAATGGTATATCTATATCTAGCATTTTATGACATTGACCAATTTGCGTTAGTAACAATTGCGCGCTGAACATCCTCGATTTTAATCAGAGAAAACATCACATTTTGATTGGATATACTGGCTTGTGTTAATTATAATAGTCAATGAAAACGTAATGGAAGAATGATTAGAAGAATAATCTGAAAACTGTATCATTTCGGTGAAATCATGGCCGATTTTGCAAATAACAAAGAAAATATGTCACGTTCGCCTTTTCTTTGACAGAGCATGCGTGCCGCGTAGACCTTATAAGCCTGTAATATGTTGAGATGGTGTAATACACATGATAACAACATTTTCTTGGCTTGTAATGTCGATATTTGCTGGTAAATTAAACCATTTAAGTGAGGAAGGTATTGTTACTCTTGGACGATTACGCTATCATGGATGTGGGTTGAATTTACTCGGAAAATAAATCAAAATAATGTCGTAAATCTGATTTACGGTTTATCATTCAAAACTTGTATACGGCTAGAATAAGTTCTTCGTTAATCATTTTCGTCATGATTTCCATATATTTGCCGTAGACAGATGGAAAATACATGCGAAAAAAAATTAATGTATGGTTCGCGAACCACAAGATTTGTCAAATAAATGTTTGAATATGATTCGTCTTCCCAGAGTTCACAATTGCTCGAAGGTTCGAATGTTCGCCCCAGCCCTAGGGATTTCTATTTGTCACTAAATCTAGTTAAAACACTTTAAATAAATTTATCTATAATGTTTCAATGTCTACAACTTTTAATAAGTACGGCAATTCTTCTATGATACTTTTTCTCCATACGAATATAGTGGCAGGGATTGAATAGTAGAAATGAACGGCCATACTTCTATGATGCTTATTTCTCCATACGAAGATAGTGCTAGATATTGAATAGTAGAAATCAACGCACGTTACCTCTCTCAGGAAGGGCTTAGAATAAGGATATAGCTCTTATAACTAAGATGCATCGCCTTTCACTTGATTCCAGAAACATTACTTTCTAATAGTATAAATCAATGTTTGGAAGTCTTTATCTAATCTCATTGTAACATCCTAAATTATTTAAATCGACTCTTGAACACTTTGGACTTATACTGAGATAACTCAAGAAATATCTTAATTAACAACATCTTATCTATTGTCAGCCTAGTCCTAATTGGAATATTGAGACTTTTCAGCCTTTTTTCTTCATTCATATCTGTCTTTATTCAGATATTAGGTACCATACTAGTATATCTTCCATTGGTAGGCTTTTCTTATCTCCTCTCGTTATTAGGTCTTCTTAATTTATTTTATTGTATTATGTGTATAACTGATGTGCACATTTCATTTGTAATCAGGATCGATTTATAGAGATCCTTAATGGGGGGGGGTGGTCGGGGGCGGTCTTGCCATATTTTGTCTTACTGGTTGCAAAGTTTGCATTTTTATACATAATATCATATTATGGAAAGGTTCCTCTGGTCTGTGTATTAGCCCACCTGGAGGTCTCTTTCGACCTCTCTCAGGGGAAGTTATTACCCTCCCTCCCAATGTGCAGACAATGGTATCCACAATTCAACCTTTCAAGCTAGGCCAGTTAGTTTCGGCCACACCTTTCCTCAGATTCATAGGCCTCATGGTTTAGGTATAGAAAGTGATTCCTTGGGTTCCTCTGATGAAAAGACCCAGTTCTACCTTATGACCCATTGGATTCAGTCTAGATTGCTGAATCATTAGATTTCATCATTTTCAACTCATGAACCATAGCCGGTTTTGGAAAGTCAATCAATCCCTGTTATTTGGGGTCCCTCTTCATCCACCATCTCCCCAGGCCATCTTTTTCATGGATACATCCATGCAAGGATGGGGCTCCTTCTGGGACTCCATGAAGATTTCAGGATCCTGGTCCCTCACAGAATCTTCCTTTCATGTCAACCTTTTAGAACTGTGGGTGGTTTTCCATGCCCTACTTCATTGGGAACCCCTGATTCTCGGTCTTTCAATCTTTATCCAATCAGACATTTCACAGTAGTCTCATTCTTCTATCATCAGGGTTGGGGGTGGGGGTGGGGGTGTCCATGCTGGTCTATATCTGTCAAGAGTCACTGATCGTTCTGCACTGGTACATGTCCCGCAGCTTTCGTTTCAAGCATCCCACATCCCAGGCAATTTGATTTTTCTGGCCAATCAGTTATCTCGTCCTTCCAGGATCCCAGAATCGGAAGGGGATTTGATAGAGTCTGTAACCCAGTCAACTTTCCTCCAGCTAGGTCTTCCCCTCATAGACCTGTTTGCTTCTGGCAAGAACAGAAAGACATCCACCTTCATATCTCCCTTTCCGGAGGTCAGGGCTCTTTCAGTAGACTCTAGCTCAGTATTGGGACAACATGTTCGCTTATGTTTTTTTCTCTACGATTCTCATTCCTCTGGTACTCTGAAAGATCAGGCAACTTCAGTGTGTGTTCCTGTTAATAGCTCAGTTTTGGCTGACATAATCCTGGTTTCCGGATTTCCTGAACCTTGTAGACCTCCCTCTGTTACTTCCTGTCTCCCACAATCTATTGTCCCAGATCAGAGGCAGGATTTTCCATCAGAATCCTTTCTCTTCAGTCTGAAAGTTGTCGAGTTGCCCTTCCTTTGTCAATCTTTTCAGTCAGTTTTCAGGAACTTTTGGAGAAATTCCTCAGAACATCCACTTGTAACATTTATTAGGCTCGATTTGAGTTTTTCAACAATGGGCTTCAGTCCATTCTATCCTTCCCTCTGAGTACTCTGTGACTCAGGTGACAGATTTCTGGGTTTCCCTTTCTATCAGAAGAAGCTCAAAGTTTTCACTGTCAGTTCCTATCGATTTGGTCTGAACTCCTTGTCGAATGTCTTCTTGACCCTTCGGTCCAAGTACAAAAAATGTATTTCACAACCTCATTAAAGGTATTGGTAATTCACGTCCTCCTTTTAAGAAACATCTTACCATCAAATAGTATTTTTATTAGCAGTAGCATTAGCTAACCATGCTCTGAAATTCATGCCTTTTCTGCGGAATTGGATAGTTACAGGTAAATTACAAATTACAGGTAATAGCATTATTCTTTATCCCAGGGCAGAATTTCTGTCAAAATTGGGTAATCCCATTGTAATTCATAAACTTTCTTCCTTTTTAGAAGAATCTGTACGTTAACCCTGTTAGGTCCTATAATTTTTTGCCTGGACTCTTTTGTCACATGTCTACAGAGTCCTTCGGTTCAAGATCAGTAACATTTCACGATCTCTTTAGAGTTTTGGGAAATTCTCATCCTCCCTTCAGTAACCCCTTCCATCTTGGAACCTATCCCTTGTACCTCAGGTTCTAGCTGTTAAACTCTTTAATCCTTTAGGATCTGGTTGGTTTAAACATCTTACTCTCAGAGCATCCTTGTTATTAGCAATAGCTTCAGCTAGCCGTCTTTCAGAAATTCATGCCTTATCTGCTGATTGGGATAGTTTTCAAGTTACGGGCATTAGCATTATCCTCCTCTTCTTCTTCTTCTTCATCTTCTTTTTGATCGCTGGTATCACACTTGGAGAGTCGTTCTCAAGATGAAATCTGTGTTTTTTTGCAGTTCTTCCACAGGCCCATACAACTTTTCAAGAAAAGAGGTCGACAAAGGCCAGATCTCTTCTCTCAGCAGCTGATACGTACTGCAACATTGAAGTATGTGCTCAGTTGTCTGTTCTGCTTCTTCACAAGGACAAGCGGGCGATGTCGTAAGGTGGAACCGCCTGTACATGTGTTGGTTTAGTCTGTTGTGTCCAGTTCTGAGACGAAAAATGGTCACTTGCTCTGGCCTCGAGAGATGATGGTAGGCATCTTCTGATTGAGGTGTTCTATAGAGTGATTTGATGATAGTCTTCATCTCTGTATGGGTAACCATGTTTTCTGTCTGATTCTCTTCTGCACCCACCTTTGCCATCTTGTCTGCTTCCTCATTTCCTTGGACTCCACAGTGTGAGGGGATCCACTGCAATGCTATCCGAAAGCATTTGATGGTTTGTAGTGCTTCTTCAAGTTGTGGCAGCTTACCTTTGGTGATAGCCTCAAGGACGGAGCGGGCATCAGATAAAAAGACAATCTGTGCAATAGGGTGTGCTGTTCTGCTGATGGTATTAGCTGCATGAACCAGTGCTTCGACTTCAGCATTAGTCGCTATCGACCTGGGTCAGAATTTCTCTCCAGACTCAGTTAAGTTTTTAGATAAACCCATCATATTTCATAGGCTTTCTGCTTTATCTCCAGATGACTCTGTCTGGATCCCTGTAAGGGCTCTATTTACAAATTCCGTTCAACTTGCAAAAGATCCGATGATAGTCATCTTTGGGTTACATTTGCGGTAGGCTTTGATAGTCCTGCCTCTTTAACCACTATTTCACATTGGTTCGTTGATACTATTAAAATTTGCCATGAATTAGCATCAGTTGGTCTTATGGCCCATGATGGTAGGGGCCTTGCCACCTCTTGTGTCCTTTTTTATGGATCTTCTCTTGATGATTTCATTCAAGTTGCTATCTGGAAATCAGAGAATTCCTTATTAATTTCTGTCGTAAGATTCTGGTGTGTCTTGCTTCTTCTATAAGAAATATTCAGAAGGTAGCTTCAGGGATCATGACTCTTTATTTCTTCATCATTATCTTCTCTTCCTTCATAATCTTCACTCGTATAAGATATTTTATTTGAGATGAGTGTGAGTTCATTACTTCTTTCTCATGTGGGTATTTGACCTCTTTCATGTCATCTCTTTCATCACACTTTACTTTTATTCATTTCATTCTTGCATGATCATCTCTTCTCGCTTGTATTCTTGATGTCGTTTAATGTCCTCCTTTCTGTTCTCCTTCTTTCTTCTGTACCTTTTTTATTAGGGTTATTTATGAGAATAATTCTGAGGAATTACCGTCATTTATAGTATCTTACTCTACTTGTTTTTACTAACTTTGTATTCATTCTTTCTATTTTTTACATTAATTTTGCGTAAAAATTTGCCTCCCGGGCTTTGTGCAATGTTGAAATCTGTATTTGAGCAATAGTAATGCAAGGAGATAGGTTGTAATGTAATAATAATGACCAGACGACCCGGAGGGTCTGGTCTTATGTTTTACTAATTACATATACCTACCTCCTTGCATTACGGCCAACCTCAAGCCTCCCCTCTTAATTTTAATGGTCATATCTTGTTAGACTAGTTATATTCAGCATAAGATATTCATTATATTCTTCAGCCTTTGGGTATACCCGGATATGTCAGTTTTTGACATATTTTGGTATTTCTGAAAGAAATTTCCCATCATATAATGTAGAGTATTTAGGTTAATTTTAATTTCAGCTTTAGTCAGATATTCAGAATCGAGTAGTGATAGGATCATCTGCCTCTTCATGGATCTGCATAAAGCTGGACTATATGACTGGATTCGTCAAAGGAATGAAGTATTGGTTGCTACCATCAAGGTTGTGTGATAACTATCAGCCAATGAGGTTGTCGTTGTGCTTAATGACCTACTCAGTGGTTCTGGGTATTGGATTAACCCTCTTCTTGCCTCATTCTGAGATATAGCATTCAAGTGAATTACTATGGATCTCATCATTAGAGAGAGTATGGAGATTCCTGAAGAAGCCTTCAGTCACTCTATAACCACAATACCCAGCAAACTTTGGCTCTAAAAAATTCATCCTACTACGCTTCCTTTCAGAGAATGAAAGAGCAATAGTAATGCGAGGCGGTAGGTATATGTAATTAGTAAAACATAAGACCATACCCTCCGGGTCGTCTGGTCGTTTTATAACATCATCAGGGTTCGTATTCAGGTCATGGAAATCATGATTCATGATTCTTAGAATATAAAATCAATGAGTACTAATCTTTGAAAGAAAAGCACTTGATAGTGTACGTTACTGGGCCAGTACTGACCCAATACCTGACCAATAACCCCAGTAACCTGCATTATGAAGGATGGGTATCATAACTTATGAATAGTTAACTCTTTGAGACCTGAAATCCCAGCATACTGTTGTATTAAATATCAGGACAATCATATTGGTAAGCGGTTAAATATTTAGAAATCAATTTGTCTGGGAGCTGTTTTTGCCATCAAGGCAGTAACAACTCTCAGTTAAATTTAAGCTTGAAAATATTCAAGAGAATATTTGTTAAATTGGAATTGATTTTTGGTATTTCTATCTTTTCGATCATGTTCAAAACTTAGATTTTATGTGTCCAAATATATTGTCTATCACACAAAAACAGAGAAAAAGACGTGTATGAGAATTAAATAGTTCTCGAAGTCATGATATTTTGTAATTCTGAAAAAAAATCACTGAATTTCTGAATTTGTAATGAGTAAATACTCTGTATCATGTTTGAAGTAATAGACTATGGCTTATTAATGCTTTAACCCTCAAATCTGCCAAAAACGGCCTCTGCAGTGGTCTTGAGAAATGTTCATTTGCAGACCAAAAAAGGCTATAATTTTTTAAGATTTACAACTGGAATGACTGACTCAATAACCGAGCCAGTCATTCAAGCGGTAAATTTTCAAAAATTGTGCTCTCTTTGTCTACAAATTAACATTTTCTATTGACAAAATTGAAATTTTCTGGAACAGATTCGAAGGTTAAAGGGTGATTGAATTTATAATGAATGAATATATGAACTTTAACCCTAAACATGCGGGTATGATGAATGTTGAAATATTTACACTTTTATACAATCTTTCCAAAACCACAGTGCTCGGGAGTAAATGTCCATTTACAATAACTGAGCAGTACGTGATTCCAGTCATCTGCCAGTCAGAGAATGTCTAAAGCAAATAGATGTTCTCAATCGTAAGAGGAAGATTTAAGTTTTCTTGATCAATCTTGATAATGGGGGAATCCAGTTTTACCTATACCCCGGCCATCTTTAGCTAAGCCCTACCTACGCTTTGCCTGTGTTGGAATCAATCGATCCCTGTGTTACTAGCTGAATCTCGGTTTCCAGAAAACTATACAGGTAAGCTGGTAAATATTTTGAAACTACTTTGTCTGGGTGCTGTTGCTGCCTATGGCAGCAACAGTGCCCAGTCAAATTAGTATCAAAATATCCAACAGAATGTTTACTAAATAGTAAAGACATACAATTCATACAACTTGACAGAGTATTAAGCATTTATGACAAACTAAATCACGTCTTTTGTGACATTGTTGATTATGACATCATTTGATTGATCGATAAACTGGATTTCTCTATTAAATAGTTACATTTGAACCTGAAGTTTTAAGGGCAGTTGAACTATTGTAGCAATGACTCATTGGATCCACTTTGATATATGTTACTTTTAGATAGATGTAACTATTTCCTGGCTAAATATGATCAGGAAAATCAAAATACTTGCTTATTGAATGGCCTTTTGCTGGCCAAATGCAGACTAATTTTTAAAAGGTTACCACTGGAATGACTGGCTCGCTTATCGAGATGCAATATCCCCAATATTCACAAGAACTTTCATAAAGTCTCTTATATCTGGAGAATCACAGAAAGAGTGGTGCGCTGAAAAGGTGATCCCAGTCTACACGAAAGCACACTTAGAGATAGACTGTAAAAAAACTCTCAGCCAATATCTCTAACCTGCCTGTATTGTAAGCTGATGGAACTCATAGTGACCGGCCATATAATGAAGCATGTGGACATGAATAAATTATCTTACACCCACTGCATCATAGTTTCCGCATCGAGATATCTCATGTGACAATCAAATATTAGAATCTGTGGATATAGCATCAAACATAGACACCGGTGACCAGAGTAACTGTTTTAAGTCATGGAGATTTTGAAAGCCTTCATTCGATAAGATTGACGATAGAATTTTACTCAATAAACGTGAATATTATGGCATTTGTGGCAGAAGACATCCATGCATATAAGTAGGTCCCTATTAAACCTTTTACAGTCAGAACGTTGACAGAGAAACATTTGAGTGCATATAAAGAGATCGAATCAGGAGTACTGTAATTACCAATCTTGGGATCTGTCCTGGTTCTATATTATTAGCTCACCTTGCCTGAAATCCCAAGTAAGCTAATGTGCCATGGCGACCATACGTGGTCTGTCCGTCATCCATCAACTTTTCCTTTAAACGACTTTTTCTAAATAACCACTGCATGGTCCGATTTCCATTATATTTAGCAGGTAGCATCCTTAGGGTGTAGAAATTCAAATTTGTTCAAACAGAGTTGATTGGCCAATTTGCCCAATTTGGCCACCAGCCATCTTGTATTTTGGGCGATTTTGAGAAATGTCTTTAAAAATCAACCTCCTTTGGGGATTGAGTTTTCACGAAAATGGGCCAAAATTTTGGAGATATAATTAGGGACTAAGGGCCAATCAAGTTTGTTCAAGGGAAGTTAATACATCAAACAACATGGCTGTCATGGGCCAATCAAAATGTAGTATGTTTGGTGGCCATATTGGATTTTCTTATTTGATGTATTTTGAAGCTGAAATTTGTTTTATATATGTTTTTGGGTATTCTGATTTCAAATTTGCCGTTTTCGAAACTGTCGGATAAATGATTTGGCGGCTATCTTGGATCTTTCTCCCTCCGAAAGCTTCCATACTGAAGCACGGACATTTTAAATGTCTTCTCGAGAACTGCTGGGCCGGTTTCAAGTATATTTGACAGAATTTAGCATCCTTATGGCATAAAGATCTAAGTTTGTTCAAATGAAGCGGACAATTTGGCCAGTGACCATCTTGAATTTTTGGCTGATTTGATTCTAGCCAAATAGTATGCTGGCCATCTTGGAGGACCTATTTCTTGCGAAAACCTCATCTGAACTGCTGAATGGATCAGGCCAAAATTTGTGATATAATTAGGGCCTAAAGGCCTAATTAAAGTTTGTTCAAGGGAAGTTAATACATCAAAAACATTGTCACGGTGATCCAATCAAAATGTAGCGTGCTTGGCAGCCATATTGAATTCTTTTATATGATGGAATTTGGTGCCAAAATTGTTTTTATATAGGTTTTTGCATATTTTGATTTTAAATTTGTCATTTTCCAAAGTGTCTGATAAACAGTCTGGCGACCATCTTGGATTTCCCGCCAATAGCTCCCCATGTACTAAAGCGATAGGGATTTTAAAATGTCTTCTCGAGAATGAGTTGGCCGAAGCATATTTGGCAGAAAGCATCCTTAGAGCATAGATGATAGAGATAGAGGTTTGTTGAAATGAAGCCTTTTGGTCAATTTGTCCGGCAGCCATCTTGAATTTTGACCATTTTTTGAAACACCTTTAAAAAAATTTTCTTTTCCGGGGCTGGGGGGGGGGGGGGGGTGAATCAATATAAGGGTCATCTAGGTCTAGGGCAACAGCTGAACCAAATTTATTCAAGGGAGCTTGATTGACCTAATGCTCTAACGGCCATCTTAGATGACAGAGTTTTCATAAAACTGACTTCTCCAAAACCACTGGATGGATTGGGCCAAAACTTTACAGATATGATTAGGGACTGACGGTCATTAAAATTGGTTCAAGGAAAATTGATACGTGAAGGAACATGGCTGCTGTGTTCTTGTTGCAATTCTGGTCAACTCCTTAGACTTTACTTATAGACGATGGCCTTTCTCGTTGAAATGTCTATGTTTCTGGTGAGCGATACAGTGGCCCCTTAGGCCCCTTGTTTAAGGGACATCGTAGAAGGCTTAAGATTCAAATGTGAATTGGTCTACAGATGTCAGCATTGCCATTGTGCACATCCCAATCTCAGAGTCGGCTTCAAAACATCTTCAAACAGACCTTGATTAAAAAAAGCAGAATTGTATGAAAATTTGGCAGTGAAATGTAATTCTGGAAATGAAAATCCTGATAAATGTACCTAATGTTCTAAGCAGTGTAACGAGAAACCATCACTAAATCCAACACGAATAAGCATTGCGTCAGCATCTCTTAGAAAGTGTCACCTTCACCAAAGATGTCTGTATCACCATTACATCAGATCTAAATGAACCTTTCCCATTTTAGCTGTGCCGTGCCCATCTCTAGTTAAGCTCCACCCACACCTCAGTCATGTTGGGATCGATCGATCCCTGAACTCCCTGACTATCAATTTTCAGAAAACTATACAGGTAAGCTGTTGAATATTTTGAAACTAATTTGACTGGGTGATGTTGCTGCCATGGGCAGCAACAGCAGCCAGTTAAATTTGTTTCGAAACATTCAACAGAATATTTCCGAAAAAGTTGGTTATTCAACAGAATGTTTATTAAATAGTAAAAACATACAATTCGTACAACGTATCAGACTATTAAGCATTAAGATGGACTAAATCGAGTCATTCATGCTGTAATTGATTATGACGTGACATCCTACATGTCAGATAGTTAATTATGATGTCATATGATGGATGGATAAACTGGAAGGGTCCATTGGATCAAACACACCAACAAAGCCTGTGATAAAGCTAACAACGCTCAGCCTCCTATAATGAGAGAACACAATATTGCGTCCAAAGCATCAAGACAAATTCCTGTAAAACCATAGTTAGACATACTGAAAAATTTGCCAGCTTTTGTATGGGACAGGTATGGTGACATCAATATAGCATTCACAGTCTAGGAATGATTCAAAATGGATTCCACAATACATTGCGGATCAGTGATAGGATAGACCACCTTGGATGGTAATCACATCGACGAGCAACTTACTAGAGCTGCTTGATTTAATGTTTTAACTCTGAAAACGGGTTCAAGAAAATTTCAATTTTCTCATGGAAAATTTCAATTTTCAAACCAAGAGAAGGTTATTTCTGTAAAATTACCACTGGAATGACTGGCTCGGTTACCAACCCAGTCATAATCCATCGGTAATTTTTCTAAAGTATTCTTGTTGTTGTCAGTGTCAGTTTTGAGCTTAGTATATGCTGATTATTTTAGAAGATTTTGACTGGTTCAAGCTTTTGCAGCAACAATTTTCATTTAAATTTGTGTCAAAGAATTTATACTGGGCTAATTAATATGGCATCTAATAGTTACAACAAATATGGAGTCAGGGCCTTGCATGCTGGGTAAAATGCATTGAAACCAACAAGCATCTCATATCTTGTTTCAATATTTAATAGAACATGAGAAGTTTAACATTGCAATCCACACTCCAAAAGTAGCATAATAATCAACTGTTTATGGTGGCTACTCAAATTGGCAGAAACAGAAGGCCCACTGTGAACATTCTCTCCCACATCCTGTATTGATTCCTGGGAAATGACTACATTTCTATATTCCATCAGTGGGTACCATGTTTGTCCTTTAGATGGTCCAGATGAGTATACCTCAGTGTCAGTTCATATTGATCTTGTGCACTGTTATGGTAGCACCGCTCATCTGCAGCATCCAAGCATCAGCTTTGGTACTTAGCCAATGCTCATTCACTTGAAGTGGACACGGGAAATAACTCATCATAGTGTCGAGAATTCTGAAGGGTTGCGTGAATGTATTTTAATGTTTCTGTGCGATAGAATTGGTAATTCATGGCAAGATTATCATGATTTAACTAAACTCGATTATCCCACTTTATAAGCATGTTCACAGGCATACAGGGGTAGAAATAAGAATTTTGTTCTACATGCACAAAGCGCATCTAACATTTGGATTTTGTCCGCACAGAAAAAATTCTACACACACATAAATTAATCCTTTCACCTATAAATTCCCCTATATCTCAGTTTCAACACAACCATACAGGAAAACTGTTGAATATTTTGAAATTAATTTGACTGGAAGCCGTTGCTGCCTACGGCAGCAACGTCTTCCAGTCAAATTAATTTCATAATATTCAACAAAATAAGTTTTATATCATAAAGAATTTCCTTTTTTTCAGGGATTTGTCGGAGAGGGTTAACATTATAGCTTATCAGCCAGAAATGTACATGCACCCTGTGCATCCAGTATCACAAATGTACCTGCACCAGCCATTTTTTACCTGCATTGTGCATGTAAAAGGGCCTTATTTTGACCCCTGCATGCATAGTTTACATTTTAGCCCTTTTAGTCGCCCCCAAACCTAAAACTGCAGTGGTCTTGAGGAAGGTACATTTACAGGTCAGTTAAGAAGAATAGCTAACCAAGCAAGTCATTCTAGTGGGAAATTTTCAAAAGCATCGACTTACAAAGGAAGAATCCTTTTTAAGCTATGCCCGAAATGCCCATCTCTAGCTAATCTCCACCCATGCTTTGACCGTGTTGGGATCAATCTATTCAATCATTTCCCGACTATCAATTTCAAGAAAACTATACAAGTATGCAGTTGAATATTTTGAAACTAATTTGACTGGCTGCTATTGTGGCAGCAACATGGTACAGTCAAATCAGTTTCAACACATTCAACAGCATGTTTATAAAATAGTAGAGACATACAATTCGTACAACCCTGATGGACTATTATGCGTCTTAAAGATGGACTAAATTGTGTCATTCATGACGTAATTGATTATGGCATCATCCTACATGTCATGTAGTTGATTATGACGTCATATGATTGACTGAGAAACTGGAGTCTTCCATAGACACTAAGCACATATATATAATTTTCTTGACTAATCCTGTCCATTAAATGGGTAAACAAATTTGACATTAATAATACTGTCCTAATCCATAGAATTTTTCAGTAATGGTGGGATCTGAATTAACCCCTTTACCGATAAATCCCTCAAAAAGTATATTCTTTGCAATATAAACCTTATTCTGTTGAATATTTTGAAATTAATTTGACTGGAAGCCATTGCTGCCTTAGGCAAAATATTCAACAGTTTTCCTGTATGGTTGCTTTGAAAATGAGATATGGAGAATTCATCGGTGAATGGATCAATCATTCAAGGATCTGATGATCCAATCAAATACGCCCATTTGTTAGATTGTATTGTAAACATGTCATCAGGTTTGTCACAAAAGTGTCTGAATTGTCACGTCTTGGATGAATTTACAATTTAATAAACATTCTGTTCAACATTTTACCTGATTGTGTTAAATTTCCATGAAATTGGGATTCTGAGAACCGCCAAGGCTGACACCTCAGCACCGGATGCCCAGAAGTCCTGTAAACCACCGATCCCGGCTGAATACATGATCAATTCCCAGGTGAATCCCTGTCAACCAATGTTGTTGTATTAGCACACAGTCACCTGTGGTTGACCATAGACAAGAACTTAGTACTTATGAGATGAAACCTGGCCATGTTATGATGAAGGTCGGCATTTGAACATGCTCAAACATGTGTTTTTAACATGGTATATTTAATATTTACAAATATATTTAATGGCCAGAATGTGCTTTACATGTATGTCTGTCGTTCAACCATTGGCATGTAATTCAGGTCCACTTTTGCAACAAGATTTGTACATGAATGTTTATTACTATGTTTCTATGGACATGACATTTACTATTCAAATTTCATAATTAATTAAGATTACATAATTTATGTGTCTGAGAATAATTAAAACTCTTAATTGCAAAAAGACACAGGTACAATTAAAGGGTTACATCCCTTATTAAATTATGTCAACCACGGTCAAAACATGGTTGACCCAGGTCAAATCAAGGGTGACCATGCTGAAAACATAGTTCACATGGTCAGGAAATTTTTTCCACGTTCACAACAGAATCAGGAAAGTTGACCATGGTCAATATTTACCATGTATAGTAGAAGACCCTACCATAGGATCTGTGGTCAATGTTTGGGAAACTTGTTTTGAATATTGCTTTCTTATTCCAGGGGACACTGAAAAAATGAGTCAGGGTTGTCCCTCTCAAAATTTTGGGTAACTCCCTCCAGGGGTTATTTTCCAAGATGGCTGACATTAATATCCATTCTCTTGCTGTTAACTAGATAATTATCAAACAAACCATGGCATGTTTCATCACAGAGATTGGTTGGGATTTTCTTTAATAAAATTCAAGCTAGCTCTGATTATCTTGAAGTTCAGGTTAGCTGGGACTTTCTGGGATAAAATCCAAGCTAGCCAGGCTTTTCTTGAACATTCAAGCAAGCTTGGATTTTCTTGAATGGTCAAGTTAGCTGGGATTTTCTTGAATGTTCAAGTTAGCTCAGATTTTCATAAATGTTCAAGCTAACTGGAATTTTCTTGGGATTTTACTTTAAACAGGGTCTTTTCTTGAATTTTCTTGAATTGTCTTGAATTATCTTGAATTATCGGCCAATCAAGAAACATTGCTTTCAAGCTCTTCACGAAGGTGTGGATTCATGACTAAAATTCCCATGAACCTCAAGATCTGCCCATGGTATATGATTCTACACATTCCTCAATAATTAACCCTTTAACCCACTAATGGTCAAGCCAGCCAAAACCGGCCTCTGCAGTGGTCTCGAGGAATGTCCATTTGCAGGCCAAGATAAGACTATATTAAAAATTGACTACTGGTCATTCCAGTGATAAATTTAAAAAAATTACCTTAATAACCTTGTGTGCATACTATGGGTAATGTGGTAACCATCTTCTTGCCACATATTTGTGAAAAATATTGACCATTAAAGGGATATTGGTCAAGATGTGACGAAAAAAATAAAGATTTGTTTCTCATTGAATTTTGATTTTCAAACCAGAGAAGACTATGTTTGAAAATTTATCACTGGAATGACTGGCTTGATAATCGAGCCAGTCATTCCAGTGATAAATTTTCAAAAATAGGCTAATCTTGGAGAGCAAATTAGCATTTCTCAAGCCCCACGCAGCGGCTGGTTTTGGTCAGCCAGTTAGTCCATTAAATGGTTAATGCTATGCAACTGTGAATGCTTGGCAGCTGCAAAGTCCCTCATGATCATACTTTATGGTTGTCATCGCAAACACATGCGATCCATTGCGAATCACTGCTAGTCATCATGAATCACAGCTAGTCATCACGAATCACTGCTAGCCATCACAAATCACTGCTAGTCATTATCACGAATCATTACTGGCCACACAACCTTACCTCAAACTCAGGACTTTACAAACTGTACAACATGTTTTCAATATCTGTGAGCGTAGCGCAACAGTGCTTGTCAATGTTTGGACCTGTTCTCTGAATGTCAGAGGACACCCACGACAGAAAGCATTCTAATTTCTTCAGTACTAGGCGCCAATGCATATCGTGTGCACAGATGTCACCATAGCACCAACTAATGTTAAGTGTTTTGACATGAGACCTAAAAACATAATCTGGCTGCTGTACCTAAAAGTGAAGTCAACAGATTTTTTGATAGTACCCGCAACAACCAAGACAGTCAGGAAGATTGAAGGAAATTTGGTGCGGAACTGGATGTTTTCTCTCCGTCACACCATTAAAACCTAAAATCTTTTGGAAACCATTACCCTGCTTAAACATGCACATGAACATGATGAAAGAAGACTGTAAGCTCAGATACCAAAAGGGGACACTGTATCCATATAATGTGAAGAAGAAACAAGAAAGTATGTTTTGTTGGTAGTGCAGTGATGATGCTCAGTGTTGGTCAGGATGCAGTTTCTGCCTGTTAGTGATTGTTTTAGGTGCCTTATGGATTTAACCCTTTACTGGTCAAGTCCGCTTAAAACTAAATTTTTGGTTTGACCAGTCTTGAGGAATATCAATTTGCAGGTCAAGAAAAGATGTTTTCAAGTTATTACTACATTACAACCTACCTCCTTGCATTACTATTGCTTTTTTCCGTCTCTGAAGGGAAGCATACTAGGATGAATTGTTTTGCAGCCACTGTCTGCTGGGTATTGTGGTATTGAGTAACTGAAGGCTCCTTCAGGTATCTTCATACTCTCCAATGTTGAGATCCATAGTAATACGCTTGAATGCTGTATCACAATATGTGGCAAGAACAGGGTTATCACATTACCCATGGTATGCATACAAAGTCATTAAGCACAGTGACAACCTCATTGGCTGATAGCAATCACATGACTTTTGTCCTTATCAACAGACGAATGATGCTAACATTTTTATAAACCCACTTTAAGTCGAATTTACTCTTAAAAAGCTTCTGCTGGTGTGATTTATTGGATTACTGATCTCTGACAAGTCCGGGACGTCTTCAAAGAGAAGTCTTGTGAAAAGTGACCTTCTTACTAGTATTTTAAATGTCTACTAGTTTCGTGGTATTTGCGTTACTGGTTTTCGTGCCGACGCGTTTCAGTGATAATTAAGGCTAGATAAGCCTATGGCTCCATGAGTTAATAAATAATTAATTGCTTGTTGCAATTAGAAGCAGACACTTGGTTAGAGCGTGATTACGAAATCTCCTAAACATACTCTCTCATATCTTAATTTATCAGAAACAAAGTTAGAGAAAATGATCGCTTTCTCGTTATTTTAGATAACTAGTGCTAGCTGGATCTTCGTATCTGGCTATGTTCTATATATTGAATGAATGCCTTATCAGAATTGTCTTCTGTTTATGATTTAGATCCGAAAAAGTCACCAAAGAAAGATTTAAAGAATGAGAATCATTCAGTCAAGTGCCCATCGGGTGTATGTCATCGATTCATCAAGGCAGATTATGCGGGTCATGTGTGCTCGCGTTGTACTACATGTACATTTTGAAAAACCATGTCTAATTTGCGAGGCATGGCCCATAGTGGCTCACTTGTCTTTTTTTCAACAAGGTCTCTCCTTCCTCTTCCAAAGAGAACAAATCACTCATTGTCAAAAGCTAAGTCTTCCAAGGCTATCTCCCAGGTGAAGCCCGAGGCTCCTCAAGATAAAGTTATTTTAGAAAAGATTGTTCTCAATGGAATGCCTTCAAAGCCAAATGAAATCGATTGACTCTAACTTAGATGCTAGAATTTCTAAGATCATCTCGGGTCAGTCTGGCTCTGTTGATTTATCTTCTGATTCTGTTAAATGCAAAGATAAATCGACCAGACGTATATATACTGGTCTGGCGTTTTGTTAGCTTACTAAAATACTTACCACTCAATTCACTGTTTGCTAAAAGTCACCTGACTTAGATATCTCAGAAAATTTTAACCTATTCATTCCCATGGTGTAGGTTCCCTTGAAACAAGTTTAGCAGAGATACATCCCTCCATTGGGTAGTCTTGATAGTATCTCTTTAACTCTAAAGCAGTCATTGCTCTAGGGAACCGGTTCCTCTATTCCTATAGAGAACATATAAACGAGTCTGTGAGCATGCGCACTTATGCTACTATGCATGCGACAGAGTCCAAGCCGTCATTAATTAATTCCACAAATTTTTTAATGATTTGCAATTTAACGATGCGGGGTGGCTGAGGTGGGCCCCAGTGAATTGAGTGGTAAGTATTTTAGTAAGCTAACAAAACGCCAGACCAGTATATATACGTCTGGTCGTTTTGTAACACAACAAAAATACTAAGCCACTCAATTCACTGTTTGCTAAAACACAGAATTGGTCAGAGCCCAAATACTAGGTGGGTTGGTAAATTGCAAATCAGGAATGAAAGGTTAATCACCAAAAATACTAAAACCAACTAAATCGCTGAAGTGCTGAAATAGCACGAACAAACAAATGTTCGAAATAAAATACAATAATATAATGATAATTAGAAAATCTCAGCAAAGAGAATTTAAAAACAGCCGTGAGATGGTGAAGAAGACGGCTGACCAAAGAATCTAGGCAACTGAGCCTAGGTTTGAGTGGCGAAACGAGAAATGTCAGATTGTGAATTGAATCTGATCTTTCAGATAAAAATAATGTAGAATCTGACATTTATACTGCAACTTACATAATGTCGTCCACTGATAGATCTGCATAGAATGCGAAGGAGAAGGCCATACCACGAACATCGTGTGCCTTAACACAAACTGAGTGTCTCCTGGAGATACATTCTAGTGTCAATTAATGGTGTCTGTAATCCAGTTGATGAGATGCGCGCTTACTAAACAAATTCGCATAAGTAATCTGAACGGTAGATCTGCATAGAATGCGAAGGAGAAGGCCATACCACGAACATCGTGTGCCTTAACACTTACTGAGTGTCTCCTGGAGGTACATTCTAGTGTCGATTAATGGTGTCTGTAATCCAGTTGATGAGATGCGCGCTTACTAAACAAATTTGCATAAGTAACCTGAACGGTGTTTCAAAAAGATATTTTAAATTGGGCATAGTTTTCGGAAAGGATTGAAAACAATTAATTAGGTTTTATATATATATAAGATCTCTTCAAGGGCAAAGAATGAGGCCAGCTCTCCTACCACCTAGAAAAGATCATTCCCAAAAAGAATATGAATATCAAAATGCCCTCTAACAAACGCGGCCGCGAATGATTTCAGAGTTATACAATTAAACAGATGGACCCAAGAATGAATTAATAGAGGAATTTATTATAGGTATTTGCCTTTGTGCTATACCCTAAAAATACCGGTACCATGGATAAATGATGTAAATACTTAATAACTCTCAAACCGGCTTCTAGAAAACAAAGAAGGATAGATGCTAGTGAAAACGATAACACCACCCCAGCATACAGGGATTTAAATCATCAAAAAATATGCCATGAATCTATGACTTGATGATGGGATGCAGAATCGGGCGAGATAATGTGCTGTTCTAACAACCATTTGAAAACCTTAAATATACTCTGGTAAATTCTCCTGTAACAGATAGTTTGAATTGATTAAGAATACTAAAGTTCAGACAAAAAATCAATTTCTGAAAAACAGGTCTCTTGGAAAATACCATATATACATATTGAAGATTTGTGGAATGATGAACTGAAAGCTGCTGTTAAACGAGATAGAAAATCAGCAAAATTGGTAAGACGCTTTGGATTTCCACAAAGAGGACTACGAGATCCACTGAATAACTCTCATTGGGCCAAGCAGGAGTGATTAAAGGGATAATACATTCTGCTGACAAAAGTTCTTAAAGACAATTGTACTAGAAACCGCTGACAAAAGTTCTTAAATACAATTGGCACTAGAAAGTTAAATTGAAGATAATTTTAAAAAATGTGAAGTCTATGACTGGGCCAGAGCATCTACCGCCAGAGCCTAGCCTGGAGGAAGAATATGAACATCAAATCTGGACACTATACTGAGTAGAAACTTAATGGGATGTAATAAATGAGCTACAAGGAAAATCATTCTACCTGGAATGTGAGCTGCTGAAAGTTTTGCTGACATCTCCACCGCAGGAGGAAGACCAAGACTCCAGACAAAATATGATAACCTCAACTGCCCTGCTTGTTGATGAAGGTCACTACTATAGAAATGACTGCATGAGCAGATAGGTGCTTGTGAAAGAGACAATATCTCTTCATTCTCCAATATTCCTGAGTATTGAAGAGGAATACTAGAGTATTAGTTCCTGTTCTAGTTCCTGAAAAGGAAGAGAGTAGTAAGACTACTTTATCTGATTCCATAGACACAAGAACGAGATCCCCTCCCCCAAACACGTAAGAACAAGACATCAAACTGGACCTGCAGATGGATTAACTGGTGAATTGGTACCGATGACACCCAACGAATGAAAATGCAGTGTATGCAGTCGTGGTGAGGGACAAAATTCTGAATTACCAGACTTGACCTTCGTACACAAAACTGACTCCATTCGGCCCAAATTTTAACACAATTAAGCAACCTTCCAAGCCAGAGGAATCCCAGACTGGCTATGATGTAATTAAAAGAACCCAGATCCAGTTAGGACAAATTCTGTATATATAGAAATATCAGAAAACACTGTCCCTTATCCTTGACTAGACCAGTGATGACTAGGCAAAATGACTCCATGTCCATATTATTCCTTTCATCGATGAACTCCATTTCTGAGACAACATAGTAGGAAAAGAGTTGAATATAAAACGATTGACTAAGTAATTTTTGTCTCAAACAGTATCAAAGCAGCCATGGGTTCCAGACAAAATAATTCCAAAATATACAACAGAATTAGTATTAAATCATGAAGTGTAAATTTTTTGGAAGTTGTCAGAAAAGGATAAATATATGAGTTGAAGATAAGAGCCGAGACCCTATAAAAGATGATCTGCCAGCACCTCATAATCCTTAAAGTCTGGATTCTGCCATTCCTCCACTGTATCCTACTTGAAAAGAGCAGAAAATTATTGATCAGGAACAGAAGCAGGACTAATGTCAAAGGAGACCAACATGGTTTGATAGAAAAAAGGGGGATTCAATGACTACATTGATTGTACCTTATATGTAGGAAATCTGCTACCTAAGACATGCATGAGGCTAGCTATACCCATCCCACCCCTGATAGAGTAGAGATTATATAGAAGCGCTTTAGCATGACAGCTAGGACCAGAATAAACCTGCAGAATCTTATTTTACAAATCTAATTTTAAAACAAAGCTAGTATGATATGAGCCCAATTGTTAATATCTTTATCAGATGATTAAACAGGAAAGAAGTCCATCAAACCT
The DNA here is from genome assembly GCA_034401795.1 of Chaetoderma sp. LZ-2023a. Classification (NCBI taxonomy): domain Eukaryota; kingdom Metazoa; phylum Mollusca; class Caudofoveata; order Chaetodermatida; family Chaetodermatidae; genus Chaetoderma; species Chaetoderma sp. LZ-2023a. The sequence goes on along the minus strand of CM067366.1, from coordinate 14,869,746 downwards.
GTGACCAGATCAATGATGGATAAGGACAAAGGACTGAAACTACACAGAAGGGTGAAAGGAAAAAACCATATTCCACAATCCATGCAAAGGCAATAATCCAATCATCTTGGTTAGGCCCCCTTGAGGAATTTATTTAATAATGCCTGGGAAATTTAGAAGAATAAAAAATAGGCTTGAATAGATAAGGCTGAGACCTCTCCATATGACAATAATAGAAATAGATATATCCCTAGACAAATAAAAAGATCAAAATTTCTACTGAACTCGAGAAAGGAGCGGTGTAAATCTTGATAAGACAAAAAAGATTTTGTTATTGTGACAAGCTTACATTCACCCATAGATATGCTTCATCATGGCGAGGGATCCTACTGACAGAAAAGAAAGACTGAAAAACTATGTTAAAAATAAATCAGGCCAGATATGATACTAAAAGATAGCAAACCACTATTCACAATTAAAATAATAAAGTCTGACGCACTTATTTGCAGATTGATATTAGTCGAAAGATGGAGGCTGATAGTTAGAGTGTAATACATGAGAAGATTCAGGAGCAAAACGAAATCTAGTGAAATCAAAATGACAAAAGCACTGCTAGGATCATAAGAAAAAATTAAATTATTCCTAGAAGATAAATGCGAAGAGTTGGGTGTACACAAGGTTTCGAAGGATGAGGATAATTGGATGGTTCAGCCATTGCACTAAGAGCAACTAATAAAGAATTAAAGAATCCAAAATAAGAGCCCCTGAAATAGGGCATTTAAACTGTCAAGTGATTTAGAAACAAACAATACCAGCAAAACACCAGAAGTGATTTGATTTGGCATACCTAAACCAGAAGTTTAATTATAATCAGTTGCTATGCCATAAAAATTGAGTTATAATCTAGGTAATAATACTGAGCACAGGACAATTAGGCCTCATGGTCATCTCTTCTTCATTTATCTCCATGCCTGTGCCGTCACTTCTAGTCATGGGTTGCGTGTACGGTGTAGTCATACATTGGCTTGACTATGCCAAAGCCTACCTAAACCATTTTCGAATGTTTTAAGAGATGGTGTGGAAACAACATGTTCAGACCAACATTTCACAGTTTACACACCCCTTAGAGAGAAAATTTTTTCTAACTAGGTTAGTTCTCCCCCTCTTCTAGACTTTCAGATGATTTCCACGAGTAATAGTCCATTTGCAAGCAGAATGTTATATTTGACTATAACAATTAATCGATTGAGAGCCGATAGAATGATCCCTCATAGCCTGGGTACGTGCTCTATATATCCAATTTCACCCAAGTTAAGTACCCGCAGAAAGAATTTACAAAATGATGAGAGATTAGATTATACATTAAGTAGGGAAAAAACCCATCTTAGGGCTAATAAAAGTGGCTGATAGTCAAGAACTTTCCTGATCCAAAGGCTATGCTTGCTACTAAAACACTGAGATCAACACACATCTCTGATATAGTAAAACTTGGTCATCAAAGTTTGTAGCGTTTACTATCAAAATATTAACCATTTAACTCTCGAAGTTATTAGTCATAAGTTGCAACTGAAATAAGTTGACTGAATGAGTACCAGCAAATATGGGAGTGGCGTATTTACTTAAAAATCCATAAATAGGTCGCACATTTATGCTCAATTTACATGTTCTAAAAAATTTGCGCGCACTATATATACAAGGATAAAACTTATTTTCCTCTGAATTTTTAAACATCTTAACGTCTGAAGATACCACGAAAAAACCCTTCACAAATCTTGTCACCTCGCGGCTATGCTTAATGTATACCTCAAAACATCATTCGCAGAAGTGAAATTATTAAATTGAGCAGCCTAAATATTGCGTATCCTTTAATAAAGATTGTTTTTTCCATCAAAATTAATCCTAACTTGACATAAATGTCGTCTTTATAATATATAAATCAGAATCACGTGATAATCACATGATATATAAATCACGTGATATTATCTGACCAGATTAAATTTTAATGAAGTAGGTTAAGCGAGTACTCGGATATAGATATCCTGGAATCGGAAATTCGGCAATGAGATCTACGCTTCTCGTCAGCGCCTCCAAACGGAGATTTACTTTGCCACTGTCCGGCTCGCTAACAATAGACGCTGGCTACCCAGTTTAATTATCGGCCGATCATGCAATTTTTCTAGAACATCGCATTACGTTTTAGATCATTTTAGGTTCACATTACAATATAACCAGTAATATATATAATACGTTTTAACGCTAGATTTAGAAATCAAGTGAACGCAAGTTTCTCCCTAGATTTACAAATCAAGTGAACCTGATAATCTGGCACAGGCTTAATAGCCTATCTAACAAAAGCGGGTTATGTGATTACGAGGATTCAATTCAGTATCGTAATTTTGAACATCCGGGCATTCCGAGATCGTCAAACATTTGCCAATTTACGACACACTAAAGAGGATATCCCATAGCAACGCAATGTTTACATTTTTCATGAAACTACGGCCATAAAAAATACTTGCGTCGACTAACCCCGCCAGATATTAGATTTTTATAAGATATTAAATAAAAGGTAAAAAGGTTTCATGGCCCATTGCTAGTAATGTTAAATTAGCCTGCAAAAACGCCGCCAATTGAATGCGAACACCGAATCGCGAATTAATACGATGGTCTCGTCTTTATTGTAATACGACTGACATGACTGATTGATCATCATGAAGTAATTGCGAGTTTCATGTTAGTTGGTTAGTAACGGTCCTTAGAAGGACCACTCGCTTTTCTTCAGGGGATGATCGTGGTGTATCCTTGTGGTGTTCATCCGGTCCACCACGCCTGTTTGCACCACTGTCACATTCTTAATAGATCCAATAACTTCCCAACCGGTATATTACATAGTTATGTAGGATACCTTATGTAGGATTCGATCCAAACCGGTATGTAGTATACCTTATGTAGGAAAGAATGACGCTCGGAAATACGTACCTAGTCAAAACTCTTAATTGATCCACTAACTTCCCAACCGGTATGTTACATATGTTATGTAGGATACCTTTCGTAGGAGATGTTCCAAACCGGTATATAGTATACCTTTCGTAGGAACGGAGCCTCGTGGCTAAAATAGGATCAGAGTTATTGACTTCCCCTGGCTTGTAATGTGAAGCTGGCGCCATTTTCTTTCAACTTGGTCACAACGAACTTTCTGCTCATATTCACGTAAATTATAACCATTTTACATAAGTACTATGACTTATTCAACAAAGACCACTTGTACTGTGGTTCATGAAAAGCAAATGTGGATGTAGCTCCACAAGATTATGGAATGAATAGGATTTGTTGAGATAAAAGTTAGGTGTTTCCCGTAATACAGAAAATTAATTAATGACGGCTTGGACTCTGTCGCATGCATAGTAGCATAAGTGCGCATGCTCACAGACTCGTTTATATGTTCTCTATAGGAATAGAGGAACCGGTTCCCTAGAGCAATGACTGCTTTAGAGTTAAAGAGATACTATCAAGACTACCCAATGGAGGGATGTATCTCTGCTAAACTTGTTTCAAGGGAACCTACACCATGGGAATGAATAGGTTAAAATTTTCTGAGATATCTAAGTCAGGTGACTTTTAGCAAACAGTGAATTGAGTGGCTTAGTATTTTTGTTGTGTTACAAAACATCAGAGTCATCTGCTCCTAGGAGACAACTAGCTAGATAGGCTAATAAGTCTGACCTCACTGATGTTCATTGTTTCAGAAACAGTGAATAACAATGTAGTCAGTTATATGAGCTACTTGTAGAAGGTTATTTAGCCTGACACTTGGTCGCAATGTGAGACCAAAAGTCTGAATGATCTGGACTGGAATTTGTGTCCCTTTTATACCCTTCCTGGGTGAGCCTGTGGATTGAGTCGATCTTGACCATATGTGGGCAGAAATTAACCAGATTGCCGTTTCCCCCATTTGAAATTTTTGGAGGTTTGGAGGTATGGGCGAACATTTTTAGGGGTTTACCTGTATTTTACCGGTTGGGATCAAGTTTACCGGTTGTGACTTTTTTACTGGTTGTGCCTTTTTTGGCGGTTGACTGTTTTTGGCGGTTGTGATATTTTTTGTCGTTTGTAAGTTTTTTGCCGGTTCTGCCATTTTTGGCGGTTGGCCAACTTTTTGGCGGTTGTGGTAATTTTTACCAGTTGTGAATTTTTTTACTGGTTGTGTCCATTTTGGCGGTTGGAAAAACTTTTTTGGTGGTGTAGGTTTTTTTACCGGTTGTAGGTCGTTTTGGTGATAAATTTCTAAGGGTTTCTGTAGGTCAAGTACGTAGAGGTATTATTAACCCATTGTTTCAGAAAGTTGAAGTCTCCAAAGAAATTGTTGAAGCATTAGATCATTCATCGGTCTTCGCCTTCATTGGAGTCGGGAGTGTGTCAGAGAGTTTCCTCGTGGGAGCCATGCAGGAGTAGACGTTCCATACAGTCCGACTCAGTTTGATTCTTCGGATAAAGATAGATCTGCATTGCCGCAGCCTGTGCTTTATGGGTCCAAGTTTGTAAGCGGTCTTTCCTGTCGCGGGCCCGAGCAGGTTATAAGTCAGGTTCCGGCTACTACTACTACTACTACTACTACTACTACTACTACTACTACTACTACTACAACTACTACAGTTACTTCCAGGTCGACGGCTTTCCTGACCAGAATTATTCAAGTTGTATCGAAATAGTGATCGTCTCCACGTCAAGTTGAATCGTCTTATGTTGTATTTGCCATTTTCCTGGCTCCGGACCTGGGCATGTTCCCGGGGCCGGATGTGGATCTTAGCTGGCGTAGGATCCTTCCACCAGTTTTGGGCCTGGACCAGGGATTTTATCCGGGTCCGGACACGGTTAGATATATTGTCGGCTCCCGGCCCCAGGTTATTTGTTGACCCGGGGCAGGGGCCGCATTCTGTTGGTTTGGCTCATGGGGATTTTGTTCTCCCCTCCGTCTCCAGGGCCAAGTGGGGCCCGGCCCATTAGGTCTTCAAATATTTGTGGTAAATTTCTGCCTAATTTTGGTCCTCCTACCAGCTTCTCTCATGTTTCTCCGGGCCTGGGGCTCTGGGTCCGGGCTTTCTCATGGGTAGTCAGGATCTTTCCCTGTTTCATTTGAAAGATTTTTCTTCGGGGCCTCTGGGATTTGAATAATGATTCCGGAGCGGATCCGGATCCAGACCTAAGGATGGTGGAGCTGTGTATGGGTCCCATTCGGGACTCGGGCCAGGCTTCAGCCGGAGGTTATTACTTGGACTCCTCTAGTGGCTTTCTTGGCTCTCGTTCCAGTAGTTCTTATCCTATCTCAAATTTACCTTCACTTAAATCAAATTCGTGTAAGGAATCCTCTTCTTTATCTCAGTCAGATCCATTGCTTCAGAATTGCTTCCTTGGCCTCATATTCTCAGTATTTGAAATCTGGGTTATACTCAGGTTCAGAATCTTTAGAACGTGGTTTTCAAGATCAGGTTTCCGGTTACTTAAATGATTCCTTAGTGAATGAAATCACTTCCATTGATATTTCATGGCATGACTAATTTATCTCAGGATAGTTCTGGTAATTCAATTATTTCGGCATCTAGACACTCGTTAGACTGCCTTCCATCCTTTGAGTCTAGCTTGGTTCCCAGAATATCCTACGTAATTCACCTCCTAAGGTTAAGTTTGTGTCACAATCTTCATCATCTTCTGATCATTGTTCTTTTATTGATGATTCTCGGGAATCTTTCATTAACATTGATTCATCCATTTCTAGTCAGCCTGATGTGCCTTTTCAGAATAGACCGTCTGATTCAAAATTTCTTCATCTTAGAGCTAGTGATAAAGATTGGTCCATTGCCCACCATTGGATTTCTGATTCACTCCAAATTGATCTCCAGCTGGAACAATCCAATTCTTCCTCTTATGATTCTCCTTTAGTTTCGGATGAGACACCCCCTCTTAATCAGATCCTGCCTATTAACAATTTTTCAGCAGATATTCTGGACCATTCTCTCAGCAAGCTTGTCTTCCTGGTTTTGTCTCCTCCTGAGTTGTCATCTTCAGTTAGGGTTCCCAAATCTGATTTTGAGGCAACAATTAAGTTAAAATCCCTCGGCGTTGATTCATGGGATTTAATCAAAAACACTGGTGGATTTCCGGTCTCAGATTCCCCCTTTATTAAATCCTTAGAACAATCTTCCCGTCTTAGATTTAAATTGTCCAATTTTTAAGCTTTGTTATCTGAGTCTATTTTGAAGATGTCAGCCAGATGTAATCCTATTCCTCCATCAGTTATTGCTTGTTTTGCGGATATTTCCAGGTTTAACTTGAATCTAGATTCTCATATGCTTGCCTTTGTACATTTTTCACGTAAGAGTTGAGTCTTGAGTTCCTTATCCATTTAACATAGGTTAAAGGATTCGTTGTTATCTACATCTGGCTTTGGCCCTGAGATCTTTGATCCTGAATCATCCCATCTCATTCTTAAGGAGGTTGAGCACCTCAAGAGTATCCAGGAGATATCTGCCAAAGTTAGCTTCACTTCTCAAAAGAAGCATTCCTTTGCGCCCAGTAGGTCTTATCTCTTATCTTCTGTTAAGAAGCTTCATCGACAGGAATTTACGAAAACCCAACCCTTCTAGGACATTTGTCAACTCCAATCGGTCGGCTAATTGGTCTAGATCTTCTGCTCATTCTAATCCTCCCCAGTCTCCTTGTCATTTAATCAATCAAGAGCCCGCGAAGACAGTACAGAGGTTCATATTGTAAATCCAATGCGCATTATCCTTCCCCTTGTTGACGCTATCTGCACAGGTGTTTTTTCTTCAACGCTTGTCGCAAATATAGATCTCTCTTCTTACTCTTTCCGATTTTCCGAATATTCCAGTAGGAAGTCATCTATCCCAGTTTATCAACGAGTGGATTCCTCTCGTTCAAGATCAGTGGGTTCTCAGTACAATATCTCTGGGTCATCACCCTCATTGGATTCCGGATCCCCTCTTCTTTCCCTGGTTCCTCGCTGTTCCATCTTGTCCAGAGAAACTATTGGCCCTGGAGTCGGAATTCAAGCTCCTTGTATCCAAACGTGCAGTAGAGGAAGTTTTGGATTGGACATGAAGCCCAGGTTACTATTCCTGGTGGAGAAGAAGACAGGATTTTGGAGGCTTATCCTCAATCTCAGGTCTCGCAACAAATTCGTTCTAACTCTCAAGTTCCAAATGGAAACAATTGGTCTCATTATCCAATCTCTCCACCAATCTCTCCAAGTCAGTATGTGGACCATCTTTCTGGATCTAAAAGATGTGTATTTCCACGTCCCCATTCACCCCGCCTTTCGCAAGTTTCTTCGTTTTGCTTACAACAGCCGGGTTTTGCAGTGTTTCATTCAGCTTAACCACCTCCCCTTATGTTTTCACTCATAGTGTCATCGGTGGCTGCTTGCCTTTACCTCCAAGCTATTTCAGTTCACGTCAATGTCTCAAAGTAGGCCAGTTCATTCCAGCCCGATCCTTCCTCCGAATCTTAGGTTTGATGGTGTTAGTGGAAAAGGTAGTTCCATAACCTGTGATGCAGATACCGCCATCTTTGTTTACCACGTATTGCGTGCATTGCACTATGGGACTGTTTGGGGGCAGTCGATCGTGCGGGCATAAACAAATGCACGCGAATGTATGTTGTTATGCTCATATCAGCCAAAAATGACTTTTGCAGTGGTCTTGAGAAATGTCTATTTGTAGACCAAGGGAAGAGTATTTTTGAAAATTTACCATTGGAATGACTGGCTCGATAACAGCGCCAGTCATTTAAGTGATAAATTTTCAAAAATGGTCTTGTTTTGGTCAGCAAATGGACATTTTCTTTGAGAATTTGAGGGTTAAAGGGTTAAACAGAATTGGCCTTCTCCGAAAATCTCCCTTGCCCCACCCATGCAGCTTATGGCCCCGGGCTGGATTCATGAAACATACTTAAGCATAGGAACATGCATAATGATTAAGTGTAACTAACAAATGTAGCATTGGGATTGGGCCATAGCTGATTGTCTACTTTACACAAGGTATACGTTAGGTATGCTTCGTGAATATGTAACACCCCCACCCCCACCTACCCACCCATTCATGGACACTACATATATATTATTTACAAAACAGACACCTACACATCACAGGATTATAGTATGACCCATCAGAACAGTCATTCCTGAAAGCTTGATTACTCTACACCCCCCCCCCCCCCCCACTAGCAACAACACCCCACCCAAGCACACATTATTATTTATTAACTATCTATGGCAATATATGAATAAATAATTGTTGAAATTTCGGCATTCTTGGCTCAGGTTTTCCTAAGACATCCTCTAGCTATTTGATATTTAAAAATCAATCATTTCTGGTGATTTAAGATCGTTTTTTAAATAATTTATTTGAAATTAGCTGGAGAAGGCTCCCCCTGTATAATCAACACAACTCATTGACTAATCAGGCAATAATACACGATTTTCTGAAGTAATTTATTTGAAATGTGCTGTAGAACGCCCCCCCCCCCCCCACCTATATAATCAATGCAATTCATTGAAAAATCAGGCAATAATACACGTGTTTGATAGCGCTGTCGTGCGTATACTGTTCGTCAATCTCTCCCCTAAATTTGCTCAAATGGCCAATTTTCCCCCCAGAATATTCCAAGCCCCTTTTTTCTGCTTAGGACCCCAAAAAGAACACCTTTTCACGGCGCTTATGCTTTTAAGATTGTAGGCTAATCCTGTCCTATATACTGTTCCTCAATCTATTTAGGAAATCCGCTTTACGCGCCATTTGGAAAAAAGCTGCATAATTAAAATATAGTTTTTAATAATTTAATTTTAAATAAATAATGCATTGTGAGGCAAACTCAACAATTAGATTTTAAAATCTGGCAATAATGTCAGCGCTGAAAGATCGTCAGCGGCTAATACTGTTCGTCAGTCTCTCCCCCGGAGTGCGTAGTAAGCGTTCATTTTCAGTTTATTTCAGTTTATTTGTATCTAATATATGAGTCGGGTAAGTATATATTTTAGTTAAGTATCTCAATATAATTGTATTCGCTTTAAAATACGTGTCATGGAATATCTCCCCTATTCATTCATAGGGGGAGAGAAAGATGATATAGCTTAGATTTCAATAGGTGTTTTCGGTCTAAGACCGAGATTTAACGGCGCTTGACAGTTCTGAATGAACACTTGCCGTGTTTTGATCGCATACAAGTACTTCTCTCGCTAAAAGAAAAGCTCTTAATTCTACAACTTTCCAACTGTCAAAATTATTACTACAAGGGACATTACTGGATGACGCCATTTTAATACACACTGCCCCCAAACGCTCTCACAATACAATGCGCTTTGAAAGTTTGCACGAGTCACGTGGTTAAAATTGGTCATCCGCGAAACGGGTCATGGGCCCCTCTTACGAGACGACCATTCCAATTCTATCTCATGTCCCATTGGAACCAATCCCGAGATTCTTTAGAGCACCAATTTCTAATCAAATTCCATCTGATGGCCCATTGCAAATTCTGGCTCGATCGTTCATCCTCCCGGAACCATTTGGGCCTCCCATCCGGTATCAGGCCTGTGGTTTACCCAACAATTTTCTAGAACTATGGGTAGTTTTTCATGCCCTAGTTCACTGGGAATCCCAGGTTCTAAACCTCTCTATTCTCATTCGTTCTGACAATTTTACAGTGGTCTCCTTCATCAACCACAAGGGGGAGACCAGGTTGGTTTCTCTTTGCCGCGAATCCCTTATCATGCTCCATTGGTGCAGAGCTCGCAATATTTCTTTCAGAGCTTCCCATGTCCCAGGCAAGCTCAATTTCCTAGCCAACCAATTGTCTCGCCCATCTGTGATTCTAGACACAGAATGGGAATTGAAAGATGATGTAGTCCAGTCAAGTTTCCTGCATTTTAGCCATCCTCATGTAGACCTGTTTGCAGCGTTCAAAAACAAAAAGATCACCACTTTCATATCTCCATTTCCGGAGGAGATGTCTCTCACGGGACACTCTAGCCCAATCTTGGGACAACATGTTCACTTATGTGTATCCCCCAACAATGCTCATTCCTCAAGTCCTGAGAAAGATTGTGCTTCACCAGAGCGTGATCATTCTGATAGCTCCATTGTGGCCAATAAAATCTTGCTTTCCAGATCTACTGAACCTTCTAGTAGATTTTCCCCTGTTCCTTCCTTTGTCAGATTCACTGTTATCCCTGAACAGGGGCAGAATTCGTCACTGAAACCCAGGAGTATGTATTTCACATCACTGTTTGGATCCTGTCGAGATGCCAAATCTAAAAAACTTTTGGAGAAAGTGCCTTTAGAATCCTAGAGCAAAATTTATGTCTAAAACTCAATCAGCAAAATTCTTAGGGAAACCTATTGTTATTCATAAACCTCTATCTCTCCAGATGATTCTGTCTGGTGTCCGGTTAGTGCTCTCAACACTTAATAGAATCTGTACTGCCAATAAACCTTCTGATGATAGGCATCTATGGGTTACATTTGCGAAAGAGGTTGATCGCCCTGCTTCTTTAACTACCATTACTCATTGGATTGTAGATACTATCAAGCTTTGTCATGAACTTTCTTCTGGTGATAATGCCTTGGTAGGAGTCAAAGCCCATGATGTGAGAGGTTTAGCTACATCATGTGCTATTTTTTATGGTTCTTATTTAGAAGATATTATGCAAGTTGCCAATTGGAAATCTGAGAATACTTTCATCAATTACTGTCTGAAAGATTCTGTTCCTTCTTCCTTCTCTTATAAGAATATTCAAAGCGTCGCTTCAGGTACCATGCCTCACATCTCCTCATCATCTACCCATTCATCTTCTTCATCATCCACATGATCATCGTTTCATGGGTGAGTGAATTACCATCTCTTATCTTCCTTCATGTATGAATCTTCGTACATTTCATTTCATTATTCACCTCTATTTTTTCCTCTAACATCTTTGCACATAGTTGGGTTCCTCCTGGGACTAATTCTATAGAATTATTGTCAGTTCAAATTTGTTCATTATTTCCGTTATTATTACCAAAATCTTAAGATCCATGTTATTTTAATTATTTTTTTACATCCTTCTTTTTCAATGTTGAAATCTGTTTTTATACGCCCGCGCAAAGCGGGGTCGTATTATGTGATGGCGCTCGCCGTCTGTGCGTCCATCCGTCCGGTCGTCTGATTCTTGTCCGGAGCATATCTCAAAGAGTTTTGAACCTACACTCACAATTTTTTTCCCAGAAGATGTGTTATGTATAGGCGAAGTGTCATGATTTTGGTTCGGCAAGATCTGCCCATATTCGCCAGAGTTCTCTCCCTTGAAAGATTAAAATTTGTCCAAATTGTCTTGTCCATGACAAATCTCGAAGAGTTTTGAACCCACACTCACAAATTCTTTTTCAAAAGATGTGGTACATATAGCCGAAGTGTCATGATTTCATTTTGGCAAAATCCTCGTATATCCGCGGGAGTTATCTCCCTTGAATGATTAAAATTTGTCAAAATTTTCTTTTCCTGGCCAGATCTCGAAGAGTTTTGAACCTACACTCGCAATTTTTTTTCAGACAGATGTGTTAGGTATTGACGAAGTCTTATGATTTCCTTTCGACAAAATCCTCGCATATTCATGATAGTTATCTCCCGCTTGTCCTTGTGGAGAAGCAGAACAGACCACAGAGGACATACTTCCATGTTGCAGTGCGTATCAGCTGCTGAAAGAAGAGATCTGGGCTTTGTCAATCTCCTTTCTTGAAAAGCTGTATGGGCCTGTGGAAGAACTACTGAAAACCACAGATTTCATCTTGAGAACCGCTCTCCAAGTGTGATACCAAGATCTCCCTTGAAAGATTAAAATTCATCATTGTCCGGGTCAGATCTTGAAGACTTTTGAACCTATACATTTACAATTTTTTTTCGACAGATGTGTTACGTATAGACTAAGTGTCATGATTTAATTTCTGCAAAATCCCCCCATAATTGCCAGAGTTATCTCCCTTGAAATACAAAGTTTGTCAAAATTTTCTTTTCCGGTCGAGATCTCAACGAGATTTGAACCGACACTCACAATTTTTTGTTCGGCAGATGTTTTATGGATAGAAGAAGTGTCATAATTTTGTTTCAGCAAAATCCTCCCATATTTGCCAGAGTTATCACCCTTCAAAGATTAAAATTCATCAAAATTGTCTTGTAATTGTAATGATCAATGCAGCTGTGAAGACTTTCAAGATTTTTAATGATGTCTTTGCCCAGAATTCCAAATGTGTGCCTAATAGAAATCCTCCTTCCCCCCCCCCCCCCCACCCTTTCTCAGAGAATTATCAAAGACAAATGGTTCACATTTGGCATTCCTCAAACAAGTATGCCTGCGGGCGTATGTTGAGTTTCACTAAAACTCTTGTTTAGGCTATAGTAATGCAATGAGGTAGGTTGTAATGTAGTAACAATGACCAGATGACCCGTAGGGTCTGTTCTTATGTTTTACTAATTACTATACCTACCTCCTTGCATTATGACCCATCTCAGGCCGGCCCGCTTTCATATTTGGAAAAGGGGGGTTTGGTGTGGGGGGGGGGGGGTGGTGTGTTGAGGTTTGGGATCTCTAAATTGATTCTTTATAGAATAGAATTAGGCTATTCTTTGTAGATATGATATCATTTAATCCGGTATTATACCTGAATATGTGAATATATCCCATATCTTGGTATAATTGCTCAATTTCAGTGATTGGATAGAAATTAAGTAAATTTTATTTTCAGCTTTAGTTAGATATTCAGAGACAAGTCAATCCGGATCAACTTCCTATTCATGGATCTGCAAAAGCTACATTATATCACTGGATGTCATCAAATGAATGATGTCCTTTGCTAAGGACAAAAGTCATGTGATTGCTATCAGCCAATGAGGTTGTTATTGTGCTTAATGACTTTGTGTGCATACACAAAATGTGATGTGATAACCCTCCTCTTGCCACATATTGAGATATAGCTTTCAAGCGAATTACTATGGATCTCAACATTGGAGAGAGTATGGAGATACCTGAAAGAGCCTTCAGTCACTCAATACGACAATACCCAACAGACAGTGGCTGTAAAAAAACTCATCCTACTATGTTTCCCTTCAGAGAAGGAAAAGAGCTATAGTAATGCAAGGAGGTAGGTATAGTAATTAGTAAAACATAAGACCAGATCCTATGGGTCGTTTGGTCATGTTACCACTGAATGACTGGCTAGATAGCCGACCCCCTCATTCCAATGGTAAATCTTTTAAGATAATATTGGTATCCTCTTGGTCGGCAAATGATTTTTTTGATAAATCTTAACCCTTTAACCGATAAATCTCTGAAAAAGTAAATTCTTTACGATATAAAACTTATTCTGTTGAATATTTTGAAATTAATTTGACTGGAAGTAATTGCTGCCTTGGGCAGCAATGGCTTCCAGTCAAATTAATTTCAAAATATTCAACAATCTTCCTGTATGGTTGCCTTGAAAATTAGGTATGGGGAATTCATCGGTAATAGGGTTAACCACAACATTGCCTGGTTTAGAAAGACATTTTAATTTCCAATTAACCATTTGTCTTTTGTGTTTTCAGGTTTGATGATGCTCTTTACATCAGCTCTCCGGACTCTAATGACAGTGGTATCCAATCGGATGCCAGATCTGACGATGGTGGCCCCACACATCTCCGTGGGCCCCTGACTGATGATATTTATACAGTTGTTAACCGACCAAGGAAAGAGAAGAATCCACTTGATGATGAACAGGTAAAAATATGTCAGAATATTAACAAATGTCACTTATATTTTGAGCCAAAGATGATGTTTAACATGTTAATGGATAAATTTGGTCATGAAAATTAAAATATTTGTGTAATAAATTCCCATTTACAGGCCAAGATAAGACTATTCTTGAAAATTTATTACTGGAATGATTGCCTCGGTTATCAAGCCAGTCATTTCAACAGTAAATTGTGAAAAATCGTCTTCATTTGGCTCTCAAACGAATATTCCTCAAGACCACTGCAGAGGCCGGTTTTGACTGGCTTCATTGTGAAAAGGATTAAAAGCACACATGTTTTACAGAATAATGATCTTGTCAAATTTTTGCCATGGCAACTAACCTTAATTAGTCCTTTAACTGTTATGATTGTTCAAGAAAATCAAACATTTTGCCTCGTGAATGCAGGCCAAGAGAAATTTATTTTTTTGAAAATTTACAACTAGTATGGTAGATTCAAATCATCAGTGAAACTAATTTGACTGGGTGTTGTTGCTGCCTATGGCAGCAACAGTGCCCAGTCAAATTAGTTTCAAAATATTCAACAGCATGTTTATTAAATAGCTAAGAATTAAAAAGACATACAACTCATACAACATGTCGGACTATTTGTGATTTGATGACAGTCTATATAGAACCCTTTGTGACGTTATGATTGTGATGTCATCATATACGTGCAGAGCTGATTATGATGTCATACGTGGTCAAATGATGGATGGATACTCTGGAAAGGTGAATTGTCAACCCAGTCAAAATGTATCTCTCCTGTGGTCATGCAGAAGGTGAATGTAAAGAGAAGATAACTTTTGAAAATGTAACTGTAGAATCCCTGACTCAATAACTGAGCTAATCATTCCAATGTTAATTTTTCAAAAATATTTAATCTTTTCTTGCACTGAAAAATGGGCATTCAATAAGCAAATAGTTAAGAGTTTTTGACAAAATTGTACTATTAAAGTGTTTAAGAATCATCATGACAAACTCAGGTAGCCATTATAATAACAGAGCCATTTAAGGTATATTAGGCCATCTGGACAAGCTTAAAATCTGACACTCCCGCCCTCAACAGTTCTGCTATTCCAATTGAAATTTTGATGTTAGGGACAGTCGTCTCCAAAAAAATATTAAAATCTAGATGCACTTAGACCTAGTTGTTTCTGCATTTCTGGAGGAATAATTTCATGATATGGAAATTGAAATGGTATATCAAAGTGTTCTATTTTTACTGTGGTTTCCTGACTTTGTGCCCTTCCTTCAGTTGGCACCCAGGACCCTGTGTTTTATAGGAGCTGGTCTGCCTTCATTGCACATATTGTTGCTGAATTATTTACTTTTTCAGACAATTTTATATTTACTCAAGTTGATATATATTTGTATTTCAGCAAGAATTAGAGAGAAGTAAGCGGCACTCCACGATTCCTGCGGTGCAGAGTTTACCAAGTGGATGGGAGAAATGTGATGGTGGGTGTGTTATGAAATCAGTGTTTTAAAGCTGAAGTGTTATGATAAAATAATCAATGTTTAACCCCATCCAGTAAGATAGAGCTCTCAATAAATTTCCATTTTCATTTACTCTATTAAGCTTCCAGGTTTGGATACTTTAAATATAAGACCCGCATAGCATTCCTGGTACATTCTAAAAGCACCCGAGTCCAATGCTAAAGCCATGTCTTCCAAACACCCTCGACACTGGAAGAGATACAAAGCGCTAAAGGCAGCAGTGCAGAGAGAAACAAGAGTCTCATGATTCTTACGTCAATGACGTATCTGTGGTGATATCAGGCAGAATCCTGGTCTTACGGGAAAGAAACAAGATTCAAGTGGAGTGATGCCACTCAAACATCAAGATTTCTTCACATGCAGTGATTCCTCCACCAAAGCGGAGATGCTGAAACAACCAATTCTACTCTGCCTACACCCAAGAAGACCCAAAAACTCATACCAAATAAAGGTCCACATGCAAGTATGCTAGCAATAACTGTCAGTTTGAAGGGCGTCCATAAACTTCAGACTGGACTTCAACCGCATAAAGCTACAGGGCCAGACAACATCCCCGCCAGGTTGCTCAAAGATTATGCTAACGAATTTGCTCGTGCGCTGACCAAAATTTTCCAGTACTCCTTAGACATCAGTGCGATACCAGATGATTGGAGAAAGCCAACATTGTTGCAATCTTTAAAAAGGTATATCGACATCTGCCATCGAACTATCGACCAGCATCTCTGACATCAATCATTATCAAACTATTCGAGCACATCATTCATAGCAACATCATGGACTACTTCGACCAACACAAGATCCTAGCCGACCAACAACATGGCTTTGGTTTGAAGTCTAGCATCAGAATACCAGCCTACCAAACCACCATCAGACCATCACTTAAATATGCCTCCACTGTATGGGACGCACACAGCAGGAACTACATCACATCTATCGAACATGTTCAATGGAGAGCAGCCTGATTCATCAGTAATAGCTACTATGACTTCCCACCGCACAGCATCACCAAAAATTTCCAAAAAACCACACAGGTAAGCTGGTGAATATTTTGAAACTAATTTGATGGGGTGCTGTTGCTGCCTAAAGCATGTTTATTAAATAGCAAAGAATTACAAAGACATACAATTCATACAATGTGTCGGACCATTTGAGATTTGATGACACTATATGGAACCCTTTGTGACCTAATGATTATGACGTCATCATACATGCTCTGAGTTGATTATGATATCATACGAGGTCAGATGATGGATGAATACTCTGGAAATGTGAATTAACTAACTAAGAGAGCTACCCGCAGCTAAAAGGTGTGTGAGATATACATTAACCTAAGGACTTTAATGTATTTTAAAGGCCATTAAGCCTAATTGTTACAGACACATTCTCACTGCGAGAGAATTGACAATTCAATTTCTTTCCTGCATTTCTGTGTCACTGACTTGATGTGACAAGCATTGATTGTTCATTTCCTGAAACTACTGCACAGGAATTTTCTCTGAATTTGTGTAGTTGTGGTCAAAGACGACTTTCTAGCAAGTTACTATACTTACGAATTAGTCGTGACAGCTGATTTCCTGTCTTCCAAGCTGCGTTTTATTGATTTTATTTTTGAAAGGATTACTGGCAAAGCTTTGGTGTGACATCTGAAATAACGCATAGTTCTGCATTCATGTGACCATTATTACCATGGTAACCCACAAATACTAGATAATGCATTGTACTTTAACCCTTTAAGCATCGAATTTGTTCAAGAAAATTTAAATTTTTTTATTTTTATTTTTAATTTTTTCAAAAATTAAATTTTCTCATAGAAAATATCCATTTTATCGAGCCAGTCATTCTAGTAGTAAATTTAGAAAAAATAGTCTTTTTGTCTGCACATGGATATTTCCCAAAACCACTGCAGAAGCTGTTTTTGGCTGAAATGAGTGTTTTGTTTAGGAAAATGTTTAATTTTCTCATAGAAAATGTCTATTTGCAGACCAAGGGAAGATTTTTTTTTGAAAACTTATCACTGGAATGACTGGCTCAGTTATTGAGCCAGTTATTCCAGTGGTGTATTGTCAAAAGTTGCTGTATGTTGGCCTGTAGATGGACATAACTGAAAACAACTGCAGAGACCAGTTTTGGTAGACTTGAGCCGTAACTGTTTAGCAACGAAGTGTTAAAGTGTTAATTCATATATAAATATATTTTTTTATAGATGAAGAGGGTGCTTATTATTGGCATATAAAGAGTGGTACGATTCAACGAGAGCCTCCGTCGCCTAGTCACGTGATCACTGCTAAGAGATCCATCTCACTTACCAGCGGTATTGTAAGTGTCATAAATATTATAGTGAGATATTGAATTTGAGATATAGTTGGATTCCTACATGTCTGAAGATGTGTGTTTGGTCAGTGGCGTAACCGGAAAATTATAATGGGTTGAAGTTTTAACTCTAAGCACTTTGCTGTCAAAATTTAAAATTTTCAAATTAAATTAAAAGATGAACTGGTGTTCATTTTTAAACAAATTTAGTGGAAGATGGGGCTGTCGTAGACAGCAACAGCATCCACCAAAATTGTTTTAAAATGTACACCAGTTTCTTTGCTAATTGGCACAGTAAAACAATATAATGTTGACATCAGAGTGGTAAGAGCTAATAGATGAATCCAATCTGTCACTCAGGTATTGACATCATAATCAATTGCATCACATATAGGTTGATGTCACAATCATAATTGACAGTCAGTACTCTGGCATGAATCTGGAATAGTCCATCATGTTTACAAATTGTTTGTCTTTGATGGATCTTAATAAACATTTTGTTGAGTATCTTTTAAACTAATCTGACTGGGCACAATCAAATTTGTTTCAAAATATTCAACGGCCTACCTGTATAGTTACCTTGATATTGTGATTCTGGGAAGTCGTGGTTCCATCGATCCAAACATTGGCAAAGTATGGGTGGAGCTGAGCTAGATATTGGTGTGGAGATTGCTAGAAATGGATGCCTCTGTTGAGGTGGGTCCAGGATGTGTTGTCATTTTATCCAAGCCTTGTACTGTAATAAAAAGTAATACAGAATTTGTTGTGAACGGTTCAGTAGCGCTTGCCATGTGGCTGTCACATTTCTCAAGACGTAACTGCAGTGGCCAGTTTGGTCATCTTGACTTAAAGGGATAATGGTCAAGAAAATCCAAAATTATGCTTTGTTGGTGTCAATAGACCTTTCCATTTTTAGCTATGCCCCGCCAATCACTAGCTAAGCTCCACCCACACCATGCCGTGTTGAGATTGATCGATCCACAAATGCCCTAGCTATCAATTTCCTGAAAACTATACAGGGAAGGTGTTGAATATTTTGTAACTAATTTGACTGGGCGCTTTTGCTGCCTATGGATATTTATTAAATAGTAAAAGCAAACAATTTGTACAACAACGCATAGACTGTCTTCAAATATGCGTTTGTGGCGTACTTATTGGCGTCATTCATTATGATGTCATTGTACACATCGCGCAGTTCATTATGATGTCATATGATGGGTGGGTACTCTAGAAAGGTGAATTTAAAGAGAAGACTATCCATTGAAAATTTACCACTGGAATAACTGGCTCGGCAAGCTAGCCAATCATTTTTAGTGGTACATTTTCAAAAATAGTATTCTTGGCCCGCAAATGGGCATTAGCCAAGACCTGTGTTAAACGGTTAAGTTGATGCAAAAAGGAGTTAAGAACACTGAATTATTTTAACCCTTTAACAAACGAGCCAATCAAAATGGCTTGTGCAGTGGTCTTGGGAATCATCCATTTGCAGATCAAGAGAAGACTATTTTTGAAAATTTACCACCGCAATGACTGGATCGATAAATGATCCAGTCTTTCCAGTGATAAATTTTCACAAATACTATTCTTGGTCTGCAAATGGAAAGTTTATATGAGAGAGTTTAAATTTTCTTGGGCAAATGAGGGGTGAAGCGTTTAACCCTTTAATGACTAAATTTCTTCAAAAAATGTAAATATTTACTTATTGAATGTCCATTTGCTGGCCAAGAGAAGAGTATTTTTTTTAATTTACCACTGTAATGACGGGCTCGGTTACTGAGCCAGTCATTTCAGTGGTAAAATTAAAAAAATAGTCTTCTCTTGGCCTGTAAATGGACAATACTCTAAACCACTACCGAGGACGGTTTCGTCACGAAAGGTTTAAATGTTTATTGTTTTAGAATACAGCAGCATCCTCTCTGCTTAGTCCCGTGTCTTCAGCTGCTCCCACTGAACCGCAAAGCCTGACCGCGGAGGAACATCTGCAGGAGTTTCAGGGACATGCGCTGCAATACGCAGCCAAGTCATTGCAATCTTTGTATGTAAACTATAGCTTGCTTATGAGTAATTATTAGCTCACCTGGCCAGAATGGCTAAGTGAGCTTATGCCGTGGTGACCGTCCGGCATCTGTCCGGCGGCGTTCGTCAACTTTTTATTTAAACAACTTCTCAAGAACCACAGGACCAATTTCAATTATGTTTTGTAAGAAGCATCCTTAGAGCATGGGGATCTAAGTTTGTTCAAACGAAGGCGATCGGCCAATTTGGTCGGTGGCCATCTTGTATTTTGGCCCATTTTGAGAAATGTATTTAAAAATCTTCTCCGAAAGCAGTTGGGGGGTCGATTCAAGACTGATGAAATATCATCTAGAGCAAGAGCTGAAGCAAGTTTGTTCAAGAGAAATTAATCGGTCAAATACTTTGGTGGCCATCTTGGATGACCTAGTTTTCCCGAAAACAACTACTTCTCCAGAACCGCCAAATGGATAAGGCCGAAATTTGGCAGATATGATTATGGACTAAGGGATATTAAACTTTGTTCAAGAGAAGTTAATCCGTCGAAAAACATGGCCACCCTGGACCAATCAAAATGTAGCATGTTTGGCGGCCATTTTGGATTTTTTTTATTTGATGAATTTTGAAACCGAAATTAGTTTTATATGTGTTTTTGGGCATTCTGATCTCAAATCTGCCCTGTTCGAAACTGTCGGACAAATGGTTTGGTGGCCATCTTGGATCATTTTCCTGCCAAAATCTCCCATACTAAAGCAATTGGAAAATTAAAATGTCTTATTCTTGAGAACTACTTGGCCGATTTCAATTATATTTTACAGGAAGCATCCTTAGCCCATAGGGATTCAAGTTTGTTCAAACGGAGCCAATCGGCCAATTTGGTCGGCAGCCATCTTGGATTTTGTCCGATTTTAGAAATATCTTTAAAAATCATCGAAAGCGCTTGAGGGATCGATTCAAAACTGATGAAATATAATCTAGGGCAAGAGTTTAACCAAGTTTGTTCAAGATAACGTGCAACTAGTTTGGTGGCCATTTTTGATTTTTAGCTCACCTGGCCTGGCAGGAAGCATCCTTAGGCATAGGGATCCAAGTTTGATCAAACGAAGCCGAGCGGCCAATTTGGCGGGTGGCCATCTTGGATTTCAGCCAATTTTAGGAAACGTCTTTAAAAATCCTCTCCAAAACCGCCAGGGAATTGAAGCAAATCTCATGAAATATGATATAGGGCAAGAGCTGAACCAAGTTTGTTCAAGGGAACTTGATTGGTTAAATGGTTTGGCCATCTTGATTGATTTAGTTTTAGCGAAAACGACTTCTCCAGAACTGCTAAACGGGTCGGGTCAAAATTTGGCAGATATCATTAGGGACTAAGGGCCATTAAAGTTTGTTCAAGGAAATTTGAACCGTCAAAAAACATGGCCGCCGTAGGCCAATCAAAATATAGCGTGTTTGGCGGCCATATTGAATTTTATTTGATGGATTTTGAGGCCGAAATTGGTTTTGTATTTGTTTTTGGGTATTTTGATCTCAAATTTGTCATTTTTGAAAGGGTCGGATAAACGGTTTGGCGGCCATGTTGGATCATTTTCCTGTCAAAAGGTCCCATATACTAAAGCAATGGGAAATTTAAAATGTCTTCTCGATAACTACTGGGACAATTTCAATTATATTTGGCAGGAAGCGTCCTTAGGGCATAGAGATTCAAATTTGTTCAAACGAAGATGATCGGCCAATTGGGGCGGTGGCCATCTTGGATTTTGCCGGATTTTTGGAAATTTCTTTTTAAATCTCCAAAACCGTATGAGGGATTGATTCAGAACTCATGAAATATCATCGAGGGCAAGCGCTGAACCAAATTTGTGCACTTGAAAACTTGATTGGCTGAATCATTCGGTGGCCATCTTGGATGACCTAGTTTTTTAGAAAACAACTTCTCCTGAACTGCTGAAATGATTGGACCAAAATTTGGGAGATGATATTGATAATTAAGGGCCATTAAAGTTTGTTTAAAAGAAGTTGATACATAAAAAAACATGGCCTATTTTGTTCTACTTATTGTTAATGAGCATTCTAATTGAGATACCTATGGTCCAGGTGAGCGATAAGGCCCCTTGAGCCTCTCGTTTGAAGATTTATAAAGATAGAAATTTTATTCAATATCTGACATCTTAGAACTGTTGACTATTTCATTGTGAAATTCGTTTGAGTGGAAGCTGTTCCTGTGTATGGCAGCTACAGTTTCCAATGCATTTATGTCTCAAAATATGACAACTTTTCTATGTGGTCTTATCATTGAAATAATTTTTCAACAGATTTGTTTTCAAATTTGTATCCAGCATTGAGAAACTAAAGCTTAACTAACCCCTTACAACTCTGCTGTCAAAATGTTAAATTTTCAAATTAAATTAAAATATGAACTGGTGTTCAGTTTTCAACAAATTTGGTGGAAGATGTTGCTGTTGCTGTCCAGCAACATTGCCCACCAAAATTGTTGAAAAATGTACACCAGTTTATTTGCTATTAACACAGTAAAAGATAGAATATTACCATCAGAGTGGTAATGGTTAAAGCTGGTGGGAGATTGGGTAGCCTGTCTGGTTGAATCAATAATTGATTCAGAAAGAGAAATGAGAGCATCTGATTGAGTGAGTTAATGAACGACCAAATGAGTAATGGATGTTTCCAGTTTATCCATCCATCATATGATGTCATAATCAGCTACGTGATATGTAGGATGATGTCATAATCAATGATGTAGATAAGTACATCACTAGCGCATAATTGGTGACTGACTATGTGTTGTACAAATTTTATGTCTTTACTATTTAATAAACATGATGTTGAATATTTTGAAACTAATTTGATGGAGCACTTGCACCCAGTCAAATTAGTTTCAAAATATTCAACAGCTTACCTGGATAGTTTTCTGGAAATTGATAATCAGGGAGTTCATGGATCGATCTATCCCAACACGAGCGGGGAGTGGGTGGAGATTAGCTAGAGATGGTCAGGGCATGGCTAAAACTTGAAAGGTGCATTGGAGTGGTATTTCATATTTGTAAAGAATAGCTAATTGAGCTTATAGTAAGGTGATTGTCCATCGTCCGTCACATGTCCTTCAACCTTTTACTTAAACAACTTCTCAACAACTACTGGGATAATTTCAACTAAATTTGTAATAGAGATCTAATATTGTTCTAAGGATACTGATTAGTTGACTTCAATGGCCATCTTGGTTTCAGTGCAATTTTTAGAAACACCGTTAAATATTTCTGAAATATCTTGGACTAGTGGGCCCTCCGGGCTGGAGATCAGGAGGGCTGGCGGATGGCCGATATTGGTTTGGGGATGGTAACTCCTCTACCATTTGCCAGATTGCTTTGAAACTCCATTGGCATTGACTGGTGGCGATCTTGAAAATTGGTTTCCAGATGATTACTCTGCTACCATTTATCAGATCTTGAATCTATATGGGTCGAATAGACTGTCAGGAGAAAAAACTTCGAAATCAACGATGATCTGAAATTGACAACTTTAGAAATTTATACATTTTCTAGTTCTTTTTTGTCAATGTTTGATTTACAGACAATCGGCTGGTACAAAAGAAGCGGCTCCACCCAAATTTTCAGACAATGAACATGACTTTGAACAGCCAATCAGATTTGCTGTTAGATCGCTTGGATGGGTTCGGGTGGCTGAGGAGGATTTGACACCAGAGCGGAGCAGTAAAGCCGTCAACAAATGTATTGTGGATCTGAGTTTGGGACGGAATGACATCAATGATGTTGTCGGAAGATGGGGTGATGTACGTTGTCTTTACTGGAATAACTTTTTTTTTTAATTGTCATCAACACATCAAGGCACTCAACACGCTACATATATCATTTGACACTTTAACCGTTTAATGGTCAAGCCGGCCAAAACGGACCTCTACTGTAGTCTTGTGGAATGTCCATCTGCAGGTAAAGAGAACTTTAAAAAAAATGTATCACTAGAATGGCTGGCTCGATGATCGAGCCAGGCTGGCTCAATGATCGAGCCAGTCATTCCAGTGGTAAATTTGCAAAAGTACTCTTCTCTTTACCTGCTGATTGACGTTCAATAAGGAAATATTTTTATTTTCTTGATCGAATTTGACCAGTAAACAGTTAACCCTCGACCTTCTTCAAGAAAATTAGATTTTTTTTTAGAGCGAATGTCCATTTGTGGACCAAGAGAAGACTATTTATCGCTGGAATGACTGGCTCGTTTATTGAGCGAGTCATTCCAGTGGTAAGATTTTTAAATTAAAATTTCTCACTTGACCGGCTTAGTGTTAATGGTTTAGTTGTCAAGATTTTTCAAGAAAATTGAAATTTTGGTTGCTAAGTGAATGTCCATTTGCAAGTGGAGCGTCGCTGCAGACGCCCTCGTTTGCTTCCCCTTGATCCTTAAACCCATTAATCTAAATTTTTGCGTAACCCTTTAATGGGTAACATTTTTCAAGAAAATCTTTGCTCAGTGAATGTCCATTTGCTGGCCAGAATAAGACTATTTCTGGAAATTTACAACTGAAATGACACTGGCTCGATTATCGAGCTAGTCATTCCAGTGGTAAAATAGTCTTATTTTTTCAAGATAATTTGCAGGACAAGAGATCATTTTTAGAAAATTTACCCCTAAAATTACTGGTTTGTTTATCGAGCCAGTCATTCCAGTGGTAAGATTTCAAAAATAGTCTTCTTGGCCTGCAAATGGAGATTCCTCAAGACCACTGCTTGTGGGTTAAGTTGATATGCATGAGGGGTTAAAATAACAATTCCATCCATTTAGCTCAAGAGTGTTGATGACAGACACACCTCCCTCCATCCAATGTCTCATGATCTGTTATGGCTGCGTATTGTCAACAATCATCGTTTTATTACCAACAAAGTCTTTTCTGGTGGATTGACAGCAAATGTATGGAATATGTGCATTAATAGGCTCCTAATATTGCGAAAATTGGCTAACTCAATGTCAAGCATTGCAGAGTACTGACACATGGTGAATTTTGATTGTTTTGAAGCGAATGTAGTGAGTCAATCTGTAACTGACATGTGATGTCATAATCAAATGCGTTACTTGTTAGCTGACATCACAATCAAAATAACATAAATCTGTCATGAAAAGCGAAGTCGGTCACTAAAGTTTATGGATTGTATGCCTTTGTTGAATTTACAAGTTAGTAAAACATTTTCTAGAACACTGAAACTAATTTGACTGGAGGCTGCTGCAGCCACAGCCGCAAGTCAAATTAGTTTCAAAATGTTGAACGGGTTACCAATACCTGTACAGTTACATTGAAATGTGAATTCAGATGTAGATACTGGGATTTGAGGTTTCAAAGTTCCCATTGATTCCAATATATGTGTAAAAAATGGGTGGAGCTGAGCTTGAAATGGAAGAGGTTATTGTATTCCTCTCTGTCTGTTTGTCTGTCTGACTAAGCACTGATTTAAAATTGTTTGATTTGGGACAAATATGTCTGTCTGTCTGTCTGTCTGTCTGCCCGCCCGCCCGCCCGCCTGCCTGCCCGTCCGTCTGTCCGTCCATCCATCTGTCTGTCTGTCTGTCTATCTGTGTTCAGAGCTGTATATAAAAATTACTGCTGAATCAATTGGGCTCAAATTTTAATGTAACAAAGGATCTTAGCATAAACTATGATTTCTGGAATTTGGCACTCATCCGCATAAAAAGACTGAGGGCAAAAATCTGCAATATCTGGTTGCTCTTATTATTGATAGAATCTCCTACTATTGCTAGATATCGATATTTAAAAGAATCCGTCCACTTGTATCTGGAATCGAATTGTTCAGGATATTTAGTTTTGTGGATCTGGAGTGAATCAACAGATATACCTGCGTGTATAAGTCATTGGTGAATTCTAATATTACTGTTCTTAGAGTTGATACTAGTCATTGAACTGTCTTCTAATATCTCCTGCATCTTTTTATCAATGAATGTGTCTAGTGTTAGATATGCCCATAGCTTTAGCTCTAGCTTAGCCCCAGCCATGCTTTGCCTGCATTGGGATTGATCGATCCCCAGACACCATGAATCTCAATTTCCAGAAAACTATACAGGTAAGCTGTTGCATGTTTTGAAACTAATTTGGCAACAGCGCTCAATCAAATTAGTTTCAAAATATTCAACAGAATGTTTATTAAATTATAAAGCCATACAAATTTGTACAACTTGACAGACTATTAAATGTTTATGACAGACCTAATCACGCCATTCATGATGTAGTAGATTATGATGTCAGCCTACATGTAACGTACTGGTAGTTCATTATGTCATCATATGATTAACTGAGATACTGGATTAATTTATTATTTACATGTCTGGTTATCAGACTGCATAAATTTGTTTTTATTATTTTGGTCCATACAGGGTAAAGATTTGTTTATGGATCTGGATCGATATAGTCTGAGCTTGATAGATCCACATGATGAGGCGGTTCTCAACACACAAACTATACACTCCGTCAGAGTATGGGGTGTGGGACGAGATAATGGCAGGTAGATATATGAATAATAATAATAATAATAATAATAAATAATAATAATTAGGTTGTAATGATATCAATGTCATTGTTATAATTAGTGTCTGAATTGTCGTTATCATTATCATCATCAGCATCATCATCATCATTATCATCATTATTATCCATCGTCATCATCATCATCACCCTCACCCTCACCGTCGTCAACATCATCATCATCACCCTCATCGCCGTCATCATCATCATCATCATCATCATCATGATCAACGTCATCATCATCATCATCATCATCATCATCATCATCATCATCATCATCATCATCACCACCAACATCATCATTATCATCATCATCATCATCATCAGTTTCACTATTAGATGAGACATGCATGTATCATGCATAATTCAGTAGCACTAGTGATAAAACTATCATATTTTTTCTGCAATAGAGATTATGCAATTGGACTCGTGTAACCCTCAAATTCTGCTTAACATTTCAAATTGTAAGCAACCATGCATGTATTTGAAAATTGTTGACTATCTTAAAATTTATTTAACTTGTTCAAGAAAATTTTAATTAAATTTTTTTAATACAAAATGTGAGTTGACTGACACCAGGAGATTATTTTTGAAAATTTACCACTGGAATGACTGGCTCAGATATCACGCCAGTTATTCCAGTGGTAAATTGTCAAAAATTACTTCCTCATGATTTGCAAATGGACATTTCTCACGACCACTGCCGAAATTAACCGAGCCAGTAATTCCAGTCCTAAATTATCAAAAATAGTCCTCATTACCTGCAAATAGGCATTCAATAAGCAAATATTTAGATTTTCTTGACCAAATTTGACCATTAAAGGGTTAAATGATTAACTGCCTATAGCAGCAATATCTTCCAGTCAAATTAATGTCAAAATCTTCAACAGAATATATAACTAGCTTGTAGAGTTTTGAACTAGTTATTTCTGGTTAGAATATGCTGCATGTGTTAACCATTTTACTGCTACAGATATTGTTAATATTTTGTGTGAGTTGGACACAATATTTCATGCTTTGATGGTCAATCTGACCATAACAAGCCTTGGCAGACCAAGTGAAGATTATTTTCTGAAAATTTACCACTCGGATTAACCGAGGCAGTCATTCCAATGGTGAAATTTAAAAAAATCTTGCTTTTGTGATAACAGCCTGCAGCAAGTGTCGGATTTCAAATTGAAAGCAAGTTGATGCTCAAGTGTGAATTACTGCTATATAATGTCAGTACTAAAAATCCTACTAATTCTCTTCATTAACCCTTTCAGACTCAAAAATAGAAAATGCCCATTTGAAGACCAAGAGAAGACTCTTTTTGACCGAGCCAGTCATTCCAGTGACAAATCTCCAAAAATAGTCTTCTCTTGATCTGCAAATGTACATTTCTCAAGACCACTACAGAAGCAGTTATTGGATGATATGAGGGTTAAAGGGTTAACCCTTTCACGACGAAGCCGACCCAAACCGGCCTCTGTAGCGGTCTTCTGGAATGTCCATTTTCAGGCCAAGAGAAGACTATTTTTTTTAATTTCCCACTTGAATGACTGGCTCAATAAACGAGCCAGTCATTCCAGTGGTAAATTAAAAAAAATAGTCTTATCTTAGCCTGCAAATGGTCATTCAATGAATAAATATTTAATTTTTTTTAACACATTTAGTCATTCAAGTGTTAAAGAACTAAATAATTTAAAGAAATTTATAAGTTTAAGTAAGCCATTAGCCATTTTTTTGCAGATGTTGCCTTTTTGTTCTGCTATAGGTCAACCGGTCACAAAGATTAGTCTTGTGTGTTGAGTCTTTTCTCCAATTTCTGACCTGAAAATAATAGACCTAATTAACTTCCTAGATATCGTTTTAAAAAAATCAAAAATAACTTGCAATATATTTTTTGTTAAGCCTTGAAGGCAAATGTGGACAATTCAGATGCTCTATCATTCCTGTATTTAGTTAGCCGCCAGGTTCGATCATTAAATGACATAATTTCTGCTCAAGTACCTGCATTGTTGAGGGCTTTTTAACGGGATGTTGTATAAGTGCTGGATGGCGGGATAAAGAAAATCAATATTCCCTGAGCTTCATTCACGCGTGAATCATACGCATCAGTAGTTATGATTGTGGATAGTGTAGTTAACGGTGTATTCAATGTATCATGTTAGTCTCTATGCACCGCTGTCAGTAGCGAGGATAGTTAAAGTGGCTTAACCCTAATTCCCTCAAGCTGGTTAGATACGGCTTCTGCAGTGGTCTCGAAAATTCCCACCCAAATCACACGATTGGGGATGGGGAAAAAATAAAAAATAATGCACAATTTAATTTCAAGCACAGAAGTTTTACGCTATTGCAGTATGTCAAGATTAATCAAGAAAATTCAAAATGTTTACTCAGTGAGTGTCCATTTGCAGGCTAAGAGAAGACTGTTTTTGAAAATTTACCACTGGAATTTTCGAAACTAGTCTTCGCTTGACCACCAAATGGACTTTTCTCATGACCACTGCAAAGCGATTTTGAGCGGCTTGACCATTAAAGGGTTAACAAAGCTACAGAGAACAAAAAGAGTTACAGAAAATTCTGTTCAAAATAATGCCTTAAAATTCTAACATTATTTTTATTCTAGATATTGTAAAAATTAAGTTAGGATTTGGAAAACAAAAAAAATAAATCTGTGTAGCATCAGATATACTAATCAGGAAGATCTAAGACTCTTTACATCAGACAGCCATTTTCTGCACGATTTTTAAGTTCATAAAACGTTATTATAGACGCTTGTCTTATGCAAATTCACTGAGATACCTCTAGACCCTCAGCATTGATTACTAAACTGGCAAACGGTAAAAAAAAATCACTGCTTTAGCCCTTTAATGGTCAAATTTGTCAAGAAAATTAAAAATCTGCGTATTGAATGTCCATTTACAGGGCAAGACAATACAATTTTTGAAAATTTATCGCTGGAATAACTGGCTCGGTTATCGAGCCAGTTATTCCAGTGTTAAATTTTCAAAAATTGTATTCTCTTGCCCTGTAAATGGACATTCCACAAGACCATAGCAGAGGCCGGTTTTGGCCACCATGACCAATTAAGGGTTAAGTCAATAACTTCTATTCTGAGAATAGTTTAATAATTTTATGGCTAAGCTGGCTAAAACTCGCTTTGCAAACTGAAACTATTTTCGACACTTGCTATGATTTGCCTGATAACAGAGGCTGGGTCATTTCAGTGATAATTATTCAAAATATCCCAATCCTGGACTGAAACTGAATATTCAAGTGTTAAAAAGAATAGCTTAATCTGTATCAGCTCATAGTCTTTTAGCGATGAAGAGCACTACCAGATTGCCACATTTTAGACAATCACTGCCATTTTGATTTCTTTATTCTGACCAAATTTGGCCTAGAGTTTTTGTATTTGTGTCTCTGGATGACGGAATGAGTTAATATCTTTTTAGTTCCCTTAATAGTTATATATGTGCTATGTGTTAGACTCAACCTGAATTCATAAAATCAATTTCTACGTAACGTTTAGGTTTGATGTCCAAGATTTAATGTTTTTCGCCACCAAATTGCTAATACCGGTAGTAAAAGCAATGCAACGCTTCGCTCTCGTATTTAATAACTTACCTCGTTTTTGACTCACATTCACTCAGCAGTGTTGTAGGAAAATAATCAGAACTCTGATTAACCCTTCATTCCTCAGAAAATGTTGATTTTCAGATTAAGAGATTATTTAAAAAAATTTACAACTATATAACGGTTATTGAGCCAGTCATTCTAGTGGTGAGCTTTCAAAAATAATCTATTGGTTTAAAATGGACATTTATCAAGACCACTGCGGAAACTAGGTTTGTCTAGCCTGAGAGTTGAAGAGTTAAAAGTCATTCAATCAAATATTCAGAGAATTTCTAGCCCCCCCCCCCGTTTAAAGCTATCCCCATCCCATTTCTGACTCTCACCCTCTCATTTCTAGCTAAGCTCAGCGCTTGTAGAAATCAATTTGAAACTTTGAAACCTGAATTCTCAGACTAAATTTCAAGGTAACTAGCTGTTGAATATTTTGAAACTAATTTAACTAGGAGTTGTTGCTTCCTATGGAAGCAACAACTCCCAGTCAAATTAGTTTCAAGATATTCAACATGATGTGTTTTAAATTGTAAATTTATCAAAGAGATGCATTTCATACAGTTTAGTGACAGATATTTTAATTTTTGTGATGGAGCTGCGTCATTTTGATAATATCACATATTTGGTTATGATGATACTTGAGTAGCAGATCAGATCCCTCTATTAGATTCAAAATGAAAATTATCTACTCTTTTTCCCAAAACACAATTATTTTCTCCATCACTCATCAAATTCCTCAATAATCCAATCCTTAATCCTTTAACCATCAAATTTGTTCGTGAAAATCTAGATTTTCTCATAGAAATTGCCCATTAACAGACCAAGACAAGACTATTTTGGGAAATTTTCCACTGGAATGACTGACTGGGTTATCGAGGCAGTCATTCCGGTGGTAAATTTTCAAAAATAGTCTTCCCTTGGTCTGCAAATGGATATTTCTCAAGACAACTGCAGAAGGCGTCTTCAGCTGGTATGAGTGTTAAAGGGTTAACACTTATATTTGTTTAAAAGAAGTTTAAATTTTCTCATAGAAAATGTCCATTTGCAGACCCAGAGAAGACTATTTTTGAAAGTTTACCACTGGAATGACTGGCTCGGTTATCATAAAATATCGTAGACATTCTTCAAGACCATGGCAGAGTCTGATTTTGAGCTCTTGACCAGTGAAGAGTTAACTCTCTACATTGTTCATGTCCTGATGAGCTGATCTGTATTATCAGGTATCCACTAAATATCTGTCCCATGTAATGGACCTTTCCAGGTTTATCCATCCATAATATGATGTCATAATAAACTACGTGACATGTAGGATGACATCATAATCAATTACAGCATGAATGACTATAATCAGTCTGTCGTAAGCACTTAATAGTCCGACACGTTGTACGAATTGTATGTCTTTGCCATTTAATAAACCGTAGGTCAAATATTTTTAAAACTAATTTAACAGCACCCAGTCAAATTAGTTTCAAAATATAGTACTTTTCCTGTTTCTTTGAAAAAGGGCTTCACGAGCGGATGCAAATAAGACTGGTATAGATATATCCTCAAAATTATGTTGTTGAAAGTTGTTGCTATCATAGACCATTACAGCTTTTGGTAACATGTTTTTGCAGTGAGTATGTGTTCACAGAATCTGAATAATTAGTGTCTTGCTATTTAACTCCCATCATTCTGAATTCCCAGAGTCCTGACTTCACTGGCACTGAATATGAAAACTGCTGAATATATATGAGAACAATTTGACTAGCAATCAACAAACAAGCTTTCAGTCAAATTGCTCTCGAAATAGTCAGCAGCATTTTAACCATAGGGATATATTATCTAGCATTCAGGATGAAGTCTGTTAAATATTTGGGGGTAAATCTGTCGGAGAAGTTGCGTCGTAATCATAATCGCAAGATAGAACACAATTGACAAGTGTTTCTGAATTGCTATTATACTGTCATATACTCATTGTCATGGAAAGTGATTTATGGGCCTACCAGCAAGCTTTGCTATATCGTTGTTATATCTCCGAAAGTGATTCCTGGCCATGATTGTAAATGATTATTTGATGGCGTAAGATATTGCTCGGTATTATGCGTAATTGTTCTAGTGTAAACAGGATGTGTGCTTTGGGTCTGCTTGTTTTGGTCGGAACTTGAGTATGTATTAGAAATTGAGACACAAATGATGGATGGGCTAAATTCTATCAAAATGTATTTTGTGTTTTTCTTATAATATAAAGGGAAAGGTTATTTTCATTACATTAATGTTGATATGGTTGACCATACAGATTAATGGCGAAGTATCGCTCATATTCTAAACCAATTTTTTTAAATAATTAAATTTTCACATGTGTGATGACAGATTTTGCAACATGTATTACTGTTTTCTTCATATCCTTTGTTGATTATGGATTAGGTATATCAACATTATAATTATATATCTGCCATTATGGATGCCATCTGATTACCACTAACCTATAAGAGGTTAACCCTTTAACCCTTGAATTTGTTCATGAAAATTCTCATAGAAAATTTTCCATTTGAAAAGAACTATTTTTGACCAAATTTGACTAATTGAACATGAGAATGACACTCACCCTATCAACATCCTATTTGGCTCTGTCCGTGCCTGCTGGCCTGCCTGCCTGCCTACCTGCCTGTCTATCTATCTATATTGATAGGATTTGCCTCAGACATTGTCAGATTTTAACACAACAACGTGAAGAACTGCTAATTAATCCAGTAGACTACGACTGCCAATGTTTGTTGTTGATCCAAATTGTAGAATCTAGATTGACTGAAGAAATGTTATGAGGATCAGTCATCTCTGATTGCTCTTGCTAAGTTTCTGCTATCAGAACATTTTTGTATTTCCACAAGGGTTATTGAAGAAATATCCACATATATTAGTCTCAATTCAATCATCCATCTACCCAGCAACCCATTCATTCATTCATTCATTCATTCATTCATTCATTCACCCATCCATCCATCCATCCATCCATTTATCCATCTACCCAGCAACCCATTCATTCATTCATTCATTCATTCATTCATTCATTCATTTATTCATTCATTCATTCATTCATTCATTCATTCCATTCATCCATCCTTCCAATTTATTCATCAACTTATTATGATTCACCCATCCATCCACCCATCCATCCATCTATTGGTACCTACTATTTCACTGTATTGTACATAATTAACCCTTTCCTCCCCAACATTCCAATATCTAAATTTCATGCTACAGTATGTCGTCACAAATTTTGATATTAATTTGACTGAAAGACGGCCACATCTTCCACTCGAATTAATCGCAAAACATTCACTAGATTCATGTTTCTTCATGAATCATCCATAGTATCAGTTGTGTAGAGTTGAGAAGGTTAACCCTTTAACTGGCCAACAACAGCTTCTGCAGTGTCCTTGCGAAATGTCCATTTGCTGGCCAAGAGAATACCATTTTTTTAAATTTACCACTGGAATGACTAGCTCAATAATTGAGCCAGTCATTTCAGGGGTAAATTTTCAAAAATAGCATTCTCTTGGTCTGCAAATGGACGTTTAATAATTAAATATTTTTTATATTTTTGACACGATTTGGCCATTAAAGTGTTAATTATCATTCTATGCACGGTGCACATCATTGCCATAATTCATCATTCTTTCTCTTTCACACATTCTTACTAACAGAGAGAGGTAACAATTCTGTCAGAAATTACTGGCTTATGCTTTATATTTTACATTAAAGTCATCATAGTTTATTATTAACAGCGCTGCATGTGATAGTGTATTTATTTTAGTCAGTTTTGTGTTTACCCACTCACTGAATACTGAGGTGACAACATTTTGTTTAAGCAGAATTTGTTTTGTTTTCGGTGAGAGCATTAGGACCCGTCTTATTACGGTGGCAAACATTTTCTCGCAGGAAAACTAGTGACCTTTAATAATATATATTATATATAGTTCACCGAAAGCACTCTTATTGTGGCAGTACTAGTGTTGAAAATATGACACTACATACCGAGCCTTGAAATAAGGTGCCTGTCTAGGACATTGTCAGTCTGCATCAATGTGGTAACAAAACTATAAAATATGGAGCTAGCAAGTGTATATAAATAATCATTAAATTAGCTGCTTTCTGACATTTTTCTAACAGGTTCAAGTAAAAACGCTGTGAAGTAGAATAATCATGACAGGCAATAAATTTTTGATGGCATGTACCAAGTAGTTGGTGCCTGACAAAGTGCCAGACACCATAGAAAAACCTATTTCCAGTTGGATGTAATCTCTCAGTAGACTATAACTATTTAATTATAGGGGATTATTACGTGAAAAAATGTCTAGGATAAAGTCAGCAATACAGCGCTGGTTATGTTGACTTATGATGACTTTAAGTTTAACATGCATGAGCATATAGTTTATAGTTTAAGTTCTTTAATGCGATGCTAATCTGATCTCAAATGTTGTACGGATAGCTTATGCTTTATAGATTCCATATCACTCATATCCTGTCGCATTCCCTTATCTGTATCACAATTATCTGCTTTGTAATATCATGTATACGTTGGACAATAATTGCCAACATTTTGTCTACTGAAGCAGTAGTAAGTGATGTCATGTAAGTGCCAATGCATTACATTCTTTCTTATGTAAAAATCATCCTGTTGAATATTTTGAAACTAATTTGACTGGAAGTTGTTGCTGCCTTAGTTTCAAAATATCCATCAGCTTACCTGTATGGTTGCTTTTATATGACATTGTCAAACTATTTGTGGCACCAGTATGATTGAGCGTATAGACTGAGGCAGATACGCTAGTCTTTTCCTGATTAGTTGAAAAGTAAAACATGACAGCCATCATAGACTGTAGAAATGTATCCACATTTAGCTACTCACGCCTGAGTATCTTTGTTTAGCGGCGTGATAACAAGCTTAATATTCTGTGTATAGTTTACGAGAAGCGTGTTAGATCGCTTGAATAACTATTATGATATGAAGTTAGTTCTCCTTTAAACTTAATGATTATAAACTAGAAAAGGCTTTCGGATTTTAATTTCACTTATTTAATGCAAGTGTTGTGTGGCATACCAATAAAGGTATCTTTGCTTTCTACTTTTTTTCAGTTTGTTAATTGTTTAAGTATTTTAATTTGTTTCAATAATTTTAGATTTTATTTACAAAATTGTGCAGATTCTGTATGCGTAATATGAATTCATTGATTGCTGTTGTTCTCTTAATATGTACAATTTCATGTATATTTTTAATTTTCTGTCGCTTGAGATGCAGAAGGTGGGACATAGGTATATCACTTACTATTACCCTCAGTAATGTCACATGACCAAAATGCTGTTATTTGATTCATTAAGATCAGGGATGGATGATCTGCTATTTCCCTCACACTTGGGCAGTACTACATGCTACCCACACAGTTTAATTATTATGTAACAACAGTCAATGACTGGCATCATAAGTGTTAACATATTTTGAAAATAACATCATGAGTGTATTCTGAAAATAGACAACATTTAAGTTAAGATGAAATCTTTCTGTCTCTCTGTCTCTCTTTGACATCTGAGGGGTAATAAATTCAGTATGCCAGTGTTTGTCCGAGGATGTGTGTGTGTGTGTGTATGTGTGGGGGGTGGGGGGGTGGTAGGAGGGAGGTTGTACACTCTTTTAAAACACATGCACACATTTTTTATTTCCCTCACTACACTCATGGAAAATATAAAATGTATTTCCCAAGCGCACATTTGTGTGTGTGGTAAGAGCCTGAACCGTCAGCAAAATGATGGTATAACCAATAATACCTTACAGGTCAACCTGACCAAAACCACCCTCACTAGGGGCCTTGAGGAATGGCCATTTATATCCATCCATCCATTGGATCTTTGCCAATTTTGGCAAAGCTGCCCATGTCAAAATCTATAGCGTAACCGAACTTAGATCGCCAATGGACCTTTCCAATTTCAAGTTTATTCGGTATCTTCTTCAGAATTGCACGAATAAATATATACATGAAATATACATATAAGTATACAGTTTTAGCTATGCCCCGCCCATCTCTATCTAAACTCCACCCACACCTCGTCCGTGTTGGGATCAATCGATCTCTGACCTCCCTGCCTATCAATTTCCAGAAAACTTAGTTGATTATGATGTTATATGACGTCATAAATTGTGAACAAAGAACTGCACCCTGTAGCGCATCATCGGCAGTAGAGGAACCCGTTCTGTCACCCAAGTATTCGATGTCATAATCAAATAGATTAACTGGTGTCACAATTAAAACGGCGTAGCTCCATTGCGAAAATTGAAAAGTCTCACAAAAGTGGTGAAAATTGTATGTTTTTGATGAATTTAGAATTTATATCATCGTGTTGGATATTTTAAAACTAATTTGACTGGGAGGTGTTACTCCCAGTCAAATTAGTTTTAAAATATTCACCAGCTTACCTGATTGTAAAATTATCTTGAAATTGTGATGCTAGGAATTCATTGCTTAACCCTTTAAATAGTCATACTGGCTAAAACGGTCTCTGTTATGGTCTTGTTGAATGTCCATTTACGGGCCAAGAGCATACAATTTTTGCAAATTTACCACTTGAATGACTGGCTCGATAACCGAGCCAGTCATCCCAGTGATAAAATTAAAAAAATCCTGTTCTCTTAGCCCGTAAATGGACATACAATTGGCAGATACCGTGATTTCTCGACTAAAGGCTGCCCTCGAATATAGGATGCTGTCCCAAAAACGTACCTTTAAAAAATCGAAAATTGGTATCAAAAATTACCATCACTCAGCGTTATGTTTAAAGGACAATTCTGGGATGATAAAAAGTGTGCTTTATTTGAAATAATATTACATGTTTAATGAAAATGCGCCAGAATAATAACCAGATAGAAATAGCGTAACCAACTATCGCTAGATAAAGTCGGTAAAATTGACAATTTTTCGCACATCTGGGCACTGCCATTTTATCACGTCTAGCGACGTCAGCCCCGCACCACCGCTATTGCTATGACTGGAGGAGTGAGGCCAATAGATGCTGGTATCTATTTTAAGGAAGTATACGTGAATGATAATAGCAAACGAACCGCTGAAGCGATTCAAATGATTCTAGGATCTATAAATAGGTTCCGACCTCGGGATTAATATGAGGTAATGGATGTTAATATCGGACAAGAGGTTCAAAAGACTGGAATATATATTAAAAAAAAATTATTCATCTAAGATACGATCTGAGAATATGTTATCCTTTTTTTGGTAAAATTCAGCATGAGATGTTTTTTGTCTCGCAGACTCTATCTTCACATATTGTTATTAAATTGGAGTGTGCTTAAAGCTGAAAGAAATGGCTATTTGCCTGACCAATTATAATTTTGCTCACGTAAATATTGTCAGAGATATCACCAAATGAATTAACATTTTGACATAAAATCTGGGAATTTTCATATTGCTCGGCAGGCTGTAGTAATTTCAATAATTAAGATATTTTGATCGAATTTTTTCTGTTATGTGATAACATTGTAAATCTTCGGCACAGTAAATTCTGTCATTGTAGCTGTAATACTCATTCTGATATGGGATGATGGATAGAGCGGATCCTGAAATTTATGTTTGAAATTTTGCTGGCTTAGTTTTCTCGGCGGAGTGTATCGTTTGACCCGCTAGGCCGATTCTAACATCACTAGCATTGAATAAATCTTCGAATTTGCAGCTACAGCAATGACTTACAGCAGCATTGTTATCAAAATGAACACATTCTGATAGGATAGAGAAAATGGAATCTGTGCTTCAGTGGTCGAGGGGTTAACGATTCCTCACCGACTGGATACTGGAATTACTTGAAAAACTTACTAGCTTAACTGGACAATGTCCTAATGATTACAAATTAGCACATGTTAGGCCTCCATGCATATACATATTTACTGTACAGCCTTCGTGCTCGGCAAAGATAGCGTTGGTGCGGGGATGACGTCAGGATCTCGTGAAATCTCGCTCTCGTTGCAAGAAAATGGCGCCGCCCGGGAGATAAAATAATCACATGTTTACGATGGTATAATTACTCGTATTATTTGTCTATTGTTTTTATTTAGGATCCAATATGTTTGTCATATAATAGTCTTTCAAATAAAATACACTTTTACCAATCCCGGAATTGTCCAGTATAATGTATGACTAAAAATTATCATGCTGGAAGAGAAATTATTAAATAGGACCGCTTAAATATTGTGTATCTTCAATAAAGATCGTTTATTACATCAAAATCAATCTAGTTTTGGCATAAAATATCTCCTTGAAAATATAGAAATCATGTGACAGAAACAGAATGTAATGCCTCTTGCGTTTGGAGGTGCTGTGTGATCTTATGCGCTAATGGGAGTTGGTTATCGGGCTCTTTTGCGATCGGAGGCGCTGTGTAATCTTATGCGCTAATAGGAGTTGGTTATCAAACGGGTACAGAAACATTCAGTTCCTATCGTGCAATGATGATATATAGCAATTTCCGAGTCCAGAATATTTAGATCCGAGTACTTGCTCTAATTAGAATAAAGATCTGTTGCGATTGGAGGCGAATCACGTGATTTATACATGTATCTTTTCTCGACGCCATTTTGTCTCAAATTCTGGATTAATTTTGATGTAATAAGTGATATTTATTAAAGAATAAGCAATATTTAGGTGCCCCAATTTAATAATTTCACTTCCGCTTGTTGTTTTTGGGAGTATACATTAAACGTAGTCATCAGGTGGCGCGAATTGTCTATGGTAACATTTAGTTCAATTTTCGTGGTATAACGATTATAGGACGCACCACCCTTCCTAGAACATGAAATTAGACACAAAAAACTGTGTCCTGAGTCAAATTTTTACGGTAATTAAATTTTCTTGACCAAATTTAACCATTAAAAGGGTTAAAGTACATAAATTTATTCCAACACACGTAAACAAGTGGGAGGAGCTTAGCTAAAAGTGGGCGGGGCATAGATAGAAATGCCTGCCCCCCCTCCCCCCCCCCCCCCTATAACAGCCAAGTAGCTAGGACATTTAATTCTGCAACATATTTGCTTTATATGTACTGTCATGATTGTATTTATATATCTTTGTCTTTTTACAAAGATTTAAATTAATGCTTAACCCTTTAACACTCAAGTTTCTTTACAAATCTTTGACAATTTACCACTGGAATGACTGGCTCTGTAATCTGAGTCAGTTACCGAGCTAGTCATTCCAGTGGTAAGTTTTCAAAAATTGTCTTCTCTTGGGTCTGCAAATGGGCATTTTTCAAGATCACTGCAGAAGCCATTTTTGGATGATATGAGTGTTAAAGAGTTCAAATATTATAACCCATATTAATTTAATGTTTCATACCAGAACTGTTTAATATCCTGTTCTACCAAACGACTTGCCAACTTCTAATAGGTTTCTAATATGCCATCAACAACTTTCCATCAAATTGTTTTCAAAATGTCCACCAAGGCGAGTTTTTTTCTCATTTAAATTACTATACAGTCTGGTGGCTATGCATCTGCCAACCTGTATATATAAATGAGTATTATTTTCACGTACACAATGTATGATTATTCTACTGTTGTAAGATATTCAGCATGTAACCATGATCATACTAACATACGCCCACTCACACACCTTCGCTGTTCATGGCCGTACACGCAGTCCTTTGATCTCCTGCTATGTGCCGTGCGGTTTTCAGTCCCACCAATTAGAATTCTGCCTACTTCGCTCTGGCTATCAATCGAAAAGCAGAGCGTGACTTCGTACCGATATCGATGGAGATCTCGCGAGTCGCGAATGTCATGCTATGTGAGTGTGGGTATGTTAGTAGGATGTTAGTAACCAGGCAATTCCATTGGCGGAAGTTGATGAGTGACAGACAGCTCGATGACAGGTATATTTATGAAGTTTTGTGAACTCTGACACCAAACGCGTACAAGCACGGGACGTGATACGGGAGCAGAGTTGGAGGGCGAGGCCTATGCACTAGGATGATGGGTTATAACATGCACTCTTAGTTATTTCACTTACCCGGGGATTACTTAATCCCATTCCTCTGTTGATTATAACAGCTCATTTTAGTACACAGCCATGTATGATGTTTGTTGATGCCAGTTTGGCGTATAATAAATGAAATCCTTGCGCATTCTGGGGAAGTTGTGACAGAAATGAAATTTACCTAATATGTATCTTTTTCGACTACTTTAAAATATGTTCTATTATTTTTTTGATACATACCGATTTGGCATAGAAAACTCGTTTCACAGATTGGTGCCACTGCTATTATGTCAATTAACCATTTAATGGTCAAATTTGGTCAAGAAAATTGAAATATTTTCTTATTGAATGTCCATTTACAGGCCAAAAGAATACAATTTAAAAAAATTTATTACTGGAATGACTAGCTCGGAAATCAGTTTTAGCTATGCCCCGCCAATCTCTAG
Source organism: Chaetoderma sp. LZ-2023a (assembly GCA_034401795.1). NCBI lineage: Eukaryota > Metazoa > Mollusca > Caudofoveata > Chaetodermatida > Chaetodermatidae > Chaetoderma > Chaetoderma sp. LZ-2023a. The sequence goes on along the minus strand of CM067366.1, from coordinate 14,829,506 downwards.
CTAAGCTCCACCCACACTGTCTGTGTTAGGATCGATCGATCCATACACTCCCTGAATCTTGTTTACCAGAAAACTATACCGGTAAGCTGTGTATATTTTGAAACTAGTTTGACTGGGTGCTGTTGCTGCCTATGGCAGCAACAGCATCCAGTCAAATTAGTTTCAAAATATTCAGCAGTATGTTTATTAAATAGTAAAGACATACAATTCGTACAACTTAATGAACTATTAAACGTTTATGATGGACTTATATGACGTAGTTTATTATGATGCCATATGATTGATCGATAAACAAGATTCCTCTATTAATTACATTGATAACAACATAATCAGAATTTGACAGCAAACCAAGAATGGTTGAAGTAAGAAGCCTGACGCTTGGAATCGGTTGTGAATCCAGAAGTCTGAAATCAGACTTCTGGATTCACAACCGATTCCAAGCGTCAGGCTTCTTACTTCAACCATTCTTGGTTTGCTGTCAAATTCTGATTACGTTATCAAAGTTTATATTCCACAATGAGCCAGCCTAGCAACCAGTTGCCAAGGGAGAAGGAGATAGTGATCCTTCTGTCTATCTCGGCACTGAGTCTAAACTCAGTGGATGCGGATACGCTATTGGCACCGTCCACTACGGACGCCACTGCCAAGAAACTAGTGCCCACCATACCACCGGCCATAACCCAAACAGGGGAGGCAGGATCATCATCCGTTGACCCACCATTGCCGGCCAGAGGGAGAGCCCAGAAGAGAAGAAGAATAGAGGATGAGATTGCTCCTACACCGGCCGATATGGACACAGTCTAGCAGTGGGCCCAAGTATCAGAAACTGTCGATCCCAGACCAACATGGAGAAATGCAGCCTGTAAGCTAACAAAGCTTGAGTTTCCATTAGAAAAACTGGAGCAATCAATTTCTGATGGTTCGTGCCCCAAACCCGCTACTCTCTTGCAAAACAAAAAACTGCAACATATGCCTCAAAATGCAGAAGGACAGATTCTTCTGTAGCTCCCACACAAAGCTATCCTACAGGTCCAAGATAATAGGCACCTGTCAAATTAGAAACATAGTATACCTTCTAACCTGTGACAGATGCAACAAACAATATGTGGGAGAAACACTACGCTCTTTCAAAGTCCGCATCCAAGAACACTTACATTCTATCACGAATCTCTACAAAAATGAGAGATACGATACCACAGTATCCAGACATTTCAACAGACCTGGGCATTCTAGGAATGATATGAACTTCAGAATTATCCAGGTCTTGTCATCAGACCCTGAAGATTAAACTTCCACAAAATGGTGGAGACAAAAGGAATACCACTGGATACACAGCACCACACCATGGAGCCAATAGGCATTAACCTAGCAGGGTAAGGTCACCCATTTCCCTGGGCCAACTCGCAAACAATAGGCGAACACGCCCAGTACATTGTTATTACACCCTCCTCTAATTATTCAGCTTAGAGCCATAGCTTGACATCATCACATACTTGTTTATAAGTCTTCCTGTAGTGATTTTCAGTAAGCAGTGGATTTCCTCAAGACAAACGTCGCTTATCAATAATTACTGGGACTCATTATTGGTGTCCTGGATAGTTATTTGCTTCAATCACTGATAATGAATTAATGCTATTTGTACTTACTTGACCTTTGACTTTGCTCGTAGGGATTTTGCTTATGTGGCTCGTGATAAGACCACCAGGCGTCACATGTGTCATGTGTTTCGCTGCGACACGCCAGCGCGGAACATCGCGAATTTGCTACGTGACATTTGTAAGAAAATCATGTTGGAGCGGCGTATACAGCAAGCTGGAACGGCTCAGCGGTCATCGAGGCCAACAGACCTGCCGAATTTGGACAAATCTGGTCCTCCAAATGGACAAAAGATCTCGTTACAAAGTATGTATTGTCGCGAGTAGTGATTTGAATGAATCTGGCCTTCTTGAATGGTCTTTTGAAACAGTTAGACATTAGTGATGTGACTGGTCAAAACAGTTTCTACAGTGGTCTTGAGAAATGTCCATTTGTAGGCCTAGAAAAGGCTATTTTTGAAAATTTACCACTGGAATGACTGGCGAGATTAACGAGCCGGTTATTCCAGTGGTAAGTTTTCAAAAATGGTCTTCCTTTGGCCTGCAAATGGATATTTACTAAGCAAAACATTAAATTTTTTTCAATCCTTTGCGATTAATGTGTTAGTTATTTAAGAACTGAACTGGTTAAATTGACTTGACAGTTAAAGGTCATATATGGAGAGTGTATTTTAAGACATTATAATATATCCAGTCCTTCCAAATCATATAGCTGTTATAAATTTGCTAATACATGGCATATTTTATATTTATTGCCGATAAAGTACATAGCTTTAGAACATTGTGTCATGAATTACCTCCCTTGAATTCCAAGCAGCTGTGATGTCATAGTGGAACAACCGCTAAGCGAAGCTAGTACAGGCAACACTGTTTAACCAGGGTAACTTTTTCATCATTTTATTATATTTAGCAATGAATTTTGAAATAGACAATGATCTCAATGATATTTCCTGTAGACATTAGTCAGAAGTTTATAATAGCGTCGATGCCATATTTAAATATGAATATCTTGGGCACGACACACACACACACACACACACACACACACACACACACACACACACACACACACACTCACACTCACACTCACACTCACACACACACACACACACACACACACCAAATGGCGGTTTGTGGAGATATGGGCGGGCTGGTTCTTCTCCCTGAAAATTCTGATGCTATGCGAAGTCATTTCCTGCATTCCATTTGATAAACAACATATCTATTTTGTATCCAAACTGCGCCTATAATTCAGCAGAATCTGTTATGATTTTCCAGGTGTGTCTCTATTTCCGTAACTTATGAATTTACACATAACGACACTCACTCTCCCACACTTTTACTGGAGTAATTTGTAGGTTTATGTACTAGAGACAAATGCTGGCCCTGAGTGTGTACAATTGTCGTGTATACTGAAAAAGCACATATATGAGTGAAGATGCTAAAAAAATGTGACAATAATAATTTATAACAGGTGGGTAAGATGAACTAAATTGTCATATTTAGATAGGCCTACGTTTATTAACAGTGCACAAATTTAAATTGGATAGCTTACGCGTCGAATTGTTTATTTACTATAAGGCTTCATCGACGTCCGCATGAACTGAAAGAGAGACGATCAATAACCAATATGTCAGTCTTCCTATGAATCTGTTCATCTGCTACTATTTATGTGCTTCCATCACTTGTTTTATCGCCCGGTGGTAATTTTCAATAAGCCCGGTGGTAATTTCCCAAAATAATATGCTTTGCCCAACTGACAGCCCCTCCCAACCCACCCCGCCTCCACCACACCATCCAACCGTTGCTACGGTCATGTAATATTGATTATTTTTCTTCGCATATTCAACTGTAATCTTACTAGTGACACAGGCCTATGCATGTTAGGTAAAACCAGAAGGGTTTCTGATAAAACCTACAAACAGTTGGTCTCGAAAATGATGAGTATAGGCTTTAAAAACTCACACACTTGTGCATTAAATTATCTTGTCATTTACAGGCTAATTTTGTTCACGCACATTTCGATCGAGCCAAAATCGCCATTGAAGCAATCGTGTTCTCAAACATCTCTGGAAACATAAAACCGAGAAAAATCTGCCGTGATTCTAATTACACACCCACCCCTAGGCCTAAACCATGTAGCCTACATAGCCGCAGGAGTAATTTCAGAATTAAAGAAAATTCCTTGAGATCTCATACAATTTTTGTTTGAGACGGATAATAAAGATCTAGGTGACCTACGTGTGCCTGTTTTATGTGTGCACATGTATTTAATTCAGCAACAAAAACTGTCATTCCGCTATGTAGGCTATATTATGTATGTTAAGTAAGAGCGCGCGTTAGACTCTATGGTCAGTTGTTTATTTAAAATCAATCAACATATAACTTTCTATTATTTTTATTGGTATAAAGACCTGAAAAAGCTATTTTTATCTTTGCCTGATCGTGAAAATGCAACCAAACTGTACTTATTTCCTGCTGAAGTTGAACGAAGCTGCATATATTCAACATTACGGTATAATAGGTTGTTCCACTATTACGTCATTATTTATGCTGAAGAGCACAAAATCAAGGGAGGTAAGTCATCACATAATTTTGTGTATTCGATCAGACGCCGACTTCGCGGCTTAATATTAGCTATTTGGTGAATGTTAGACACACACAGCTGGTTTGTTATTAATTACTATACAATAATTCCTTCAATACTTGCAAAATTGTACATAAAAGGGATTTCTCCAAATATGACCTTGAAAATGAACTATTGCATACGTAATCACAGGTCTGTGTGTGTGCGTGTACGTATTCATGCACGACTGTGTCTCCACATCTTCCCGATATGTGAGTGCGTACATGCGTGTGTTTGTAAGTGCATGTGTGGTCACAAGTCTGTACTGGTTAGTCACATGTGTATGTACTTGTCTAGCCATCGTGTGTGTGTGTGTGTGTGTGTGTGCGTGCGTGCGTGCGTGCGTGCGTGCGTGCGTGCGTGCGTGCGTGGGTGGGTGCGTGCGTGCGTGTGTATGTGTATGCATACGTGCGTGCATGTCTCTGTCTGCCTGTCTCACTGTTTTATTTCCCACAGATGTATAATTTGTTTAGTTAATTATGACCTAGATTTGAGTGTCACAAAGAGGATGATAATTATGGGACACAACCGACTGATAATTAATCCATGCCTAGATAAAATTATTCCTCATTTGAACCATTCCATCTAATTTCTTCGAATAAAATTTACCCGGATATCTCTGTCTCATTTTTAACCTTTTAACCGCCTGGCTGCTGAGTTTTCAGATGAGATATTCCAAGGGTTATTTCTCTGGACTGGCTACGTATTTTGAAAACAAATTGACTGAAAGTTGTGGGTGGCTGAGCCACCCACAACTTTCAGACAAATTGTTTTCAAAATATTCTGCAAGTCCAAATTTTTATCTCATTGAAATAATATTATTGTCTGGTGACTTGCAGCAGCGAGACAGTTAATGATCAAATGTGGACAAGAAGATTAGAAAATACGTTTTCTCATGAAAGATTTCATTTTGTCGGCCGAAGGAGGACTATTTCAGATCTGAAAATTTACTAGAGGAACGACTGGCTTGATTGCATTTCTCCAGAGTGTTACAGACACTGTTTTTGGCTGGGTTGACCATTAATCCTTGCTACTCTAATCTCAATATTCAGTCTTTATGAAACTAATTTAACTGGGAGTTCTTGCTGCAACAGGTTTCAGTCGAATTAGTTTCAAAATATTCAATAGCCTTCCAGCGTACGTGCCTTAACCCTACCACTCTGATAGCAGTATTCTATCTTTTACAGTTTTTATAGCAAAGGAATCGGTGTACATTTTTCAAAAATTTTGCTGGATGATGTTGCTGTCCATGACAACATCTTACACCAAATTTGTTGAAAAAGGAACACCATTGCGCATTTCATCTTTTAATTTAATTTAAAAATTTAAAAATTTGAATTACCATGCTTGTACACTATTGAATGTTTTGAAAATAAATTCCCTTCAATTTGCATATCTAATCAGGTGTGGTGTTGAAATAAATTTTTTCGCTGCCGTTTGTAATCTGCTTGATAACGTATGCAGTCTCGATTTTATAAAAGATACAAATGTTGGACAATTGGAATATTTTAGAATTTGTTTAGCAGGAATGGACGCTATTCTTTGGTTATATTTTGGTCAAAATATTAATTAACCCTTTAACCATTGAATTTGTTCAGGAAAATTTCAATTTTCTCGTATAAAATTTCCATTTGCAGACCAAGAGAACGCCATTTTAACTGGAATGACACTGTTATCGAGCCAGTCCTTCTGGTGGTAAATATTCACAAATTGTCTTCTCTTGGTCTGCAAATGGAAATAACTCAAGACCACTACAGACTCCGTTTTTAGCTGATATGAGTGTTAAAGGGTTAAAATAATATGAATATATGTTAATTATTATGCTTGATATGTAATATTTTGTCTTGTTATTGTTTTCAGCTATTTCCTTTCCTACCCCTATGGAGGAGCCCAAGAAGGTGATTCGCTGCCATTATTTAGGTGTCGAAGATGTCACTAAACCTACCGGTAATTTTACATTCATAGGATTTGATTTTCTTAAATTAAATCTACTGTCAAGTGCTCATGTACCAATATTTAGACACAATATTACTCTAAATTGTATTGACATAATTATAGAAATTTTGGAAATCCAACTCCTTTTATCCGAGCGTTCCAAACTGATTCTGGAAATCAGGGAAACCCCGTAAAATGGGTTGCCATTTTGCCAGTCAGGGATTTGGGAAAGAACACCAAAGATCAGGGCTAACTGGGAATTTTGTTTCGATAAAGTGCTGGCTATCCTGTGTCCCTTTAATGGTCAAGCTGGCCCATTAAGCAACTTCCACTGTGGTTTTGTGAAATGTCTTTTTTTTCAGACCAAGAGAAGACTGGTATCGAGATGATAACTCCATTACCATTTGTCGAATTGCTTTGTAACTTCATAGAGTGTTCAGACTAGGTCTGGTGAAAAACCTATCAAAGTTGATGTTGATCCGAAATCCAAGATGGCCACTGGTGACTCTTGAAAATTGGTTTCCGTTTGATAACTGTTACCATTTATCCTATCGCTTTGAAAATTCATATGGTGGTGGGACTACATGTGTGGAAGAAACCTATAGATATAGACGTTGATCCGACATCCAAGATGGCTGCCAGCCACCTGCGGCTATTTTGAAAATTGTTTTCCTGATAATAGCTCTGTTACTGTTTATCGGATCTCTTTGAAACTTCATAGGGTGGATGGACATGTCTGGAGAAGAAAGCTATCGAAGTCGACAATAATCCAAAATCCAAGATCGTTTCCCCCCCCCCACCCCGACACCCCACCCCCAGTCACTGGTGGCCATCTGGAAAATGTGTGTCCAGGCAATAACTCAATTACTGTTTATTGGATTGCTTTGAAACTTAGGGTGTAGGACTAGATTTCTTGAAATTGACGATCCTAAATCCAATATAGTCACCAGCCTCCAGTGGCCATCTAAAAATTGGTTTCTAGACGATAACTCTATGACCGTTTAGCGGATCACTTTGAAACTTCATAGGATGACTGGTCTACATCTGAGGTCTCATTTATTGGTTTGTCATCATGGCGGGGTATTATGCGCCATTTGCAGAGAGCTCGCTGATACTTTGACACTAGCTCGATAACCAAGGAAGACATATTAGTGGTATATTTTCAAAAGCAATCTCTTCTTGGTTTGCAAATGGACATGTTCAATGGGATTCTGTTCAAATTTCGGAAATTCCTCCCCATCCATGAGACCGTGACTGGAATGCGATTGGCTGAAATCCAGTAGTAATCAACAAAGTAATCCTACTTGATTTCTTGAAAATTTGTAAAATATTGGTTTTGCACTCAATAGCTTGAGTTAGCTGGTATGGATTCAGTTCAAATTTTGGAAAGACATCCCTCTAGATAAGACCTTGACGAGAATTGTGTGTCACCAAAATCTGGCTGTAATAAACAGAGGAATTCGTCTTGATTCCTGAAAATATTTGGTTTCTGCTCGCTGACTTTCTAGAGAAGTTAACATTAAAGATGTAAGCTAGCGACTGCATCTGCTCCAGTATCTTGCTAATGTTGATTTATTTCGGATCCATTTCTAGCTATGCCCCGCCCAGTTTGTTGCTAAGCTTTCCCCTCCCACACACATTTTACACGTGTTGAAATCGATTTAAAACTTTGAAACCTGAATTCCCAGATTCTAATTTTTAAAGTACCTATACTTTCTTGTTGAATATTTTGAAACTAATTTGACATAGGCAGCAACAGCTCCCAGTCAAATTAGTTTCAAAATATTCAACAGAATGTTTATTAAATTATATATTCATCAAAGACAAAATTTGTACACTTTATTGACAGACTTTCATGATGGAGCTTAACATCATTTTCATCGTGGCGTCTGCTAAGATGTGATATATTTGTTTATGATGTCAGATGGTTGAGCCACCAATCGGATCCTTCAGTCAAATTTTGTCGTAATCATTACTGTCAATCTAACTCTGCAAATGTTGTCAATATAGACACCCACATGATATATAAAGAAATAAATAAAATGACGGTGGAAGGACTGATAGAATCGTAATGTCGACCGTTGTTTCTTCTTAGGTATGCATATCCTGAACTCTGCAATCGAAAGAATCTACACGAGAGTGCCTCCGGAAAAGTGGACATTTGCCAGCGTATCGGTGGCGCCATCTAGAATCACGATTACAGAGCATTCAGTAAGCCATAGTTAACCATTGTTTTGTGAATGCTTTTCATATTTATGTTCTCAGTTTAGCCTCTTCATGGCTGAAAGTATTTTAACTCTTTAAGGTTTAAATTTGTTCAAGAAAATTTCAATTTTCTCAAAGAAAATGTCAATTTGCAGACCAAGAGAAGACTATATTTGAAAATTTACCGAGCCAGTCATTCCAGTGGTAAATTTTCAAAAATAGTCTTCTCTTGGTCTGCAAATTGACATTTCTCAAGACTACTGTAGAAGCCGTTTTTGGCTGATATGAGTGTTAAAGGGCTAATGGTTAGGCTGACCAGAAATTGATTCTGTAGAGGACTATTTTTTTGAAAATTTACCAGTGGAGTGACTGTAAATTTTCAAACATAGCATATTGACCTGCATATGGAAGGATGTCACATGCTAGCTTACCTCACACTCAAAATTACAGAGCTCTATCCTGAAAATCAAAATGTCTGTCTTAAAAATGTTGGAATTGTATGTCAATTTAATAAATGTTGCATTTAATATTTTGAAACTAATTTGACATTGGCAGCAGCGTCTCCCAGTCAGGCTAGTTTAAAAATATTCAACAACTTATGGCTCTCTCTAGGTATCTTGAAATTTAGACTCTGGGAATTCAGGTTTCAAAGATTCAAATTGACTTGTAAAAAGTGGGTGGGGCAGAGCTAGAAATGGGTGGGCAGAGCCAGAAATGGGTGGAGCAGAGCTAGAAATTGGCTGTGCAGAGCTAGAAATGGGTGGGGCAGAGCTAGAAATTGGCTGTGCAGCGCTAGAAATGGGTGGGGCAGAGCTAGAAATGGGCTATGCAGAGCTAGAAATGTGTAGGCCAGAGCTAGAAATGGGTGGGGCAGAGCTAGAAATGGGTGAGGCAAAGCTAGAAATGTGTGGGGCAGAGCGAGAAATGTGCGGGGCAGGAGCTAGAAATGTGGGGGGGCAGAGCTAGAAATGGGTGGGGCAGAGCTAGAAATGGGTGAGGGAAAGCTAGAAATGTGTGGGGCAGAGTGAGAAATGTGTGGGGTAGGAGCTAGAAATGTGCGGGGAAGAGCTAGAAATGGATCCCTCTATTGACATTTACTACAAAAATATTTCAATATTCAACAAATCTTGCCCACTGTAGGGTTAATATTTAACCCATTAACTGTGAAATGTTGTCAAGAAAATTTCAATTTTCTCAGAAAATGCCCATTTGCAGACCAATCGAAGAATTTTTTTTTCCACGAATCACTTGCTCGGGTATTGTACCAGTGGTAAATTAAAAAAAAATAGTCTTCTCTTGGTCTGCAAATGGACATTTCTCAAGATCGCATCAGAAGGCATTTTTGCCTGACTTGAGTGTTGCATCAAATTAATGTCATTGATCAACATTTCTGACTCTTATGGAAAATTAAACTGTTTTTCAGAATTCAGAAAATGTGCTGGCTGAGTGCAGAGTTCGATTCCTGTCGCTTATGGGAATCGCTATGAAAAATGTCAAGTATGTACTGCACCTAGATCATATTATTTATACAAGTAGTCGTTGCATTACAGTGTTTTGGCATTGACAGGGAATCAAACCCACAACCGATGAAAGTGCCTAGCATCATAGGTGGAAGGGTTTGTGGGCTATGATCCTACGCACTTTCGTCGGTTGTGGGTTTGATTCCCTGTCAATTCTCTATATTATTGTCTCATATGCCTGTCTCCAAATGACAGGATCTGGTTTGTCACTCAAGTAATCAATGGTGTAATTCAGTTTCTCAGTCAATCATATGATGTCATAATCAACTACATCATGTGTAGGTTGATGTCATATTCAATCATGTCATGAATGACTTGATTTAGTCCATCATAAACGCTTAATAGTCTGTGATAAACACTTAATTTTCAAAATATTCAACAGCTTACCTATATAGTTTTCTGGAAAGTGAGATTCAGGGAGTGCAGGAATCGATTGATCCCAACACGGGCAAAATGTGGGTGGAGCTTAGCTAGAGATGGGTGGGGCATAGCTAAAACTGGATTCATCCATTACATCACATATTAGCTGATGTACGTCAATCATTATGACATAGTTTCATCACGAAAAACGTAAATTCTGTCACGATTGTAGGTATTGTATGTTTTTGATGAATTTACAATTTAATAAACATTCTGTTGATTGTTTTGAACATGAAACTAATTTGACCGGGAGCGGGTCCAGACCAAGGCTGCACAGTTTGGCATAATGTCAAACCAATGACGATGTAAATTTTCGGACCGGTTTGAACCATGTATCGGTTTATAGCGTTGGTAGCACCAAGGATGAGTTGGTACAATTATTGTAGGCATATGTAATATTTTTTCGATAAACATGTAGCAAGTATGTGATGTGTAGAAATTTTGACCCAAAATACACGCTTACGACTTTCAATCTCTTTACAAGCATCATGTATAAGGTATATATCATTCATTTCTGATTACTCCAGTAATCGTTTTATAGACTAACATTTACAATCGATTAATTCTAATGCACACGATTCAGTGTTTGTTTAATTATCACGAGTCTAACAATGGAATAGCTTAGTTTTTACTAATCAGTTAAGTAATGGGTTAACGACTGCTTGTTGAAAACTGTTGGTGTCACGAACGGCAACACCTTTCAATCAATTATTCTCATTTTAACATTCTGATGACAAGCGGTCATCGAGTCGTATCGCTAGATATCCAGGTAATGATGATTTTGGCCTGTTACAAGTGGGCGGGGTGGGCGTGGTTAGAGCATCTGCTGAATTAAGCCTATTACCTGTATATAATGCGAACTGACAGCACTAGTCAAAGTGATCGCTAACTTGTGATATTAGCTTTAAAGACTTATCTAATCATGACGTAGATGGGTTACTTAGCTTTTGCTATGATAACTCAATCGCTCAGAAACATGGCACCAGTAAACATGTTTATTTGGTATCTGAATTGCGACAATTAAAAAATTTGGCGGAACTCACGATGTGGACTACGTGTTTAGATTGGCGGAACGTTTGAACAATTGGTCTTAGATATAGGTAATCATGTGTTTTTACAGAATTGTAATAACTGAATTATTCACATTACATGAGACTCATCTATTAGTCTACACGCTGAACAAGCGTCAATCATGCGCACAGGAATTGAAGAAAGAAAACATTTTGTACCCAATGTTAACACGGAACACGAAAGACCAATAGAAAGTAATGCATTTACAACTTTATAAATATTATCGCGTATGATTGAATATTTCGAAAATAATTTTACTGGGATTTGGGGCTACAAACACAGCAGCATTTTGCAGTCACATGTTTCAAAATATTGGAAAAGATTTAATAGGAATAGAGAATAACGGAAATATTGACTTTTGTACATTCAAATTTTAACACTTTGATGGACAAATTTGGTCAATAAAATTATAATTTTCTCATGGAAAATGTCAATTTGCAGACTAAGGAAGATTATTTAAAAAAATTTACCTCTGTAATGTCTGGGTTTGTTTTCAGAGGGGAAATTTGTCAAAATAGACGTAATCTTTAGATCTGCAAATTGACAGTTCTCAAGACCACTGCAGCGACCGACTTAACAGCAATATTTATAATATAAAAAAGGATTAATCAATATTTGCTAAGCCGAAAATTTAATTAATCTCAGTTTTTCTGCTTGAGCATGATTACGGCGGTTTTCAAACTGTCAGCATAATGAACTGGTTTGCGATGTAAGATCGGTATATCGCGCAGCTCTAGTCCAGAGTATCATTGCATATTGAACTTATTTTCTGGTGACTTTCGGGCAGTCAGACAGCTAAAATAGGTGCATTCATTATGGTTATTGTCACTAGATGTCGTCGACGTGGAACATAAATTTACTGACCCTGTATGTGCATCATTATGTTCAGAGTCATTTCTGGAGAATAAACTTAAAATATATGTGTACATATTTGGATATGAATGCCTTACTATAAAACCTAGGTAGAGACGTGGGTGATGAAAACTGTCTACTTTGAAAAATCTTAAGCCAGACATACAGTACACTCATTAACCCATAACACTCGGATGTCAACATTTTAAATTTTCAAAGTCAATCAAAAGATGAACTAGTGTTAAATTTTTAACAAAGTTGGTGGATCGTCCATCAAAATTGTTGAAAAATGTACGCAAGTTTCTTTGTTATTGACAGAATAAAACGTAGAATATTGACATCGGGGTTAATAAGTTAACCTGTTTCCAAAACAACGATAGTAACATGTTAGTTGGTAAAAAATGTTCTGTTGAGTATTTTGAATTTAATTGCATTGGAAAATATTGTTTACTAAGGCCATATATTTGTTTGTGTGTACACGATGCCGTATTTACGGTGTCGGGCAAAAGGTATGATTCAACTTGTCGAAAGGCATAACACACGATCAAACATCATCCGACTTTATTGAATCACACATGTACCAGTATAATCATACATGGTTGGATCGTTTATCTTAGGCTTTAGGCAGCAGCAATGTCTTCCAATCCAATGAACCTTTCCAGTTTTTAGCCCTGCCCATCTCTAGCTAAGCTCCACCCCCACTTCACCAATATTGCGATCGATCAATCCCTGAACTGCCTGGATATCAATTTCCAGAAAACTATACATGCAGGTAAACTGTTGAATGATTTGAAATTAATTTGATTGGTATGGCAGCAACAGCGCCCAGTCAAATTAGTTTTAAAATATTTAACAGCATCGTTATTAAATAGTAAAGACATACAATTCGTACAACAATGCTTAGTGCGTCACAAATTATACATTTATGACTTACTTATCTACATCATTGATTATGACGTCATCCTACCTGTCATTAAGTTGTTTATGACATCATATGATGGATGGATAAACTGGAATGGTCTATTATGTTAAAAATAGTCAACAGTATGTTTTAGTTTGTTTTCGAAGCATGTTAAGCTATTTCTGAACTATACTATATATGTGCATGTTTGTCTAATTGACAGATTGTGCGCGTTTATTATTCATTCTACGGAGGAGCAGTTCCAGGCGCATGTGTTCCACTGTGAGCCATCCGCAGGACCGCTTTGCAAAACCATTGAAGCAGCGTGTAAGGTACGATGTGGGTAGGAAGAGGACATGTGTTCTACATACACAGGATGTATCTAATATTGAGATTAAACACACACCGCAACAAGTGTAAATGAACATAAATTGATATTATAGCAGCATATCAAACAGAAATGTGCATGCACGCTGTGCACCTCGCATTACAAATGCACATGCACCTGATATTTTTACCTGCATGGGAAACACTAGGTCTTATTTCAACCCCTGCCGGGGTCATGCAACCTTGAAAATCCTTGAAAAGAATTATTGCATTTTCTAAGCCTTGAATGTCCTTGAATTTAGCCATTGAATTTAGAATTTTTACTTGAAAATTTCTTTGAATTTGTCATTGTCCTACTTCCACGACTATGGCAGACCGGACGAAATACTCATGAAGGGAGGAACAAACAGCTTGAAGGGGAAGTAAAATAGGCTGTAACTTTTTTTTAAATCTTTGAAAAACCTTTTTGTTGACATTAAAAATCCCGCTTAAAAGTTCTTGAATTCAGTATTAAAAAAATGCATGAACCCTGCCTTACATATCTTGTGCGATAGGTCCTTCCCTTACTTAGGTTCATCACAACCCCCACACCACCCCACCCCACCCCATATAACTTGACCGCTTGCGTGGATATTCTTATTCCTGTCTGTATTGCTGTAGTCACTGCGATGACTGCTATTAGTACCAGCATTCAGCATTAGAGAGAATAAAGTCAGTTTTAAAGCTTTATGGTCCATGAATGAATTTTTCTGAAATATTCTGAACAGTGAGGTGTAAATATCTTTAATGGTCCTGTCTTGTATTACATAATGATGCGACTGATCTGTCACTTAGCTTTCCTTATTTATACAACTAACATCAATTTAACTGCCATCACCTCAACTGACATCATCTCAACTGACATCACCTCAACTGACGTCACCTCAACTGACATCACCTCAACTGACATCACCTCACCTGACATCTAAGTTGACATCACCTCAACTGACGTCACCTCAACTGACATCACCTCAACTGACATCACCTCAACTGACATCACCTCAACTGGCATCATCTCAATTGACATCACCTCAGCTGACATCACTTCAACTGACATTACTTCAACTGACATTACCTCAACTGACATCAACTCAACTGACATTACAATCAGGTGTCAGTGGTTTGTCAGAGTAAAGCGGTAAAGCAGGACATGCTGGTATTAACCCTTAATACCCATATCAGCCAAAAATGGCTTCTGCAGGGTCTTTAGAAATGCCGATTTGCAGACAATGAGAAGCCTATTTTTGAAAATTTACCACTGGAATGACTGGCTCGATAACTGAGCCAGTCAGTCCAGGGGTAAATTTTCAAAAATAGGCTTCTCTTGGTCTGCAAATGGACATTTTATATGAGAAGAAATTTGAGTATTAAAGGGTTGATTGAGTGATGCGATCTGTCACTCAAGTATCTGACATCATATTCAAATATGTCACGTGTTCATTGAGGTCACAATCAAAATGACATTACCAGTAACTCCTAAATTCACCAAAGATATACAATTTCAGTGAATTTCTTGATGAACTATTTCTGCTTTCATGAGTGGTCCTATCTTTGGTGAATTTACGATTTAGTAAACATTCTGTTGGATAGTAAATAAATATTAGTTACCTCTCCAGGAAGTAGAGATTGTTTGAGTGTAGCTTCCGTGACCATCTCTGTCACTTCTTCAGCACTAATTGATGGTCACTGGCAGCGTCACTGGTCTGTTCTTGCGGAGTCAGATGACAGCATGGACTGGTAGACTGCTGGTATACGGTAGCCCTCATCTAAGTTCATGTTTGGTTGATTATGTTGAATGTTTTGAGGCTAATTTGACAGGGACCAGTTGCGGCCTGTGACAAAAATAGGTTCCATGGAAATTAACTTCAAAATATTCAACAGCTGTTATGAAATTGAGACGCCTATAATAGGGTTGAGTGGGGCTTTGTTGTGGAATTTCAAAGTTTCCATCACATCCCCGCTGACTTAACTGTTAACCCTTTCACCGATGAATTCCCCATATCTCATTTTCAAAGTACAGGAAAACTGTTGAATATTTTGAAAATAATTTGACTGGAAGCCATTGCCGCATCACGCGTATAAGAATTACCTCCCTTGAAGTCACTCTTAGGTTGTTGCGATTTTAGCAAAGCCATGAATAATTTTTGTATCCAAGTTAAAAACAATATATATTGAGATTAACGCTTTAACACTGATATCAGCCAAAAACGGCTTCTGCGGTGGTCTTGAGAAATGTCCATTTGCAGACCAGGGGAAGACTATTTTTGAAAATTTACCATTGGAATAACTGGCTCGGTCATTCCAGTAGAAAATTAAAAAAAATAGTCTTCTCTTGGTCTGCAAATGAACATTTTCTATAAGAAATTTGAAATTCTTTTGAACAAATTCTAGGGTTAATAGGGTTAAAATGTGTATGGTTACCTGTATTTGTATATATATATATATATATATATATATATATATATATATATATATATATATATATATATATATAGTATATATCATCAACGTTTATTGAACTGCTACTACCTGCAGCTAAATATAGATTTTGGTATCGCTTTAATATTCTCTGATTAATGAGATTGACTTAAAATATACAATAGGAAATCTTTGTGTCTTTGTGATATGCTCACTTGGACGAAAAAGTAATCAACAACAAAGGTACATCGTGACATATCCTATTCACGATTCTCTTGTTGAAAATTGTTGCTTTTTTCGTATGTCATGTGCCATATGAAAAACAGAACACGTCTCAGCAAGAGAATCGTGGATAGGATAAGTCAGGATGTCCTAACAATGTCATACATTTGAAGGCAGCATCGTGGGAGATTATGATATCTATGATCGCCCTTGAAACATAATTATTAAACGTTTCTACTTACAGCTCCGGTACCAGAAATGTTTAGATGCTCACCCACATAAAGAGGAGCAGCTTCAGCAACAGCCAACTACACCAAAAGTAAGCATTGGATGTTAAACCATTAACACTTATCAGCCAGAACCGGCTTCTGCAGTGGTCTTGAGAAATGTCCGTTTGCAGACCAAGAGAAGAGTGCTTTTGAAATTTTACCACTGTAATGACTGGCTCGATAACCGAGCCAGTCATTCCAGTGATAAATTCTAAAAAATATTCTTCTCTTGGTCTGCAAATGGACATTTTTAATGAGAAAATTGAATTTTTTTAAAACAAATTTGACGGTTAAAGGGTTAACAATGGGATTGATTTCTAGTTATGCCCCGCCAATTTCTAGCTAAGCTCCACCCAATTTTATGATTATTCTAATCGATTTAACTCTTTGAAAACCTGAATTCCCAGAATCAAAATTTCAAGGTAACTCTACAAGTATGCTGGTGCATATTTTGAATCTACTTTGACTCGGAGATATTGCTTCCTAGCAGCACCCAGTCAAATTAGTTTCAAAATAATCAAAAGAACGTTTATTACCATAATTTTGTGTCGATATTGCGCACTAATAGATAACACGCAGGGCAAAATTTGACAAAATATGAGCCAAAAAAGCCTTATACAGGTATATAACACGCATTCACCGTTCAGAAAGATTGCAAATCTTTTTTCTGATGAACGAACATTGATACCGTAAGACGCTTCTAATAGGACAAGGGCTGTAAATTCTTTAAATCCAAACCTCTGAGAAAGGGTGGTGACTTCTACTAGGTATGTTCCAAGAAGAAATTGAAAAAAAATGATACCAAAAAAATAACACAAAATTAGAACACATTCTAAAATCTTCATGGTAGAGATTCTTACCATCTTACGCCTATGCTTAATGTATAACTTATATCCATCATTGCGGGGTGGTGGGGGGTGTGTGAAATTATTAATTAGGATCGCCTAAATATTGTGTATATTTTAATAAACATTGTTTATTTCATCAAAATTAATCCAAAGTTTGACATAAAATGGCGTCGCAACAAATAGAAATCACGTGATGTATTAGGCTATAGGACGAGTTTAGGTTGTTACCCGAGTAGCGCAAAGAGGCTAATAGTAGTACCCTGTTAGAGACTTGCTCAATCCACAAATAGGAGGGGAGGATTCGAGTCGCTACGAGAGTGACGGCATAAACTAAAAAAAACCATTATCTTCTGTATATATTTATTATTAATTTGCGATATTGGCATTTGCGACATTGCAAAATCTGTTTTTATTTGGGAGGTCTCCTTCCAGTCCAGATAAAGTTCAGTGGAATGCCTCCAATCACAAAAGAGCTTTAATTTGGTCATCCAACTTAAGAAGGGATCTAACCTCATTTTATTTCTTACATTGTTTTGGGTCATCTTATGTTGGTTTACAATAATGTAGAATGACTTGTCAGTTTGAGTTTTAGTTCATAATTTAAGAATCATACACGTAAGATTTACAAATATTACATAGAATACAATTATTACACACAATGTAGCCCACAGTATTGGTTATTGCAATATGGCAGGCAAGAGGAAAGAGCTGTTTCACACACGCACACACACACGCACACATGAACACACGCACACACACCTTCTGGCCTTGAGCAAAATGAGCAAAAAAACTGTGCAATATAGACACAAAATTACGGTATCTTGTAAATGCATCAGAGTCAAACAATTTGTACACTTTAGTAGCACATTTAGATTTTCGTGACAGAGATACGTCATTCTGATTGTGACATCAGCAAACAAGTGATGTAATTGATTATGACTTCAGATACTCGAGTGTCAGATCGGATCCCTCCATTAATATTTCTATCTAATTTTACGACAAACATTTCCGTAAAAGTTTGTAAAATACATTTTATTACCATTAGTCTGTATTTAACTCTTTAACCCTCAAATAGGATCAAGAAAATTTCAATTTTCTCATAGAAAATTTCTAATTGCAGACCAACAGAGGATAACTTTTGACAAATTTGTCACTGAAATGACTGGTTAAGTTATCGAGCCAGTCAGTCCAGTGGTAAATTTCCAAATGTTGTCTTCTATTGTTCTGCAATTGATTATTTCTCACGATAATTGAAGAAGCCATTATTGGTCAGCTTGTGTGTTAATGGATTAAGTACTTACTACTTATGTCAACAAAGCTTCAATTGTTTTTTATCTCACCGGGGCTGAAAGGCCTAGTAAGTTTATGCCATGATGACCATCCGTTGTCTGTCTGTCATCCGTCCATCATCCATCAACTTTGCTTTTAAACTACTTCTTTTCTGAGACCCACTGGGCTGATTACAATTATATTTAGCAGGATGCATCCTTAGAGATTGGAGATCCAAGTTTGTTCAAATGAAGCCGATTGGCCGGCAGCAATCTTGGATTTTGCCCGATTTTAGATACATCATGAAAACCCTCCGAAACCACTTGAGGGATCGATTCAAAACTCATGAAACATCATCTGGGTCAACAGCTGAAACAAGTTTGTTCAAGGGAATTTGATTGGCCAAATGTTTCGGTGGCCATCTTGGATTACCTACTTTTCGTGAAAATTACTTCTCCAGAACTGCTGAATGGATCTGCTTGATATTTGGAAAACATGATTAGGCATTAGGGGCCATTAAGCTTTGGCCACCGTGGACCAATCAAAATGTAGCGTGTTTCCAGGACATAATGGATTTTGTATTTAATGGATTCTGAAGCCGAAATTGGTTTTATATAGGTTTTTTAATATGCCGATTTCAAATTTGCCACTTTCGAATCTGTCAGAAATAACGGATTGGTGGCCGTTTTGGATTTTTTACCAGCAAAGACTCCCATAATATGGCAATGGGAAATTGGAAATACCACTGCGAGAGCCACTAGTCCGATTTTAACCAAATTTGGCAGGACACATCCTTGTTCCTGTTGTGGTTCTGGTCAAGTCTTAGTGTTTTGCATAAAGGCAATGATGACCTTTCCAGTTGAAATGCCTGTGTTCCACATGTTCCAGGATAGCGATACAGGTCCCTCGGGTCTAGACTGTTTTCTAAGAAAACGGAGTTAAAGTTAGATGACCTTCTGCATTAAGATTCATTAATATGGAATCCATTTGATTTATGGATGGATTATAATACAATATCATAGCATAACTAGATTATAAATAAATTTTAGGAACTTTTTCCAATGCCCTTTAACAAATGAGTGACAAGTAGGACATGTTTGTTTACTTAGCAGCCAGCAACAACAGCACAAGATTTCACAACAGTTGTCAACAATCTGAAATCAGAGGTTCAGAAAGGCGTCCAGAAAAGCATGCAAAATGTTTTTACGTTATTAAAAAATTCCCGCAAAACTGAGTCGTCCTAACACTGGTAATATGTTATGGTTGCTTATTGAGGTGATGGTCTGGACTTTAGATTCTAACCCTTGTATCCTTACAGACAAGAAGTGAGATTCTTTATTCTGTAATGAATATTCTGTTGAATATTTTGAAACTAGTTTTACTGGGAGCTGTTGCTGCCTATGGCAGCAACAGCTTCCAGTCAGATTAGTTTCAAAATATTCAACAGCTTTCCTGTATAGTTGTTTTGAAATTGACACACTGGAAGGTCAAGGGATTAAAAGTTATGTTAAACACTTTTCAGTCTGTGCTTTTCAAAAAGCTATTTTCGAAAGCGACGAAACAAGAATAAAACATGTTGAATTGTTTTTAAAACTAATTTGACTGAAGCCGATTCATGCTTCACATCGTCGTTCCTTTACATTGGCATTCAGTCAAATTGTTTTCAAAATAATCGGCACAATTCTATCCACTTCATGAAATAAATACCATTGGCATCTATGCAGACTGAGATGGGTCACTACTAACTCCGCTCGCTACTCATTGGCTAACAGCTTTGAATGATATAATTTAGGGATTAAGAATAATAATTGGGGATTCACATGCTGGGAGATGATTGGCCGCAGTGTTAGCGTGGTCAGCTGGTAATCAGTCGGGCGGGGTTCAAATCGCGCTCGACTCTCAGGCAATCAGGTGGCTTATGAGCGAGCAATCAGTGGAAACATAGGCAATCTCTTTCACTCCTCATTGCCTCTCCACCCAGGAGTGTAAATGGGTACCGGTGTAAAAACTGAGGAAGTTACCAATAATAGAATTAAATGTAAACCAGCCTGGATATGGTGTGAATGGGACCTGGAATCGGGGACTAGATAGACGCCAATCAAACCAATAACCTCTTCATTGGCGATTCATCCGAGGAGAACCGGAAATAGATTCTGTATCTAATCTTTTGCCTTGCTACGGGTATTGTGTAAAGATGAGGTCAGGCGATGTTTGTTTCTTCCAGTTTTGGATGTGCTAAATATTATATTTATCTCTGATAAGTTCATTTAAAGTTGTCAGAAGTGTTTGAAGTTTTGTGAAAACGGCACGTATGTCTTAATATCGAGCCCTCTAAGAAGTGGAGGATGGCTTGAGTTAGTACTCCGATTGGCATCCTGTATCCTGGCCTCGGTCGCCTTGTGTCTGAGAATTGAGGAATCCAGTTTTAGCTAATGCACCGCCCATCTCTAGCTAATTTCCACCCACACTTCGCTTGTGTTGGGATTGATCGATCTCTGAACTGCTGCCTATGCATGTCTTTTAAATAGTAAAGACATATATTTTGGACAACAACCCTTAGTCCATTATCAATTAAGTGTTCGCGACAAAAATGTTTCGATGGGTCAAGATACACTGGCCCAGCATCTAATAGATATTGGCTCAGTCACAACAGCAAGTGTTCAGTGTTACCAGTCAGCATAACCTATGTCCAAGATGTTTGTTGATCCAAGAAAATGCATGACCCAGGCTGCAAATAAATAGAGAGTACAGCTCAGAAATAACTTTGTATGTTTCCAAAACATCCTGTTGAATATTTTGGCCTTTCAACTAACAAGTGACATGTTTGATTATGACGTCTGAATTTGTTTCCATCCGATATTAGTTCCACATAGGTCCAGCTTATTGATCAATTTCCGGGATCAACGCATTAGGTTTTGCGGATTGGAGATGCGAATGTAAGAAAGGATCTCGCTTTTATTTCTGCATGTTTGTAGCCAGGTGTGCCTGGAAACATGGTGATGGGTGGAGATAGTGGATTGGCGTTTTGGGAGAGGGTCATTGTTATGGTAGAACCATTATTATTTGAATTATATAATTTATCCTATTATGATTAGTATTGGTTATGGTTCATGTTATTCATTGCTGTTAGCTGACTCATTCCCTCTTATATAGGTTTGCCGCTTCAATAGACACTAACCAATTATCATCTGCTGCTAATTCTATTATTAACCCTTTACCACTCATATCAGCCAAAAACGGCCACTGCATTGGTCTTGAGAAATGTTCATTTGCAGATCAAGAGAAGACTATTTTTGAAAATTTATCACTGGAATGACTGGCTCGATAACTGAGCCAGTCATTCCAGTGATAAAATTTCAAATATAGTCTTCTCTTTGTCTGCAAATGGGCATTTTTCTCTGAGAAATATGAATTTTCTTGAACAAATTTGACGGATAAAAAAGGGTTAATATATCAAGGTATTAACCCTTTAATCCTCAAATTCAAATTTAAATTTTCCCATATGAAATGTCCATTTGCAGACAAAGAGATTATTTTTGAAAATTTTCCACTGGAATGGCTGTTTTGGTTATCAAATCAGTTATTACAGTGGTAAATTTTCAAAATTAAATTCTGGTCAGTAAATGACCTTTCCTCAAGACCAGTGCAGAGGTCAGGTTTGGTCGGCTTTGTCAGGAATTAATGACTTAACCCTCTAACATCTGCTGCTAAACCTGTTACTAGCCTGTCCAACTCTTTATAATAATAATAATAATAATAATAGTAATAGTAAACATATATTAGAATATAAGAAATATTCTTTTTGGATATTTTTTAATTGATTTAACTAACTCGGTTATTGAGCCAAAGTTAACACTTTTTAAATTCCTCAAGACACAGTACAGGCCGGTTTTGAAATAGTTTTAGTGTCGTAATGATAGTGATCAAATAATTTGTGATGGTAATGGAGGAATCCAGTTTTAGCTATGCCCCGCCCATCTTTATCTAACCTCCAGCCACACTTCTCTGGTGTTGGGATTGATCGATCACTGAACTCCCTGACTATCAATATCCAGAAAACTATACTTGTAAGCTGTTGAATAATTTGAAACTAATTTGTCTGGGCACTCAGTCAAATTAGTTTCAAATTATTTAACAGCATGTTTATTAAATAGTAAACACATACAATTCATACAACCTGATGGGCTATAAGCGCTTATTACGGACTAAATCGAGTTAGTCATGATGTAATTGATTACTATGACTTCAGCCTTACGCGTCATGTAGTTAATTATGACATCATATGATTGACTGAGAAACTAGAATCCTCCATTATTAAGCTAAAACCATACGTTAGATTGTACAAGTAAGTAACGCTTTGCTGATAAGCTGTACTAAGGGAAATAACTCATATGACACAGTAATTGCCCATTATATGATGTGAAAATGTATCTTTGCAAACTTTACTTTACCGTTAATGTTGGTTCTGTACTGCGTGACTTTATAGAGCCTGTCTTACTTCACTTGTCAAGTGTATTATAATTCCTCATCTGCGCATTATCTACCCTTATGCCTGTGAGCAGGGTGGATTATCTCCCTTCATTCCTAGCTATGTGCATTGCAGATTATCCCCCCCCCCCTCCCTGTCACCTCTCTCTAAGCAGTAATCTTAGTTGATAACGCAATCAAACATGTTTGTGCAAAACGAATATTCGGTCATGTGTATGCATCAAAGACTTGAACATTACATGAAGCAAAATATTAGCCGGAAAACAAATGTTGCTCTACGTTCATGATCCTGTTTGAATCAACAGGTTATATGCAGCACTCTGTTTATCGATTTCAGGAAACATTTTGTGAACATTTGTGTGCAGGTCAACTGACTCAATTTACAATGATTGCTTTGTCACGTTGACCCTTTGATGATCACCAAAAGCATTCTCTGAATTGTTTTTAAGAAATGTCCATTTGCATGCCAGGAGAAATCTATTTTTGAAAATTTAACATTGGATAATCGAGCAAAGCCATTACTTTGGTAAAAAAATTTTAAAGTACATTTTTCGTGGCCTGCAAATGGACATTGACTTTGCAATATGTTTTATTCTCTTGATCATGCCTCATGAAGTCACATATTTGTAGGAACTTTGAAATTCTGATTTACAATCTTCCTGGATTATATATAGTAATCACCTTGTCCGTGTGCGTCCGCGCATGGGTGTATCTGTCCCCAAGTTTTTTGTGGATTCTATTTTTAAGAGTGTTTTTCATATTCTTGTCCAGGCTGTAGTTTCAAGACATTTTCCCATGCAGTAACCAAACTTGGTGCATGTATATATTGTAGGCTAGTGTTGTGTTGCATATTAAAAGTACATACATTTCAGGGTGTCTCAACGTCATAGAAAATTGTATTTGTTCATCACCAATTTTTTGCCCGGATCATATTTTCAAGAGTTTTTCACATATAGTGACAAAACATGGATGCATCATAGCCTAAAGGTGTGTCATGTGTCAAAAGTAGTTTAGGTTAACATACTTTCCATGGGTGACTGAACATCATAGCTTCTTCTTGTCTTGGCTATAGTTTCACGAGTTCTTAGCTGCGGGTAGTAGCTCAGTATACCGCCATGTCCCTTAGTCAATCAGGCAGTCAGTCCATTCATCCATCCGTCTCCATCCATCCATCTGTCCATCAGGCAGTCTCAGTCAGTCAGTCAAGCAGTCACAAAATCTTATTTCGAGCTGGAGTTTCAAACATTTTCCGTAAACTGTAATCAATCTTACGGAAAAGGTTGCCAGTGGAATCCTGAAGATGTGATAAATTTGTAGTCAAAAGATTAAAGATCAAGGCCTCAGCGACCAGATTAAAATGATTATTTTTTAAACTATGTACCTGAAAGACGCAATTGTCAGTAACTGGTTCTACTGGAAAGATCGTAACCAGATTTGGGTGGCCGGTTCTGCATAGGTTCCTGAAGATGTGTGACAAATTTTGTGTCAAAAGGTCAAAGGCCATGACCATGGTGACCAGAATAAAATGATTATTCTGAAAACTATGTACCTGAAATACACATTTGTAAAAAGAACTCCGTAGATATCTTAGCAGACTGGGATCGCGATGAGGTAGCTCAATGTTGTGGTCAAAAGGTTAAATATCAAGGTCACAGTGACACACTACTGAGATTCTGAATTTGTTTGTATACAGTAAGCAAACCTGGTGAATCGCTGCATTGTAGGCTAGGGGTTTAACACTTAGTACTCCGATGTAATAATTTTAAATTTTCAAATTCAAATTAACCAGGGAACTTATATTAATTTTTTAACAAATTTACAACAGCAACATCATCCACAAAAATTGTTGAAAAATGTACACCAGATATATTGCTATTGGCAGGGTAAAATATAGAATATTGAGATCAGAATGGTAAGGGTTAATATGTATCGAAAGTAGGTCAGGCTGTAGATTCAAGAAATGTTTGTTTGTGGTAAGTGTGCATGATATATCAAATGTAAGTCAGCATGACCCACCTTTTACAGTTCAGTAAGCATCATAGGAAATTCGTACCCAGGCCTTACAATTAAGTGTTTGTATGCACCAAACAATCATGGTGCCCCTGTTGCATTGTACTATCATACTATTCAATGTAGACCAGTGTGGCTTACTTTTCATGGTTCACCCAACTTAAAGATTAATTCACCTTTCCAGAGTATCCATCCGTCATCGGACCTCGTATGACGTCATCATCAGCTCAACGCGTATATGATGAGGTCACAATCATTACATCACAAAGGGTTCCATATAGACCATCATCAAATATCAAATAGTCCGACACGTTGTATGAATTGTATGTCTGTGTAATTCTTTGCTATTTAATAAACATGCTGTTGAATACTTTGAAACTAATTTGACTGGGCGCTGTTGCTGCCTTAGGCAGCAACAGCGCCCAGTCAAATTAGTTTCAAAATATTCAACAGCTTACCTGTGTAGTTTTTTGGAAATTGATAGTCAGGGTGTTCAGAGATCGATCGATCCCAGCACGAGCGAGGTGTGATTGGAGCTTAGCTAGAAATGGGCGGGGCATAGGTAAAACCGTAAACATCCATTGCACGCATTCAGAGAAAGGCATGGTTCAACGGAAGTCGGGGTATCCTTTATGAGGCATTGCATCGCTAAGTCTCTAGTTTTATGTTTGTTTTTTCTTCAGGGACTCGGTAGCAGCATCAAACAAGGTGTCAAGACGGTCCTCGGTACTATCGCTAAGGTGCAGCCAAAACCATGCTAATTTCATCCATCTATTCATCCATCGATCCATTTGTCATTTAACCTGTGAAACTCGTAGATCTTCCTTTAAAACCACATCTCTATGAATGAGTTTGTAAAATACTTTATAATGAACCTTTCCCGTGTATCCATCCATCATATGACATCATAATCAATTATGCGACGTGCAGAATGACCATAATCAATGATGTCTTCATGGTGCCATGAACAATGTAGATAAGTTCGTTCAAGAACGCATGATTGGTGACGGACTAAGCGTTGGTGAGTGAATTGTATTTTTACTATTTGAGAAACATACTGTTGAATATCTTGAAACTAATTTGACTGGGCGCTGTAGCTACCAAATTACGTTCAAAATATTTCAACAGCTTAACTGTATAGTTTTCTAGAAATTAATAGTCGGTCAATGGATCAATCGATCCCAACAACTAAAACTGGAGAGGTCCATTATTTCATAGGCATATTTATTACGTATTTCTAGTCACAATTAACAAAAACAGCCGGCCATGATTATAAAGCACAGGAGTTGACTGTTGACGCTAAAGATGACAGTTGGTAACTATCTGCCTGTTGAATATTTTGAAAATGATTCGACTTAAAGGTTTTGGTGCCCAGCATTATTTCCCATTGAAATTATTGTCTGATGGCTTGTAACTGTAATGATTCTATTAATTTACATAATTAAAAATGATGTTAATCTGAACAAATTGAAATATTTGAAACCATTGCTCAATGGTCTTTTAAAAATAATTTGGTTGAAGGTTGTTGTTGCCTTCGGTGACAACAACTTTCAGTCAAATTATTTTTAAAATATTGAACAGACTTTCTATTTTCTATATATATTAATTCACACATTATGGGAGCCTTTAAAAACATACGCCACAATTTTGTAATTACTGTTTGTAATCATTGATTTAAATTCAATTTTAGGCAGAAAACCAGAATTTACAGTTTAATTTAATTGATTTTAGAAAGCCATTCTGAAAACTTACATTTTCAAAAGTGTTCACTTCAGCTTTACTTTAGCTTTGTAAATAATAATAATAATAATAATAATAATAATAATAATAATAATAATAAATTATGATAATCCAATTAAAGATATGTATATTAAATTGTGCTTTAATCCTTTAGGATTGTGGCGAATGTGCTTTAATGAAAAACAGCTAATTAATTTTTAATTATTAATTTTAATATCCATTCGAATTATTAGTGCCAGGTGCCATTGTTTATGCATTGGGCTACTGTATTTCTTTAAGTCCATTTTTATACCCTCGGTTGTATATACATGTATATAGATATTTTGTACTTATATATTCCCCCACAGTGCTTATGACATTACGGTAAGTATGCATTTTGATTCACTGTTAATCCTTTGACCATTAAATTTTGTTCAAGACTTTTTTGAAAATTTACCACAGGAATGACTGGCTCAGTTATTGAGCCAGTCATTCCAGTGGTAAATTTTCAAAAAGGTCTTCTCTTGGTCTGCAAATGGATATTTCTCTAGACGACTGCAGTATCTGTATTTGGACAGTTTGAGTGTTAAAGGGGTATGGTTCTTGTTTTGTAATAAATAGAGTGATGAACGTTACGCAGAATTACGTCATAAGCATAATTCTTTCCTATTCTGAAATTGAGAATGTCTCTAAGACAGCTACTTCATCCAGTTTATTGAGGATCTCTTGTCTCATGCATTCTCTGGTATGTCTTATAAAATTTTATTCTCAGTCTCTGTCCATTTGCAGGCCAAGATAAAAGATCTTTTGAAAATTTATCACTTGAATGACTGGCTCGATGTATCGAGCCAGTCATTCCAGTGGTAAATTTTTTTTAATAGTCTTATCTTGGCCGGCAAATGGACAGTCCTCAAGGCCACTGTAAAGGCCTGTTTTGGCTGGCGTGACCAGTAAAAGAGTTAAAATGTCAAGATTATTCAAGGAAATTTTGATTCTTGCTCTGTGAATGTCTATTGCAAGCCGCGAGAAGAATATTTTCGAAAATTTACCAGTGGCGCTGAGGTTAGTTATCGAGCCAGTAATTTGAGTGGTAAATTTCCAAAAAAAAGTCTCAGTCTACAGATGGACACTCCTCAAAAGGTCCGGTTTTGGCCGTCTTCACCATTTAAATGTTAATGCTTAAACTAGCCAATACCAAAACATGCTGTGTTCTCGAGAAATGCCCATTTGCAAGTGTACCCCTTGCAATGACTAGCGTGATAATAAATTCAGTCGTTACAGTAAAAGATTTTCAAAAATAGTATTCTTGGTCTGCAAGTGGGCATTAACTAAACAAAAATCTTAACCATTAAATGATCAAATATATGGAATCTCAATTGGTGAATTTGGCCCTTTAATGGGCAGAATTGCTCAAGAAAATTAAATGTTTTCTTATTGAATGCCCATTTACAGGTCAAGAGAATACAATTCTTGAAAATTTATCACTGGAATTACTGACTCGGTTATCGAGCCAGTAATTCCAGTGGTAAATTTTCAAAAGTTCTGTACCCTTGGCCTGTAAATGGGCATTCAATAAGACCGTAGCAATGGATGGTTTTGGCCAGTATGACTGTTACATGGTTAAAGTCTTATATTGTTATGGCACCATAAAGTTGAATCAGCTTTTTTTGTAAATAAATGTTCATAAGTTTTTTAAAGCCTTCTAATACACTTAAATCACTTCCAACACCATATAACTGATAAGAATGTGTTTGGGATGTGTGTGAGACAGTGGAATATTTTCATCGTAATTTGGCTGGATGTTGTTGACGCAGTAATTAACAGCTGCCAGTCATTTTACTTTCAAACTATTAACGTTTTAACCCTTAAATTTTTTCACGGAAATTTAAATTTTCTCAGAAAATGTCCGTTTGCAGAACAAGAGATTAGTTTAAAAAATTTATGACTGGAATGATTGGCTCAGTTATCGAGCCAGTAATTGCAGTGATAAATTTTCACAAATCATTTTCTCTTGGTGTGCAAATGGACTTTTCTCAGGACTACTGCAGAAAAGGCTTTTAGCTGGTTTGCATGTTAAAGGGTTAACCGGCTTTTCTCGGTTTCGTGGCAGGAATCTCAGACACTGGTATTTCAGCGGTAAAAGGGTTTCTATTGTAAATATGGATCTGTAAATCTATTGCAACGGGATCCATTTATGGCTATGTCCCGCCCACTGTTACACAGCGTGATGGAATCAATTTGAAATTTTGAAGCCTGAATTCCCGGAATCTAAATTTCAAGGTAGCTTTACATGTAAGATGTGGAATATTTTGAAACTAATTTGACTGGGTGCTATTTCTGCTCCTGTTGGCAACAGCTCTCAGTCAAGTTAGTTTCAAAATATTAGATTTTTTGTTAAGTTTTTAATTCATCAAAGACGTACAGTTTGTGCACTTCACAACTTTTTGATTTTTGTGACTAAGAACTATGCGTTATATTGATTGTTACATCAGCTAAATAGTGATGTAATGGTCCTTTCCAGCTTATCCATCAATCATATGACGTCATAGTCAAGTCTGTGATGTGTAGGATGACATCATAATCAATGACGTCATGAATGACATAGATAAGTTCATCACGAATGTGTAATTGGTGACAGACTATGCATTGATGTAAGAATTGTAGGCCCTTATTGCTATTTAATAAACATGCTGATAAGCAGCAACAGCACCCAGTCAAATTAGTTTCAGAATATTCAACAGCTTACGTGTATAGTTATCTGAAAATTGATAGTCATGTAGTTAAGGGATCGATGGATCCCAATACAGGGGAAGTGTGGGTGGAGCTTAGCTAAAGATGGGTGGGGCATAGCTAAAGCTGGATTCCTCCATTAATTGTGATGTCAGATAGTTAAGTGACGCATCAGATCCCTCCATTTCTTGATGAGATCTAGAAATGTTTTTAAACTACGGTACTTGATATTTATATTCTTCATAATAATGTGAATTTTAAATTAATAAGTTAATTCTAATAATTATAATAAGTTAGTAAAGTAAATCTGTTTTGTATTAAATGACTAAAATTTGTACAGTTGTTACTTACTTAAATTTGTTGATTTTATCTCGATGGATCTGCGATTATTTTCTACACATTGTTTTATAAAATGGTAACATTTTATTTAAAATTTATGTAAATAATAAAAAGTTAAAAGATTGTAACTGTTAAAATATATGCTAAAGCTGATAAATTATTTTTTTTCATGCAAAAGGATGAAGTTTTAATGATTTTTAGTTGTTACTCGCATCTAATTATATGTCTCTGACAGTCTGTCTGTAAAATTTTTGACAGTTCTAATAAAGCTGCCTAAATCCAACTATAACATGTCACGCAATGATAAATCTGTTTGGCTTTTCACCCCTGAAGTCTCGATAATTTCAAATTGACAATGCATGTTCACTATTTCACAGCAATAGCTTCCAGTCAAATTACTTTCAAATTATTCAAGAGAAATTGTAAAGAATTTGTTGTCATGGACTTTTTTATGGTGGAAACGGTTAAAAGGAGGGTGCTTGTAGTATATATTTAACTGGTAGCGTTGTCATTAACCCGTACCACTCCACTGTCAAAATTTTAGGCTTTCAAATTAAATTGTAAGATAAACTGGTGTTCATTTTTCAACAAATTCAGTGAAAGATGTTGCTGTCAGAGGCTGAATCCACTGAAATTGTTTAAAAATGCACACCAGTTTCTTTGCTATTGACATAATAAAAGTTAGAATATTAGCATCAAAGTTGTAAGGGTTAAGGGGGTGCATTGCACCAAGGACTACTAATCCGGAGAACTTGGTTCATATCCGAGTACTGAACTGTATCGCTGTTGTTGGAAACATTGGCAATCTTAGACACTCATTGTCTCTCTATCTAGGAGTATTACTGCGAGACTGTAAAAACTGGAGAAGTTAGTTATAATGGTGTAATAGACAGCAAACAAAATCACCCTAAATATGGCCTTAGTCAGAAGGAGAAATTTGGGATCCATATGGGCCTATCAAACTAATAACTTCTTCTGGTGTTGGCAATTAGCTGCTGTTCAGACACTAAACTTGATTTTAACGTAGTGTTGTTGTTTTTAACCTGTCTGTAAATAATCTTACATCGCTGTGTTTATGTGCCATGTATATATGCATTCTATTAACTCTTTCATTGATGAATTCCTCATATTTCATTTTCGATGCTACCATATGGGAAAGGTTTTGAATGTTTTTAAATTAATTTGAATGGAAGCTGTTGCTGCCTTGGGCGGCAACGGCTTCCAGTCAAATTAATTTCAAAATATTCAACATTAAGTTTTATATCATAAAGAATTTACTCTAGCAGGGATTTGTCAGTGAAAGGGTTAAGCCTTCAATCCTTAAATGTGGTCAAAAGGAAAATCTCCATTCACCAAGAAAATTTATATTTTTGAAAACTTACCACTTGAATGACTGAGTCAGTTATCAATCCAGTCATTTCAATGGTAAGTTATGAAAAAAATGGTCTCTTTATCATGATAATGGACATTTCTCAATAACCACTGCTGACACCCTTTTGGGGTTGACTGAACCTTTAAAGGGTCAAATACCCATAAACTTTTGAATAAATATATTTCCACCCGGCAGGCTCCCATCAACTGACATCAGTAGGGTGGATAAAGCAATATATCTGGACCCCCAGCATGGTTAATAGTGTTAAATGTATTTGTAGCTTAATGCCAACCCGTTTCAAGCTAATATCTCCCCGCTTTCTTACATGCTGAAATCGATTTGAAACTGAAACCTGAATGCCTAGAATCTAAATTGAAGATAAATATACAGGTAACCTGTTGGATACTATGAAACTAATTTGACTGTGGCAGCAACTCCCAGTCAAATTACTTTCAAAATATTTAACAGAATCTTTATATTGTAAATTCATCAAGGATATAGAATTTGTACAATTCGTGACAGACTTTTGCAATTTTCATGATGGAGATATGCGACATTGTGTGATTGTAATGTTAGCTAACACTTAATGGAACATTCCAGTTTATCCTCGTATGATGTCATAATCAACTGCGCGACATGTAGGATGACGTCATGAATGACTTAAGTTAAGTTCATCACGAATGCTTAATTATTGACGGACTAAGCATTGTTGTACGAATAGTATGCTTTTCTATTTAATAAACATGCTGTTGAATATTTTGAAACTAACTTGATTGGGCGCTGTTGCTGCCATAGTCAAATTAGTTTTAAAATATTCAACAGCTTACCTGTATAGTTTTCGGGAAATTGGTAGTCAGGGAGTTAAAGGCTCGATCGATGCCAACACGGTCAAAGTGTGGGTGGAGCTTTGCTAAAGATGGGCGGGGCATGGCTAAAACTGGATTCACCCATTGATTATGACAGATACATGAGGAACAGATCAGATGTACTCTCTATTTCATTGGGTCATTGTAGGTTTTTCCACCACTATCCCCACCTCACCCGCCCTGCTCTGTTGTTTTATGTTTATTTATTCTGTATCATTGTGTATATCCCCCCTCATTGTATACAAGATTCACATGTATACTGTCTTAATTCCTGTTTTAATCAAAACCTTTTTTGGTGCAATATTAGTTATTTATCTGTCTCGATGCTGCCAGCTATAAGACAATAATTTCGATGAGCAAAAACTGTTGACTTGTTAAAAGTTTTGAAAACAATTTGACTGAAAGACGGCTTCTGCAGTGCTCTTGAGAAATGCCCATTTGCAGACCAAGAGAAGACAAAATTAGAAAATTTATCACTGGAATGACTGGCTCGATAATCGAGCCAGTCATTCCAGTGGTATATTTTCAAAAACAGTCTTCTCTTTGTCTGCAAATGTACATTTTTTATGAGAAAATTTACATTTTTTTGAATAAATTTAAGGTTTAGCGGGTTAAGTAGAGAACATTGTTTTCATTCAATGCATCAATGTGACTTGCTATACTGTTTAACCTTTCAAAAACTGAAATCCAAGTATCTTTATATCACACCAGGTATCCAGGTACAGTAAGTTCTTGAAGATTTCGAAACCATTTTGGCACCTTCCAGCTAAATCAGTTTGAAAATTTTCAACAGCATATTTCTTACGGTGTGAATGATTTATTTACTGTATTTGGTCTGTCAGTTCAAGGGTTAAAGAAATTATTCCCGAATGACATAAATTAATTGTTAATCGTCAAAATTGGACAAAAAATCCGGGTTTTTGCTCAATGAATGTCCATTTGCTAAGGCCAGTTTAGACCAGAAAATGGACGTTGCTGAAGGCCTCTGCAAAGGCTGGTTTTGGCCAGGAACTGGACATTGCTGAAGGCCTCTGCAAAGGCCAGGAAATGTACATTGCTCAAGACCACTGCAACGGACAGTTTTGGCCGACTTGACCATAAACTGGTTAACCCTTTCACCCTCAAATTTATTCAAGAAAAATTAATTTTTCTCACAGAAAATGTCCATTTGCAGATCAGGAGAGGATTATTTTTGAAAATGTACCAGTGGAATAACTGGATTGATAACCGAGCCAGTTATTCGTGGTAAGTTTACAAAAATTGTCCTCTGTTGGTCACAAAATGGTTACGATAGGTTGTGTTTCAATCACCTTTGTTTATCCCACACCTTCCTTTGGCCCCAAACCCCAGGTGGTGTTTATAGGCAGGTTTAAACATTAGTTGTTTTTCGGCTTACGATAACTGTTATTATTATTATTATTATTATTATTATTATTAAACCAATGATAGTTATTATTATTAACCATTACTGATCATATGGACCATGGGAGATAACTCCTGCTAACATAAAATAACCATATACAGGCAAGGAAATGGTATTTTGAAAGACTCTGCTGTTAATGACTGGATGAATGCTGAGCTTAAAGGGATGCTAATCTCATCTCAAATGTTGTAGCGCACCGATAGATTATGGTCCATAGTTTCCATATCATTCCTGCCCTATCACATTCATTTATCTGTATCATAATTATCTGCTTTGTAATATCTGGTCAATGTTGAACAGTGATGTCCACCATTTTGTCTCCTCTGGCGATAGTGTGTGATGTCATGTAAGTGACAATAAAATTACATTCTTTATTATGTAATAATCATTTTGTTGAATATTTTGAAAACTAATTTACTTTCAAACTATTCAACAGCTAACTTATATAGTTGCTTTTCTACCACATTGTCAAGCTATAGATGGCACTGCTATGACTGAGGGCATATACCGAGGCAGACACGCTAGGTTTTCTCTGATTGGTTGAAAAGTAAATTATGAAGCCATCATAAGCTATAGAAATGTACCAACATTTAGCTACTATAGGCTGAATATCTTTCGTTGACAGGATGATAAAAAGGTCAAAATTCCATGCATAGTTTATGAGTGGTCTATTAGATAATCTGTATAGATATCATGAGATGAGGTTAGTTATCCTTTAAGTTATATCAGTGGAGAAGTTTAATATTATATTCATCTTTTTCTTCGGATATCGGAGAATATATGAGCCATCAGAGTTATCTCCCTTAAGGTGTATGTGACCAGTGACCGCTAGGGTGTTATTATCGTTGTTGCTCCGTATTGAGCTTTTGATGCGCATTAAATAATAGAATAAATTATGTTATAAAATTCTTTTAAAGTCTGCAAATAAAATTATAATTAAACCCAATGATTGTTTATAGTTGTTAGTTGAGACTCAAAACTAGTGTATGTCGGTCTGTTTGTTTGTTGGTCTGTCAAATTTTTTACATTTCTGACAGTTGCTTTAGAGTTATTCTGAAGCAATAAGGTTGGAAAATATCAGAATAATGTTGCAAAATCATCAGAATGGACCTTTTCAGTTTATCCACCCATCATATGACATCATAACCAACTATGTGAAGTGTATGTAGGATGACGTCATAATCAATGGCATCATGAATGATGTAGATTAGTTTGTCATGAATGCATAATTGGTGATGGAGTAAGCATTGTTGTGCGAATTGTGTATATGGCTTTACTATTTAATAAACATGCTGTTGAATATTTTGAAAGTAGTTTGACTGGATGCTGTTGCTATTGGCACCAACAACACCCAATCAGATTTGTGTTAAAATATTCACAGCTTACCTGTATAGTTTTCTGGAAATTGACAGTCAACAAGTTCAGGGATTGGTTGATCCCAACGTGAGCGAGGTATGTGTGGAGATTAGCTAGAGATGAGTGGGGCATAGCTAAAACAGGAAAGGTCCATTAAACTGGAAAGCCAGCGACTTCATTGACATAAATACATAAAGTTTGAGGAATAAATTATTAACCCTTTTTCTCTCATTTCAGCCAACTTCTGCAGTGGTCTTGGGAAATGTCCATTTGCAGACCAAGAAAATACTATTTCTGAAAATTTACCACTGGGATGACTGGCTCGATAACTATCAAAAATAGTCTTCTCTTTGTCTGCAAATAGACACGTTTCTATGAGAAAATTTAAGTTTTCTTGAAGAAATGTGATGGTTAAAAGGTTAAGAGATGATTAAGCAGGAATACAAGCGGGAAAATCTCATATTTCTGTGTAGATTGCACAATTTTCAATTTTCTTGTCGGACTTATTTAACAAGTGTGTCACATTCTTGACTATGTTTGTCCATGTGCTAAGGATGCAGGAAGACACACCAGCACAGAGAACCTTGGAATTCGCCCTACTCAGAGCCAGCAAATACAGAGCCAGGAGAGGACGTCATTGCATAAATCTGCTAAGCGTACTACGAGGTGACCTCAAGAAAGCAGGACTCGGTACACTCGAGTCAGGAATGGACCTGAGGAAGCTAAGGAATTCGGCTGAGGACAAGACACAGTGGGCAAAAACGAAGAAGGACTGATTGCAGCTGTAGTATGTTT
Source organism: Chaetoderma sp. LZ-2023a (assembly GCA_034401795.1). NCBI lineage: Eukaryota > Metazoa > Mollusca > Caudofoveata > Chaetodermatida > Chaetodermatidae > Chaetoderma > Chaetoderma sp. LZ-2023a. Next base: position 14,793,891 of record CM067366.1, on the reverse strand, counting down.
CTACTACTAAAACCGCAGAATACAGTAATCATACATACACATTCTTGACCGGATTTGACCATTAAAGACTGGCAGGTGATCACGTGGTAGACGAGCAATAGGTGGACACACAGGCAATCTCCTTCACTCTTCTGTGCCTATCTTCACCCAGGAGTATAAATGTGTACCAGTGTAAAACTGGGGAAGTTACCAATAATAGACTGAAATATAAACCAGCCTAGATATGGCAGGAATGGGACCTGGAATCAGGGACTTGATAGACGCCAATCAGGCCAATAACTTCAATGCTAGTCATTGTATGGTTGGCCTCCGAGCTGAGTTGAGCTACCTCTATTGCACATGGTAAGAGCATAGTAGGTCGATTCTATTTCTGTATTTCCTATGGTAAAAGTGAGTCGTGCTAGACATATAGATATTTTTTAGGACAATTTGACTGAAAATTGTTTCCCGCCATTGCAGCAACATTTTTCAATCAAATTATTTGCAAGAAAATCATCAGAAACTATCCAGGTAAGCTGTTGAATATTTTGAAACTAATTGGACTGGCATCTGTTGCTGACCATGCTTTATTAATGTGTAAATCCAATGCATACAATTTGTACACTTGACAGAGCTTTCGATTTTAATGACAAAGACCGCTGGATAATTTGGATTATGATGTCGGCTAATATGTGACCTCTTTGATTAGTCGCTCCATCGGCCCGAAGACGATGAGGAAGAGGATATTGGACATGCAACGTTTGCATTTACTGAATTGAGAGTATGGTAGTGGTGAATAACATAATAAATAAAAACTAGTCATTTACCAAGTGCTGTAACTTAACATTTAGAGATGAATGCCATCAAACAGAGTGCCCTCATTGAACTTAGGATGCCGACATTCAAATTGACAATCATTCTGAAATTGCATTTGTGTTACACAATGCTATGAGATAAAAATCAACAAACTATGGATTTATAAATATTCAAAGCACTGATATTTTTTCGAAGCATGAAAGATTGTCATGCTCATGAGGGCATCTGACTGTTGAGATCCACATGCACTCTGTGACTTTCAATTGCATCTGCATCAGGACACTCACTAAGTTACAGCACTGGTGAGTTGAACCTCTGATGAAAAAGTGAATTCTGTTAATTACAAATGTGTTTTGTAAAGTGTAGAGATTCAAATATCAGTTCGCTTATACAGATCAGTCATTACCCCCATTTGGCTGCCAAACACTAACAGAAACAGACGTGAGAAAAGCAATGATGCCCTAAAGAATGGCTGCAGTGAATGGTGACCAGATGACATTAACAAACGAACTCTTCCAGTATGCAGGTTTTACCACCCATCATCCACATTGACAACACTAACTTTAACCACACATCCCCATTGATGCCGTGAGAGAAAGCACACTGATTGCGCTGACCTTTATTGACCAAAAATCAACAGGGCCTCGCCAACCCAAGATCAATCATGTTCTTGAAAAATTATGCTGAGTGTGACCTTATCTCGTAAGGATTTGAGATAGAATTGAGAGATTTAAAGGAAACTGGCAGATGATTTACCCCGTTCTGCGTCTGCAGTTGTTTGAGACTTTCATGCAGTTGCAAAATAGTCCTTACTTATCCCCTGTTCCATGACCCCAGCCTGAGTCTTGAACTACCTTGGGTACTTTGTCCTCTGTGCTTCTTGTAGATGAGTACGTAGCACGATTAGCAGATTTGTGCAATGACAAGTTTTGTAGGTGTTGCCACCAAAGGACCTTTCCAGTTCTAGCTATGCCCGCCTATCTCTAGTTAGGCGTCACCCACACTTCGCCCGTGTTGGGATCAATTGATTCCTGAACTCTGACTATTAATTTCCATACACCTAATTGGCAGCAACAGTGCACAGTCAAATTAGTTTTAAAATATTCAACAGCATCGTTATTAAATAGTAGACATACAATTCTTACAACAACACTCCATCACAAATTATGCGTTAGTGACATACTTATCCACATCATTCATGATGTCATAAGCAATGACATCATCCTACATGTCACATAGTTGATTATGACATCATATGTAGACTTTTTCGAGATAAAAGGTTATTGTGTGTAAGGAGCGAGTTACGAGCAGCACGCACAATATTAGTACAACAGTGTTATTACATAGTGAAAACAGTTCACGAGGTGGCGACTAGTGCATTAGTAAACCGAGAGATACTGTGACTGGAGATTTAGAGACAACTAGGTGATCCTATACCCGCAAACTCATTTACAGTTGACCACACGTGATGGATGGTACCTATCATGACCGCTAACAGGTATTTCAAGGATGATTTATCCTGAATTTCGAGGCACTATTTCTTTGACCAGAAATCTATCAGTGTCTCGTTCACTCAATTCTTCCACCTCAGCTTTCACATGGGCTCTTCCAGTAAATTCAATGCAGGTGAGATGCCGTACTGGCATAGCACTCTTCAGCTGCGCAAACCAGCTTGGTGTACCCAGTTTCTTTGTAGCAACTTGTTGAACAGCCAGCTGATGCTCTATAATACCCTGGTTGCAGCATACATTCCCATATAGTGACGGGACCTTTTTGTCAGTCATTGCCCCAACCGGATCTGCTAGTAACAAAGCATAGGTAGCAACATTCACGCATATATCACGGAGTGACTGCAATTTTTTCAGTTTTTCCTGCAGAACTGTCTCCAATGTATTAATATTGGTAGCACTTAGACAGCACGTCTCTAGACCATAAGCCAGTCTTGGGCATATGCATAGGGTCCAGATCTTATAGATGAGCATAGGATTTAAGCCAATTTTGCCATGCAGACCTGCACCCAATTGTGCGTAGATTGCTTTACAAGCATTACTGACCAAAGGTTCTATGTCGACCTCACCATCGGCTTGTCTTAATATGCTGAGATGCATCATTTTACTTTCAGTCTTGTTCGCCCAGGAAGAATGTGTACGCTTCCCCTCCTTTCCTGTTGTATACCATACTGACACATTTGTTTGTATTATGGAGGATCCTCTCTTTAGAAGTGTCACGCTTGGTCGCGTTCAACAGTATTTGCATGTGCACAAAGGGTATCTGTCAGATAAAGAAAGCCATCAGCACAAGCAGGAGCTGAGCCATTCATTCCACCGATCCTAGTAGCAATGTTCATACCTTCAAGCTCGTGCAATCACATGTTAATATATTGAAGGTAGCAGTGGGTTGAAATAATTCCTTATTGTCTCACATCCTGGAGGGTGTCTATGGGTTCAGATAAATAGCCAGACCACTTTACCTTAGATGTTGGTTGGAGTACATTTCTTCCAGCAGTATCAATAAATCACCTGGTAATCCGATCTTATATATCTTGTGCAGCCGGCTCACTATCCAGACCACAGCAAAAACACATTTTTTGCCATCCAACAATACCATATATAATGTGTTTTTAAGTTCCTTTGCCTCCATCACACCTTCAGCCACCATTAGCGTCGCATTGGTACTAGAGCTACTTGCTCTAAACTCTCTCTGGAACCAGCTCTGGTGTTTGTGAAGTGTGTCATTAGCTCTAGTCAGCAAGATTCTTTCAATGAGTTTCTCAAGGACAGGCAGGATTGTAATTCTATAACTGCCTGGATTGACTGGCGTCTTCAGTACTGGTGTTGTACAGTCTCCTTTTATTGGGTCTGTAATGTTGTTACTTTGGAAAATGCTATATAAAAAGTCTTTGAGGAAAGCTTTAACTGACTCTTCAGACTTCTCTAAATACTCCGCCATAAACCCCTTCGTATCCATAACTTTCCCTTTATTCAGCGTGATAACTGCTATCCGTAAGGAGTGACTTCGACTTCGAGGGTTCCCTTTCTTCCAAACGCTGCGCTGGATCACAAAGTTATCCGAGCAAGCAAGCTGCCAGTACGCCTAATCAAATGCAGGACACTCGTCCGTTTCCGTCAACTTTTGAATGTACTACCTCTAGCCATCAGTGGTCTCTTCTGACTCTACTAACCTTACCCGGTCCACCTCAAGCTCATCAGTAACGCTTCTCACAGGCCGTCACTGTGTATCAATCAGTTTAATGAAGTGTTTTATCAATGCAGTCAGCAGTCACGATTTGTTGATAATGCTCGGATCCACTTATTGCCTGCACAATGGACCTTTCCGGTTTTAGCTATGCCCCGCCCATCTCTAGCTAAGCTCCACCCACACCTCGCTCGTGTTGGGATCGATCGATCTCTGAACACTCTGACTATCAATTTCCAAAAAACTACACATTCAGGCTGTTGAATATTTTGAAACTATAATTTGACTGGGTGCTCTCGCTGCCTTCAACAGCATGTTTATTAAATAGAAAAGACTTACAAAGACATACAATTTATACAACGTGTTGGACTCTGAGATTTGATGATAGTCTATATGGAACCTTTTGTGACGTAATGATTGTGACGTCATCATACACGTGCTTAGCTGATTATGACGTCATACGAGGTCAGATGGTGGATGGATACTCTGGAAAGGTGAATTCATTGGACTCACGCAGTTTTATGCCCTCTTTAAAAAGTCGTGGCGGTGTCACACATTCTCCTCGCATGGACAGGCAGTGAGTGATACTACGTCGCAATGCTATGGGATTCGGAAGACATCAGTGAAAAAACCTGTGAAAAAGGATAACACTGTTCAACTTTTGGCCAGAGCAATCTCTGATATCACAGGAACTGCAGCCTATGTAGGGGCCGCATGACTGAAGCTGTTCTGTTATATGTTCGGGAGTAATGGCGATGGTGGACTGACAGCCCATCGACACGTAAAATTTAAAACTGATGGTGGATAAAAACAAGATCGAGGTTCAATGAATTCCACCAAGTGGCCGGGCTGCATACTTTCATTCACCGAGAGTACACGTACAACTTGTAGTTTGGCCGATGCTTGATGAAAATGCTTTGGACCCTTTAGAATGGAGATGGAAACATGGCCCAAAAGGACTTGAACCGATCTGCACAGCCTTGCCCCCAGCAACCGATAATGTACTGAATTTCATTAGGTGCAAATGTAAATCACAGAAAAACCAATGTGGTACAAATGTATGCAGTTGTCGGGAAAACGGTTTGAAGGTGTGTCGATGTATGTGGCGTGTGGCCACGCTGAACAATGTAAAATGCAGAAACTACAGACCTGGATGATGGTAGTGACGTATAATTTCTTGGTCGCAACACCATAAGTGAATGCCATTAATTTTGAATCTGTTATTGGGATATCAGACACAATAGGCAGTACACTGTATGTAGCAATTCTACATTTTACCTGGTACATGATACTATGCTGTTCTGATGCTTTCTTATTCACGTCAGAATGACTGTACGGTTTAGCAAGATCATTGCCTAATATCAGAGCTATGCCTTTGATTGGCAATGCACCTTTACCTATTTACCAGATTTACCTATGCCCCGCCCATCTCTAGCTAATCTCCACTCACACCTCACTCGTGTTGGGATCGATCGATCCCTGAACTCCATGACTATCAATTTCCATAAAATTATACAGGTAAGCTGTTAAATATTTTGAAACTAATTTGGCTGGGTACTGTTGCTATGGGAGCAACAATGCCCTGTCAAATTATTTTTTTAAATTCAACAGAATGTTTATTAAATGGTAGAAAACATGCAATTCATACAACGTGTCAGACTATTTATTATGCGTTGACCTATATCGAATCATTCTGCCTGAGGAAGCGTTTGCGGATATGGACCTTTCCAGCTTACACGCACGCACGCACGCACGCACGCACGCACGCACGCACGCACGCACGCACGCACGCACGCACGCACGCACGCACGCACGCACGCACTCACTCACTCACTCACTCACTCACGCACGCACGCACGCACGCACGCACGCACGCACGCACGCACGCACGCACGCACGCACGCACACTTCACCGTGTTCGGATTGATCGATTCCCGAATGCTCTGACTATCAATTTCCTGAAAACTATACCGGTAAGCTGTTGAATATTTTGTAACTAACTTGGCTGGGTGCTGTTGCTGCCAGTCAAATTAGTTTCAAAATATTCAACAAAATATTTATTAAATATTAAAGACATACAATTCGTACAGCAACGCATAGTCCATTTTCAATTATGCATTCGTGACTATTCGTCATTGATTATGACGTCATTCTACACGTCACGTAGTTGATTATGACGTCATATGGTGGATGGATACAGTGGAAAGGTGAATTGTTCGAAAAGCGTTAAGTGCTATAACTGATCGAAAAAAAGCTTTAACTAGCAATTCATGCCAATATAGTTTCATAGGCCCTATTGGGTGTAATCAATCGTACAAGCAACTATAATCAAACGATAAACCTTTGCTTGTACCAGTCTTTTGACGACCACTGCGTTTTTTCATGACGTTCTGGTGAAAGCCTGAATTCTAAGCTAGGTCTTAAATTGCCAATGCGATTTGTTTCACTGAAAAACTAATTCAAAGATGAAACTTTAAAATCAACCTCGGCTTGAAATTGACTAACTATTTCGTCAGAAAACGAAGAGCCTGATTGTCGACATTCTTTCATGTTATAGTGGGTGAACTTTTGCAGATCACAACCAGGGATATCGATGAATAAGATCACTAGACTAGGTCTAATTGCTTCTAATGAAATTGTTTTTAAGTCTTGAAGGTTGTCGACAATTTCCCCAAATGGAACTGAGGATGGAACAATTTCTTGGCCATAGACTAATCTGTACCTACTCCATGTGCCATTAATACCGACACAGCATTAAAGCAAGATTTGGTCATTTACTGTTGTGTGACGCTTGTTTGGCAGTTTTAGCTGTGGCGCTACGTCTCACTAAATATGTTATTTCAAACTCCTGCTGCCTGTGTTCTTCAAAATGACATGTACGCGAAGATGCTAACAGGGTGTACTTCATTTAACAATTAGTTTAATTATAGAGCACTTGATATCACAGACGTAGTTGTATATCGATAACTCTATGGTTGATATAGGTTTAAGGGAGAGTAATTCGTAATTGCCTGTGCGAAATACGCAAGGATTTACCTCCCTTATTAGTTGTCCGCTCGGTAAGCACGTCTAATTAATTAATTGCTATCAGCGCCTGAATCACGAAATAGGTCACTAGCCGTATCTAGGCAGCTCATCGCAAAAATATACAAGTATATTTTACCAAACGTATACAGTATCATTTTGAAGTTTTTGTCTTCTTAAATAGAAAATATTGCCTATGTCAGTCTTTAAAGTCGGTCAAAATGATCGCAATTCATATCGTTTAATTTGAAACAGGTTTGACTGGTTTATCTTCAAAATCTTGATTAAGATGTAAGAATGTCAAAATTTTGGAATTAATTTGACTGATTACATTTCAAATTTTGAAATCGATTTGACTGAACATTATTTCAGATAATTTTGAGGATTAATATCAAAATATTCCCTCAGAACCTAATATTATTCGCTAAATTTTTCAAATTATTTACGATCAAATAGTAACAATAGTTTTGCGGACACTGTGACACCCAGACTCCCGGCTAAATAGATATGTGGGCCCACTCATGCCTCCAACAACTTACGCCTAGGAATCTTTCCAGAAGGCCCTCTCAGACCTCTCTAAGAAACTTTGCACAGGCCCCGCCTCAGTCCAAATTTCGACCCTGGCTCTTTGAGTCGCCATCTTGTGACCCAATTTCCCCAAAAGTCCTATGCTCATTGCTGTTGTGATTTTGTTTTTGTATTAAGAAACCACATTTCTTTAGTGACCAAGTTAGACCAACTATTGTGTGTCACTTAAGACATGTTTGACGGTATTCATTATACATATACTGATTAATGATAATGTTATTTCTCGTTGATGCATTGCATCAAAAATATCAAAATTCGAAAATAGGTCCAATGATATGCAAGTCTGAAAATTGATACTCACCTTAAATTAGGCTAAATATTGATTCAATTCTAAATGAATTAATGAAATAAAACTTCTGATAGTGCAATGATACTTTCCGAAATTGAAAATGTTAGCAACTTAGCAAATAGCTAAACCAAACGGATATGGAGATTTACAGCTTAGGAAGTGGTATGTGAAAACAATTCTTGTACTTGTTGCGTGGGGGGTCCACGTGGCTAGGGGCAAATGACGAGTGCTCGTCACCTCGTCCCTTGCCAGCACGTCACTGGGGAGATAATAAATATGTTGTTATTTTGACCTTACCCTATCGGACCCGGGGAAATGTAGTGTGTGTAGACTGATAAATGACGGATAACTGATCAGTATAATTATGAAGACAAATAATGTGGTGTTAATGTTTGTATAACTTACAGAGCTCGCTGACTGGATCGAAGATGGGTGCCTCTGCTAATAACGACGAATCCGATACTCCTATATTTTGAGTTTCTTACTGAAAGATGTGATTGGAATCTGAGAACTAGTGTTGGGAATTGGTTCTATTTTTGTGATCTATGATTGGTTTTATATACTAACCGATGACCAATTAATGATTGAGCATAACTGGTTCTGATTTTTTACCCATTTTGAATGCGGTAATTATATCATGTTCAAGGATAACTACCCCTTTCAAACAAAGTTGCAGGTATGACAGATTCTTAATAATTTAAGAAATAATCTGTCGCATATATTGAAACTAATTTGACTGGAAGCTGTTGCTGCCTTAGGCAGCAACAGCTTCCAGTCAAATAAGTTTCAAAATATTCAACATGTTATTGGTATGGTTGCTTTGAAATAAACTTATTATTTTAGTGCTGAAAGAATTAATGTCTTAGACTAAGAAGTAATACTATATAGGTCTAATAATTAAATTTAAATTCTTTTCCAAAAAGTATTCGTTTTCTAGCTTGACCAGTTAAAATATATTAATAACGTCAATTTATAAACAACCAAAATCGATTTCTGAAATCATGATCGATCTGTTGGTTGAACATACAAACCAATCAATCATCGATCAAATCGATTAATCGGAACGACACTACTGAGAACGATGCCGACCTTCACGGTTATAATGTTCTTGGTTGTTACTGAACCATCAATACACATGCACGGCAACCAGTCCGTTAACGACGGTTTATCATCGAGGTGTAATGAGTCTAATCACAAATGGAATTTAGTTCTTCTAATCATAAATATGGCGGTTCAACTTCGTCGTGGCATCTGGTTGACTCTAACCCTTCGATCCTTTGTCATCTGCTTATTTCCTTTGTAAAATAGGGGTACGACAAGGTGAGAATATGTCACCCTTTTTATTTGCCATATTTTTAATGACCCAGAGTTATCTCTATAAAAGGACAAAGTACCAGAATTCTCATCTCTCAGTAAGCTAGCCGATGACTACCTCAATTTGTTTTTATATCTCACTGTAATTTTATATGCAGATGACACTGTGATCCCGGCCCATTTACCAGAATCTGTACAGCAATTCTTAAATTACTTTTACAATTACTGTATTCACTGGAAACTTAAAGTAAATGTCTCAAAAACAAAAATAACAGGGTTTTTTTCAAAGGGGAAATAAAAAACACAATCCGAATTTAACATTGGAGATCAGCCTGTTGAAATAGTGGATGAATACCTAATCTTGAGAGCAGTCTTCAGATATACTGGGAATTCAATACCGTGTATGAAAAGAAATCTGAAACAGAGAACCAAAGCCATGTATGGACTACTAAAACGAATAAAGAAGCTACAAATACCAGTTGATCTGCAATGCACTCTCTTCTACACGGTGATAACACCGATTTTAATCCATGCCTTTGAAGTATGGGTTTGTGAAAATGTGAACCTAATTGAAACGCTCAAATTAAGATCCACAAAAATTTACTTACCTTTAAAGTAGCACGCCAAATGCAATGATTTATGGAGAAGTTTGGAAGGTATCCACTGCACATAGCAATAACGTGCAACATGGTCCGATTCTGGGAATAGTTTGTTAATTGTAGGTATGAAGGAAGGATATAAAATACAGTCAAACTGCTTCTATATTCTATTACATCTGCCTAGAGTATGAAAATAATCACTCCATTAAATTTAAAATCGATCGAATTTATAAGAAACATTTTAATAACCACGGGAAATACACATGCTATCAATTCAGAAAACATCAATGTAAATCAATTAGTGAAAAACGTTAGACAAACATTACAAGAACAGTTTATTAGTAAATGGAGACAAGATTTAACTTCGTCAAGCCGCTTAAACTTTTACTCACAAATAAAGAATACGTTTCAATTTGAAAGATATTTAACGATACTTCCACCAAAGGAATTACTAGTAATAAGCCGTTTTAGGACGTTAAACCATAGAATCAGAACGCTGGACAGATAAAGATAGAGAGGAGATATTATGCCCTGGGTGTAATGAAATTGAAGATGAAATACATTTTCTGTTTCATTGCAACAAATACACAGACGAAAGAAACACATATATACCAGAATATTACATGCAAAGTAACACTATTGAAAAAAACAAAAGGATTGTTTCCTATATGCAACCCGCCTATCCTGATCAATATATACAAGCACCTCGATCATACTGTCAAAGAAAAGTGTAGCTGATACTAGCCTGAAACTCCTACCTATCATACAACTCACTACATAACGCACAACGCAGCACATTCAACACAGATTATGAAATCTGAGATAGGGATAACTGTATGCATCTGAATATAATAATAATAATAATAATAATAATAATAATAATAATAATAATAATAATAATAATAATAATAATAATATCGATGTATTAATGTACTATTCTGATGAGATGTTCTGATGTATATAGTGAAGGCCCTACCGCCAACAAATTTAATTTCATTTATGTATGCCGCATATGCCTTTGTAAGGGCTGAGTGAATAAAAAGTGAACTTGAACTCTATCAGTGTTAAATAAAAACTAGAACGTGCAGTTAATGGCACGTCATCGCAAATCACCCATGCTTTCGCCAACTCACCTTTGTTGTTCTCCCTCAGACCCAACTCCACCCAACTCCACCCAACGCCACACCGGGAGCGGAACCTAATGCAAACGCCGCCTCATAATCCACAATCGTATGAGTAACTCACACACCAAATTTGGTTGAATTCTGCAAACTTTGCCTTTCTGCACCCTAGTCCCCACCACACCCACCTCAGCCACAGCCCGGGGGCGCATCCTAAAATAAACATTGTCTTGCAATCCGCAAGCATACGAGTAAGAGGGGCGACCAGCTTGCCATGATTTTTGTCACGACAAGAACATAATGCTTTACCTCCGTGTGCAAGCGGACGTGCTTTATGTACAAGAAAATCACGCTTGCAGATGAAAAGAGACAGTGTAAATAAGCGCTCTCGATTTACCATGAATCTCAAAGAACATCTAATCTAGCTAAAATAATGGAGGAATCCAGTTTTAACTATGCTTCGCCCATCTCTCGCTAAGCTCCACTCGCGCTGCTCCCTCCATAGCTTTCGATTTTCAGAAAAAATATACAGGTAAGCGGTTAAATACTTTGAAACTAATTTGACTAGGTACTGGTTCTTTCACTGCCACACCGCCTCTCACCTGACATGGGTAAAGGCCATGCTCATTCAAGTTGCTGATCAATCAGATCTACCGCCAATACCCACCATATTCCCGCGATACCGTGGATACAGATTCAGCAACTCATACCGTGATTATAAGCTGGCAACTACCTGCTCTGGAACAAATCTAAATGTTTGTGTGGCCAAATCTAAATGTTCTCTCGCACGCCACACTGATACTTCTTACTGCTGTGGGTAACTCTCATAGCAAATTTGGTTAAATTCCGTCCAATGGTTTCGGAGGAGTTGTATCACACTCAATTTATGCACATTGAAGTCGAACCGTTTGACCCCCACTCCATCCCCTAATGTCCGTTTGCATTTTGAAATCATATGGTTAACAGACATACCAAATTTGGTTGAATTCCCTGCAATGGTTTTGGAAGAGTTGCATTGTAATTAATTTTACCGTTTTAGCACATGGACGTACGCACGCACGCACGCACGCACGCACGCACGCACGCACGCACCCACCAATCCACGCACACACGCACGCACGCACGCACGCACGCGCACACACGCGCGCACACACGGGCTGGGCGGCATAATCATAACTTTTCATAGAAAATCGTGGGGAAAATTAATTATAGCCCATCCAGAAAATTTAACAGTCTGCGACAAATTATACGAATTGTATGTCTTTGATGGATATACAACTTAACAAACATTCTGTTTAATATTTTGAAACTAATTTGACTGAGAGCTGTTGCTGCCTATGGCCGCAAATTTATTCCAACACACATAACAATGGGTGGACCTTAGCTAGAAATACGTGGGGCATAGCTAGAAATGAGCCGGGCATAGCTAGAAATGAGCCGGGCATAGCTAGAAATGAGTGGGGCATAGCTAGAAATGAGCCGGGCATAGCTAGAAATGGGCTGGGCATTGTTAGAAATGAGCCGGGCATAGCTAGAAATGGGCTGGGCATTGCTAGAAATGGGCCGAGCATAGCTCGAAATGGGCCGTGCATAGCTAGAAATGTATCCCTCTAGTCGACATAGAAAGATTTGTGTACACCGAAGAATAAATAAAACGAGAATTGACATTTTATGAATGGGAACTAGTAAATTAAATAGGGACCGAATATATGCATTGGAATATTTATGGAAAATACCTTCCCATAATGCATCGTGCATTCTGGCTTTCTGGCTTATGTGCATTCCCATAATGCATTCGTACTTCTGGCTGTACTAGCCGACCAGCAACACAGCATTATTTTATAATTAGGCTAAGATGCAACGAATTTTACGTCGTTTAAGCCAATTTTCCAGAGATTTCTGTATTAGTTTTTATATTTTTGTAAAATTTAATACCGTTAATTGTAATTTTAAAATAGCAGCCGCCCCTACGACCCTCTCATCCCACCCCTGCCCGACCCACACCCCGACTCACCCCCATCCTCACCCAATTGTCGTCTGTACATATGTCTATAGATTTAAGTAATCTAGGTATAATGGTGTGATTTTTATACTAAATAACTGTGAAATCTTTTAAAAAAATGAAAAACATAATACATGAATGTCTAGGCAATTCGATGTGCTTTCCAATTATATATATTATTCAATAATATTGTGATTTTAGTTTATCATAGAAATGGTTTAAATTGCGATGTATTTTAGCGCAATTCAACCTTCCGGAGTATTCATCTATCACCTGACGTCATGATAATCGGCTAAGCGCCGTGTATGATGACATCATACATGATTCTATTTGGCCCGTCTTTAACTCTTAATAGTCCGACACATTGTATAAATTGTATGTCTCTACTATTCAATAAACATGCTGTTGAATATTTTGAAACTAATATAATTGGACGGTGTTGCTGCCATAGGCAGAAACAGTGCCCAGTAAAATTAGTTCCAAAATATTCAATAGCTTACCTGTATAGTTTTCTGGAAATTGATCGTCAGGGTGTTCAGTGATCAATCGATCCCAAAACGAGCGAGCTGTAGGTAGAGCTTAGATAGAGATGAGCGGGGCATAGTTAAAAATGGAAAGGGTAATTGTAGCTCCGCTGCTTGTTGTTGGCTTTACGGTATTCTGAGCTTTGATTTAGAGGACTCCTGCCTCAATGACGTCACTGTGGGAAAGGCGTATTTGTTGTACCAGTGCCTACAGACTATCGCTTAAGGAGACAAATCATCCAGTGGCCTTGAAGAAGCTAGAAATTGAACTCGTCTACCGACGAAATCATTCCAGTAGTAAATTTTCAAAAATATTCTTCTTTTAGCCTGAAAATGGACATTTGTCAAGATGACTACCAAAATTCACCATCAATTCTATTTTACGTCATAGAACAAATATAATAACGATTTTGTCGCCTAAATGCAGGTTTTCAGGGGTATTTGGGGTGGCCTATGTGCAATAAAGGTTATTTCGGTGCCCGCAACATACAAAGGGCGAGAACTCTTAATTTATCGAGGGTTCAAAACGGACAAGGATTTCTGATATAGTACCTTTCAGGTTTTTATTGCAGTGCTTATTTTATGGGGAATCAGGTGAGATAGATCCAGACCCTAAATCCAAATCCATGGTGTAAATCTAAACATTGTATAGCAACACACATGGACATGCCAGAAAACATTTAATACAGTAATTCTAGATGTTTGTTCCTAAATGAGAGAGAAACAGGTGGTCCAAAGCAGTTCATGTTAGAATAGTAGGGTGCGATCACTGGTTTGCATACAGTTTATACGCGTAACCACGGCGACTATCAATGCAGATTTGTGCCGCCATTAATTTCTGAATGCACATGTCCATCAAAGGTAAAAAAACCTGATGAACAAACCACTTTGTGTGCCTTAGGAATAATCACAAAGCTTTAACGATGTTTTCAGCTAAATATACATTTTGCGAACGTCTTGCTTCATAAATATGATATTACTACGTAGTACTCATAGCGTGTCTACAAAAGACACTACATTGCGAGGACAAAGCGCAAAAATACGCTATTTTCGTATAACCCCTATAGTCATACAACCTATGTATTTGTGATTCCCGCTCCACAAGATGTCGTCGGGGATATATAAATCTGTATATTTCATACCAAAATCGATTAAAACCTACACATTAACAGTGCATTACTATTGATTTATATCTAGTTAGGAATCCTCGCCTGTGTGCCGTCGCACCCCACCCACACCTCGCCACACACACACCCAGCAGCCCCCCCCCTTGTTGTAAGAAGGGGTGTTTTATTGTTAATTTCTTGAAGTATATATATATAGAGCCAACATCAAGAAATTAACAATAAAAAACACCCCTTCTTACAACAAGGGGTTTGGGGGGCTGCTGGAGGAGTGTGTGGCGAGGTGTGGACGGGGTGCGACGGCACACCGGCGAGGATTCCTAGTTAGATATAAATCAATAGTAATTGCACTGTTAATGTGTTTATATATATACAATTATATGATTAACCGTTTTCATCTGCTGGCTAAATGCTATATGTTGAGTATTTTGAAATTTATTTGAATGAAGGCTGTTGCTTTCTAAGGCATACAACCTATGTATTTGTGATTCCCGCTCCACAAGATGTCGTCGGGGATATATAAATCTGTATATTTCATACCAAAATCGATTAAAACCTACACATTAACAGTGCAATTACTATTGATTTATATCTAATTAGGAATCCTCGCCGGTGTGCCGTCGCACCCCACCCCCACCTCGCCACACACACACACACACACACACCCAGCAGCCCCCCCCCCCCTTGTTGTAAGAAGGGGTGTTTTTATTGTTAATTTCTTGAAGTATATATATATATATAGAGCCAACTTCAAGAAGTTAACAATAAAAAACACCCCTTCTTACAACAAGGGGATTGGGGGCTGCTGGGGGAGTGTGTGGCGAGGTGGGGACGGGGTGCGACGGCACATCGGGGAGGATTCCTAGTTAGATATAAATCAATAGTAATTGCACTGTTAATGTGTTTATATATATACAATTATACGATTAACCGTTTTCATCTGCTGGCTAAATGCTATATGTTGAGTATTTTGAAATTTATTTGAATGAAGGCTGTTGCTTTCTAAGGCAGTAATGACTTTCAGTCAAACGATTTTAAAAATAAACTTCAATGCACTCGAACCAACAAATGCTGCTAACTGAGCTTGATCAGCCAAACGAATACAAGGATTGTGGAATGCAGTCCACCTGCTATAAACGCCATCTCTGTTAGATGATGATTTTACTACATGCTGCCAAACCGTTTATCCGATAGTTTCAGAAATGGAAAGGTTGATATCAGTATACCTAAAGACCTATCTTAAACCAATTTCCGCTTCAAAATCCATCGAATAACAAAATGCAATATGGCCGCCAAACACACTACATTTTGATTGGTCCACGGCAGTCATGTTTTTTACTTTCCAACTTCCCTTGAACAAACCTTAATGGCACTTCATTCCTAATCATATTTATCATATTTTACGTCCAGATCCGTCAGTGGTTCTGTAGAAGTTGTTTTAGCGAAAACTAGGTCATCCAAGATGGCTGCCGAATGGAACAAACTTGGTTTAGCTTTTGCACTAGATGATATTTCATGAGTTTTCAATCGATCCCCCAAAACGGGTTTGGAGAAGAAAATTTTAGATTTTTCAAAAAATCGGTCAAATTCCAGGACGGCCGCTAGACAAAGTGGCCGATGGGCTTCGTTTGATCACACTTGCATCTCTATGCTGTGAGCATGCTTCCTGCCAAATACACTTGAAATTGGCCCAATGATTCTTGAGGAGAAGTTGTTTAAAGAAAAAATTGATGGACAGGCTGATGGTGGGCGGATGACGGATGGACAGACAGACGACGAATGGTCGCCAGGGCATAAGCTCACCAGGCCTTTCAGGTCAGGTGAGCGAAAAACTGCCTCAAATCTGTTGAACACTCATATCATCAAAAAACGACTTCTGCAGTGGCATTGATAGATGTCAATTTGCAGACCAAGAGAAGACTATTTTTGAAATTTTACTACTGTAATGACTAGCTCGGTAACCGAACAAGTCATTAAAGTGGTAAATTTGCAAAAACAGTCTTCTCTTCGTCTACAAATGGATTTTTCTACGAGAAAATTTAAATATTTTGAACAAATTTGAGTGTCAAATGGTTAACAGGTATTTCTACACAAAAAGAGATGATGTAACTTCCTAGACCTATTTTGCAATGTTCAATGTCGTAGAATTGTTGCTTAGTTATATTATATATTATTGGTGCGTAGAAAACAGTGCATAAATTCACATTTAAGAAATATTTATATTTGTGTCACTATATGCACAGAACATATGGGCATCATAATTAACTAGATTTGATTTGGATGTATTATACACCTTGATGAACTTATAAAACACATATAGTATAGTAATTATTACATAAAAATTACTCGGAAATGGCCAAAATATGACACATTATCACACATATCATCAGAAACATATAAAAGTAGCTATCCCGTCAAAGCTACGCGATCAACACGGATCAATGTGAATTCCTTCATTGATGACGGACTAAGCTGGATATTGGAGAGATTCGATCTGTTATTCAAGTCTCTAACGTCATAATCAAATATGGTACCACAATTAATTTGACTGGAACATTCTGCTGCCATAGACAGCAATAGCTCCCAGTCAAATTAGTTTCGAAATATTCAACAGTTTACATGAAACTTCAATTCTGGGAATTCATGTTTCAAAATTTCAAACCGGTTTCAACGTGTATAGAAACGGATGGAGCTTAGAAATTGGTGGTGCATAGCTAGAAAAGGATTTCTTTATTTTCACCAAACCCGGCTGGTAGCTCACCTTCCAATCGTTCTATGGTTTAAATTTCAATTCTGTGCTGAAATCTCAATGCTCTAGGTGAGTGCCATGTAGCTCATGGACTTATCTACTGGATATTCGACGGCGATGACGATGATGAACATGAGTGACCATGTTCAGCAGCTGAGGAAGTGAAAACTTCTTCAGCTGCAATCAGTCCTTCTTCAATCTTCCCTACGGTGTATTGTCAATTGCGAGCATCTCAAGCTACTTTAGGTTCTGTCTAGTCGTCTGTAGCGATGCGAGCTTACGTACTTTGAGACCTGATCGCAAAACACTTCGCAAGCTTATGTTGTGGCGTCCTTTGAATGCCTGATCCCCTGCTACAAGTGCTAGGCCTCAAAGTAGATCTAAGATTTCTGATCTTAGGTCGGGTGCAGGGGTGTAACACTTTAATTTGGTACCAAGCCAGGTATTTGGAGCGAGTGGCCAACCATAGCACTAAACAACTCATCTTTCATGACAGTTAATATTATGAATATCCATCATGGGGCTCGCCGTGTGAGTTCCCGTCAGGCATGTGCAGCACCGGGCCCTCCAGCCTCAAAGGGGTCCACACAAGCTAGTGGTGGTAAAGTTCGTAGACCCTGGAGAAAAAAAAAGAAGGTTGTCCAACCTAAAGTACAAGTAAGCAAACCGCTGACTATCATGCAATAGAATGTTGAAGGAGTTTCTAACAAGAAAACGGAGCGTAGCCAAATTCTCAAGGAGAAAGGCGTAGATGTTGCGTGTATCCAAGAAACTCATCTGAATGCCAACAGAAGATTCTGTATAAGAGGATTTCAGTGCTTCAGATCTGACAGGGATGGAAGACATAAAAGAGGAGTCATAACCCATTCCTCACTCAGCCACCTGCAACATTACGGGAAGCAATACGGAAACAGTCAGAATATATACGGAGTGATGCTGCTCCAACGCCGTTATTGTGGACAGCATCATTGGAAACTCTTCCGCTGGTTCACCGTAAAGTAATCTACAAATGTGCCTGTCTGTTTAGTGGCGTTTCCACAAGTGCCACCGTCGACACCAGAGCTTCTATTACAGTTTTTAACCAGCGCTTATATGAGAACATCCCACCTCATAAAAAGCACCCCCCCCCCCCCTTAAGCCTACAAATATTTACCCACAGACGGCTACAGAAGCAGATGTACCCGTGGCCAGTGTGGTTAATTTAGTCATTCAAATAGAGGAAATGCAATTCATTCAGAGAGTTGTCATCGCCTCCATTCATAATGACGCCCTACGATTTTCTCAGTGCCAGCGAAGCCATCATACACTGCAGAGAACACACAAAAAGGACGGAACCTTGCGGTTTTGTATTGACTACCGCCGCCTTTACCATGGATAGATCAGGCCGTGGATTCCTTGTCTGGAGCCAAGTGGTTTTGTACCCTTGATTTAGCTATCGGTTACTGGCAAGGTGCCATGGATGAGGCTGATATGGAAAAGACAGCATTCGTTTGTAGGGACGGTCTTTTCCATATCCGCAAGATGCCCTACGGGTTGTGGAACGCTCCCGGAACTTTTGAACGACTCATTGAGCAGGTATTGACTACCCTGCAATGGGAGATCTGTCTCTGTTACATCGATGACGCAGCCTGTTCAGCAGACTCTCGGCTCGAATTTTCCCGGTGTCTAAAAACTATGACAGGACACCAACCATCGTGTAATGGGAGATAACAACATCCCCCTATCCAAAGGCCGCCCCATCCAATAGGCCTACCATACTCCCCCGTGAGCAGTCAGAACATCACACAACAGACAGAACGTCAACACTTACAAAGAACACACCTGCCTTCAAGACTGGATACGTCAATTCATCATTGCGCCTACATCACAGACTTGCTCAGTTATACTCAGCATAACAGAGACAATAAACATCGGCAACAACAGCATTTAGCAGCACCTACCAGTCTTAATTAATTACCGGTAGAGACATAAAAATTCCCGATTCTTGCGCAAAATCAAATCTGAAACATTGGACGGCTTGGAAACCATTCCAGATAATGCCTCAAATCATCGGCCAACCAAAATTTCTCACAATCCTCCAATTATAGGTGTAGGCGAATCTCACAAATGCGGAAAGAAAAGGTGCAAGTTAGATGAATTTCTCCCAAACCAGAATACTTTCACGAGCTTTCAGAACAAACGCAAGTTCCAACTTCAGTCTAATCTAGATTGTGACTCTGAAAATGTTATTAACTAATTTCATGAAAATTGTGCCAAAAACACCTCTCAGATATTAGGCTAGAGGAAGACACACATGTTTCCGAACATTTTAATCTTCCTGACCATCTCGTTCCTCGTGACTTTGACATTATGCTGATTGAACAGCCACCCCTTTCAGATACGGCAGAAGAAACTGATAAACAAAGAAAACTTCGAGAATCGTTTTGGATTAAAGAACTCGAAACACAGTGGCCAAGGGGAATAAACTAGGACCCAGGCTTATCTGATCAACGTGACAAAATTCCATTCATTCTGACCTATAATCGGAAAAACCTTGAAATTTCCAAAATCTTGAAAGATGAGTATCAAAACCTACAGGAGAAACTGAAACAACCCTTTCACAAGCGTCCAGTAATTGCGTTTAAGAAAAACCCGAATCTACGTGACATCTTGGTAAAAGCAAAACTCAAATAGCTGTCCAGAATATCCATCTCAATCATTCAACATTAACCCTTTCATGATGGTCAGCCAAAGCCGGTCCCTTTAGTGATCTTGGGCAATGTTTATTTGCCGGCGGGGATTTGAGTATTTTTGAAATTTTACCGCTGTAATGACTGGCTCGGGAACCGAGACAGTCATTCCAGTCGCATATTCTCGGGAATGACCTCGTCTGTGCCTGCAAATGTACATTAAATAAGTAAGCGCATATTTTGACTTTATTGAGCAAATCTAACCAGTAATGGGTTAACATTAATGCCATATGGCTTTCCTCAAACAAAATGACAAATCTCAGGCAGTAAGATAAACCAAAATATCTTAAATTTTTGAAATTTTTCAATTATTCAAGATTCTGAGCCAGTGCGTTGACAATATTGACTACTACTACTGTTGCTACTGCTACTACTACTACTACTACTACTACTACTACTACTACTACTACTACTACTACTACTACTACTACTACTACTACTACTACTACTACTACCACTACTATTACTACTACTACTACTACCACTACTACTACTACTACTACTACTACTACTACTACTACTACTACTACTACTACTACTACTACTACTACTACTACTGCTGCTGCTGCTGCTGCTGCTGCTACTGCTACTACTAAGTACTACTACTCCTACTACTACTACTGCTACTACTAACTACTACTAACTACTACTACTACTACTACTGCTACTACTACTACTACTACTACTACTACTACTACTACTACTATTACTACTACTACTACTACTACTACTACTACTACTACTACTACTACTACTACTACTACTACTACTACTACTACTACTACTGCTGCTGCTGCTGCTACTGCTACTACTAAGTACTACTACTACTACTACTACTACTACTACTACTACTACTACTACTACTACTACTACTACTACTACTACTACCGAAAGCACAAACAATGGCTATATAAATAGATAAATACCAAAATATATAATTATGAATTATATAATGTCTGATCGCCATAACATTTATAATTTCTGTAAATTCATATTCCCCATTTGCCATTATGTGGCCTGGGTGTAAATAAAAAAATCTGAATCTGAATCTGAATCTGAATCTGTAATTTCAACGATTTTGCTAACAGCGCGGTACCAGTGACTATCGGAACATTGGATTCGGTCACTTTTACTGTGCTGATACTTCACCGATACCGGACCAGCTGATAAGACCTATCAGCGGACACAGTATCAGAGTTTTGATTCGGTCGACCCTGCACATCAACGAAAGCGGATCAACCATACGAGTGCATTGTATCAACGAGTACATAAACATTCTGAGAAACGAGGCATGTAAATTTTGTTTAGAGCCAAACCATAAGTTGGTTGGGTATAAAATGCGAGCCAAATCAGGAAAATCGGTAGTAAAAGAAGTTTTGAGACAGAATATCTCCATAACCACTGTGCTGATTATCACCAAATTTGCTGTGCAAATGTGACAATGAGTCATAAATATGATGCTCTAAAAAAATTTGTAATATTCCAAGTAAGTTATGAGTAGTGCCATGCTGACCACGGCCACCTCCTAGCGAGCCAGCGGTCTTTGTAAGCGTGTTCTCCAACTTCATGTAATATATCTCCAAAACTAGATGGTCGCCAGTAATGAAATTTACTGTGCACATGTAAGGTCCAATTATGAGTTGGACTCTGTAGAAATTATTAAATTATACCTACTCACTTCGGAGAAATCCCCTGCTGACCACGACCACCATTCCAGCGAAAAATGCGATTTTTGCCGTTTTAGAGGCCTTTACGCAGCTTTGAAGAAGGATATATAAATATCTGCACGGTTGCACGTAACTAAATTTAGCATGCAAATGTAACATTCATCTGCAAATATAGCCATCTTAAAATTCTTAAATTCGGCCCAGTGGTTGGCGAGCAGCGGCCTGCTGACCACGGGCACCCACAATCGACTCCAGCAAATCTGAACAATAGACACACGACTACTTAAGAACTATTGTTAAAGGTGTTAATAAATTAATCACAGCCGGTGTTTGGCTTAGCTACACTGTCAACGCACGCGACAAATTAAGGTGTATATGATATGATGACATTTGATCATTATTTGTCTCAGTTCTGCCCGCCAAAGGTAAAAGAAATATGCTTGCGCAAAATTAAGGATGATGGATGAGTCTCCCCGCCTGAGTAACGAATTTATCTGAGCCAAACTCTGGAAGAGGTAGTGCTTTAACTTGAGGATATGAATGTAGATCATCACTTTTATCCCGAATTAAAACAGCTATGGTTAACATTCACATCAAATAATTGTGTGTGGGTTCGAGATTGGCTTTGGTTTAGTGATTAAAATTTATACATAATCTGAACCATATATAATGGGCCTGACGAATTCCATATCCTCATATCCATACCTCGTGTATTGGAAATTATAATCTTTTCAGAGTTTCCGAAAGATACTGCAACGAGAAAAACCAGCAGAATTCGGTTTCTTAATTGGTGTCTATTTTGAAAATGTCCTTGCTGTAAGCAAGAAACAGCATTCAGCATTTCTGCATCAGTTATCGCGCCATCAGTTACAGCCATTATTAATAAAAGTATAGACGCATGTGTATTTCCATCTATGTGGAAATGCGCTAGAGTAAAACCTTTACACAAGTCAGGTAATAAAAGCGAGATCAGTAATTAAATACCAATTTCAATTCTACCAATTTTGTCCAAAATCATTGAAAGACACGTCCATAATAATTTATATAAATTTCTAAGTACATATAATTTACTGTATGAATCTCAGTCGGGCTTCAGGCCAAAGCATTCTTGCGAAACCGCATTATTAAAATTGATAGAAAAATGGCGATTCGCAGTCGATAATGGCGAGATCGTAGGAGCTATTAAGATAGATTTCAGGAAAGCGTTTGACCGTGTAAATCATGATATTCTGCTACAAAAATTAGCCATCTATAAATTTGATTCACTTACGCTAAATTGGTTCGCATCGTATATGGAAGACAGACAGCAATACGTGTCTATTTCTGATAAGATTTCGGGTCTTTTACCGGTAACAGTAGGCGTCCCTCAGGGCCCAGTGCTAGGACCTCTGCTATTTATCATTTATGTATATGACCTACATATGGGCATTAACAGCAATGTAGACTTTTATTGCGATGATGCAACTATGCATTGTAACTTTGACTACGTACGAAATATAACTGAACACCTGTCTGGGGATATGGCGTCTGTCCAAAACTGGTGTGAAAATAATAAAATGATTATAAATTCTGACAAAACCAAATTATTAATGATATCCATTAAACACAAACTTAATCAGATTAATGATGGGGAAATTAACATACATATACATAAAGGAGAATTGGGTATTGTAGACAACGCAAAACTTTTAGACGTACCTATAAACGGGAATTTATATTGGCAACAACACTAAACAAAACATGCAGCAAAATAGCCTCGCTTATATGCATGCTAAGGAAAAACAAACAGTACATGAATATCGAGGAACGCAACTTATTTTACAAAGCATACATACTATCACATATAGATTATTGTTGTCTTGTTTATTATGTAGGTACACTGACTTTATCAAGTAAATTAGAAAAATTACAAAAGCCTGCTGCAAGAATTATCTTAGACGTCCCATATAGAACTCCATCAAAACAATTATATGCCACCCTAAAGTGGACGTCGTTATAGTCTGGGAGCCAAAGGGTCGAACCTGGATTTGCCGGTGAAAGTTTTTTTCTTTGTTGCATTTTGTAGTATGGGGTACCTCTTCATAATTTATGGGGGTGGCCATTCCCATCCCTTGAGCAATTTCAGATTTTAACCCTTTTATTCCCGTTTTGCGGAAAAACCAAAAAATGTTAATTTTTCCATTATTCCTTGTTAAATATTCATACCAAAGGCGTTAAATTTACTTGTGGTAATATTTGCTCATATGTTAGGTATTGCGCATTCTATTGTGTATTCTCAATGGCTGAACAATCCAAGATATTAACCCTTTTCTCCACGTTTTGCATAAAATAATAAGAAATTCTAATTTTATACTATTTCTTGCAATGTATTCATACCGAAGGAATTACATTTACTTGTGATAATGTTTGCTCATAAGGTAGGTATTGTGCAGTTCATTTGGATACAATTTTATAAATATTAACCCTTTCCTAGCCACGCCTTTTAACGCATTCGTTGAATCTATGCTGTCAAAGCCCCACTGTCACACTAAGATGCTTGGAAATAAAAAAATCTTATTATTACTCTCAGTACATGTACACTTATGCCACTGAACACGCGAGCACCATACAGTGTAACAAGTACAGAACATAGTGCACGGTAGACCATTGACCGGACAACTACACTTTCTAGAATTACATGGTATTGCACTTTGGCAGCCACATCGGATCATTTCAAGGATATAATCTGGGGCGACATTGACACTGTCCGGAATGGTAGTTGGTGTTAGTGATTTGTTACCAATGTCTTTCTTTCATCCGAAGTCCTCTGGGTCTAGTAGTGGCAGCCGATTCGATTCTAGAGTTCGCCACAAGATTGTCTGGTAGTGAGCCCTCTTCACATTTTCTGTGAATGTCTCTGTTGTGGGTGGTATGGTACACAGTTTTGGCGATGATGCATGCCCCTTGCCGTTTTTTGTACCCCACACATATAATCTTGTTTCTGACATGCCCTTGGTTTTCTTTATGCTGTAACAAGCAGAAATAAAAATAGTAGCTTGCTCCATGACATCGGTGAAAGGTGCGTCTACCTTGCCGATTGCAGATAAATCATATCCACACTTCAGAGCTTTAACAACTGATCCCTTTCCTATTCCAAAGTAGCATGCCACTGTGTCACATCGTGACAGAGCATGGGCCGGAAGGAGTTCATTCGCAATGTTAGCATACTTTTCTACTGTCAGTTTAATGTCCACAATTACCCTCTGCTTACTGGGTGACTCCATGCTTAGTGGCAATTTAAGGTTTTGTTTCTGATAGTAATATACAAGGAGCACAAACACATGTGTGTCATCTGATATTACTGACAGTCTGCTAGCTTCATTTGTACACTTTAAAACCTGCTGCATAATAATTATGTCAGCTTCTTCGTGGGATGTCTCTAGATCATATCTAACCCGTATGTCCTCATTAGCTATTTCAACAGGACATGGGTCTTCTCCAGTGACTGCCAGTGTGTGTTTCTTAGTGCTATGGGTGTGAAACAATCTGTCTCGAACTAGTTCATCACAGATGATTCTAATCAGTTGGTTTTTATTCTCTACGGAAGACAAGACAATCTTTTGTGCAGGTAGTCTTGTCTTTAAACCCCAGAACATTTGGGGTAGTTTTCTTCAAGCTGAGTACACTTTTAAAGAATTTAACATGGCATGTTTCTATCTGAATTGTATTCTCAAACCCCCAGATTTCTGAGCCATAAAGTAGTATTGGCGCAATCATGGTATCAAATAGTATTATCTGCAAATCTATTGGTATATCATGTTGTTTGATTTTTGATAATAATGAAAACATTGTCCTCGTTCCTTGTTGGCAGTTTCGAGTTTTACAGCTAGAGAACCCCCCATTTGATTTTACCATGACCCCCAAATATAGGTATTCATTTACGATTTCGAGTAGCTGGCCATCTACGGTAAAGTTTGGGGTTTTCTTTAATTTACGTTTGGAAAGAATCATAACTTTAGTTTTTGTAGTATTTATTTCAAGCTTCCATTTAAGACAATAGTCATGAAATGTATTGAGTGCTTGTTGCAAGGCTTTTCCGGTGACTCGGCCATTATAATAGTGTTATCTGCGTATAGTAAAATAATAAGATAAAGATATTGATTAAAATTTTCGTCTGCCAGTTTATTTAAACATGTTAAACCAATAATTCCATTTTCTTTCAGATATTCTTCTAAATCGTTTAAAAATATTGAAAATAAAAAAGCTGAAAGATTTTCCCCTTGCCTTACACAAATGTTACTGATAATAAAATTTGAGTTTGTACGATTATGATAGACAAATGATTTTATATCGTTATACATATTGTATATAATTTTAAAACATTTTCCGAATATGCCGCTCTTAAGAAGCTTAGTCCATAGACCAACGCTCCAAACCTTATCAAACGCTTGCTTAAAGTCAACATAACAGCAATATAGCTTTTTCTTTTGTGCAAATAGGATTTCTTTAATGAGGTAGAGGGAGAGGATAGTGTCTAAGGTAGACCTATTTTTTCTAAATCCAGTTTGGGATTCAGAAATGATTTCGTGCTTTTCTGCATATTTCTTTAGACTTTCGCTAAGAATAGATGTAAATAATTTGCCCAAACAGCTTAATAATGTTATTGGACGGTAATTCGTTGGCTCTAGTGGATCTCCTTTATTTTTATAGATAGGTATTATTTTTCCCAGAAGCCAGTCAGTCGGTACAACCTCTGTGTCAAAAATGTGATTAAATAGCATTTCGTATATAGGGAGCATGAGATCAACGATGCTTTTAATATATTCATTATAAATATTGTCATCCCCTGCTGCCTTCCCATTTGCGAGTTTAGTTATTCGTTCCTTTATTTCTTCACTTGTAATTGGCACGTCCAGTTCAGCGCATTCATTTATATTGTTGACTGGAATATAACTTTGATCTGTATCAGGTTCCACTGTATTTACATTTGTAAAGTGCTGAAATAAGGTTTCCAATTCAATTTTCGTGGTATTTTCTTCTTTATTTGTTTGTTTATTGAACAATTTCCAGAAGGCCTTACTATCGCCTTTGTGCAAGCGACGTAAATCTGCACCCAGCTGATAACGCTTATTTTATGCACATGTTCTTATTATTCTTTTATCACTCTTGCTAGCTCTTTGTAGGCTTTGTCTATTTATTTCAGTTTCATTTAGATTATATCTCTTTTTCACCTTGTGATATTCCCTCCTTTTTTCATTACAGTCTCTGCCAAACCATGGTTGGGAGTTTTTCTTGCGTTTACATTGATAATGGGTTTTTTCGCCCAAATGATTTTTCTGCACTTTCAAGGAAAAATTTTCCTTCATATTAATTGTCTTATTTATATCAATTTGAACATCGCCATTTTTAATTTCCAGTATGCTATTTTTGATATCCGCGAAGCTATCTTGGCTTAAATTATCCACAAAACTAGACTTCTTTTGTTCTATCCATCTAAGTGGGGTTGTTTCGTTGTTGTTGTTGTTATTGTTGTTGTTGTTGCCGCTGCTGTTGTTGTTGTTATTGTCGTCGTCGTCGTCGTTGTTGTTGTTGTTGTTGTTGTTGTTGTTGTTGTTGTTGTTGTTGTTGTTGTTGTTGTTTCAGCCGCTTTCGTCTAAATGTGTGTCGCTGTCATTATCGTTGCTGCTGTTGCGATGTCGTTGCTGCCGTCGTCATTGTTGTCGTCGTTGTAACCGTCGTAATCGTCATCGTCGTCATCATCATCCTCGTCGTTACTCTTGTTTGTGGTGTTGTTGTTGGTAATGGCTGTAGTATTGACATGGTCGTAGTGTTGATGGTAGTGTTCGTCACTCGTCATGCAGCTGCTGCTGATGTCACCGCAGCCAGGGCTGCTACAGTTAGAAGCCATGCGATTAATAACGGTATTATATTTTATCGCAGCCATATTATAAGGAATAGCGTCAATCCTAGACGTCTTTGTGGTAGGGCTCTGAGTAATGTCATGAATAGATGCAGTACCGGGGAGTTGTATGCTATTAGCCGTAGCAGCAGCAGCAGCAGCAGCAGCAGCAGCAGCAGCAGCAGCGGCCATAGCCGCCACAGCAGCAGTCGTAACAGTAGTAGTGGCCGCAGCAGCAACATCAGCAGTGACAGCAGCAACTACATTGGTAGCAGCAGTAGTAGTGGTAGAGGTAGCTATAGTAATAGTCGCAGTAGTAGCAACAGCAGTAATAGTAGCAGTAGCAGTAGTAGTAGTAGTAGTAGTAGTAGTAGTAGTAGTAGTAGTAGTAGTAGTAGTAGTAGTAGTAGTAGTAGTAGTAGTAGTAGTAGTAGTAGTAGTAGCAGCAGTAGTATATTGATTTTCACTGTATGCGCTATTTTCGATTTCATCGCAGCATAAGATAAGAAAGCGGTTTTTCAAAATAGTAATATGGGAATCACAGTCCGGGTTTAAGCACTTTTGGCTGGTTAGAGAAGGGGAGGTGGGATGGTGGTTAGCTTGTTTGACTTTAACACAAGTAAATGAGTTAACATACGGGTGAATAAAATAGTTAACAGGCGTCGATGAATTACAGTAAGTATTTGATTGACGCTTCGGTTCGGTTACTTTACTTTTGGCCTTGCTGATCGCTGCTTTGTTTGTGTCATATATATATATATATATATATATATATATATATATATATATATATATATATATATATATATATATATATATATATATATATATATATATATATATATATATATATATATATATATATATATATATATATATATATATATATATATATATATATATATATATATATATATATCTCAAGCCAGAATTACAAAATTGGGATGTGTTGCTTTCGTAACCACTGTCATATCTATTATTATTATTATTATTATTATTATTATTATTATTATTATTATTATTACTATTATTATTATTATTATTATTATTATTATTATTATTATTATTAATGGTTCGGTATTCATTGTCGGTGTGATTAATATTATTGTCAATATTTCGCAGTTCATTATACCCTGAAATGTTCTCCGCGACAGGGTTTGTTTCGCGATAGTTTTGATTTGTCTGCATTTCTCCCCGCGGATTTCCTATCTCGTGTTTGGAATATACAATTGTCAATTAATATAAAGCCGATTGTATACTAGTTTAGGCGTCTGGTGTGTACGTCTTGCCTGCATCATTATTGGCACGAGGTTCTTACGTTGTTCACCGATTTCAAAAGGATACTGCTGCACTATGCTGTAAGCAGTCCCTCTTAATTGTTCGAATCCTGCTTGTCTCACGCGCTCGTGGTCCTGGTAGAGTAGGAATCTGCCGATGATCGGCCTGGGCTGGTCATTGTTATTCGTCTTCTTGCCGATGCGAACTGTATCGGGTCCTCAATTTTAAGTTCGTTTACAATGAACTGGTTTAGCAACGAATACACATCTTCTCCTTCATCTTCGTTGATGCCGCGAAACAGGAGATTGTACTTCATACTTCTGTTTTCATGATCAATCACACGATCATGTGGCTCACTACATCGGTTACGTAGAAAATTGTTCTCACCCCTTAATTGGCTAACCTCCAGTCTTATGGCTTCGGTTGTGTCACTTTGGGTGCGAAGAGCCGTTTCGTAAGAGGCAGAGCGACTTTCGAGATCTCCATTATTAGTTTTATCAATGGCATCACTGATATGTTTTACATGCACTTCAATATTTTCAAGACGTTCAAGACTGCCCGAAATCCTTTGCTGTGAAATGCTAATGTCGTCCACTTTGGCAAAGAGAATTTCAAGCCGTCGAAGCACCCTATTCAACGCCATCTGTGGTAGTAGTTCGCCGGGGTGCCGTTGTTGCATGTGCACCGGCGGCGTGACCTGGAATTATGGCGTGGCTGAAGCATTTGACGTGCATAATAATTGTGGTGCAGGGGTAGAATTTGAATAACACCTCTAGTCCAGGTGTCTAAAAGCTGAGACATTTCACAGAGGGGGGTTGTTCAATAATTCCTTTGTTATGTAGGAGGGTATAATTACAGGGCACTTATTTTGTACTGTACCGCTTTCTTCACCCATTTCCTCCCATGCGGATGATAGTTATTAATTTACTGATCACTATTGCTAACATTTTGATGAATAATTTTAACGCAATTTCGTTATCTTGGTTCTAGCTTATATATTTGAAATAATTTTAACTAATTTGCATGATTTTAAAGATGGCATGATTTCATAGAGATGAAAACCCGTTTCCATGGAATGCAGAATGAAATAAGTTCAAGATCAGAGGCTTTAATTGAATAAAGGAGGTACACAGCTCATAGGATAAAAAGATTAATTGGTCACTGGTCAGGGAGAATTTAGTTATTTCAATAATGCATTAAAGTTCATAGCATTTATCAGATCTTTATTTTGGCAGTTTAGATAGCAAAACATTATTTTTGAAAATCTACCACTGGAATAACCGGCTCACTTATCCAGCTAGCCACTCCAGTGGTAAATTTTCGAAATAGCCTTCCACTGGACTGTCAGTGGACGTTTCTCATTGCAGAAGGTGTTTTGGCCGGCTTAGGTGTAAAGGGTTAAGGGCTAACCTGCTCTTCACTGAATTATGAGTATCTCAAATGCTAGTGTTCAAAGCAAAGATATAACTAAGGTGTTAAAATTTATTTTAATAGAAGCTGTTGCAGCCATAGGAGACAAAAGTATTCAGTAAAATTAATCAAAAATATTCAGTAAATATCATCAACCTGCATATAGAATGAAATGTGGTAAATGCTATCATATAGATCACTTAGTATGAAATGCATTCAGGGCATATAAAGATCAGTGTATAATTTACAGATATTACATGTACATTTTATAGCCAACAACGTTCAGTAAATCTATGACAAATATGACTGGAATTGATTGGAATTGAATTGGAATTTATCAATTCTGGTCAATTCAAATTATCAATTCCAAATTCAATTCCAATTCCAGTGTCTTAAAATTTATCAATTTAAATTCCAATTCCGGAGTCCTCAGATTTATCAATTCCAATTCCGGAATTGCATTGGAATTGACTGTACAATTCCAATTCCAATCGGAATTAACCCCAACCCTACTACCTGTCTCTACGTGCAATCTGTGAGATCCCGTTATGAGCCTAGATAGTGCTTGCCTATATTTACTAATCTTTACATCATCTAGATACGATTTGTAAGTCAGCTCCTGACCTTAAGTGTCTATACAGCCTTATTTTACTATTTGTGTTTAAGTGACCTCTCCACTCTTGTAAATACATGCCATACACTCTCTGTTTATATTGCAAAATAAAGTTATTTCTATCTAAGATATTACCTTGTTGTATCCAAATATCATTAAACCCCTTCTACATAGCATATTGCGTAGTGTGCTCACCCAATTATTGCAGTTGCTATTGTTCTCCCAGTCATTATATAAAACACTATATACATTTTTACTAACCTGTTTCATTTTAGATCTAAGATTTTGCACCAGGATGTCAAGATCCTGATTTCCCGAACTAGCTTTAAAGGTACCCTGCCTAATTCACCATATACAACACAATTCGATGTACATTGTCTCACACTTAATTGCCGCTTACAAAATTTTTAATGACATTTTTCCACATCAAGACCTTGATGGCGCCCCCACACTTCACTACCATAGCACAGAATCGGCAAAATGAGTTTTTCGAACAGGCTACATAAATGACCCGGCGTTAAGCCTACAAATGTATTACAATGCGTCTCTAGAGCAAAAATTGCTTCCTGTGCCTGGTCAGCTAGACATCTCTGTGCTAAAGAAAATGGCCCTGTTTTGGTAAATACTATTCCTAAATATTTAATCTTGTGGACCACTTCAATTTCGTTTGTCCCATACCAGAACGTGTCCCTACTAAACGCCATCTCTTGCAATAATCAAGCAAAATACCTAATCCTTTCTGTATACCTACTATAGTTTCTGACATTATAATTATATCATCTGCGCATAAAATTAAAAACAATTTAATTAATGTTATATCTACGCCGTCCACCGCTCCCCGAACAAATTCTTCTTCTAACTCATTTACATATATTGCAAACAGAAATGGTGACAGGCTTCCTTGGCGCACACCAGAATTACATTCTGAATTGTCGGATAGTTCTGAATTCGCTCTTACACATGTTTTATGCCCTTAGACATCGACATAATAATGTTAATTATGTTGCCCCTAATTCCCGGTTTTAACAATTTATACCACAGATAATCTCTCACTACATAGTCAAAAGCATTACTAAAGTCAACGAAGACGCAATATAATTTCTTTCCTTTGTATCAATCTAATATATAAATCATGCCGCTATGAGTGAATATGCACAGATATAGGTCACACTATAGATAGCTGTCTCTAGATCTTGTCTAATCATGTATCAGCAAGTGCGTCATATCTAGTAGCCGGGTCAATATGTTTTGAACTAAAAAAATTGCTCCAAAAGGGATTTCAATGTTTTATGGTAAGGTTTGGTCTACTAAAGAACATACTAAAAGTCTACCACAATCTTACAATCGGAAAGGCATTATTTTCAAGATGGCGTCCAAGATGACCGCAAAAACCATAAAAATGGCCATAAGTCGTTAACTATTCATACAAGACTGGCGAATTTGGTATTTAACCCCCATCTTCATTGTACCTAGCAACAGATTAAGACCAGGTAGAATGCCATGGGGTTATTAGATATTTGTGAAATCCAACGTGGTGCACAAAATCGCCGCAAAACCCAAAAAATGGCCATACGTCGTTAATGTATCCCATCTGCAGAGCAAATTGAGGATATCAGCGATGCAGTTGAAATTCGTCAAAGAGGAGCTGATGGAATCAATGTACCGACTATTCAAAGAGGTCACGTTGTTGTGAGAGCTGGTAATAAAGTGCATCAGAACTGTCATAAGCAATATATAAAACGCAGAACATATACGAAATGAGCTGGTAAAGAAAAGTTATCCCTCCATAGCAGCTAAGAGAAGCGCGAGAGCGTCTACATATACATTTAATAGCAAAACTGCGTGTCTTTTCTGTGGGTGTATGACCACGATAGAGGACACAGACTATAGTTATGTTAAGACGGGTTCCTTCGTAAAGACAGTTCTGGAGTATTGTGATAGTCCTTCAGATGATTGAGCTTTCACTGTGAAAGGTCAGGTTGAATACTATGGTTGTGATCTGCATGCTACAGATTGCTTGTATTCATGTAGCGGAAATTTCCGCTCTGGACTTGACGTCCACCTACACTTTTAGAACATTCCTAAGTTTAAGCACAAAGGTCTGGTAGATCCAAAGACAAAGACCATGAGCAAGAGTTTCTGCTCTTAGCTTGAGCTGCACGATGGAGAACAACTGACTGTTACCGTTTTGGGGGAGAAAATGAAGGAGTTTCTGTCTGGTGCGGATTCGCTTTCATATGGCAATCAACATCTCAAGAGCCAGTTGCAAGAACGGTATGGAACCGCTATCCATTTTGCAGAAGAGGGCCTTGATAATATTGTGGCAATGAGGAAAGGATCATCGCACATACTGAGGTCTTTCTTCACACAAACAAGACAGGAGAGTGATGAAGAATCACAAAAAAGGGAAATCTTTGAAAATGCTGCAATGTTGATTAAAAGTGGCATTAAGTCTATTGTTCCGTCTATTACAAATCAGTGCCAAAGTGCTCAGACACTTGAGCTTAATTCCGTCCTTTCATTCATTCCTGACACGCTGAAAACAGCATTGCATATCATATTTGTTGGTGCAGATACTAGACGAAGGGTTGCAGGTATAGGTCAATCTATCAAGCAGTTCGGTCACGTGCAGTCATTGCTCCATTCCAAGTTGGTCTTGCTGTGCAGACACGTCATTTGTAAATGTCAAAATTTCCTTCAAATGTAT
Organism: Chaetoderma sp. LZ-2023a; assembly: GCA_034401795.1. NCBI lineage: Eukaryota > Metazoa > Mollusca > Caudofoveata > Chaetodermatida > Chaetodermatidae > Chaetoderma > Chaetoderma sp. LZ-2023a. The sequence continues at coordinate 14,760,285 of CM067366.1, read as the reverse complement.
TGGCAATTAAATGGTTAATTGAAATAAATAGTATTTTGAGAGCTTTAATGCGCTGTTGACACAAAAGGGGTTAAAGCAGAAAATACCGGTAATAAATACATTTTACAACGATTCAGTAACAGATGATAAATCTCAGATTATTTACAAATATATTTAATCCACATTTGAATCCAGAAAATGGGAATGACAGCTAGACAGCTATATAGATATATTAAATAGTCTAAAGCAGTTGTAGAAAGACCTCAGTATCTGCCAGTCAAATTAATCTCAAAACATGTCATTGTTCATTGTTAGAAATATCAACATATTAACATTCCCGGAGACAATGTGTGCGCTTCTTGTTCGAAATACGGCCTGCTCCCGAGGGCACGCGCTCTGCTGGCACAGATGTTGCTGGGACACCAAGAATTTGAGGCACATTTAGCTAATATTGGAAAACGTTTTGAATTTTCTCGCCACCACTGTCGCAGAATAGATTCAAATACATTGGCGCAGCAGGTTCTCGTAAGAAACGATCTATTTCGCTGTCCCGTTTCTCAGTAGTGACATTATCTGTTTGGCTTAACAAAATTGCCATAGCTGAATATATCGACCCGGGTTCGGACGCGCAGCTAACCACATCTAGTTTATTTATTAATTGCTTGTGCCCATTTAGACTTAAAGAGATGCTAATCTCATCTCAAATGTTGTATTGCACTGATAGATTACGGTTTACAGATTCCATATCATTCGCATCCTGTCACATTTCCTTATCTGTATCGCAATTATTTGCTTTGTATTATCGTGTAAATATTGAACAGTGATCGCTGCCATTTTGTCTCCTCAAGCCACAGCAGCAACAACTTCCAGTCAATTTAGTTTCAAAATATTCAACAGCTTACCTGTATGGTTGCTTTGAGACCACATTGTCAAAATATAGATGGCACCTCTATGACAGACACAGGTCTTTTTGATTGTTTGAAAATTAAATCATGACAGCCATCATAGGGTGTAGAAATGTACCAACATTTAGCTACCAAATCGTGAATATCTTTCTTCAAGCGATTAGTGGGTGATGTCATGTAAGTGCCAATGTATTACATCTTTATTATGTAACACTCATCTTGTTGAATATTTTGAATCTAATTCGATTGGAAGTCGTTGCTGCCTAAGGCAGCAACGATTTCCAGTCAAATTAGTTTCAAAATATTCAACAAATTAGCTGTTTCACACAACATTGTCAAACTATAGCTGGCATCCCTATGACTGAACGTATACACCGAGGCAGACACACTAGGTTTTTTCTGATTGGTTGAAAAGTAAATCATCACAGCCATCATAGGGTGTAGAAATGTACCAACATTTAGCTACTAAAGCCTGAATATATTTCTTTAGCGGCATGATAAATGCTTAAAACTACCTGTATAGGTTATGAGTGACATATTAGATCACTAATAACTGAATAGCTATCAAGAGGTGAGATTAGTTACCCTTTAAATTATACGCCTTTGCAATTTGTAATAGACATGGTACAGTTTAAATTGATGATTTGTATGTATTTCTGCATATTCACACGTGAATTCTGAAAGCTTAATTACCATTAATCTTATGGCTGTATAACAACACGTGCAGAGATAGTGAAGCGTGGAATCGATTACAATGATTCGATTGTAGGCGCATAATGGTATTTTCTTTAATGTATGTATGTTTTTATGAAGTATATTGTGTATTGTAATAGAGCTTGCGCTCTTTGTGGTTTACAGTGTGGCATATACCAGAAATATACAACGTAGTATACGAGAAGGACTATATAAAGTATTAGCAGTATCTACGTTACCACGTGCAAATAGGAAAGATCACAACGTTATCCAATATTCCTAAAGAAGTTGCGAATATTTCAAAAGCCCGATATATATGTATATTTTCGCAGATTAGATCTCTAATGTGACTTGGTTATCTTTCGCTTAGGCCTGGTTTAGTACAACTTACATTAGAATATCTGTAAAGTTTAGGCTATATTCAGAATGGAGAATTTTAATGAGAACATTCCAAATCTAAACATAATATCTGATTATCGTGACTCATTCCTTAGCAACAATGAGACAAAATATGTTAATTTTGTCTCTGAAACATTTCAAAACAGAAGTGTGCTGTCATCATCAAGTGATTCCGTGGATGCAATCGGTAGATACGCATCGCTCATTGGAGTGGTTTTGTTAAGTGTGTTCACTACGGGAGGTAATCTTGTCATTATTCTTGCAGTTACCAAATCAACTAATTTGAGCAGTACCAATTACAGCGTGTACATTGTATCATTGGCGCTTGCTGATTACTGTGTAGGTTTGCTGGTAATGCCACTAATGACAATATATACATACTACGGATACTGGCCACTTGGAAATGTTCCATGCACTCTTTTCATAGTCCTTGATTACGGTGTCTGTACCACTTCTCAGGTACACCTGAGTGCTATTGCATATGACCGACTACAATCCGTATCACAGCCATTAAAATACCGATCAACTTTCACCCGAGGGCGCGCAACAAAGATCTGTGTCTGTCTCTGGGTGGGTACTTTCTTATTCTGGACACCGGGTGTTCTCGTGACGCGCATCCTCGAAGCAGTAGACGGTACCATGATTCTTGATCAGTGTTATTATTTGCCAAATAAATATTATGTACTTACATCTATGATGCTCTATTACCTTATTGCCGATGCATTGATGGTGACGCTGTCGGTAATGCTGGTCCGTGCACTGCGAGCGAGACGGATTCCAGAGGTAGAGAGCAAGACTGATGAACCACATCCAGGTGTATCTGTTAAACACACTGCAGTCCACCAACAGCATATGATACGTATAAGAACAAAGGATTCGGATAGTGACGGCATATTGAATACTAAAACATCTACTGGTCAGCTTAATACCGTGACATCTAAAGAACTGGGGAAAATCAGTGATCAGAATCGTCGTGTTATTCGTACCTTGGTTAGTCTCATCACTATTTATGGAATTTGTCTTGCGCCATTTACTCTCCTCCTTCCAGTAGTGTCTTTTTGCAATTCTTGTATACCCGCTAAAGCTTTAGAGGTAACATATTGGATGTCCTATGCAAATTCATTTGTTAATCCATACTTGTATTTATCCCTCAACTCTGATTTTCGCTTGGCATTTCGTCAGGTATTTTGCTGATAATCTTTAACGGTAGTCATGTTAACCATGTATTGGTCACAGACACACATAGATATTCTTGGATACTGCAGAGATTCGTCATGAAACATCATAAAAGGATCGGTGTCTAGTTATGCGCCGCCCATTTCTAACAAAGCTCCGCCTACTATGCATGTGTGTTGGAATGGATTTATATATTTTTAATCTTGAATTCCAAGAATTCGAATTACAATGTAACTATAATGTAGCGTGTTTGGCGGCCATATTGAGTTTTGTTATTTGATGGATTTTCAAACAGAAATTGAATTTCTATAGGGTTTGGGTATGCTGATTTCAACCTTACCATTTCTGAAACTATCGGAGCATGGCAGCATGTGATAAAATTACCATCTAATACATGTGGCGTTTATAGCAGGTAGGCTGCATTCCACAATTATTTTATTCATTTGGCTGACCAAGCCCAGTTAGCAGCAGTTGTTGGTTCGAGTGAGTTGAAGGTTATTTTAAAAATAGTTTGACTGAAAGTCATTGCTGCGTTAGAAAGCAACAGCGTTCAGTCAAATAAATTCCAAAATACTCAACATGATAGATATATAGCCAGCACAGGAAAATTGTGCATTACGGGAAAGTATTTTCCAAAAATATCCCAATGCATATATTCGTGCCCTATTTAATTTTCTAGTTCCCATTCATGCCATGTCTATTCTCGGTTTTTTTCGTTTCATTGGGCATACATCTTTTACGCCGGCTAGAGGGATACAGCTATGCCGTCCCATTTCTAGCTATGCCCAGCCCATTTCTAGCTATGCCTGGTCCATTTCTAGCTATGCCTGGTTCATTTCTAGCTATGCCCAGCCCATTTCTAGCTATGCTTGGTCCATTTCTAGCTATGCTTGGTCCATTTCTAGCTATGCCTGGTCCATTTCTAGCTATGCCCAGCCCATTTCTAGCTATGCCTGGTCCATTTCTAGCTATGCCCAGCATGGTTCTAGCTATGCCCAGCCCATTTCTAGCTATGCCTGGCCCATTTCTAGCTATGCCTGGTCCATTTCTAGCTATGCCCAGCCCATTTCTAGCTATGCCCAGCCCATTTCTATCTATGCCTGGTCCATTTCTAGCTATGCCGGGTCCATTTCTAGCTATGCCCAGCCCATTTCTAGCTATGTCTGGTCCATTTCTAGCTATGCCTGGTCCATTTCTAGCTAAGCTCCACCCACGTTTACGTGTGTTGGAAAGATTTCTATGCCATAGGCAGCAAAAGTTACCAGTCAATTTAGTTTCAAAATATTAAACAAAATATTTATTAAGTTGTGTATACATCATCAAAGACATACAATTCGTACAATTTGAGGCAGACTGTAAAGTTTTCTGGTTGGTGGCTATAATTCATTATCCCCACGATTTTAGAAGAAAGTTATGATTATGCCATCCACTGAGTGTGCGCACGTGTGTTAAAATGGTAAAATTAATTATAATGCAACGCTTACGAAACCATTGGAGGGAATTCAACCAAATTTGGTATGTCTGTTACACATATGATTGCAAAGTGCAAGAGGATATTAACTTTGGCTCCGTAACCAGGGGATGGGGGTGGCATCAAACGGTCTAATGTTAATGTGCAGAAATTGATAGTAATGCAACTCCTCCGAAACCTTTAGACGGAACTTAACCAAATTTAGCATGTGAGCTACCCATATCAGCGTGGCGTGCGAGAGCACATTTAGATTTGACCACGCCCCCAATCTGGTGGGGTGGTTATTTGGGAAAGGGCAGGTCAAACTGTTAAAAATTGATGGTAACGCAGCTCCGTTTAAACAGTTGGGTGGAACTCAACCAAATTTGGATCCGTCTCGTGGGGTGGAGCTCGTCATCAAAAGTTCAAGAAATTTGTTGTGACGCCAACTCCTCAGAAACAGTTGGACAGAATTTAAATAAATTTTATATGCGAGTTATTCATATCAATATAGAGTGCGTGAGCGGATTTACATTTTTCTCTCATTTAATATCACTATGATCCACCGAGTGGAAAATTAGCACAGTTCACGAGCTTTAGCGAGTGCAAAGTGATAATTTTCGATGAGGTTGATAATAGTGACATTGTTAGATCTTTGCAGCTAATCACACCCTGACAACTAGCACATTGGGCGCATTAAATGCATCCCACACCACAGCAACAGCGCATTGACAGTGCGGCATTATTTTTGCCCACACTGGCGCAGCACATAAAAGCAGCAGAATTGAAAGCAATCAAAGTAGACGCAAGAAGATGAAGTCGTCGCCTGTTGTCGTCGTCGTCGTCGTCGTCGTCGTCGTCGTCTTAGTAGTGGTGGTAGTAGTAGTAGTAGTAGTAGTAGTAGTAGTAGTAGTAGTAGTAGTAGTAGTAGTAGTAGTAGTAGTAGTAGTAGTAGTAGTAGTAGTGGTAGTAGTGGTAGTAGTGGTAGTGGTAGTGGTAGTGGTAGTAGTAGTAGTAGTAGTAGTAGTAGTAGTAGTAGTAGTAGTAGTAGTAGTAGTAGTAGTATTCTTGCAAGATGATTGCTTTTAGAAATCGTGATCGATCTTTAAGAAGCATTAAGATTTCTCAAGATGTATCGAGTTGTAAAATGTCCTGCTGAATATTTTGGAATTGATCCGACTGCCTGGCGCAGCAACGGCTTCCAATAAAACTAACTTCAACCCACTTAACTGATTTCCATATTGTAGCTGTGAAATTGAGATACAGAATCTCTGGGTTGAAAGGGTTATTTAGTCACTTCACCCACACAAACCTCAATTCTGACCATAAGCCAGTCATTACAGCCTCCATATGAACCAGCTCTACCTAATGTATAAACGCCATACCAGGCAAGAGGGTAGAGTCACCTACAACTTACCCAAGCTCATCAGCGATACTGACACTCAAATGCCATACTCCGATCCAAATGAAGCCCTAACCAAAATACTGATATTTAGGGAATCATCAGCTACTAGCACCATAGGTGTTCTAAAAACAACAGAACTAGGTATACTGACGACCCTTTCGTAGTAAAACTGACAAAAGAACAAAAAGCGTTGTGTCTGCGCCTTTATCAAAGTGGCCAAAGTGAAGATCGCACCAAACTACGCCAGAAGCGCAATAACATTCTGCGCCATATTAGCAAATGCTTAAAAGATTTTGCTATCCAACAAGCAGACGCCCTAGCAGATGACTGCCACAAAATGTTTCGGGCAGCCCGAGCCCTGAGAGTTGCTGACTACACACTACCACTAACTGTACACAACTCTGAAGGACACTTTATCGGGACTGACAAGGGCAAAACCGAGGCAATCCGAGAATGGTTCAAGGAACAGTTCACTGACAACGATGATGAACATTTGCACCCATTATCAGAAGACCCCAGGCCATTACTAACAACAATTAATACAGCAGAAGTTGAGAAGTCACTTAAAGCCCTGAAAAATGGACGTGCATCTGTACCTGATGGCATGAGCAATGAACTATTCAAATATGCAAGTGACATTATCTCAAAACCGATCACACACATAATCAATTCAGCTTTTACGCACCACCTTCCAATCGATGCTGTAGGCCAAGGCATCCTTATCGTGCCACCTAAGACCAAGAAGCCACCTGGCCCCAGCTAATCTACGGCCCATTGTGCTCCTTAACAGCATATGGAAAATCCTATCCAATGTTACTCTATACCGCATCCGAGACTAGATCGACGACTTAACCGGATCATGTCAAAATGGCTTCAAACGTGGACGCAGTTGCGCAGACAATCTATGGGCTCAACACATGATTGTGTCGGTAGTCATGTCCAAACACTGTGATTTCCACAAAATGGACTTTGACATGTCACGAGCCTTCGACACAATTAAGCGCTCACAAATCCTAGAAGTGCTATGCCAGGCCAGTTGTAATGGAGATGAGCTACGACTAGTGAGGCTACTGTTTGCAAACACCAAGTTGAGAGTACGAGTCAAGTCAGTGAAGTCTGTAGAGCTTGAGACATAAATCGGCTCCCCACAGGGAGATGGTCTATCCCCTATTCTCTTCACCTGTTACCTGGCTGCTGCATTGAGATCCAGGCGGGAAAATTCCACAAGACCAACCCCCCCCCCCCCCCGAATCCTCACCCAACTCCCCCCCCCCCCGGGTCTCAATACTGGGCATGCCGCTAGAGATGGAATATGCCGACGATGTGGACTTTATAGATGAGGAAAAGAAACCCATTGACGAACTTCTCCCAATAGCTGCAAGCAAACTAAAAATTGAGAATCTCTTTATGAATAAATCTAAAACAGAGTTCGCCCACATATACCTATCTACAAAGCATGACACTAAAGAAAATGACGATCCACTCCGTGGTGGCGAACCATGGAGGAAAAGTAAAATCCTGGGCTCATTGCTTTGCAGTACTGCTAACATTGCTGCACACTGCATCATTGGAAACATAGCTTTCCAGTCCTTCTGGAAACTATGGATTCGTAGATCAAAAATGCCCTTGGTAAAATGACTACGTTTATACAATGTAACCTGCGTATCCTTGATGACGTATAACTGTAACAGCTGGGCAGCAAAGGCAGTTCTAGACAAACTTGACGCCTGCCACCGCAAACACCTACGTACCATCACTGGACACCGATGGCCAGAGAGCATAATTTCCAACGATGCACTATACAAGATGTGTAATACGACGCCGCTGTCTGTAAAAGTCGCCCAAGCAAAGATGGTCCATGTTTGGCAATGTGCTAAGACTGCCAGAAGAGACACCAGCACAGAGAGCCTTGGAATTCGCCCTACTCGGAGCCAGCAAATACAAAGTCAGGAGAGGACGTCATTGCATAAATCTGCTAAGCGTGCTACGAGGTGACCTCAAGAAAGTAGGATTAAGTACACTCAAGTCAAGAATGGACCTGAGGAAGCTAAGGATTTTGGCTGAGGACAAGACATAGTGTACAAAAGTGAAGAAGGACTGATTGCAGCTGTAGGATGTTTCTACTACTACAGCTGCAGAATACAGTAATCATGCATACATACCCACACATATCGATAATATTAATCCATGTTTTCAGACTGTCACTCACCCGCTTTTCAAAACTTTCACATTATTACTATAGCATTGTTTTCACCTAAGCCATAAAATGCCACATTTTCACGTTGCGCTTAGGTGATTTTCAAAGCATAGAGTGGTTTTAAGCCTAGTAGTTTCCACCTAAATGTGATTTATCTAGCATCTTTTGAAAGCCCCCTATAGGGCTTTGTAACGCACACTATCAACAAGCATATTGTTTTTTTACTCAGAAATCTCCAGAACTTGCGTGATACGTCAAATTCACACGTGACTTGGCGGCCACACAGACTAATTTTTCACGTAAAGACACCCAACAGGTAACCTGACCTATAACGGTTCGTAAGCTGTACACATTTCAGACTTGTGGATGCTAGAATTTGATTGTACCTATTTGAAAGAATACTTTATTGTAGGCCTGCATAGGTATATAAGCCAAAACATGGTCAGTATATATTTAATATCAGTACATAGAATCTTTTGTGCATTTGATGAATGTATGCTATTCACAAGACATTAGCACATCCAATTGATCAATACATTCATAAACCTAACCCGAATTAAAAAATTTCTACCAAAGTCCAAGTGACTTGTCCTTTGGCCTCAAAGTCATTGTACTCCACCCTCTTGACATAGGTAAGCATATGCCAAATTATCACCATGATAGGATGAACCAATCCTAAGATTTAAGATGATATGTTGTGATAAACTAAAAACGTAACTGAAAGCAATGATAGAGTTTTATAGCAAGGTGACAGTGACCTTGACATTTGACCTCATAACCTATATATCATTGTACTCCATCCCCTTGATACAGTCAAGAATGTGTCCAAATTTATTTAATGGCGCGGACAAATTCTGTGATATACGACGATACGTAGACCTATGCCAAAAAACGTAACCAAGATTAGACGCCGACAGAAAAACAAGCAGACAAATGGACGAACAGACAGATGAAGTAACCGAACCAATTGCTATGTTGGAAAAAATTCTAATTTTCTCAAATAACAAGAATTAAATCAATATCTACTTGTCTACAGTCAATACAATTAGTTAACGTCATAAGAATGTTACAGTAATGAAACGCAATCGCAAGTGAGATCTGATCATTGGATATGTGTACAAACGCATATGGGTATAATTACCGTAATTCTTATCCCACACTCCAAATCATATGACCATATGGAAATAACTTTGATCAATACAATAAAATTGTATTTTTTGTGAAACAACGCATTGCATATGAAATCGGAATATAGATTGTAAAAATAGACAGGCGCACATAGCTATGGATGAGTGCATGATTGTGTATTGAGGTGGGTAATCGAATGTTTGCTGGTAATTTCAGGTAGGCACAGGAACATATGGGCAGGTGAAAGGTCGTACATACTTAGAGACACATTGATAATTCTCGGGACCGTCTGATGTTGGTCTATCAGTAAAACTGAAGAATATTTATATTGACTATCTGGGCCTGCCTAACATATCCTCCTCCTCCAGGTACGGGAATTTGTAGTTTTCCTTTGACGACGACCAAAATAATCAACGCTTATCTTGATCATATATATATACATTTATTATGCTACTATAGATATGAATTTCAAGGCAAAATCTCCAACAAATTAAACTTTAAACAAGATTTACATAGAATTACTAAATTTTGTAACACAACAAAAATACTAAGCCACTCAATTCACTGTTTGCTATAAGTCACCTGACTTAGATATCTCAGAAAATTTTAACCTATTCATTCCCATGGTGTGGGTTCCCTTGAAATAAGGTTAGCAGAGATACATCCCTCCATTGGGTAGTCTTGATTGTATCTCTTTAACTCTAAAGCAGTCATTGCTCTAGGGAACCGGTAGCATTATGTCTATACACTTTGTAACTAAAGCATCAGCATATACGGAAATAGGCACATTGCCTACACCATTTGGGTCTGTGTCCACTTCACCATCCTTATCCTTACCTGATTGTTCAGCGTCTAAGACCTGCTTAATATTTTGGAATATGGTAAATAGTTCCTCATTGCCTATGGCATCTTTTTCATCTTCACCTTCATCTTCACTCTCAGACTCCGCTGAGTCATTACCAGCTTCACTCTCCAACTCCGCTGGCTCATCATCTTCACTCTCATCTCTGTCATTTCTTCATCTTCACTGTCTAGATTTTCGCTATCTTCATCATTATGGAATCGGATCTTAAGCCGCTTCAGGTCATTTGACCTATTAAAAGTTGAAGCACATTCAAAACATGTATGTCTCGGCATATTGATTATAGGATAAATCTAGCAAGTATTCAAGTTACAAGGTTCTTCAAAGAAATCTGACTGCCTAACTACTCTGCAGTTTCACGTCCAACCACTTTGCGATGTTTAAACTGGAATGAGAAAAGGGATTGAATTTGTACCATTTATAGGATTATATGTACTGTGGCCGCAAATCCGCAATATGCGCCCGCAAATCCGCAACATGCGCCCGCAATCCGCAACATACGCCCGCAAATCCGCAAATGTGGCCCTCATGCGGCCGCACATGTACGCATGCATTTTGGCATGTATGCATGTTCAGGCATGTACATACACTTGTTGCCATCCACAACATGCGCCCGCAAACCTGCATCATGTGCCCGCAATCCGCAACATGCGCCCGCAATCCACAACATATGCCCGCAAATCCTCAACATGCAACCGCAATCTATCTAATAGTCCGGGAGCCAATTTTCAAAAGGGGTCTAGAAGAATGGTTTCGAAGCACACCCAGTATTCAGAAGGTTTGTCTCTATATTATGCTAGACCGATGTCTTGGGTATATTCTGAGCCATGTTGTACAAGAAAATTGTGGTATCACTAACCCGTGAGAAGCCCATTTACAATAGGTGTTGAATGTAGTTTTCAGACAATTTTCACAATGGTAAATTTTTCACAAACTTAAGCGCATGTTATATCAATACAATCTTAACCAAAATGGAAAGGAGTGATCGTATACATAATCAACCTCGTTTAAGACACCCGTATGTTGCTTTGTACATATTAGGGCACTTAGGTATTCTTGTGACTAGCAATACCTTAGCTACAACAATGCCCATGTTTTCTACATTTTTCATAATTAAACTTTTAACTGACATGCAGTGCATGTCTACACAAGCTGGCAGGACATATTTATCACGTGAGCAAATGAGAGAATGTTACTCATCCGTGTCAGAGTCATCTTCGACAATTGTATGCTGAACATTTTCACACATTCCACCTCCCATACAAAGGCATGCTTCAGTGCAGAGTAGATTGTTAGCCTTGCATTGACAGAGATCTGTTCTTTTGCAGGCAGACTTTTGACATCTACATGATGTGAGTTCAATTAATCCAAATGGTGCAGGATCCTTTGACATTAGAACAGGCTTGAGTAGACCATCCACTATACTCCAGCCATGTCCATTTGGAGATGGAAGATTCTGAACAGCTTGCAATGAACGTCTCCAAACAAGAGCTTGAAAATTGGCCCTTTCGGTGTGATGCTTTAGACTATTCGATGTAGGTGGAAGATTTTCATTTCTTTGTCTCTTTTGACAAAAGAGCCAATAACGGGTTTCATCAGCTGTCTTTCCCACATCCCTGGTGGTATACAACTCACAGACAAATTTCTCACATAGAATTGCAGTATTCGGTGATAAATCAACATGTTCGCCGAGTTGGGCTAAGCTAAGCTGATGACATTCAGATGACTTTAAGAGATTGGATGATTTTCTCTTAGCGACTCCAAATAATGCACTAGTACTATCACAACCTGTAAGAGAATGAAACCCAGGCAAAGATAGACAGATAGCTGGGCCCAGTACTTGAGCAACTGTATGTATTGGTATGTATCGCAATTTGTCCTTTGTGCCCATACGGAACCATAGTTCAGAACAGTGAAGCGAACAATACGTATATATACTAAGTACTGCCACGTCTGTATCAGGAGACTGTATAACAACACACATGTGGTCTTTTGAAGCGTGTAGCGCATGCAACATCATACGCATATCTGCTTCCTCGTGATCTGATCGAAGTTCTTCCAAATACGACGAATGGTTCGCTGAAATGACAACAACATCCATTCCATCGTTAAAGCCACCAGCAAGAATGACGCAATTGTCGGCAGATAGCATATTTGGACCAGTATCACGCCACCGCTTGCTGAGAAATGCAACCAGGTTACTTTTGTTGCTTGGATTGCTAATGTACTTGGCCCATTGCTTTGGAACAGGAGTATTTTCTCCAGCAATCTTTACTTCCAATGCTGTTGATGACCCACGTTTTAGCCGCTCTTCCACTTTGAGAGATTCCAGTCTATCATATCTGTCAAAAACTATATCTACTCTGTTGCAGTCTTCTTGATTCAGTGGAACTGTAAAGATGTGCCAGTATTTATCAGCCAATTCTCCAAATGTAGACGTACCTCCAGTTTTAACCATTTGCACAATTGCCATGCCATCTACTACATAAGCTGTTGCACCTGTCTTGTCAACAGGTGGAAGCCGTCCATCAACATTTACTTCCTTTTCTAGTTCACTTAACAAAACACTTTTCACATTCTTTCTTAGAGTCCCATCCGTATGTGACAATGATAGTGGAACAGCAGACAGTTCATACGTCATCACTAGTTTTAAATCAACATCTCTGGACCTTGCGGCAATAATTAATCGACCAAATAGTTCGCGGTCAGATCTCACATTGTGAATCTTTTCATCATTTGTTTTGAGTTTTTTCTTCTGTGCTAGGCTGGCAAATGTTTTAGGTTTTATGTGTGGCAACGTGTCCCAAAAGCTTCTCGTCTTAGTGTCCAGCCACTCCTGAACAAAATTGTCCATAATCTCCTTACCAATGTCACAGGCGGAAACAAGTCTCTTGGCGATTTCACTAGGCAATACCACGCCAGTTGCAATGTTTACAAGCGGAAGACACTCGCTGTCGTCGTTTTCCGCAATATTAAAGGGATTGGTCATTATATCTGATGAGAACATCGAAAGTATCTTCTGCACATCGGTTTCATCCCTGTTCATTCGATTAGTCCCCATTTCCTTATGTACTCCAAACATGTGACTATCTTGTGACCCACACATTTGCTTTGTGACCGTTGTTATGGCTGCCCTCTCGTGGCTAGTTAAAAACCACCTCTCCAGAGCTCCTGGCTTTTGTGTTATTCCAATAATACCACCTCGCTTTTTGGAATCCAAATTAATCGATTGCTCTAAGGCCATATCTGTCCACACTTGATTGAATGGATGGTGTGAGCGACTTATGGAATGATTTCCATTCAAGAATTGTTCATGTACATGGAGATGTGTACTTGGAAGCATCTTCATGTCCGCAAGATATATTGGCAGCCATCTTGCATAATTGGTTCTGTCCATGCTGTAGAAATATGGCGCCATAGCAGCAGTAGCAGATAGGTGTGCCTGCCAATCTCCAGTTCTCTCAGCTCTTATGAATCCAAGCAGCAGCTCTACCATATGAATATATGAGTTCCAAAATGCGAACAGGTGTGGTTTCGAGCTTGACTCAACTTTAAAGGATTTGAACAGCTGTTGCAATTTATTCACGTACATACACACCTCTTTGAAATTTTCTTGCAGTGCATCTAAATCGTCAATGCTGCTTCGGCACATCTTAATTTTCTCATCCAGACTCTCCAAATTTGTTGGAGTAATGTGGTCTTCATGTTGTCCATTTTGTTGAACCCATTTGGAAAAAGACTGCCATTGTAATCGCAGCAGCGCTTCCAGAACCAATTTGTGAGCCCTCACTCCTCGCTTATATGACGTCCCTTTAAGTAGAGCAGCAGCCGTGCTGCTACCATATGTGCTGGCCTCTATGAGGAGATATTCTAGGCCAGAGTCATCAAACATCTTTCCAATAACAGCTAAGTAGTTTAGCGCAATGTGGAATCCCCCCAGTCTGATCACAGTATCACTAAACTCTTCTTTATATCGCCACTGTATCTCCTTTGCCTTGACATATATGGCCAAGTCGAATGTAATGACCGAGTCATTCTGTCCTAGTGTTGTCATCATTCTTTGAACTTGTTTCATGACCGTATACACCGTATTGAATTCAGTTGGTGATCCGGAAATCATTGGACAGTAACCGATTTGTGTAAAAGGTGCGTTAGCACATGATACAAGTGCATTAAATCCACTCCAACTAGGGACTGTTTGTGTTTCTGTGGTCATCATGGGTACAAGATCTACTGCAAACAATTTTATTGGACACATTCGAACGATGGCCCATGCAAGATCCATGACTAATGCCTGTTCCTGGATTGAGCTATCACATTGGTACCAATCCTTCTTGACAGTGTCTATGAACGCGGTCACAACTGCTCTTCTACCAAACACCCCACAATCAATAATTCTGTTTTCGGTACCTGGTGCTGTCAAAGCCCTTCTCCTGACTGAGTGTTCAGCATGTATGACACGCTCTGGTCTTGGGCCAAATTGCATTCGTTGGAACATCACCATTGTCGTTGAGTGAGTTGTCTGTTTACCGTCTAAGGTTTCTTCAAGTATATCATTGTTATCAGCTGCTACTTGAACGAACGAGTTTGGAACAATGTTTGTTGGTATTACAACTCCATACCGTGTTGATTGAGCTAATACTTCAAGCGCCATACTAGTGTCAACTACCTCAATATCATCATAGGAAACGCTATGACCCATACGATTCAGAATGGTGACAACTTGTTTGGAACCTGTAAGATGCCTCATTGTCATAGCGAGGCTTATGTGTTTTGGCATTTTCTTTCTCCCGTGTGATACACAATGCGCTATGTCTTGGCATATCATCATTACATGCCTCTCATCACCTTCATTAGC
Organism: Chaetoderma sp. LZ-2023a; assembly: GCA_034401795.1. Taxonomy (NCBI): domain Eukaryota; kingdom Metazoa; phylum Mollusca; class Caudofoveata; order Chaetodermatida; family Chaetodermatidae; genus Chaetoderma; species Chaetoderma sp. LZ-2023a. The sequence continues at coordinate 14,745,233 of CM067366.1, read as the reverse complement.
ACATTCTGATCTAACATTACCAAACTGCTCTGGTGCTAAATCTGCATTCGTGGTAACCCACCGCAGCAGCCAGTAGAGGCTTTGGGGAATAATTTCCTTTGCTTTTGCGAGTGTCAGATTGTCAACATCAACTGGTTTAATGGTGATCCCCTCACAAGACTCCAAATCTCCCTTCAAAATCTGCGCTGCGTGGAACAACGTGTGAACATCATTGCTAGTAGTATCAGTTGAGCCATGTGGCCTATCAGTATACGCTGATCTACCACCAGCTGCATTGCCAGCTGAATTAATAACATCTTCTAAAGATATATCACTGGAATAAACAAGCTCGGGTTTGGAAGGGTTTAGCTGCTGGTGAAAAACGATTGAATCCTGAAAGTAGTTTTGTAATCGGCTTTTCAGTCTTTGGGAGCGGTAGTTGTCAGCAGTCACACCATTATTCTTTAGATAAAACTTGAATCGACTCAACAAATATGTCATGCTGTAAGCTTTTCCTGATACAAGTCCAGACTCTATCTCTGCTACCAGCTCCGAGAATGATTGGGAGAACGAATCCTCATTCCCAGTTTCTTGGTATGATTTATACATCACATTGCGCATTGATACATACTGTGCACGGCATATTTCATGATATTTGGCTTCTGAAGCGATTAAATCTACGCCTCTTATATTGGTAAGCATTTCTGTATCCACCATTTTCTCTGCTGCAATTTGTATGTTTTGGCATGCGGAAAATGTGGAAACTGAGAATAATTTCTTGACTTTCTTGTGAGTTTTCTTTTGGCAAAACATACACATTGCCCAGTTTATCGGGGATGATCTCGATCTTGCTGCTCTAGCCAAACTTGTCGATTCTTCTGGACTTTGTTTATCAAGAAGCATAGGAGTTGGTGGTGTCATGGATCGTCTTTTCGCAAAGTTAATATTGTGCTTGCTTGTGTATTTAGCATAACAGTTCCTATGCCACACGATATCCAGTTATTTTAATTGATCAATATTTGAGTTAAGTCTTTCATAAACGTCATCCTCCCGGTGTTGGAAAGCGTCTATGAACTTTGAGATGCCGACTTCAGTGGCATTGCTAACAGTTTCGCTACTATGTGCTTGACAAATAATACAGCGAGTCCATTGTGTCGTTTTGATACGCTTTGCTGGGAGAAGATGAAACGCTACTTCCTCGTCACAACTATCACTGTCCATATTTGCTTAATTGCTAGTTATATAGCGCTTGTAATTATTTCGCAAATGTAATTAGTGTGTGTGCATATATATTAAATCAATACTAGGCTTTATTAATCAAGGCATGTATTAACAACCTTTCTCATGAATACAAATTCATAAAATGCCACTTGCATTCTTATTTGCTTTTCAAAAGAAGATTTGTATTTGAGAAAATGAGTGAATTAAACTTTCAGTTTACTTGTGATGTCAAATTACAAAATTACCCCGGAACAAGTGTTACAGGCATAATTTGAATTATATGTAGACAATGACAATGAGAGCGATGTGAGGTGTAGTATTCATTTTAATTTGTTTTTCCGCACCGATTACCACCACATCCATCTGTCTCATTCCAACCACCATTACATGGGTGCTTTGTCAACAGTGGTACAGCTGGATATACAGATTCTATGATGGAGTTAGTATACATACATAAAATATAACCTTCACATTTCACCCTCGCCTTTGGTATATGCATGCAAAATGTATGTTGGATATATGTTAGGTCGATATCCGTCTAAATATCATATATGGTGAATCTAATACGATATTACTTTGAGTTATGACACGATCATGCGTATATCGTTGTGCACTGTGGATACAGCCAAAGCCTAGACCCCCTATGCAAAGAAATCAGGATAACTAATTAGTGCTACCACAATTTGTTTGTACAACAGGGCTTAAAATGTATGGAACATGTACCCCAAGCGACAGCAAGTGTCGGATCTTCCGAATACTGGGTGTGCAACGTCACGATTCTGACCTAGCTTTAGCTCCTGGACTATAAGCTCTGCTCATTTTTAAGCATGTGGGAATCGAGTTGAAACATTAAAAGCTGAATTCCCAGAAAACGGCAAACTCTGGCTCTATCATGCTGACCATGGTTGACCCTAGTTGATTCAGCTGCGCGTGTGTATGTGTGTGCATGCGTGCGTGCGTGCGTGCGTGTGATTGTACACAATATACCTATGTTAAGTATGTCTTCACCAAATTGCATCCACATTACGACATGTGAAAATGTACAGTACATATTTAGATGTTCGGTGCTTCGAATTACAAAGATTTGCCTTCCAGATATTTTATAATGGAATGAGTGCTAGAAATACTGCCTGAGATTCCAGTACTTTTCTTTTACATATCGACATATTAAGAGAGGCAGATCAGTAAAACAATATGAAAGTCTTCCCTCAACTGGTAAATAAAACACTGGAAAAGACTTTTATTATACTGATGACAGAAGTGAAGAGCACCAGTAAAACTAATATAGATTTAAAGGCCAAGAGAAGAAGCATTTTTGAAAGTTTACCCAGGAAAGGTGAATTGCTGATTATCTCATATTCACACTAGATTTACATTGATTTCCATTACCTATGTATGACGTCAGACTTAACATGATTATTATACTGATATACTACCGTTTCTCTGTGGAAATGCAATGGAGGGATCCATTTTTAGCTATGCTCCGGCCATTTCTATATATGCTCCGGCCATTTCTATCTATGCTCCGGCCATTTCTATCTATGCTCCGGCCATTTCTATCTATGCTCCGTCCATTTCTATCTATGCTCCGGCCATTTCTATCTATGCTCTGGCCATTTCTATCTATGCTCCGGCCATTTCTATCTATGCTCCGGCCATTTCTATCTGTGCTCCGGCCATTTCTATCTATGCTCCGGCCATTTCTATCTATGCTCCGGCCATTTCTATCTATGCTCCGGCGATTTCTATCTATGCTCCGGCCATTTCTATCTATGCTCCGGCCATTTCTATCTATGCTCCGGCCATTTCTATCTATGCTCCGGCCATTTCTATCTATGCTCCGGCCATTTCTATCTATGCTCCGGCCATTTCTATCTATGCTCCGGCCATTTCTATCTATGCTCCGGCCATTTCTATCTATGCTCCGCCCGTTTCTATCTATGCTCCGGCCATTTCTATCTATGCTCCGGCCATTTCTATCTGTGCTCCGGCCATTTCTATCTATGCTCCGGCCATTTCTATCTATGCTCCGGCCATTTCTATCTATGCTCCGGCCATTTCTATCTATGCTCCGGCCATTTCTATCTATGCTCCGGCCATTTCTATCTATGCTCCGGCCACTTCTATCTATGTTCCGGCCATTTCTATCTATGCTCCGGCCATTTCTATCTATGCTCAGGCCATTTCTATCTATGCTCCGCCCGTTTCTATCTATGCTCTGGCCATTTCTATCTATGCTCCGGCCATTTCTATCTATGCTCCGGCCGTTTCTATCTATGCTTCGGCCGTTTCTATCTATGCTCCGGCCATTTCTTTCTATGCTCCGGCCATTTCTATCTATGCTCCGGCCGTTTCTATCTATGCTCCGCCCGTTTCTATCTATGCTCCGGCCATTTCTATCTATGCCCCGGCCGTTTCTATCTATGCTCCGGCCGTTTCTATCTATGCTCCGGCCGTTTCTATCTATGCTCCGGCCATTTCTATCTATGCTCCGGCCATATCTATCTATGCTCCGGCCGTTTCTATCTATGTTCCGGCCGTTTCTATCTATGCTCCGGCCGTTTCTATCTATGCTCCGGCCATTTCTATCTATGCTGCGGCCATTTCTATCTATGCTCCGCCCGTTTCTATCTATGCTCCGGCCATTTCTATCTATGCTCCGGCCATTTCTATCTATGCTCCGGCCATTTCTATCTATGCTCCGGCCATTTCTATCTGTGCTCCGGCCATTTCTATCTATGCTCCGGCCATTTCTATCTATGCTCCGGCCATTTCTATCTACGCTCCGCCCGTTTCTATCTATGCTCCGGCCATTTCTATCTATGCTCCGGCCATTTCTATCTATGCTCCGGCCGTTTCTATCTATGCTTCGGCCGTTTCTATCTATGCTCCGGCCATTTCTTTCTATGCTCCGGCCATTTCTATCTATGCTCCGGCCGTTTCTATCTATGCTCCGCCCGTTTCTATCTATGCTCCGGCCATTTCTATCTATGCTCCGGCCATTTCTATCTATGCTTGGGCCATTTCTATCTATGCTCCGGTCATTTCTATCTGTGCTCCGGCCATTTCTATCTATGCTCCGGCCATTTCTATCTATGCTCCGGCCATTTCTATCTATGCTCCGGCCATTTCTATCTATGCTCCGGCCATTTCTATCTATGCTCCGGCCATTTCTATCTATGCTCCGGCCATTTCTATCTATGCTCCGGCCATTTCTATCTATGCTCCGGCCATTTCTATCTATGCTCCGGCCATTTCTATCTATGCTCCGCCCGTTTCTATCTATGCTCCGGCCATTTCTATCTATGCTCCGGCCGTTTCTATCTATGCTTCGGCCGTTTCTATCTATGCTCCGGCCATTTCTTTCTATGCTCCGGCCATTTCTATCTATGCTCCGGCCATTTCTATCTATGCTCCGGCCGTTTCTATCTATGCTCCGCCCGTTTCTATCTATGCTCCGGCCATTTCTATCTATGCCCCGGCCGTTTCTATCTATGCTCCGGCCGTTTCTATCTATGCTCCGGCCGTTTCTATCTATGCTCCGGCCATTTCTATCTATGCTCCGGCCATTTCTATCTATGCTCCGGCCGTTTCTATCTATGCTCCGGCCGTTTCTATCTATGCTCCGGCCGTTTCTATCTATGCTCCGGCCATTTCTATCTATGCTGCGGCCATTTCTATCTATGCTCCGCCAGTTTCTATCTATGCTCCGGCCATTTCTATCTATGCTCCGGCCATTTCTATCTATGCTCCGACCATTTCTATCTATGCTCCGGCCATTTCTATCTATGCTCCGGCCATTTCTATCTATGCTCCGGCCATTTCTATCTATGCTCCGGCCATTTCTATCTATGCTCCGGCCATTTCTATCTATGCTCCGCCCGTTTCTATCTATGCTCCGGCCATTTCTATCTATGCTCCGGCCATTTCTATCTATGCTCCGACCATTTCTATCTATGCTCCGGCCATTTCTATCTATGCTGCGGCCATTTCTATCTATGCTCCGGCCATTTCTATCTATGCTCCGGCCATTTCTATCTATGCTCCGCCCGTTTCTATCTATGCTCCGGCCATTTCTATCTATGCTCCGGCCATTTCTATCTATGCTCCGACCATTTCTATCTATGCTCCGGCCATTTCTATCTATGCTGCGGCCATTTCTATCTATGCTCCGGCCATTTCTATCTATGCTCCGACCATTTCTATCTATGCTCCGGCCATTTCTATCTATGCTCCGCCCGTTTCTATCTATGCTCCGCCCGTTTCTATCTATGCTCCGGCCATTTCTATCTATGCTCCGGCCATTTCTATCTATGCTCCGGCCATTTCTATCTATGCTCCGGCCATTTCTATCTATGCTCCGACCATTTCTATCTATGCTCCGGCCATTTCTATCTATGCTCCGGCCATTTCTATCTATGCTCCGGCCATTTCTATCTATGCTCCGGCCATTTCTATCTATGCTCCGCCCGTTTCTATCTATGCTCCGGCCATTTCTATCTATGCTCCGGCCATTTCTATCTATGCTCCGACCATTTCTATCTATGCTCCGGCCATTTCTATCTATGCTGCGGCCATTTCTATCTATGCTCCGGCCATTTCTATCTGTGCTCCGGCCATTTCTATCTATGCTCCGGCCATTTCTATCTATGCTCCGGCCGTTTCTATCTATGCTCCGGCCATTTCTATCTATGCTCCGGCCGTTTCTATCTATGCTCCGCCCGTTTCTATCTATGCTCCGCCCGTTTCTATCTATGCTCCGCCCGTTTCTATCTATGCTCCGGCCATTTCTATCTATGCTCCGCCCGTTTCTATCTATGCTCCGGCCATTTCTATCTATGCTCCGGCCATTTCTATCTATGCTCCGCCCGTTTCTATCTATGCTCCGGCCATTTCTATCTATGCTCCGGCCGTTTCTATCTATGCTCCGGCCATTTCTATCTATGCTCCGGCCATTTCTATCCACTTTTTATGCGTGTTGGAATCGATTTATATACGTTTAGTCATAAATTTCCAGAATCCCAATTTCAATGTAATTGTATAGATAAGCAGTTGAATGTTTTGAAACTAATTTGGCTGGCGGCTGTTGATGCCTACTTGAGTGACGGATCGGATCCCTCCATTGTATCCATGTACTCATGCAGCGTGATACTGATCACATCTATTCCAATGATGCAAGTTAAGGTCACGATTCTGATTATGTTTAATTGTAAAAAAAATCTGTCTCTAAAAACAATTTTAGAAATAGTAAACAACCGGTAGATAGTCCAAGATCCTAAATGGGACTCACCCGGAACATTGATATTACAGCAGAAACGTGAAACCTAACCGTTAGCCGGATCAGAAGCCTACACCCTTAGTTGAGCTGTTAGCAATGTTTGGGGGGAAATATAGGGATCCCTTTCTAGTTATGCTCACTCAATTATAGCTAAGCTCCTCCCATTTTTAAACGTGCTTGGAATCAATTTTGAAATTTGAAAACCTGAATTTCCAGAAGAACGACAAACACTGGTCCTATCATGTTGACCATGGTCTATTCAACTGTGAAAATGTACAGCAATTATTTGGCTTCCAAAAATTACAAAATTAAATGAATGCTGTAAATAATGCCTTAAAATATTAGCGCACTTTATTTCTACATATGCAAATATTAAGATATGGCGGATTAGTAAAGCAATAAGAAAATCTGACCTCGATATAAACTGGTAAATAAAACACTGGAAAAGATTTAATCATTGTTATTATACTGGTGGCATTTATTTATATGAATAGCAGTAAAAGTAATATAATTGTATGCCAACAGCTCATACATAACTGTTTGCGTGTTGAACTTCGTCAGCCTACAGTTTCCATGGGGTTTAACTCTGGATATGCAGAATATTTTAAAAACAATTTGACTGAAAGTTGTTGGGTGTTAAGCCCTCTTGTGTCAACTTAATTCTTTTAATTGGCAAGTTGATGAAAAAACGACCTCTGCAGTGATCTTGAGAAATGCCCGTATGCAGGCTAAGAGAAGAATATTTTTGAAAATGTATCACTGGAATGATTGGGTCGGTCGAAAATACTCTTTTTGGTCTGCAATTCGACACTAGCTAAGCAGAAATCTGAATTTTCTTGATCATTACACTTTTGATGAATGCCTATTTGAAGGAACACAGAAATCTATTTTTTTTTCGATATAAATTTACAAAAATACTCGTTTTGGCTGCAAAAATCAAAATTTCTTTGAAAGGGATTGGCAATTAAATGGGTAATTGAAATAAATATTCTTTTGAGCGCTTTAATGCGCTGTTGACACAAGCCGGATTAAACAACCAACAAAATTACGTAAAATTGTTTTCAAAATATTCAGCATGCCCAGAGATATTGCCTATTGAAATTATTGGCTGTTGCCTTTCAGCCGTCAGACAGCTAAGAACTAGGCGAGGTTTTATGTTGTCATATTTAATACATACGATTTGAATGAGTTTTGTTAAGTACACACGTTAGCGAGCAATTCGAACGTGGAAAGACCAGACAGTGGACCGTCCCACTTTTAGCTATGTCACGCCCATCTCTATCTAAGCTCCACCCACACCACGTTCGTGTTGGGATCGATCGATCCCTGATCGCCCTGACTATCAATTTCCAGAAAACTATACAGGCAAGCTGTTGAATATTTTGAACCTAATTTGACTGGGTACTGTTGCTGCCATTGCCCAGTCAAATGAGTTCCAAAAAATTTAACAGCATGTTTATTAAATAGCAAAAAACATACAATTCGTACAAAGTGTCGGACTATTAAGCGGTTAAGACAGACTATTTCGAAATCATTCATGATGTCATGATTATGACGTCATCCTACACGTCACGTAGGTGATTACGACGTCATACGATAGATGGATAAACTTGAAAACGTGAATTGCTGATCAAGTAATATTCATATTTCCATTGATTTCTGACAAGGGTCTGTTGTTGTCTTTCAGCAAAAGATTCCTGTCAAATTATTTCAAAATCCTCAACGGAAAGTCTATTAAATTGTAAATTCACCAGAGACATACAGTTCGTACACTTCACGACGGACTGTCCGATTTTCCTGACAGAACTATGCGTCATTAGGGGCAGCTAACTAGTACATATTTGTGTATGATATTATTTACTTCAGTGACAGATCGGATCCCTCAATTGTAGTCATGTATTCATACGGCATAATAATGATAAAATCCGTCCCAATGATGTAAGTTAAGACCACGATTCTTATTATGTTTTAATTGTAATAAATCTACTTCTTTAAAATCGAGTTTAGAAAGAGTAAATATCCTGTAGATTGGTCAATGACCTACGTGGCCCTCCCCAGGAAAACTGATATTTCAGCAAAGATCGTAAACCCTCTTGCGTGAAAAGCGCCTCAAAGCGCGCAAAATACAACTGTCAATTAAACATTTGGATTGTCAATATTTTTCAAGATATTTTAATTTAGAAGACTATTTTTTGTAAATTGACCACTGAATCGTTTTCGCCTGCTTGACCATTAAAGGGGTAATACTAAAGAAGACTAGCTTTTACTTAGCCAGTGTTCATCTGCAGGCCGAGAAAATGGTATTTTTGAAAGATTCCCACTAGAATGGCTGGCTCGGTTACCGAGCCAGTCATTCTAGTGGCAAATATTAAAAAATACTCTTCTCTAGGCCTTTAAAATAGCCATGTCTGAAGACCCCTGCAAAGTTGTTTTGGTCAATTTGATCATTAAAGGGTTAAGTTGACACAAGACGGGTTAATCTTAATCCTTAGCAGGATCGGAAACTTAACCTTGGATGATGAGCCAGCAAAGTTTCGTGAAAACATACGGATCCATTCTAGTTAAGTTCCGCTCTGAAACACAACATATTTTCTTGGTTATTTGGTACTTACATAGCTTAGCATCATTGCCGCCTAAGGTAGCATTGCCTTCCAGTCATATTAATATCAAAATATTCAACGGGTTTCCTGTTGGTGTGCCCTGACATGCCTGAGATTGATTTGCAGCGAATTTAGCTATTCTGTAGTGAAAGGAGGTGACTTATAACATGGGGGAATTTGCACGTAAAAGAAAAAATGTAAAATCGTTCCCACTATGAAAGCTGGTCTTTTTTTCTTCTTTTCGTTCGCTGATTATACCGCCAGTCCTGTAAGTGACTATCGACATGATCATAAGCGCTAAGTGCGTGGATCTCATGGTTTATTAGAGTGCGCCGTGCGGCCTGGAACCTCCGTCTTCAGCACTCGAGGTTTCTGTCAGGGTTACCTCACCCTTACCTCCTTTAGTTGCCTCTTACGACACGCAGAGGATACGGAAGGCAAATGAAAGCTGGTGACTTCATATGTTTTAGCTTTATTTACTTTTGCAGCCATATCTGTTTAGAGGATAACTAATCTCATATCTTGATAGCGAGTCAGGTGATCTAATATGCCACTCATAAACTACGCAGGTAGTTTTACGCTTTTTATCATGCCACTATATAAAGATAGTCAGGCTTTAGTCGCTGTAGTGTTGCTACATTTCTACAGCCTATGATGGCTGTCATGATTTACTTTTCAACCAATCAGAAAAAACCTAGCGTGTCTGTCTCGGTATATGCACAGCCATACAGGTGCCATCTATAGTTTGACAATGAAGTGTAAAAGCAACCAAACAGGTAAGCTGTTGAATATTTTGGAACTAATTTGACTGTCAAATTAGTTCCAAAATAGTCAACGAGATGAGTGTTACATAATAATAAATCTAATGCATTGGCATTTACATGACATCACACACTATCGTTTGAAGAGACAAAATGGTGGTGATCGGTTCAACATTACAGAGCAGATAGTTGTGATACAGAACCGGGAATGTGACAGGATGTGAATGAAATGGAATCTATAAACCATAATCTATCGGTAGAGTATTTGAAATGAGATTAGCATCCCTTTAATGGGAAGAGCTACACAAAAAAACTAAATGTCCCTACCTATTCGAATCGCCGTAGAGAATGTAAGCAAAAACTTATTGTACATGTGATAATACATCACCATGCATCTTACCAGCAGCCGATCGCATTCAATGTTCCGCCAAGGATAAGTAAATCATGAACAATAATTCCATGACATTTCATCGGCTATACACGTGTGAACTTTTATCATGTGACTTCCTGGGCTAATGCTGGGCTGATGCATAAAAATGGTAAGACGGAAAATTTCAAAAATACTCATCTATTTGCAAATATTATGTTAGTAATTGAAGATTAAAAGGCTGTACAGGTGTTGTTAATCGTAGATGGAGTCTGTAGAGGTTTTGTTAATGGTATTGTAGCCTATTGCGACGAGGACTGTGGTTGGTTTGCTGAGGAACAGGTGCTCGATGATAGTGGCACTGTACGCTTGTACCTGTACCATCAGCTCCCCCAAAGTGCTGCATCTGCTCGGCCTGTTACTCAACCTGTCTCTGCAGTGTAGACACGAGGGAGTCCTCATCGGCAGCCACATGAGGTGCGTCGCTACCATATCCGATTGTTACATTCTCCAGTCTTGGGTATTTTGCTTCTCCTGCCGCCAAATTTCTTGGATTGCTGTTTCTGTGTGTCGTGCGTGCGGCGCTACATGTTGGTAGGGTTCCGGAAAGCTCAGATAACCCGTACAGGAGTTTAAAGACTATGTATAGATTTCTTCAGGTTCTCCACCTGCGCTATTTTGGGCAAAGCTCACAAAGATGCATTCGCTGGCGGGCATTTGACGCCTTACTGGATTTTGCAAGTTATCAAATGAAGTGCCTGGTTGTAGAACATTGAAAGCATAGTTCGTATCCATTTCGCAGTCAATGTCATCATTCTCGTTCTGTACGTGGGGTATGTGAGCTGGCGTGATGTTGAACTGCGTGGTGCGCACTGCAGGCCCTAACTATGAATTATCGCCTGGTTCGCTCACGAACCAGGAGCTATTGGAATGGGTTGAAAAATGCCTTGGGCTGAAAAATGTTTACGGACGCGTCCATCTTTTATGATGCATTACGGGCCTGATTTAATACATTTTTTGTGTAAATAGATGCTAGGTTTCTGTTTTTATGTAATGTACGTATTAATTAAAAATAATCGCGATAAAAAATCCGTTTAAAAAAAAAGACAATATCACAAACAGTTGGAGTTACGAACATTTCCGAGGGGTAATCGGCTAATCGGAATGGCGCGAGTATCTCTGTTTGAGTGAAGAGGGAGTAATCGGAATGGCGAGGTCGTAAGGTCATTCGTGTTCTTGCTAGATGTTAGCGTAATAATTTTTCAGAGAAGTTCGGGATTTGTTTTCTTAAATACCAGGACGGTTAAAATGCGAAGAAATCAACTCTGTATATAACAAAGTATATTATTTAACCTAAAAGGCACCGATGTTAATTGAGCAGCCTACGATATAGACGGTTATTATAGGGAAAATAGCCCCGTTTTTCTGCTTATATCCAAAATGGCTGCGTCCATGATAAACAAAGATTTTCACGACTCGGAGCTTTGCACATAAATATATACTAGTGCTGCTGTGAATTTACTTGAAAAATCGGCCGAGGCATTTGTTGCTACATCCGTCCATGGGTATTATGTCGCTGTTCTGTCCACGAGATAAATCTCAAGCCATGCACGCAGTATAGTCGACTAGCCCAGTGAGTGATAACAACACTAGTCATCTCCTATGCAGTTATGTGGCATATGCCCATATATTTCTCTAACTCGGTCGGTCGGCACATTGACATTCCTCAAGACAACTACAGAAGCTGATTTTGACCGGCTTCATCATGAAAGGTGTAACCCTTTCAACGACAAGTCGACAAGTCCAAGTACATTATTTGCAATGTACGTGTAACCTATTTAGTATTTTGTTCAATATTTTGAAATTAATATGACTGAAAGCAGTTGCTACCTAAGGCAGCAATGGCTTCCAGTCATATTAATTTTAAAATATTCAAAAGACGGCCTGTTTTGTTTGTCCTGAGAAAGAAATACATTGAATTTTTTGTTGAAAGAGTTAATGGTCAACCGTCAAACCGACCAAAAACCAGAATTTACAGTGAGTTCGGGAAATGTGTATTTGTAAATTTTGTTGGCCAAGAAGACTATTTTAAAAATTTCAGTTCTGGAATGACTGGCTCGATGATGGCGCAAGTCATTTGAGTGGTAAGCTTTTTAAAAAATAATGTTCTCTTGGTCCGACTAAAAAAGAAACGATTTGAATTTTCGGTTGTTGTTAAAGTCGGTCGGTTGCTCCAATCTGTCCAGTGAGGTTCAGTATAAGTTTCAGTTAACTCTTTAATAGCAAAATTTGGTCCAAATTATTTGATTTATATTGAATATACATGATTTGCAGGCCAAGAAAATACTTTTTTTTTAAATTTACAGAATAGTCTTCTCTTGGCCTGCATATGGACATTCCTCAAGAGCACTACACAGGCCTGCTTTGGCCGGCTTCGCCACACCCTTCTCTTTCAAAGACAAGTCCAAGTACATTCTATGTATTATATATTGTTCAATAAGTTGAAATTAATATGACTGGAAGCAGTTGCTGCCTAAGGCAGCAGTGGCTTCCAGTCATATTAATTATAAAATATTCAAAAGATTTCCTGTTTGTTTGGCTTGAGATTGAGATACATTGAATTTATCGGTGTAGGTGTTAATGATCAAATTGACCAGAAACCAGCATTTACACTTTACAGTCAGTTTAAGAAATGTGCATTTGTTGGCCAAGAAGACTATTTTTGAGAATTTTATCACTGGAATGACTGACTCGATGACGGCGCACATCATTTGAATGGTAAACTTTTTTTTAAAATGGTGTTCTCTTGGTCCGGCTAAAAATAGACATTCATAAAGCAGCAATTTGAATTTTCTGATGATTGTTAAAGTCAGTCGGTTGCTCCAATCTGTCCAGTGAAGTTCAGTATAATTTTTAGTTAACCCTTTAATAGCTAAATTTGGTTAAAAAATATTTGCTTTATAATGAATATCCATAATCTGCAGGTCAAGGGAATACAAGCCAGTCATTCCAGTGGTACAATTAAAAAAAATAGTCTTATCTTCCTGCAGCCTGGTGCTGTCTATGGAGGCATTGGCAAGGGTGCAAGCGCGAGTGACGAAGTCTAGGAGGCAGATGGTCCTTGACCATATGTGTCCAGATACTGCCGTTAGGGAGCGTCTTCTTGGGACGCCCCTTACTGGGCCTAGCATCTTTGGTGCTCAAGCGTGGGCCATCTTAGAAGACACTGCCAACATCGCGCAGAATTGGTTGGCGGATAATCTAAAGCTGGAGTTAGTGTGCCAGGTGCACGCACTAGGGGCTGTAGCAAAGCCACTAAGCGGGCAACCTTCTAAGAAGCAGAAAAAGCACAAAAGCAAGGCGAAAGCTAAGCCTAGTGCTGCTTCTGCTTCTACTGGGTCTTCTCAGCTGCCTCAGGCAAAGAAGGCCAAGAAGGTTGTGGGGGTCCCTACCCTCCCCAATGCTGCTCCTGATCGCCCGAGAGCCGGGAAGGTCAAGGGGACGGGGAAGGCAAGTCCTCTACGGGTGGAAAGAAGGGAGCGGATCGTACCTGAGGGTACGAGGGATCCCTTCGTATCTGCCTGGACCGCACCTGTGCAACAGGAACAGCGGTGCCAGTTAGACCAGCCAAGCCAAAACCAAAATGGTTCTCACTCTCTCTCTCTCTCTCTCTCTCTCTCTCTCTCTCTCTCTCTCTCTCTCTCTCTCTCTCTCGTCAAGAGAGGGGGGAGCGGATCACGAGCCAGACACCCGCATTAGGCGTCGATGCGTCTATAGTGGGTGGAAGGCTCATGCGTTTCGTCGAGGCTTGGCGAGGTGTGACGTCAGACAGTCTGGTCCTGGGATGGTTATCCAAGGGGTACATGCTGGAGTGGTGGGATCTTCCACCACAAAATCTGTCTTTGGCACCTGTCTGGACACCCGTACCAAGGGAACCAGACAAGTTAGAAGCCATGCAAAACGAGGTGTCAGGTTTGCTTCTGAAGGGAGCAATAAAACCAGCAAACCGGAACACTCCAGACTTCTATTCAAACATGTTCCTTGTGCCCAAGAATTAGTTTATTCATATGCCTCGGTTTCAGATGGAAACTCCGAGGCCGGTAATGGCAGGATTGAGGAAGGGAATGTGGTGTATATCGATCGATCTGAAAGATGCATATTTCCACATTCCAATGAACAGGAGTTGTCACAGGTTTCTGAGATTTGCGTTTCAGAATCAAGTGTGGGAGTTTGTAGTCCTCCCATTTGACCTGTCGACAACTCCACAGGTTTTCACCAGAGTGGTCCTTGCGGTGACAGCATTTCTCAGAAAAGAGAACATGGCGCTTCACACCTACATAGACGATTGGCTGATCAAAGCAGACAGGTTAGAGGTGGATACTGCTCTGACCCTTAAGTTACTTTCAGATCTAGGCTGGATAGTCAACAAGGAGAAATCCGAGTTGACACCCACTCAACAGTTCGTTTATTTAGGGATGCGATTCGATCTCGAGGAGGGCAGGGTTTACCCGTCAGAGCCCAGAGTGGTGTATCTGTTAGACATCCTCAAGAGCTTTGGATTGGAAAACCACATTCAGGCGAGGCGGTTTCTTCAGATGCTGGGCATGATGGTCTCCATGGAATAGGTAATCCTGTACGCTGCTCTGATGCGAAGACCTATCGCGTTATATCTGATGTCTCTGTGGAAACAGAGAACAGAACCCGTGTCAAAGCTGGTGCCAGTTTTGGCGCCAATAATGTCGCATCTTGTATGGTGGAAGAAGCGTCAGAATCTCCTAGTAGGGGTTTCGCTGGACCTACCCCACCCCCAGATGTCCGTGTGCACGGATGCATCACTGGAGAGATGGAGGCCTGTCTGGGAGAACACCAGGTCTCGGGCACATGGACTCTCCGAGGGAGCCAGCTGCATATCAATCTGTTGGAAATGATGGCAGTGGAACTGGCATTCGAAAAGTTTCTTCCAAAAGTCAGGGGCACGGTGATATTGAAACAGTCGGACAACTCGACAGTAGTATCATACATAAATCGCCAAGGCGGGACCATGTCACCCACACTATGTATCTAAGTATGGCACTTGATTCAATGGTGCAGGAATTTCTCAGTTATTTTGAAAGCAGCTCGCATTCCTGGGCGATTGAACATTCTGCAGATGCTTTGTCTCGGAAACAGAGAATTCTGCCAACAGAAGGGTCTCTCAACCCTCCAGTTCTTCACAGGATCTTCGAGCATTGGGGCAAACACAACGTGGACTTGTTTGCCACAAAGGAAAATGCTCAAATCATGACTTATGGATTCCAGATCCAAATGCCGTCGATACAGACGCTCTGGCGATAAGCTGGAGACGGATGCACGCTTACGCATATCCACCCACCATTCTTCTGCCGAAGATATTTGTGAAGATCAGGGAGGAACCGTGCCTGGTCCTGCTAATAGCACCATTTTGGCCCAGCAGGGCGTGGTTCACGGATCTTCTAGATCTGCTGGTGGACAATCCAGTGCAGTTAGCCGAGATTCCGAACATAATCTCCCAGGCCAAGGGACGATTCCTATACGAGTGTCCCGAAATGTTCAAATTGACTGCGTGGATGTTATCACACAACGTTCCACGTCGGAAGGCTTTTCTCGACAAGCTGCGAATTTCATCACAAAGGAGGTCAACCTTCAAGTCATATAACAACAAGGTTAACAGATTTGCAGACTGGTGTGAAGGAAAGGGTATTGATACCTTTCAATCCACTATTCAGCAAATAGCAGACTTTCTCTGTGAGCTGTTCTTTTCAGGACTAGCTCCTGTCACAATTGCTGGATACAAGTCTGCTTTGGCATCAGTTATCCCTTGTCTAGCCAACAGGGATAGTTCAGAGGTGGCCCAGTTGAATGTGATGGTGAAGGGAATGAGCAATCTCCGACCGTGACAACCGGTAGTCACTCCCGCCTGGAGTCTATCTTTAGTGCCTAATGTACTGGCCAAGCACCCTTTCGAACTGTTGCTTTTGGCTAGTCTAAAGCATTTGACTCTAAAGGCGGGTCTTCTCAGCTAGAAGGCGCAGTGAGATCCATACACTTTCAGCAGAGCGGGACTGATTTATTGTCTCCGGAGAGCGTCTGCGTCTACTGCCAAGAGCAGAGTTTATGTCAAAGAATCAATCTTTGAGATATCCCGGCAAACCGATCACTATACCGAAACTAACTAGGTTTAATCGTGATGCCAGTGTTTGGTGCCCAGTCTGTGCTTTGACTAAGTACAAAAAACGGACAGACTCGTTACTGTCGAATCACAGACATCTGTGGATCTGCCATAAGAAGCCATATGGCGCCGCATCCATGGATTCTATCTCTCGTTGGTTAGTCGAATTAATTCAGACTGCCCATGAGATTGCGACTGGGCACCAGGTGCCATGTGCAAGGGCACACGATGTTAGAGGAATAGCCGCCTCGACCGCCCTTTACAATGGTGTTCCATTAGAGGACATCATGGCTATTGCACAATGGCACGGTGAGTCCTTTTTCACGGATTACTATATGAGGGATGTGTGAGACTCCGCCAATCCACTCGCTTTAGCTGTTTTGAAACGATAGTTATACGACCACACTGCTCTTCTCCCTGTTTTGGCATTTGTAAGAAAGAATTAAGAATCAGACATGGTCGAGCGAGAGGATGTCAACCAGATTGTGTCACTGATGGCCGGACAAGTGAATGGTTGGAGGCCCCACGTCTGAAATCCAAATATCATGAGGTAATTCAAGATTGAAGGTTTTTTATATTATGTCTATATATCATGTTCATTCATCTTATATATTCATGCTCATTCCCAGGCTAATATATGCAAAGAGCAGTTAACCCTCTTGGCATATTTGTGTTTCAGGCGAGATGCATGTTCGTGAGTTCTCTCCATTTTCTTAGGCGAAAAGGGGGGGGGGGCAGTGATGCGAATGTGATTCGGTTCCGTTAACTTGATGGTCCTTTTAGGTCTCCATTAATCAAGTTTAAGTCTAGCTCTTTCTCCAAGGAGCAAAAGTAGCAATTGATGGCTTGCCCCTTCCCACCAGGTTACTGTCTAAATCTGGTGTATATCAGAAGTAATAGAATGGTGAGTATTGATCGAAAGAGAATGAAGGAAATTTCAATTTCCCTTTCTCCGAGATCTAACAATACTCACTATTCTATTACGGAACCAGCCTCCCAGCCCCACGGAGGCAAACCATGGGTATCTCTTGTTTGGTGGCTATGCTCCGCCTGGACCAATCTTCCCAAATGTGGCGTCTAAATAATGTCCATAACACACACAAGTTTCTTTGTCGTCCCAACTCCCCAGCCACATTTAACAAGTTAATCTGCATTGAAAATTAGAACTATTTGAATTTACAACGTTATTAATGTCTTCTTGTCATGCTTGTTCATCGCTATGTTGAGACTTTTTGTTTTAAATACGCTACGTGAAGACAAAGAATAGTAGAATACACGCTACTTTCTCAGTAGAATAAAATAATTGGCGAGGCTGGGATGCTATTTTCTCTTTATTAAAGAAATTTAAGCAGAATCCGACGCCTAATTGGTATGCGGGGTGGCGCCTTTTAAGTTCTTGCTCAAGTGGGGTGGCGCCTTTTTAGACCTCCCCCCTGTCGTGAAAACCTGGCTACACCACTGGCTCCTGTGCCGCTCACACCAAGTTAGATCGTCTAAGACAATCTTTGAGGGTGTGAAGGAACCCGGAGTATATCAATACATGAGGTTTTCAAATTACATGAATCATGAATATCATTCATACATCTTCAATAGACCCTTCCACTTTATCCACCCATAACATGACGTCATAATCAACTACGTGACGTTTAGAATGATATCATAATGAATGACGTCATGAATGACGTAGATAAGTACGTCACGAACGCATATCTGAAGACAAAGTGTGCGTTGTTGTACGAATTGTATGTCTTTACTATTTAATAAATATTCTGTTGAATATTTTTGAACTAATTTTACTGGGTGTTGTTGCTGCCATAGGAAGCAACAGCACCCAGTCAAATTAGTTACAAAATATTCAACCGCTTCCCTGTAGAGTGTTCAAGAAATTGATAGTTAGAGCATTCGGCGATCGATCAATCCCAACACAGCGAAGTGTGTGTGGAGCTGAGCTAGAGATGGGCGTGGCATAGCTAAAATGTAACGGTTCATTGAATCGCTATAACTCAAATGCAAAATGTATGAGCGACACGCACGATTCGTTTAATTTGACATCTCCTTGTTTCATCAAACCGATTTTATGTCAACACAAACATTCAATAATTTTCTCAGTGCTTTTCTACTTCGGACTTTTCGCGTGACGGAGCATAACAATGACGAATTCACGCCGATATTTTACATTACATTTACAAAATAGTAAGAATTCTACAACGTATAGACGTCGATTTGTATACTGACTGCTGAGGCTATTGTTAGCTCTTCCAAGTCCCAACACTGCAATAACTTAAACACCGTTAAAGGACTGTGCTCATTGTGTCATTTCCCAGTTATGTGCGCGAGTTCGTGTGCGCGCGCGCGTGTGTGTGGTGTGGGTTGAGGGGTGTGGAGGGCGGGGGGGGGGGTGTGTGTGGAGAGTGGGGAGGGGAAACTAATATGGAGATGATTAAGCACGCTTACTCTTCACGATATTTATGTACGTAGCCTGTGTGTGAGTACTATAGATAGTACTTTCAACGCAACCATTTACCCAGATGCTCAAAATAGTAACGTATTACGTAACATGGATGCCGTCTTCGTTGGAGAAAATAATAGTTTTGCTTAAGTTTCCTGTCCGCTAGAGAGGCGTCCTGCCTTTGTGTACATAAATAGCATCTATAGTAGGCCTGTGTAATAGTTTGGTATTCTTTAATGCGCCAACTCTGATTGGTGCATTGCTGTAGTTGAACAATTATGCATACATCAATATAATATTCATATGAAATATCTTCATACACATTTTAGGAGGTGGAGAGGGGGTCAAATACGGGTGCAAAATAATTCTGTAGTGGAGCATTTGCCACACCGACTCTCTCCCCCACCACCCACCCACTCCACCTCTGTGGCGCCGCCACTGAGCGCGCACAGACACGCAAGGATGCTGGTTCATTGGCTCACGCTTACATACCGATCGTACAGATATGTCCCTGAGGTTGTGGTAGCGCGGCTGTGATTGCATAACCACGTGACATAACGATTATATAGCGTATCGTTTTGTTTGATTAATGCCTTATAAATTAAATCATATTGGTTACATACAACTGTTCTGTGGCTGTTGTGACGACCTGATGTTTACGAAGAGTGATCATTTTACCTAAAGTTTAAGATATTGTGCAAACTATACCCAGTGAAATACAGGAGCTACGGTGATTTGGCCATTGCGTGTTCACCCATGCAGGTGAAAGTTGTTTGCTGGTTAGCTCTGTCTAGAAAACAGGTGTGGTTTTGCCAAACGATGGTGTTTCTTTAAGAAATGTGGTCGAAAGACCACACGCTTTAAAGAACCTCCTCAAAAGAAATTTCTTGTGACCACGTTTTACTGAAGCCTAATGCATTGGACAAAGACATGCTGATTATAATGTTAAACCAGTCTATAGAGGGCACCTGGATGTGCAGGCAGACGAGTATGGTTCCGTAAGACGGGTGGTCGTAAGACAATCCGACTTAATGAACCAGCATCATTTGGCTACAAAAGATATTCACCCTAGCAAATGTACTCCATTAAGCGACCCCCTTTCTTGCGTTGCCAATATTTTATCAATCCACGGAAGCAGTTTTAGGTGGGTGAAATTGTATTTGTTTGCAACGTTTCTAGCAATGCTCATGGACGGCGACATGATGCGGCGGTCAGGTTGTATTCTGACATTTATATACAGCCTCTGTATCCTACCACATATTCACGCAACAGGTAAGTGTTTCATTTTATTTACCAAGAATAGGACTATCAATTAAACATGGGTTTATTATCTAATCCAACTGACAATTTTTAGGAGATTGGTTGGTCTCTCAAACTTTGTTTTAAAGGGAAATTCCAGTGAAAATCGGGAATAAGTCAACTAAAAATATACTATAATCCGAAATAGTTGCCGCAAAAAAAATATAAAATACACTGTTCCATTGCCGAGAAATAATAAAATGAATATGCCCAAAACGCTCGAAAATGTGACTCCCCCCCCCCCCCCCCCTGGGCGCATCCATTTTCTCGCAACGAGAGCGAGAAACCGCGAGATTATGACGTCAACGACACACCAACAAAATATCGCCAGCGCTTTTAGATTTACCTGTTTACTTCGCGTTATGAAGGCCGAATATTAATTAACCCTTTAATGGCCAAATTCTGTCAGGAAAATCAGAATATTTCCTTATTGAATGGCCATTTGCAGGCCAAGCGAAGACTATTTTTGAAAACTGACCACTGGAATGGCTGGTTCGGTTACTGAGACAGTCGTTTTAGTTGTAAATTCTCAAAATAGGCTTCTTTTGACCTGCGTCCTCAACTTGACGATTGCAGAGGCCAGTGCTGGCGTGAAATGGTTAAATAGCATCATGTCCGCATGTCAAGCATGGGCTTGCAGTAATAGAAATGATCATGGAAAGGGTACGGCAATTCACATTTTCAGATACCGGATCCACAGAAGCATCCGCATGAAAAGGGGCTAACTGAAAAATGGCTTCATAACATCGGCACTGGATGGATATCTTCCACATTTAAATTTGGAAGACACAAGTTTAGAACATATAGTCTGTATAATTTTAAAATAATGTGTCATGCATTTCAAAACAAAAGGCGCGGTACTTAATTTTAGTATAACAGAATCAAACTCGACAATCAACGTCGTATTTGCTTGCATCAATTGTAAAACGGGATTTGCAAACCAAAATGAAACGATGTCGCTGATTGCCCGGTCGGTCAATTATAGGCAACCTCTTAGCAGCTTACTTCGTAGACGATAGTAGGTGACAGCTAGTAAATAATGACAAGTGTACGCTAGACATAATTAGTAGTTTAGTGCTTTCACACTATTGAAATCCAGCGTTATTAATCATTTACAACGTTTACTCCCAATTTTAAAATATCTATGCAGAGTGTTGAATATTCCGAATTAAATTTTCCTGGAATTATGTTGCAGTAGCTTCCAAACTAATTAGTTTCACGCAATAGGCCTATGCAGGGTAAATTTTAAGCTTTCTGCTTTTCTGTCCTTGAAAGAGTTAACTAATTGATCCCAAATTTTTAAATGTTGACCCATATTTACTGCCTGTTGAATATTTTGAAACTGGAATTTGACTGGAAGCAGAAGTTGCTATAGCAACAGCTTTCAGAGAAATTACATTCAACATTTATTCAACTAACATATTTTTCAAGAATTTGTTGTAGCTGGTTGATTGCAAACACGCTCCTGGCATAACCCTTCAATGTTTTAAAAAAATAGAAATTGCCCATAAGAAAACAATTTTTGACAATTTAGCACTACAGTGACTGGCGCGATCATCGGGACACTAATTGCACTTTAATTTCCTCCAAACGCTGTAGCAAAGTGTCAGTTGGTTAGCCAGTACGCTAATTATCCACGAGATGCAAGATTTACCTCCCCTGGTTACGGATATCCTCGATCGGGCAATCTTAGTAGGTGTGTCGGTGACGTCAGCTGCTTGTCCAAAATGGCGCCTCTATCTACTGGTTACTTTAGCAATTTAAATTGAGGATATATTTTTTATTTGTTGGCATAAAATTGTGCTCTTGGTCTCAAATTAATGCGGAAAATTAGTACTTTACGTCAGATGCATAAAATCCCCCAGTGGCATATCCCTTTAATTCCGCCACCCACTACCAACCCAGCCAATCTCCGTCAAGTTGTATCCCGAAAATGTCAATCTCTATGGGAAGAATGGTGCGCCACACGCCTTACCGAGCCATCGTCAAGAGACCATCTCCTGCTCACATTTAGCCAGCCCGACTCTGCCCTGACTTTCAACCAGCTCTATCACAGATATTGGAAAGACCCTGTCATTTGTCCAAATATCTGTAATAGGGTTGGAGGCAGAGCATACTCGGAGTAACTTTTAATAATCTTACTCGTAAGGCGTTCTATTGTGTCTATAGCTCTACTGTAAATAGGTCCATATTAAAATAGTTTAAAGGGATAGACTAATTAATAAGTTCTTCTTCTGTGGTCAATTCTGTTGACCATGCCATATAGAAAGTAAAAAGTTTGATGTTGATGGAAAAGCTGGCGGGCCTGCTCGTAGCCATGCCTGCAGCGTTTGGTGGTGATAGTCGTGTGTTCTGCGACATTGATCCAAAGCTGTTGGCTTCTTGATGTAGACACGTTTGGAGAGTTTGTTCCTCGGTACCACATTCGCACTGTGATGTCTTCGCAAGTCCCAATTATTTCACGTGCTTCTTCAGATCCTATTACTCTGCCCGAAGACGCAGGCTTATATTGTCTCTTACAATCTCTCCAGTCCGTTGATGTGGTCGTGTTGGGGAATAAAACAATTATGTCTGTTTTCCCAGTGTGTGTTGAACCTGTTCCCAGAGTCTTTGCTTCCTTGTGGTAACTGGCAGAGTGAGGCTGTGAAAGTTGGCTTCCTGCTTTGACAAGCTGATTTACCGTCCAATTTCCCTGGATTCCACCATGCACAGGTGTTTACTGAAGCATGCTAGTTGTGTACCCTGATAGTGTCTATAGACTTTCATGCAGCTGTCTGCTGTGGTTATATGTGGTTCAGACGCGATTGGCTGGTGTAGAGATAAGGCGTCAGTGAGACATACAATGTTTTGGCATTGTTCCCCTCTTTCTACATGATTTTGTGCGGTGGCTATGAGGGCCTACTCTTCGGCGTTGTAATTGGAGCTCATGGGTCTCACTGGAATAGAGAAGAAAGAGGTTGTTCTGGATTTTTGAAGAAGACCCCAATTCAAGCATTTCGATATATCTGTAAAAGCATGGTCTCACGTGTTATGTGGTCATAATGTGGATAGCGCTTGCCCATTATTTCCAGTGTGAGAGTTTTCTGCTTAAATGTCTGCTGGTTCTATTTTGCTGTCGGCCATGGGAACCTGTTGTGATCTCTGGGAAGGGATGTCGTGGTAGCCAGACTGGTGGACATAGCAGTCCTGCTTGAATTGGGTTGTTTCTCAGAATATTATCAAGCAATGTAGGCAAGTCCTTCACAATGAGCTACAGTGACTAGCTTTTGAGTATGTTTTGACTTTTTCCACCAATATAAGTACGTTGTAGTCTCGCTATTTCTCCAGTGGCCAGATGTCATCTAATTTCTCCATTTCTTTGATTGGTGTGCTCTTCATGGCTCTGAGGATAATTTGGAGACCATGTTTTGCACCTTTTCTAGCCAGCTCTTGTTCGTTTTGGAGGCTGTTGACCAGGTAGGTGAGGCATATCAGCAATTGGTCTTTCTGCGTTCGTATAAAATTGGAGAAGGATCATTGGGGGTGCTCCCCGACTTAGTTTCATGCAGATTGGACTGGTTGCCCTTGCTTCCATTGCTTCTACATGGTGTTTCCACTTAACGCATTTATCAAACGTCAATACCAGGAATGTCGGTGTGTCCACTTGCTATAATGGATGTTCTTCTAAGGGTAACTTTATTTTCTCATTCGAGGTTTACAGAAAGAACAGCCTTGAGACTGTTGTGTTTTTGCTGAGCTTCATTGTCCATTTGTTGAGCCAGTCATTGACTCTATCAAAGGTTTCCTGGATTCTGTAGGTTGCAGTTATTGGGTGTTCAGAGGAATTGCAGACTGCCAAGCCATCTGCATGAAGATTGAAAGATTGAAGATGAAAATCTACATACAAATTGACGTGACTAAGCAAAAACATGAATTTTCATTATCATTACCACATTAATGGTAAAGCCAGCCAGCCCATAAACGGCCTCTGCCGACGTGTTGAAAAGCATCCATTTACATAGAAGCATAAAATGTTCGTAGATTTCTGTAGGAAATCTACAACTATTCATCTCCTGGCCGCGAAAGCTTTCTTTACCATTGAAGGCTTCATTGATAGGACTAGTATTTTGAGAGAATTGAGGCACTGTTGAACCAAGAGGAGTTAATTTGTTGTATGTTGGTAGGCGTAGGCTGTAGGCGTGTAGTGTATCGTGGGGGTGGTGGTGTTGCTGGTATTGACAGTGCAGGTGGTGGTTGAAATAGTCCAATAAAGCAGAAATTATTCCAGTTCTTCCACCTAGTAAACATGGGTTCTTCTTTGCCACCACATATAAGTTTGTCACTAGGCAAATCCTGACACTCCCGCCTCCAACGCCAGCTCTCCTTTGCGTCTTCATTATCATACTATGAGAGAAAAGAAATATGACTGTTTCATAGAATAAATATGAAAGCAGAATATGGAATTCGGGCATGTGATTCAACCGTATTACATGAATATTTGTTACGTAAATTTCGTTTTTATATGCATTACGATGACCAAATATTAACCATGATATATACATGCGTCACTTCCAGCAAGTGATTAACCCTTTCATGCTGAAGCCAGCCTAAATCAGCCTCTGTCGTGGTCTTGAGGAATGTCAATTTACAGGCCAAGAGAAGACTGTTGGTGTGTTTAAAGTTGCTCTTGGAATGACTCGTTAGCCAGTTATTCCAGTTGTAAGTTTTCAAAAAATAGTCTCCTTGGGCTGCAAATGGGCATTCAATAAGCACATATTTTTATTTTCCTGGTAAATTTTCATAATTAAAGGGTTAGGCTGGGTAAATATTTGCTATACTTATTGTAATGCAGACCTCCCTGTCATGACGTATAACTACTGGATATTAATATTTGGGATTTGATTATTTGAGGCACGCAAATACCAAATACAAGAGACGGAAAGAGCAGTATAATTCAATGCGATTAAAGAGTTTAGATGTAAGGCCTATGAGGCTCCAAGAATCGACCTCGGGCATCAACAGAATAGGCCAGATAGAGAAATAAAATCTCATCATTTAACCTAGATTGTTTACACAAACTAACTGTTTGACTCGTCAACCGTCCATACACGGGCATGCGTGCGTAGATTTTCACTGTACGAATGCGGATCATTTATACTATTAAAATAAACAGTAACATGAGCAGATAATGACCATCTCTCCTATCTGGGTGTTAGATCTCCTTATTCTGTATCTTATCTGTATCGCTCTATGATTGGTGGCTCGGCCTAGGATGGATGGGTGGGTGGGTGGGTTGGCAGATCGTTGGTGTGTGGGTCCGTGAATGGATGGATGGATGGGTGAATGGATGGTGGGTGTGTGGGTCGATGGGTGATGGGTTGATGTACTGGTTGGTGTGTGAGTGTGTTGGTAGGTGGGCGGGTGGGTGGGTGGGTGGGCAATTGGGTGGGTGGTTCGGTGGGTGGGTGACTTGCTGGGTGGAAGGGTGGGTGTGGGGGAAGGGCGGGGTGGTTGATGGGCTTGGGTGGATGGAGGAATATCTAGACTAGATATATTGTGCTCCTCCTCCACCTCTTCCTCGTTCACCTCCTCATTTTCCCCCACCTCCTCCTCTCACCTACGATGGCGACGATGATGACAACTACGACAGTGACGATGACGACGATAATAAAAATAATAAAAATAATAATAATAATAATAAAAATAATAATAATAATAATAATAATAATAATAATAATAATAATAATAATAATAATAATAACGCCTTTACGATTGTGCCTGTTTCTTGGTAAACGGCCAACACCTCAATTTCTCCACCAGTGAGATCTGAGTTTGAGCTAGGTAACAAAGGAACTGCTCCATAACTGCGCACAATAGGCATGGCATTCGGTCTTGGCTTGTAAGTGTCGATATCATATAATTATTGACTTCTTTGAAACCCTTTTCAGCACCTTATCCCTAAGTGATAGTAACTATATTTTACAAGTAGACTATTATCAACATAAGTCGAGATTTCCCAATAAACCTGTTGCGCAAGGGCAACCATGCATAGCAAAATACCGACTCACTATAATATTCATGTGCATGCACAGACTTACATAAATCTCGACCAATGTCAGCTAATCTCCTTGATGGTGCTGTGGCATTGCTGCGTGTTCCTGACCACGTGATATAGCTATTACCAATGTAGGTTTTATATCGTTTTATTTGATTAATGCCATAAAACACATACCTACCCCTCTGTTGTGACACTCGGAAATTTACATAGAGTGATCATTTTACCCAGAGCCAACTTTGAAAGGAGATATTGTAGGCCTACAAACCTTTCTCAGATAAAACAGATTCACCTAGGCAAGTTTAAGCCGTTTTTCGCTAAGCTTCGGTAGGAAAACAGCTGTGGTTTGTGCCGAACGACGGTGTTCCTTTTAAGACATGTGATCGAACAGCCACACGCCTTAAAGAACCTCATAAAAGATAATTTCTTGTGACCACATTTTGCTAAAACGTAATACATTCGACTAAAGCAATGCTAAACCTGTCTATAGAGGGCACTTGGTTTTGCAGCCAGACGATGGTAGTTGTTTTAAATGGGTTGTCATAAGATCAGCCGTCTTTACGAAGCAGCATCATCTGGCTACAAAAGTCAGTCACCCTGGCAAATGTACTCCCTTAAGTCACCACCTCTCTTGTGTTGCCAATATTTTATTACTCCATAGTGTCCGTTTTAGGTGTGTGAAATTGTATTTATTACAACGTAGTAATGCTCATAAACGGGGACCTGATGCGGCGGTCAGGTTGTGTTCTGACATTTGTATACAGCCTCTGTATCCTGGCACATATCCACGCAACAGGTAAGTATTTTATATTATGTACCAAGAATAGACCTGTCAATCAAACAAGGCTTTATTATCCAATTCAACTGTAAATGTAACTATAAAATATGACAAATTTCGAAGATTGTTTAGACTCTCAAACTTTGTTTTAATCCCGCCACCCACTACTCACCCAAAACCAACTCCACCCCGTCAATTCGTGTCCTGAAAATGTCAATTTCTGTATAGGAAATATGGAACACGACACGACTTAACGATCCAAAGTCAAGAGACAACTGCTTGTTCACATTTAGTTAGTGTGACTCTGGACCGACTCTCAACCGTATAACATATATTGCAAGGACCCGCCAATCCGTCCAAATATTTGTAATAGTGTCGGTGTCAGAGCAGACTCGGATGAACTTTTAGTAGTACTACTCGTAAGGTGTTGCATTGAGTCTATAGCTATCCTGTAAGGAGATCCATATCGAAATAGTTTAAATGGATATACATATTAAGTTCTTCTTTTTCTGTGGTCAAGTCTGTTGTTCATGCCGTATAGAATGTTTAATATGTATGGCGAAGCTGACGAGCCTGTGCAGATCGTCAACATGTCAGCAGAGTTTGGTTGTGATCGTGGTGTGTTCTGTGACTTCGATCCAAACCTGTTGGCATCTTTCCTAAAAAAGAAGACGGGATTGGGGAATGTGCTGCGGAGTATGTTCCTTGGCGCCACATTTGCACTGTGCTGTCTCCATAAGTTCCAACATTTTCACTTGATTCTTCAGACCACATTGCTCTACTCGAAGACGGAAGATTATATTGTCGACTAGAATCGCTTCAATCCGTTGATGTGGTCGTGTTGCTATCAACAATTATTTCTGTTTTGGTAGTGTGGGCAGAGATAAGGTGTCTGTGAGCCATATAATGTTTTGTCATTATTCTCCTCTTTCCACAAGATGCTGTGTGGCTGCTCTGCGGGCCTGCTTTTTGCCTTTGTAATTGGAGCTCATAGGTTTCACTGGAATGGAGAAGGAATATAGTGTTCCATCTGGATCTTTGAAAAAGGCCCCACATCCAACATCCAGGACTGTGCTCTCCGCTGGTCTAGATGTAAAAGCATGGATCCACATGTTGTGTGGATAGCGCTTGCCCATCAGTTCCTGTGTGAGAGCTTTCTTATCTTGCTGTCAGCCATGGGACATTGGCGTTGATCTCTGGTAGGGGATGTCTTGGTCGTGTGGCGGTTTTCTGGATTCTGTACCTTAAGGTTATGGTGTGTTCAGAGGAATTCTAGATGGCAATCTCATTTGCCTGAAGGGTGTATCAGCTGGGCAGCTCCACCTTCCGTCTGGAATAAACTCAATGCTCGCCACCATAAACACATGCGCCCCATCTTGACTCACAGCTGGTAACAGATAAATAATCTCGAACTCAGAACTTTACAAACTGTGCAATACGGTCCCACTCTCAGGGACTGGTCTGTGTGTGCGTGCGTGCGTGCGTGCGTGCGTGCGTGCGTGCGTGCGTGCGTGCGTTCGTGCGTGCGTGCGTGAAAATGTGGACAAGCTCTTCGACCGCCAGAGAATATGCCTGCTCGGAAAGCATTACAGTTCTCAGTAGCAGAAGACACTATAACATCAATAAGTTACGCACTTTGCGATCGAGGATTGCTAAGGACGAAAATGAACGTAGATGTGATTAGGTTATGCAATAGAGAAGACACTACAGATATAGTTGAAGAAAATTGATCATCATCATCATCATCATCATCAGAATCATCATCATCATCATCATTATCATCATCACCACCACAACACACGTGTCATGC